>JAKFHU010000901.1:31840000-32582500 GCA_023783475.1 Daubentonia madagascariensis | reverse complement strand
AAGACATTTTAGATATGCTCGGAGAAAAGAGATTTGGGTACAAATAGGACTGTAGCTTGGAGCCAGTGACATAGAAAAAGCAAAACATCTCTATATCTATTTTGCCCTTGTCTTTTCTGACAAGGAGAATAATTCTCAAACTGAAAAGGGTAAAAATAAATGTGACTTCAATGCAGCAGAAACAAGGCTTCAAGGTAGCCTGGTGAAGGAATTGATAAAGAGCACCTGGCAACTCTACAGTTTTGACTTCTGTGTATATATCCTGGACATCAAAGGACTTGACAGGAGGAGATGAACTGTGTTCAGTCCAACCCTTGAGGGAGATCTGGGGAATGGAGGGGCCTGCATGGAAGGGGATATGCAAACATTCTGATTTTCAAAAAGAGTAATGAGGAAGGCAGAATTTATTACACAAAGATTGGTGAACCTTATTTCAATCCTGAGCAAATTCCATAATGAATTTTTAAAGGGTCTGTAAATACATAAGATAAGGTTTCATTGCAGGGAGCCATAGGAAGTTTGTGAAGAACAAATGATGGTGGATTAAACTCAATTCCTTTGTTAAAGGGATTATGAAACTGAAAGACCAAGAGAATGCAGGAGGGACCATGTTCTCCACGCCAGGAAACCATTTACACAGCCGTTGTGGGCGTCTTGGAGTCAGTGGAAGAGTTGCAACTGCTTCCCAGGGAGACGAGCTACGTCAGGCACTCACTGAACGACTGAGTGTGTGGCACAGATGACGGAGCTCCCCATGGTCCCCACCTTCTTCCTCTTCCTTGAACAATAGATCACCCCACCACTTTGCCATCCACCCAGCTGGGGCACTCATGTTCTGGCTCCCTGCCATGGGGTGAGACCATGTGACAAAGTCAGAGTCAACACAATGTGAAAGGAAGTCATGTGAGAAAACTCCCTATCACATCATTAGGAAGGGAAATGTTTGCTGTTAACCACCTCTTTCCACTGGTGGGATCATGTTGGTGACCAGGTGAACCATCTTTGACCCAGCACATGGGGCCACATGGCCAGAAAGGAGGAACCTTGCGCCAGGATCACCTGCCTCCTCCCTGAACTATGTGCAGTAGTCCCTCCCTATCTGCAGTTTCACTGTCCAGGGTTTCAGGTACCCATGGTGAACTGCAGTTGGAAAATATTAAATGGAAAGTTTCAGAAATAAACAATTGATAAGTTTTAAATTGTGCACTGTTCTGGGTTACATAATGAAATCTTGCACTGTCCGATTTCATCCCTTTGTCCAATGTACCCATGCCATCTGTGCTCCCTGCCTGTTAGTCACCTAGTAGCTGTCTCAGTTCTCAGATCACTTGTCACAAGAGTGCCGTGCTTGTGTTTGAATAACCCTTCTTTAACTTAGTAATCGCTCCAATGTGCAAGAGTAGTCATGCTGGCAATTAGGATATGCCAAAGAGAAGCCAAATATACGCCAAAGAGAAGTTGTTAATCTCTTATTGGGCCTAATTTATAAATTAAACTTTATCATAGGTATGTACATACAGGGTAAATGTATTACATATAGGAGGAAGCTATCCCCCAAAGATAAAGGGGAACTGCTGTATTTGAAGAGAGCAAACTCCTTATTTGTTTGAGCCACTAAATCATATTGTTAAAACAGCTTAACTTGTACATGTGCTAAATCAAGTGTCTTAGAGACTTTCAGAAATCAGGCTTATTATAAATAAGTAAACTAATACACATATATTGAATGAACATATATGTAAAATATATTGATATTAACTTTCTGAGAGTTATCTGCTATACGAACATAAGGCTTTGCCTTATTTATGTATTTTTAATGACTTAATATAGAAGTTAAAGCAATGCATATAGAAATAGAATTAGAATACAAAAAAATTTAAAAATTTAGAGCAATGAGCTTAATTAGATCTGTTCAGTTTAACAGAAACACAAAGTTCTATTCATTGATACAAATAAAGTACATCACAAGCAAAGAAGGAAAAAATAATATGTGACAGCAGACATTTCAACAACAACAGTAAAAACAATGATACCACAAATCCTTAAAACAAGTCCAAAATGGAATTTGGCTATTGGGAGGGGAGGAAAAAGAAGAGCATTTAGTCTTCATTAATGGAAGAATCCTATCTAGAACAACTGAAGGGATGTTTCTCAATTTGCACTGGGATTTATATTTCAGAAGAGAGATGAATGTCAAAAACAAACCCTGGAATCTAGTCACAATTCTGTGAGAATGGAATAAAATGTCCCAAAGATAGGGATTTCCTCATTCCCCAACTGAGGAGTCATCTGGAAGCTCTGTGGTGCTCAAGGGTGGCGCTGACGACCCCATCAGAGACTGCGACCGGCAGGTCCAGGCTTACGTTGCAGCTCCGAGTGTCTAATCCTCCAGAGCAGAGCAGGAAGGAAATGCAGGAGAAGGTAACACTTGAGGTTATTACCCTCATCCAGGCAAAGGCAGTGCAAGTTAAAGTAGTGTTTTCCCAGGAGGGTCATAGGCTGTACATAGAGTTGTTCCTGTTATCTTTTCCTGTCTGAGAAACTTACCCCAAACCTAGTCCTTTAAAGCAGCAATCATGTTATTGTATCTCTTAGCAGGGTGCTCAGTGGCATGGAGGTGGCTAGGATAGTCCAGGGGGCCCAAGACAGCTTCACTCTCACATCTGGCACCTCGGTGAAGATGCCCTGGGCCCCTCTTCACACGCCCTCTGAGCCTCTCTGCCTGGCCTCTCCAACAGGGTGCTCAGATTTCTCATGTCGCTGCTTGGGATCCAGCACAGCGAGGCGGAGCCAGCCTGGAAGTGGCCGCGCACCATCCTCTTCTTGCCAAGGCGCCCCCAAGCTAGCCCAGCTTCAAGAGGAAGGGAAATAGCAGTCGCTTCCAAATGAGAAGAGTATCAAAGGATTTGTGGCCGTATTTAATCTACCACAGAGGTCAGGAGAATGAACATTAAGAAAGAGTTATTAGCTTTGAGTGATTAAGAAATCCGGGGACTATTGAGAGACTGGTTTCAGGAGGGTGTGAATTAAAAGTCACATCCCAAGATATTCTTCCAGAAACAGAGCTAGTGGAAGTAGACTCTTCTTGTGAGGAGCAAGATTAGGCCATATTTTGTGTTCTTAAAGAATTATTAGGTATCTGAGAAGTAAACATCTGTTCAAGTAGAAAAGGGCTTGTGGATTAGAATATTCTTATATTAAAGCCATCCAGTTAAATTTTTGTTTGTACAATTTTAAGAGTACACTGTGTATTGTCATGGTGCAAAGGTTAGCACAGCTTCTATGGTAGAGAGATCACTGAGAAATCCCTGCTTTGATTCAGAAAATAAGTAAATTATCCCTCTTATTTTATATATAAATTTGAAACACATGTATCCAAATAGTCTAACAACATATAGGATACAATTGGTTTGATCCTGCAAGCCTTAGTGAAACACGATTACTTCTCCACACAGTTTATGGTAGAGCTGCTCAGAGAGTAGATAGAAAAATATTGCCAGCATATTTTTTCAGCTGAAAATATGCATTTGTTATTTAACTGTTACTCTTTTGAGGTGTATTAATTTTGTCTGTATAATCACAATATTTAAGAATGCTTTCACTCTTCTGCAGAAGCCTGTCAGAGAAATTCTCTGTCTCTACCATTGGTTATTTCTCTGCATACACTAGCATCCAATAAAAAGACACTTTATTTTAGGTGCAATGAATATTTCATAAACCTAACAGAACATTGACTTTTATTATTATTTTTAATTCAATCAAAGTTAATCTTGGTAATTATTTTCACTCCTTAAATAAAAGATGATAGTAACAAAGAAGCTACTAAAGATGCTGGGAGGAAAGTGTTGCTATTCCCATTGTACAGATGGGGAAAGACTCAATTCGAAGTTGTGTTTGCCCAAAGTTGTTATTTCAGAAGTGCAAGAACTAGTATTTGAATATTATATGCTGACTTGTTAAACTAAACTCTTTGTTTTTTACACAAAGATTATCTTTTGGGGGGCTCTAGTTTCATGGCTATAGATTTTTTCCAGATCGTATACTAATTGCATCCCTAAAGTGATGACCTTTGCTTTCTCTCAGATATTCAAACACAAAAGGTGCAAAGGAAAAGTGGCTTATTGGTTATGTTCATATTGCTCAGTCTTGAGAGACTCATACAAATAAGAATTAGGGATGCAAAATGAAGTTGAATCTGTCTAATCCTGAAAATGGGAACTCAGAAATACAAATGCTGAACGATAATGTCTGTTTCTGTGACTGCTCTGATTTAGCGGGTTTCCTTGGTTGCGGAATCAGTAATGCTATGGAGAGCAGAGCCTCCATGTCTCATCTGAGAGGGTTAAAGGGTAACTATATGGGGCAAGAGGTGGGGCTGGGGCTCACAGCGGAGAGAAGGAGTCTGTTCCTGGCATTTTAATGTCGTGAGATTAACTAAATGGATGGTTCTGATTTCATGGTTGGATTATAAATAGTCCTGGAAATAATGTCATATAATGAGTAGTCAATAAATATTTGTTGAATTGACCTGAATGGAAAACATTATTAATAAACATAACTTGGGTGGTCTTATTGGCTACTGTTTAATTCATTATGTACCATAGACAGTCACCATAGGATATCTTTTCCCAAATACTAGTTACTTATAAAAGCTAAACTGTTTGATCTGGAAAAAATTGCTACCAACATCTGCAATATATTTTAATTGTATAAAGTGTTTTTACATACTTTGTATCATTCAAAAGAAAGGTACATCATTAAAGTTAGCATTATAAAAAGAAAATCACGCCATTTCTTTTAGCTATAAGAAGGAGCTTGTGCAAGACTAATGATCCCGCTGAAAACAACTAGAAAATGCAGAAGAAATACAAATAAAACAAAACAAGTTAATTGGTAACTCAACATCCTTGTCAGCATTTGTATTATAAATTGTTTGAATTTTACCCATTCTCATAGATGTTTAGTGGTATCTAATCCTTATAATTTGCAATTTTCTAATAACATATAATTTTGAACACCTTTTTAAATGTTTATTTGTCATTTGTGTATCTTTTTAGGTGAGATGTCTGCACAGATCTTTTGTCTGTTTTTTAATTGAGGTGTTTGTTTTCTTATTGTTGAGTTTTAAGTATTCTTTGTATATTTTGAATTCAATTCCTTTAACAGAGAAGTGTTTTGTAAATATTTTCTCCCAGTCTGTTGCTTGTCTTTACATTTTCTTAGCAGTGCCTTTTGCAGAATAAAAGTTTTCAATTGTAATAAGTAAAAACAAATTATCATTTTTTTCATGGGTTATGCTTTAGTTGTTGTGTCTAAAACCTCACCATCAAACCCAATACCACCTAGATTTTCTCCTGTTATCTTCTAGAAGTTTATAGTTGTATGTTTTACATTTAAATATAATATAAATTTTGAGTTAATATTTGTGAAAAATGTAAGGTCTGTGTCTAGATTTTTTTTTTTTGCATATGGTTGTCCAGTTGTTCCAACACCATTTGTTGAAAAGACTGTCCTTTCTCTACTGATTTGTCTTTTCCCCTTGGCCAAAGATCAGTTGAATATATCTATGTGGGTCTATTTCTGGACTCTCTATTCTGTTCCTTTGATCCACTTGTGTATTCTTTCAACAATGCCACACTGTTTTGATTACTGTAGCTTTATAGTAAGTATTGCAGTTGGGCAGTAAGAGTTTTCCAACTGTATTCTTCTTCAGTTTTGTGTTGACTATTCTGGGTCTTTTGCCTCTCCATATGAATTTTAGGCTCAGTTTGTTGATATCCACAAAATAGCCTGATGGGGGCTGTGATTTCATTGAATCTGTATATCACATTAGGAAAAATTGACATCTTAACAATATTGAGTCTTTTTACCCATGTACATGGAATAGTGCCCCATTTATTTAGGTCTTCCTTGATTTATTGTCTCAGAGTTTTTGTAGCAATCCGTACATAGATCCTATACATATTACGCTAGATTTATACCTAAGTATTTCATTTTTTTTAGTGCTAACATAAATGGTATTGTATTTTAAATTTTAAATTCCAATTGTTCATTGCTGGTATCTAGGAACACAATTGACTGTTGTGTATTAACCTGTATGCCACAGTCTTGTTTATTGGTTCCAGAAGTTTTGTTGGTTTTTTTTTAACTTTTTAAGGATTTTCCACATAGAAAATAATGACCATGTCATCTGTGAGTAGAGACACTTTGACTTCTTCCTTACCAATCTGTGTGCTTTTTATTTCCTTTTTATCTGATTGTGTTAACTAACACTGCCGGCATGTGTTGAATAAGGGTGTGCCTTTCTGATCTTAGGGGGAAAGCATTTACTGTCTCACCATTAAGAATAATATTATCTGTTGGTTTTTGTAGATGTTCTTTATCAAGTTGAAGAAGCTCCCCTTTATTCCTAATTTTCCAAGAGATTTTAATCATATAGGGGTGCTGAATTCTGTCAAATGCATTTTATGCACTAATATGATCCTATGATTTTTCTTCATTGGCCTGTTGATGTCATGGATTACATTAACTGATTTTCAGTTGTTGAACTAGACTTGCACACCTGAAATAAATCCTGACAGGTCATGGTATATAATTCTCTTTATACAGGGCTAGAATTGATTTGCTAATATTTTGTTCAGGATTTTTGTATCTATGTTCACTGGCAGTGTTGGTCTGTAGTCAAGGAAGCCACAAGCCAGTCGGGGTTCACACAGTGAGGAAAGAGCCCCCACCCCTTGACAGGGGAAGAGCAAAGTCACATGGCACAGGGGAATGAATACAAGGAGTTAGTCATTACAACCTATTTGTTTAAAGTAATTTTGTCAAAATCCAAACAATAATTTTATTTTAATATGACAAAATGACTCTAAAATTCACCTTAATTAAAATTTTAAAAATTTAAAAATTTTAAAGACAGTTATGAGGAAATCATGTTCATCAGTTATCAAAATTTATGAAACAATTATGAAAATGATGTGGTATGAGAGTAAATAGGCAACTACTAGAAGAGAACAGATAACTCAGAGTACAGTTTATATAAAAACTTAAGATATTTTAAGAAAAGTAACCCAGATCAGTAGGCAGATAGATTACACCATACTGTTGAGAAATTTGATTGGATATTTAGAAAACAATTCAGATCTTTACAAAATACTATATAACAAACTGGATTCCAGACACATTTAAAAAGTTAAATAAATAAATAAATCTAAAAAAATAACAATATATATTTGATCTCTTGATATTGAGAAGATATATTGGACTACCTAAAAATGTAAAAACATACATATACTAAAAGAATAAAAATTGAATGAAACAACTTGAAATATTTAATAGCAGCAAAAGAGCAATATTTGTACTATATAAAGAAATCATGCAATCAATTAGAAAAAACATTTTAAAACATAGTCGATGCATGGATGAAGTACGTGGAAAATTCCCACATACTACTAACAAACATATGGACAAATTCAATTATAATAATAATATTATAACATAAAATTTTGCAAGTATTTCCAAAAACTGATCACACAATGCTGGCGAATATCTAGTAAATCATTGTCAAACATTGCTGGGCAGAAAAAAAGATGTTTTAATTCTGTTGGAAAACAATTTGGCAACGTGTATCAGTAGCCTTAGGATCTTTTGACCTAATTTTGCTTAAGTCAAAATTTGACCTAATTTTGCTTAAGTCAAAATTTGACCTAATTTTGCTTTTACTGTTTTCTTTATTTCTATAAATCCCAGGAAATTACCCAAAAATATGGGAAACATTTTATGGATAATAGTGCTCATAATGGCAAAAAAAATATTAAAAACTATTCAAGTGGCCAAAAGTATTAGAGCATGGGGAATAAACCAGGGCACATGATAGAATATTATGTTGTCACTACCCATATTTATAAGGAATCTAATATAATTTGAGAGGATTCCAGTGACCAAAGTCCAGCTGTTGCATAGGGATAGCAGGGGTGCACTTCCTACACTGTCTTTGTCTCCCGTCTGACTTCCCTATTGTCTAAGATGAGAGTGGGTGACTTTTAGAGGAAGAACACACTTGGGTTTTAGGAAAAATGAAGCAAGCACCCAGTGTATGCGTCTATGTGGGTTGGTGTGTTCTCGAGGTCAGGCAGGCTGGACATAGGAGGAGTATCTTGCCCCAAGGGCTTCTGCCTATCCCCAGGGTTAGGAACAGAGCTTGGGATGTGCTGCCACTAGCACTGATTACTGGGGGGTTTATTGGCACTAAATGATTGGGATTATTTCATCAAATTACAGCAATCAAGGCATCATTTTGAGACCTACACTAAAATACCACATTGGGTTCTCACTCATCGCCACGGGAGCTACGGGTTTTCCTGTGATGTGTGTAGCCGTGTATGAGCCTGTTGAGGCTGATATAGCCGTCATTCTTCCCAGTAAAGCTTTGATCTGTTGAAAGGTGACTACAAAGCCAAAGCCAAGGGCCCGATGCAAGGAGAGCTGCACGGTGTGCATGTGTGCGGAAGGGGGTCCCAGGGGCTGCTTTGCTGAGCATGTAATAGCTAATTGGGCCTGTTAGGGTCAGCAATTAGCTTGGAGCTATTCAGAACTCCTGACAGGGCCACCTTTATCTGTAAACCAGTTCTTCATTGAACAATAATGCCGCAGCTGGTCAGGGAGACATCCCGTGCAGCACAGAGCAGGAGCACATCAGGGTAGACAGAGCTTTTCCCGGGCTGTGGAATTATTATATCGTTCTCAGAAGTAGAACCCAGCGATTGCCTGGGCTCTGTTAGGGCGCTCCTGCCAATCCCCGAGTGAGAGAAACATCATTTTCTTTAGTCTCCATCGCTAAGTTGCTTTTTTAACTAAAAATTACACATTGGAAAACTAATGGTTATATTCTTTTCAAATGGTGAAAAGAATATGAAAACATTTCACTTCAAAAATAATCTACCAATGTTGTTTTAAAGGCTAATAAGAGTGAAGTTTGGAAAATGAAACTTGGAAAAGTCATGTCTGAATAGTCTAAACATTTCCTCCGGCTTTTGATCGTGAAGAAGAGAGTGTGCACCTGTGTTATACCGCTGACCTCTCTTCAGTCCTTACTGTTTGCACTTACAGTGCAAGAAAAAACACCGTTGTCATTTTCAGAAAAATTCTTCCCCCCTCCGCCCTAAGAAACTAGCCCTTCCACAAAGTTACCTTTCTCATGCTTCGTGGCTGAGTTGTAGGTGTATTTTTTATTTATTTTTATTTAATTTTCTTCAGTTTTATTTTTTATTTTTATTTTTTTGGTGTGAGTGGTGTGGATCAGCCAACCCCCACTAGGCTGGTCTCCTAGAGGAAGGCGCTACCTGTCCTTGGAAGCGTGGTCCCTGCTTGGGGTCCTTCACATCTGATCTTGGAGTTCAGTGTCGTGGGTCGGCCCCGCCAGGCTCCCGACCGCCTCTGCCCGGTGACTCATGTCAACCTGGTTCCATTCTTCCCTGACAGGCCCCCCGGCGGGTCGGTGGCTGACAGCTCTATAATTTCAGCATTATTTTAATACAATGTATGTGCCTTATGTGTTTATGCAGCTTCATTGTCCATCTGCCTTTTAGGATACTTGATTTTTACTTGTCTCTGCTAGATTTCATTAATTTCCCTCCATTTCTGTTTTCTATTTTTTTTTCTGTTGTCCCCTTCCAGTTGTTCTCCGTCGTTGATGGGAAAATGAAAAGCACTCCCACAAAATGCTTTCTGGTCTCTGCAGCCCTTCTTTGCGAGGAAGCCCTGCCACGCGAGAGAGTCAGACGGCTGGGCTGCCGCTGGCCCGCTAGTCACGCTGCTAGCACAGGGACCACCTGGGACCGGCTGCCTGCAGTTTACTGTGCCAATGCCCTGTGGGCGAGGGAAGCCAGGTGTGCACCCTCGATGGCTTCAGGGAACTCCTTCAAGAGCGTAAGAGCAAGCTGATTGATGAGGTCTATGCACATGTTCATTCTCTCCTGTGATGGCCCCTCCCCGAGGTGTGTCATTACCCAGGGGAGGGGCTGTGAGGCTAGGCAGCAGATTTAATGGGCGAATTCACCTGCAGTAAAGAAATTCTTCTATGTGTCACCAATTTTTCACCAAGAAACTCGCATATTCTATTCTGCAAAAGTTTACAGGTTTTTTTTATGATCACGTTTCTGCAGTGTTGAGCTGACAGCTAAAATCTGTCCCCCGCCTGCATATGATGTCGGCTGTGGGCCAGCCTGGCAGTCAAAGTGAGGGGGGAAGGAAACAGCCAGGGAAAAATGAAGCATTTTATGATTGCGACCAGCCCAGCTGAAACTGTGTGTCGTGTGTCAAAAACCCCATGGCCCGGCAGGTCTCCGTGGATGTAGCTCTGCCTCCCATGACATATCTAAAGATGCCAGCCCACACCTGTAGCTCTCTCGGCTGACATGCTGCCAGGCAGCTTTAGAGAGAGCGGGGGACGGGCTTTTTCTGAGGCTGAGACTGCGGCAACACCAGTAAATGGGCTACAGTATAGATAGTCGGGTCCACCAAGAGTTATTTCTAGAATCTGGATTCGATTATGATATGCAGTCAGGTACAAACTGACAGACGAACAACTTTCTCCCATCTCGTGGCTGTTCCCTTGTTTACTGTACTTTTCAGACCCCGTGGAAGAGTCTCTAAAGGCACCTGTGTGGTGTCTTGTAAGAAGCAGGCCTGCCAGGCATCTTCCATGTCAGTCTTACAGGGCGGAAGGTGGGGGGAAGGGACAGGAAGGAAAACATGAGGCACAAAGAGAAGGACCCACCGTGAAAACAAAACCTGGAGCACAGTAATGCTAGTCTGAAAGGTTACAACTACCACGATCAGTAAACTCTGTTTTATTCTCACGATTATAAAATAAAACATTAGACAGCTCTTGTGTCTATAGGAGAACTAATTACTGTTTATAATTTGAGAATTTGATTCTCGTTTGGCCTCCCATTTTGTTCCATTACTATGCCTGATCAGCCTTAAGTCTATTAATTGATGTTTGGCAAAGTTAGCTGTATGCCTCCCTCATACTCTTGTTTTTCAAACTATTCTATATATTTTTACATATCTATTTCCTACTTTTCTAAGTAAAAACTTTTAATAAATATGGTGTACTTAAAAGAACCAGCATATTTTTTGGCTCATATTTATGGAAAGTAAATGTTTGAAAACACAGCATTTTTATTGATAAAATAGAGAAAAATAACTGGAGAGGAAGTTTCCACACTTGAAATAGACTATGTTTAAATATTTAGAGCACACGAGGGGAAAGAACAGAGAACCCAGGGCTCTGGGCCCAGAGCAGCAGGGGGTCCAGGGCACTCCCGGTGAAAAGGTAAAATGGGAACACGTAGACACTGTCCCATGAGATTCCAAACTGCAGGGCCACGGGGCAGAGTGCACAGTCACACTGGCCACTTGGCATTGTGTAGGGAATGGAAAGGTCTCACTTTCCACCAGTTGATTGTGGCACCTGTTTCTACTGCCTGGACATAGTGACCAATGGCTTGACATGGTCACTGTCTTTGCATCCTGATTCCAATCTATCCCCTAGGCCAGTAGTGAGGAGAATCAGAGTCTACCTGATTCTCCTACAGCACAATTACTCGACAGGAGAAAACACAACCACTGACACTAAGTCCTCTCTACGCATGGCAGCAATCGACATATTTAGGATATTTTCTCTTTGAAGCATATTGCTTTTGGACTTTTCTTTATCAATTACAGTAATTTTGCCTTAGGTAGTAAAATTCTGTGCTCCCTTGTTATATTTAAGATAAAAACTTTGTATAATATACATGTGTATATGTACATGCATCTATAATACATGTATGTGTATGAATATGCATATATGTATAATATATAATATATGTATAATACATGTAATAATTATAGTATATGTATAATACACATATGTGTATGCATATGTGAATAAATGCATATGTATATACATACATTTGTTTAATTCTGAATTAAATTAATTTTATTTTGAGCATTTTAAACACTCTAATTTGTTTTCAAAATGCCAATTTGAAAAAAAGATGCAATTTAGTAATCCTTATTTTTTCAATTGTTATATTTTTTGTTTCCCAGGACCTTTGATTTGTAAGAATTTTTGTATATTAAAGGAGATAATGAATTTGTCAAAAGTTTTTCAACATTTTTGCATTTGCTATTGACATTCTATTCTTGTTTATAGTGGGGTTTTTGTGGGGAGAGCGGCTAATTAAAAACCTTGTAACCAAATGTTTATACTATTTTATTATTTCTTCCTTTGCTTTTATGCTAAAAAGCTCTTTTCTACTCTGAAATCTTCCAGCTGTTTTAAGTCGTTGTATCTTTCTTTTCTTGGTCTGCAATGAACTATTTAGTCCTTTTGTTTATTATGGTGTATGGTTTGGGAGAGGTACAAACTACTTTTATTCCCCTATATAATTAACTAATTATCTCTTCAAAGATGAGAAATGAGTGCCTTACTTAATGCTGGAGGATATGGAGAATTTGATCTGCATGTGGCCTTCCATTCTGCCCCATTGGTATGCCTGGTCAGCCCTAAGTCTACTAATTGATGTTTGGCAAAGTTAGCTGTATGCCTCCCCCATACTCTTGTTTTTCAAACTATTCTATACATTTTTACCTATTTATTATTCTCCAGGTAATTTAGAATTTTGATTGCCATCACTTTAATTTGTGGAGAAATGATATCTTATTTTAAATATTCATTCATCCCATGGAGAAATGTGATCTGTATGTTTTATTTATTCAAGATTTTACGTATTTTGGGGTTTTTTAAAACCTTGAAAATTAAGACAAATTTATGTTTTATTTCTTGGTAGCGTAAGTTTTGGTTGAAATTGTGACAGGGATCTTTTTTTCACTTATATCTTCTGCTAAGATTTTAGTGGCATAAGGGAAAGATTTATTTTTTATACATTTATTTTATAATTTGCCACCTTCCTGAGCCCATTCGTTACCCATAAGCTCTTTTCCCCCTTTTTATGTTGGTTTGATGGATATCCTGGAATTTATTCATTGAATAAATATCTAGTAAGTAACTATCTCAGTAAATGGATATTTACATTAATTCTCATAATAATTTTATTTGATCAAATCCACTAGTTATATCTCATTTCTTTTTACTGTGTTAGACCATCAGCAACGTTTCCGTAACTGTTAAATAAGCAGACGGTCTGGTCCGGGGTCTGATTTCACATGGGGCCTCCTGTTTCCCCCGCAGAGTGTGTAGACTACTTGCTTGGTGTAATTATCTTCCTAACATTAAGGGAATATCCTTTCAGTCCTGCTTTAAAAAGAGGCTTCTGGGAGAAAAGATGCCTTTAATCATGACATTATATAACCTTGTGCTCTATTTATGTCTTTGCTTATATGCTTGTTGTTTACCTTCTTGAACTAGAATATAAGCTCCTTGCGTGCAGGGGATCAGTTTGATTTGGTCCTGAATCCCCTGTGCCTAGTGAACGACTAGGAAATTAGAAATTTCATCTGTTTCAAGATGCTGTGAAACATTTCGAAAAGCATGGGAATTTCCTGTTCTTGCAAGTAGAAAAAAATCTGAAGTTAGAGATGGTTTCCAAATTATTTTTTAATAATCATTTCAATTTTACTATTTGAAGATTTTCTTTTGATTTGTAAATTAACTTTGGTAATTTTCTTTTGGAGAGCAATTCATTTTATAAAAAACTTTATCATTGTTAATGTAAAAATTTTTAAAATTATTCTTAATCCTTCAAAATATTTATCTGTCTATAGTAAGGGCTCCTTTCTTAATCAAAGTTCCTACAGTTATGGGGTTTAATATCTTAGCATCTTGATTCTATCTATTAAAACTCTGTCTATGCATTTGGTTATTTTGAGAAATTAACTCTTGAATGTACCTAAAAAAGTATAAGTATTTCTGTCCTAGTTTCTGACTCATTGATCTTTGCTTTTATCTTTATTTCCTTTCTCTCGGTTTTTTAATTCTCCCTTTGAAACCCACTGAGTTTAACATTTAAATGATTTATTTTCTAATTTTCTTAAAAAAAGGTTTAAAGATTAATGTGCTATACCCATAAATTTCCCTTTGACTGTATCTTTGACAAACTGACATAAACTTTCTATTATCATTAGTTTTAAATACCCAACAATTATTGCATTTCTTCTTAACCTGGGTTATTTAATTATTTATTAAACAGATGGTTGAGTTTTAGTAAAGCTTTGTTATTTATTTCTAAAATTATTGCCTTATAACCAGAGAATGTCATATAATTTTGAACATTTTTAAGTCTCTTGAAACATATTTCAAAATTGACCTATAGGAGTTCTGCTTCCAGAAAGATGTTGCAGAAGTTCTTTTCCCTATTCCTCTCATGTGAATACAACTAAAAAAATTAGCTATTATATATATGAAAAAAACATGAGAAAACTTTGAAAGTTGGAGTGAAGAGGACAGACAAGCTAGGGACCTCAGTATCCAAGGAATGACACATTGGTGCATTACCTCATACATCCTAGGCCTACAGCTGAAGAAGCCAGCAACCCAGGCACACCGTTGGGAATATACAAAAATAAGTCCCAAGAAAAGCCTACTCGCTTGACATAAAGGACCAGGAAAGGGGTAGCCCTAGGAAAGCAGAAAACTTTTAGACAGTATCCACAAGTCAAGTACCATAGAAAAAAGCTCACTCAACCCTCACTCATACCAGCAAAGGCTGAGTGGGCACCTAGACTTCCACCCCTGCCAGGGGTTAATAAGGAACCTCAAACCTCCACCCCACCTCTAGGATGGCATCAGATAAGGCTGAGAAGGAGTCAGGATGCCTATTTCAGCCAGATGACAATATCCTCCCTTACCCCCAACCTGCGTGGTGTTGGTGGAGACCTCATGGAAGCTTGGGCTTTGCTTCCTCTACTCCCCAATGGAACAGGGACAGAGGAGGCTTAGTGGAGAATCAGGATGTTCACCAATTCCTAGTGACACCACCCCATTAGGAGTAAGAACATACTCCTTCCCTTTCCAGCCAGGGTGGTATTAGCCCCTGTCAGAGCAATGACAATAAAAGCCAGCTAAAACAGAAGGTTTCAATAAGATGTGGAATAACATAATATAATACCCCAAGTGTCCAAGTTTCAATAAGAAAAAAAAAATTACTCATCATGCCAAGAACCAGGAAAATGTCAATTTGAATGTGAAAAGACAGTCAACAGACACTAACACTGGGGTGACAGAGATATTAAAATTATCTGATGAGAATGTTAAAGCAGTCACCACAAAAATTCTTCAAAGTGTAATTATTATACAAACATGCCTGTAACAGATGTAAAAATAGATAGTATCATCAAATAAATACAATGTCTCAACAAAAAATTAAAGATATAAACAAGAACCACATTGGAATTTTAAAAGGGGAAAATACATTAATCAAATAAAAACACAATGGATGAGCTCTGTAGCAGAATAGACAAGACAGTGGGAAGAATCAGTGAACTTGGTAGAACAGAGTTCAGATCATGCCATGAACGCGGCTCTTCTCAACCTGCCTGGGTCCTGTGGAGGCAATTGCCGGCAGCCCCTAAGGGCATATCCTGTTGCTCTCCGTTCAACTCCTGTGCCCTGGTCCCACTGACTTCCAGTGGCAAGGAGTCCATCTCCAGATTCCCATGTACCATCCTGCGAAGCTGTATCTCATCCCAGTCCCTACCCGGCCCTGCTCAGTCCCTGTACAGTGCACCTGAGAGTTCCATATGGTTCCCACAATTGCTCAAATGTTTATAGCAGCACAATTCACAATTGCAAAGATGTGGAAACAACCCAAGTGCGCATTAATACATGAGTGGATTAATAAAATGTGGTATATGTATACATGGAGTAATACATGGAGTATTACTCAGCAATAAAAAACGATGGTGAATTAACACATCTGGTATTATCCTGGATGGAGCTAGAGCCCATTCTTCAAAGCAAAGTGTCGCAAAAATGGAAAAACAAGCACCACCGGTACTCACCATCAAATTGGTACTAACTGATCAATACTTATGTGCACACATGGAAATAATATTCATCGGGGGTCGGGCAGGTGGGAGGGGGGTGGAGGGGATGGGAAAACTCACACCTAATGGGTGCGGGGCACACTGTTTGGGGGATGTCCACGATTGTAGCTCTGACTTGGACAGCGCATAGGCAATATATGTAACCAAAGTGTTTGTACCCCCATAATATTCTGAAATTAAAAAAATAACTTGATAGAACAATTAGAATTACCCAATCTGAACAACAAAGAGCAAATAAATTGAGGGAAAAAAAGCAAACAGGCACTAAAGGACCTATGGGACTAAAGCAAAAGATCTAACATCTGTGCCATCGGAGTCCTAGAAGGCGAGAAGGGGGAAGGGCTGAAAAACTGTTCAAAGAAATAGTGGCTAAAAACTTTCCATTTGGTGAAATACATAAACCTGCAGATTCAAGAAGCTAAAAAAGCCCCAACCATGTAAACCCAAAGAAATCTATACCAAGACATGTAATAGTCAAACTTCTGAAAAACTAATGATGAAGGAAAGATCTTGAAATAAGGAAAAGGGAAATTACACCTATCTTTAGGGGAAAAACAACTCAAGTGATGATGGCTTTCTTAGAAAAAACATGTAGATCAGAAGGAAGTGGCACATCTTTTCAGTGTTGTAAGAAAAGAACTGTCAACCTTGACTCCTATGTTAAAGAAAAATTTTCACAGATGATGGAGAAATCTATACATTCTCAGAAGACATAAAACTAAGAATTTGTTGCCAGTGGACCTACACTAACATGGCTAAAGGAACATCTCTAAACAGAAAATAAATAATAAAAAAAGAATACTTGAACATCTAGAATTTAAAAAGCACAACAGAAAGAGCTGAAAGTATGAGTTACTACAGTATACTTTGCTTTTCCTCTCGAATTGTCTCACTTCTGTATGACAGTTGAAGCAAAAATTATAACACTGTCTAATGTGGTTCCCAATGTGTGTAGAGGAAATATTTAATGCAATTGTATTGTAAATGAGGGAGAGTAAAGTCACTTCAAAAGAGATAAGTTTTCTGTACTTCAATAATAGTGGTAAATGTTGATACTAGCTGACTGTGATAAGATATATATTATATATTATATTATACATATCATGTAATAACTATAGCAACCACTAAAGAGCTATACAAGGAGGTGCACTCATAAATATTATAGATGAATATAGATGAATCAAAGTGAACTTCTAAAAATATGTCCAAGTAACCCACAGGAAAGCAGAAACAAGAAAACAGAGCAACTTAAAACAGAGAGAACAAACTGTAGGTAAAAAATAAAATGGCAGACTTAAGTCCTACTGTATTATTATATTAAATATACATGATCTAAATTCAAAGGAAAAAAAAATGATTGACAGAATGAATAAAAAAGCATGACCAAACTATATTTTGTCTACAAGAATCTTACTTCAAATGTAATGATATAGGTAGGTTGAAAGTAAAAGGATAAAAAAAATACCAAGCAAACATAAAACAAAAGAACCAGGAGTGGCTATATTAATGTCTAATAGAGTATATTTCACAGCAAAGTAAATTACCAGAGTAGGAGAAGGACATGATGTAATAAGAAGGTCAACCCACCAAAATGCCAAAGCAATCTCAGAGTGCACCAAACAACAAAGCTAAAATACAAATGGAGTAAAGATAATAGAACTAAAGGGAGAAATAGACAAATTCACAAGTACAGTTGGAGACTTCAAAACAACTTTCTCAATAATTAATAGAATGACTAGAAAGAATATCAGCAAGAAATAGGATTATTCAACAACATTCACCCAACAGTATCTAATCAACACTTACAGAACACATTAATAAACAACCACAGAATATACATTCTTTGCACAGAACATATGCAAAGATAACTATATCTGGTGCCATTAAATAAACCTCAGCAGTTTCATAGAACTGAAACCATGCACAGTATGATCTTTGACCACAACAGTATCAAACTAGAAATCAGTAACAGAAATATAAGGAAAAATCTCCAAAAACTTGGAAACAAAATATCACACTTTTTATTAACCTATCAGTCAAATATGTAGTCTAAAGGAAATAAAAAATTAAATTGAACTAAATAAAAATAAAAGTACATCTGCAAATACAAAATCTGTGGGATGCAGCTAAAGCATTGTTGAAAGGAAAATTTATAGCACTAAGTGCATACACTAGAAAAGCAGAAAAGTCTCAAATTAATAATCTAAGCTTCTACATCAAGCAACTAGAAAAGAAGAGCAAAATAAAACAGAAGCTAATAGAAGGAAGAAAATAATAAAGATAAAAGCAGAAATCAATGAAATTAAAAACAGAAAAATGAGAGCAAATCAGTTGAACAAATCAAGTTCTTAAAAAAAAATCAATAAAATGAACAAAAAGCAAGCAAGCAAGGTATAGACCTCATGTACATATCTTCTCAGGAACATAGGTTTAAGAAGTATTAACAAAATATTTTCAAATAGAATTCAGCAATATGTAAAGAGAATTATATACCATGAATAGATGAGGCTTATTCTAGGGATGTTAAACTGTTTTAATATAAAAAATTAATTGATGTAATCTATTGTATTAAGGAGCTAAAGAAGAAAAATCACGTGATCATGCCAATTGAGGCAAATAAATCATTTGACAAAATTCAACACTCATTAATGATAAAAATTCTCAGTAAGTGAGTAATAAAGGTAATGTCCCCAACTTGATAAAGAATGTCCTATTTACAAAATGCTATAGCAATCATCATACCTAATGATGAAAGACTAAATGCTTTTCCCCTAAAATTCAGAATTAGACAAAGATATTCACTCTTATCACTACTATTCAAAATAACACCAGATATTCTAGCCATCATAATAAGGAACACAAAGGATGTAAAATGCATACAGATCAGAAAGGAAGAAATAAACCTGGCCCTATTTGCAGATAGGACGAAAATCTCAAGGAGTCTACAAAACAAACAAACAAAAACCTCCTAGCACTAATAAGTGAGGTCAGCAAGTTCACAATATACTAAACCAGTATGCAACAATTAGTTGTATTTCTACAAACCAACAAAGAAGATGTGGAAACCAAAGTTGCAAATACAATACCATTATAATAGCTCAAAAAAATCAAATACTTAAGTGTAAATCTAAAAAAAAAAAAAGTATAGGATTTATATGCTGAAAATTACAAAATGCTAATGAAAGAAATCAAAGATGAGAGAATCTTTGCACATGAACTAGAAGACTCAGCATAGCAAAGATACCAATTCTCCCCAAATTGATATACCCATTTAACACAATTCCTATTAAATTTTCAGGAAAATTATTTATAAATATAAACAAGATAATCCTAAAATTTATGTGGAAAGACATGGGCCTGAGAATACCTAATTTTGAAAAAGAAGAATCAAGTAGGAGCAATCACTGTGCCCTATTTCACAGCTCATTGCATAGCACTGAGACAGTGGTATTGACAGAGGGATACACACAAAGATAAACAGAATAGAATAGTGGACCAGTAATTGTCCCACATGGGTACAGCCAAGTGAGTTTTCACAGAGTGCCAAAATAATTCAATGGAAGAATAGCCTTTTCAACAAAAAATGAACTCAACTTAAACATATCTTATATAAAAGGTCATAGATTTAAGGGTAAAACATTGAGTTACAAATTTTTAAAGAAGTGAACATAGGAGGAAATTTTCAGGACCTTGGGACTGATGAAGAGTGATACAACACAGAGCGCTTAATCCATTAAAGAAAACCATCAATAAATTGGACTTCATCAGGCTAAAAACTTTTGCTCTGTGAAAGACCCCATTAAAAGGACTGAGAGATAGCTACAAACTGAGAGGTAATATTTGAAAAACACTTATCTGATAAAAGACTCATATTTAGCATTTGCAAAGAATTCTAAACTCCACAGTAAACAAGAAAATCCAGTTAGAAAATAGGAAAAAGACATGGAGAGATCTTTCACCAAAAGGATATACAGATGGCAAATGAGCACATAAGAGCAGGTCAGCATCACTAACCTTAGCAAACTGCAGATTAAGACCCCTGCGTTGTTAAAGCAGCCTCCCTTCTGTCCCCCTTGCCTTCAGGTCCATCTCATCTTGTTCTGCTTAGATTTTGCTACCAGCTCATTTTCCTTAAATACTAAACCAAAAATTGTCCTTCAGAGCATTAAATTCCATACTTTCACATTGGAGATGGGGAAATCAAGGACCGAAGGTGTGAGAAACAGCTCCCTCAGGCACTGGGTGCCAGCACTAGACAACTTCTCTTGATCCTCAGTCTGGCCCCGTGAAATTCTCACCACCTTTCCAACTTCCTAGCCCAGCAGGTGTGAACTCCCAGCCTGTGCTCTTGTTTGACCACCTCACATACTTTAAGGTTTGGTAATTTGTTGAATAAATACAGGTTTCCTGATCCTATTTTTGTCTGTGGGGGGCGGCTTGGGGAGGGGCATGCTAGTCTTTTCATCCCTGTGTGGCTGGAAAGGTCATACGTGACCAGACAGTGAAGGGCATTGAATGCCGAGCTAAGGGGTTGAGCTTTGTTCTATAACAAGGGGACACCACTGGAGACTGTTGTGGAAGAGATATCAAGGCCATATTTGTATTTTAGAACAACAATGAGTGGAGTAGACATGAAGGGACTGGGGAGGAGAGAAGGAGATGAAGGGCGCCGTGACATGGGGCAGTGCAGCCACCCCGGGAGTGGAGGGGGTGTCTGGCGTAGAATCTGGGGCAGAATCCACCAGCTCAGTAACTGACTGAACACTCAGGGAGGGAAGGGGGCTGGGGTGACACTGTGATGTCTGGCTTGGGAGGCTGGGGATGGTTATGTCACAGGCGAAACAGGAAACAACAGAAGGAGGTCACGTGAGTGGAGGGAGGAACGGTTTTGAATGCTTTTGGCTGGGCTGAGTGAAATGCCTATTTGACAGCCACAGGAAAGTTGCAAGGAGGCCAGGGGAAGTGTGTTACTAAGAATCCAAGAACAGGCACAGGAAGGAGGGTGTCATTGGCATGTTGGGAATCGGAGTCAAGTAATTCCTCAAATACTCCCGACAGGAGAGTCGGGAGTTGGACCCAGGCCGTGGACTGTAGAGCCCACACCCTTACACAGCACAGCGCTGGAGACTTGCTGGGTGTTTGTGGGCGCAGGGCTGGTGCTCGCGGAAAGTTCTCCACCCTTCTCTGCGGCTGCCACAATGCAGCGCGTGCCGTGAACATTTTTTCAGTACTCGTAGCTCCATTTAAAACAACTAATCTTTTCTTCCCGTTTACTAAGTGTTCACACTGTCCTTTTAACCTCATATTATAAGAGCAGCTTTTCCTGCTTTTGAATAGAAAGGGCTCACTTTAGAGAGCGTATGTTGTCCCACTTTGTCCTCTCTGGGGCACAGTGCATTTGTTGTCCTTCCCTTCTCTCTCACCGGAAAGTGTCGCTCATCAGAAGGACTGTATTTCCCCATACCCCAAATTAAGCCTTCCAGAAGGACATTAATATGCCCCAGTTCTCTATCTGCTGAATTTTTCAGCAACTCAACCCCAAAACCGTTTTTATATTCAGTCACATATGAGCTGAATGAGGGTAATTGACACTAATGATTTTCAGCTCATGTTTATTTGCTCAATTGTTTCATTTTGACTCTATTTTCCCTTCCCATTTCTGTCTTTCTCCCACTGCATGTTAAGTTCTGCCGAGATCTATCTTTGTCTCACGGAGTTCCACAACTCAGAAGCTAATCACATCCCAGAACACTGACACTGATGTCCTGTGGTGTTTGGAATTTGCATTAGTTGTTCATTCGCGCACTTTTGGTTAGGGATCATTTCACCGTGGATATCAGACTCTGGCAGACACATGCTCGCGCAGACACACACATTCACAAGCAGGTATCTCCAGTTAGATATTCATGACACCCAGCATTACCACAGGGTTTTTCATACAAGGAAATGACCGGCGTTCTCATTCAAGGTCTGTGTTGTCTTACGCAGAGAAACCTAAGCAGCATGTTGTTGCATCCGCCGTATGACAGACGAGCTGCAACAGGAGACACGGACAACAATAATTAATGTACACTGGGTTCGAGGGAGGAAAAATGGGACAAAGAGCTTTGAAATTGGAGGTAAGTGTTCTCCTACACTTTGACTTGGACTCTCTCGGATCGGGCTTGAGTACAGTGCCAGAATGTTCTGCCGAGACAGTGAAGTTGACCCACGGGAGGATAGGCAATGGTGATTATTTCAGTTAAATCAAATGGAAACCAAGTTTGAAAAGGAAATAAATTCATCTTTTCTACTTCTCTGGACTGTATTTCAGACATACTGCATGTTCATATCCCATTGTTTAGTGATATTTACAAAGACAAACAGGCAACCTTTGATTCCACCTTTTCCTTCGTTTCAACTCAGAGATGTCTTCTTACGGGAATTAAATGCAGTATGTCATGTGCCAACATAAGGAACGGAAAACTGAGAAATCACTTATGGCCAACAGATGACAATGGCCTAGGGAAAGCAGGAGACCAGAATGAAAGAGTCGAGTCACAACTCCAAGCTTCACCCTACTGGGGCCAACAGAGACTACAGATGCCAACCACAACTTCCTGCACCCTGATTCCACCACTTCTGCGAAAAGCCCTGTTCTATGGGGCTGACTTGGTAGCTGTAATTGATTTAATTGAAATTGCAAACTGTCTCATCAGATCACAGTTCACCATCACATTCATAGAACTTAAACAAAAGGTCATAACCTGGCTTGAAATAGAGTAGGGGTCACTACTGACATGAATATTTTATGTAGAATAAGGTATATTTTTACTTAGAAATGCAGTATACACATATACTAGTTATCTTGGTTATACTAATTCATTCATTCAATCAACAAACATTTACTTAGGAAGTGTTCACTACATAACAGGCACTTTGCTGAACTCCAGGGACCCAAGTCAATCTCCTGTCTCCAAGGAATTCACAATTTAATTTAACAGTATGATGCTTTGAAAAATATACATCTAATACCGAAAAGGCTGAGAAGAGAGACTAAAAATATGTAAAAATATGCCTCATAATAATTAATGAAAAATAGATATTTCAAAAAGATGGATTGGTAGATTTCTGAAGAAAGGAAAACAAACAATGGATCAGTATCGGGGAAGATGTTGATAATTTATCTGAACAATGAAAGTTGAAACCTTTGAATGAGAGAGTGCAAAAAGTCCCCTCCCTCTCTGAAGCCCCTCCTGGGTGTGGAGGCAGAGAGTGAGGACCTGTGTTCTCACTGAGGATGGTGCCCTGGCACCGAGGTGCCAACTCCAGGGGGCCACAATTCTTCTAACGAAATGTCTAATCCCCAAGGACCCAGGTCCAGTCAGGGAGTTACAAGACAGATCTGCAACATAAAGGGAGCAAGTGCAGGTGCACAAGAATCTAGAACAACTGTGGGGTGCTTTTCGTAAAGGACGTGTGAATGGGTAGGAGGTGTTAAAGGGAGAAAACTGGGTTAGACACACACTGGAAAAGTCTGAGAACTGATGTAAGATACATATGAAGAGACTGATCAGCTAAACATTCTCAAATGTTTACATATATTTTGGATGATTGATCAGCAAATATATCTAATTGACCACTATATACAAGAGAATGTACTTTGGAATAAGGGTGGGTCTAGAAGGAAACATGTGACAGGGCTCATGTTTGAGCAGCATTCCAGCTCTTTAAGTAATTCAGAGCTGACATACATAAAATTGTTATACCCTATTGTCGATAGCTGAGTGAAAATTTTAGGGGTGATTTTAGTAATAAAAACATACAAGATGTAGGCAGTCTGTTCTCATAAAAAGAACACTTCACTTGGAATCAAATGCTTTGAGTGCTGGTTCTATGACTTACTAGTTGTGTAACTTTATGCAATTCCCCATATTCTCTGAAACTCAATTTTCTCTTCTGTAAAGTCAGAGCACTATACCCCACCTTTATCAATTAGGATTCACTGAGTGTGAGCAACAGAAATTTATTATGACCAATGTAAGCAGAAAATGGTCTTATTGAAAGGATATTATGTAGCTCATAGAAATGAAAAGAAGATTGGAGAAGCATTCTCACTAAGACACAAATCAGGATGTCCCCTGGGGTCTGAGTAGCAAGAACTAACCCATGGTGATGTCCAATGTTAAAATCAGTGAGATGCAGTTTTTTTTTTTTTAATCGTTGGACATTGGGTTCAAGATTCAACACCCTAGGAGAGAGTTCAATTGGCTCAGCTAGAATCACAGGCTCAACCTGGAGTACGGGGGAGGTGGGTGAGATCCCCCAGGACGGCACACATTACAAAGGGGTGAGATCCCCCAAAAGAAGTCACAACAAGGTTAACAAAGGAAGGGAGAAGGAAACAAAAACTTACAACTGTCCGTCATAGTCAGGCTATGCCTTGTTAACTGGGGGCCCCAGTGGGGTTTCCTCCCTGTGTCCTGAGGCAGATGCTGTGGTCGTGCCCACTTGCCGCATGCCCTTGGCACCCTGTGGTCTGTGTGTGTGGACTGCATCCTGCCACATTTCTCACCCCAGAGCTTCCTGGGCATGCTCTGTCCACACACAGGGTGGGTGGATGTGCTGGGGGACACCCTGGGAGAAGCTCTTCTTCAATGATGTGTGGGAATTGGAGAATAAAGAAGCAGGCCCCTCATCCTACAGTGTGGGACTCTGGAACGTCCTCCTCAATCCCCCCATAAGTTCCCAGTGCAAGTGAGCCCTGGCTGCCCGCAGTGCAAACCGGGTCATTTACGGGGCTTACCCCGGCTTTCCTCCCTCCTCGGCCTCACTTTGCTTCCTGCAACCACCTCCTAAATAAGCTCCTTTTGGTCCACTTTTTTCCCTCAGGGTCGGCCTCTGGGGAGTGGTCCTGGGAAGCAGAGGCTTAGCACTGGGTCGTGTGATGGGAACATTGGCTAGTGGAGAGCAGGTGGACAACTTGTGACCTATTGCAGCATCACAGTGGCCAGGCTGAGGACACGTTGACATTGACATTGTGGAGTTGGTTGACTGTTGATAAAAACCATGGAAGGTGGGGGGGGGGGGGGGGGGGGGGGGGGGGGGGGGGGGGGGGGGGGGGGGGGGGGGGGGGGGGGGGGGGGGGGGGGGGGGGGGGGGGGGGGGGGGGGGGGGGGGGGGGGGGGGGGGGGTTGAATCACTTTTAGAAGCCTGGAAACCATGATGATTTATAGTGGTGGTTCTCAACTGGGGTGACTTTGTCCCCCAGTGAACATTTGGCACTGTCTGGAGACATTTTGGGTTGTCACAGTGAAAGAGGGTGCTACTGGCATTGAGTGGGCAGAGAACAGGGATGCTGCTAAACACCCTACAATGCACAGGAAAGGACCCTTCAGCAAGGAATTATCCAGCCCAGAGTGTCAGCAGAGCTCTGATCTATAGTCAGCAAGTCGGAAATGATGGCACATTAAAACGCATTTCTTCTATGAGAACAGAGAATCCACTGGCTGATCATGTTCCTTGGGGGAGTTTGGGCAACACTCCTTTTGCCAGCATTATGAGAAATGCCCCATTGGGGGACACCAGCCATGAAATCCTAGCCGTAGGCTGTCTGCAGTCAGATAGGGCTGACAGAAGAAACGCTCCTTTGGAGCTGGTCCTCTAGAGTCAGAAAGGATGGTGAGATTCCAGAGTGTGGGGG
Source organism: Daubentonia madagascariensis (assembly GCA_023783475.1). NCBI lineage: Eukaryota > Metazoa > Chordata > Mammalia > Primates > Daubentoniidae > Daubentonia > Daubentonia madagascariensis. The sequence continues at coordinate 32,556,765 of JAKFHU010000901.1, read as the reverse complement.
GCCAGCTGCCCACAGTTAGCAGTAAGATGGATGTAATCTCTGCAGGGAACACTGTGGCCTGGACCTGTGGGATCTCTGGTCGTGGCTAGTAGACTGTCGTGTTTCTAGGGGTAAGACAGACAGGAAGCTAATGAGGGTAATGCTTGACTTATATTTCCAAAAATGATTTTTAAAAAATAGGCCAGAAGAAGTCTTGCGTCAGTTGGATAATCCCATGGTCCCTTGTCCAGTCTCCAGACGAAGTCCATCGATTGCAGTCGGGCAGGTCCCCTTGAGGAAGTCTCTGTAGTGCTACACTAATCACATCCAGTAGCGGGTTTCACTGTGTTTCCAATGGGACTTACGGTCATTTACTGGGATAACCAATATTTTCCAGGTAAGGAGAATGTCCAGATCTATCAAGAGCCGTCAGATACGAAGTTCGAGCAGGTACTGACACCAGAGAGCCCCCTGCACTGTCAGGCCTCCTCCCCTGAAATGGGGACAGATAGAGGCCAGGTGATAGGTACAGCCCTGGCCAAGTCCATTTCAAAGTGGGTTCTGAATGGAATGGCAGAGATTTGGGGTAAGCACATGAATGGGTATCTGGGCATTGGCACAGAGCTCAGCTGGAAGGAGCCAAGCCTGAGGGTTAAAGATGAAGTCCGGGGCCAAGGTGTGTGCGCGTACCTGCGGGGACGAGGGCAGCATGAGCCTGTCTTTGCTCATGGCCACCAGAAAGCTCAGCTCAGAGGAGCCACTGAGCAAGCGGTGGACAAGGTGATTCTCTCGGTGGAGGTACACCTGGCTCCTCCTCATTTGTCGGCAGTTGCCTGGTGTGCTCGTGAAAGGAGTAGCCTTGGTGGCGGGGCTGGGGCCACAGGCAGGCGGGCAGCTCCCTCACCCCGTCTCACGGAGCTGCTCCTGCGGCCCGAGGCCTTCTGGTCCCTCTTTTCCCCCAAATATTTGCTTTAAATTTTCCTCCAAAGATTTACTTCTTAAATTCATTCATCCATTCTAGATTTTGCTTTTCAGACTTACTGTTTTCCGCTTTTTTCCTTATCATATTTTCTTTAAATTAGGAAGATTTGAAATTATTTTCTAAATGCATGCGTTGAACCGTTCATTTGTTTTCTTTCAGTATACAACGCAGATGAGGGAACAAATTTGCTTGTAGGTGTAGTTTAGTTACACAGATTTCAATCTATAATAGTCACGTTTTATTTTTTCTGTTATTGTACTTTTAATTTCCTCTTTGACCATGTAATAACTTACAATAGTACCTTTAAATGTATAAAAAGAATTTCTCCCTGAAATTCTTATTGTTTCCAGTTTTATTATGTTTTCTAAATGAATTATAGTTGTTATGACTTTAAAGATCACTTCATGTTTAAGAAACACGTAAGAATGTTGGGTCTTAGTTCTCTCTTCTTCTAATATTATACTTTTAAAGAATTATTTCCTTGATTACTGATTTTCTCCTGATTTTTGCTATACAGACCTCATTATCTTCACTTTCTTCTTTTTTTCTTTTGTAATTTGAAAAGTAGGTGTCATATTTTAGATTTTACTAATAGTTAGCCAAAACTTTTAGAATAAATATTACATTAGTCTTATAAAGATTTTAAATAATGAAAATTTTCTCCCTTCATTCAATGTGAGGCATTTTATCATGCTTTTTAAACTTTCTGCTGCATTTCCAATTTTTAAAATTTAACCTGTTTACAAGTCTTGTGTTTTTAAATGATGTGCTTCCTATGTGCAACTTTTTTTATCCTTGGTATTTGCAAAAGTATTTGGATACTTGTATATGTTTAATCCTTTTCGTGTTTGTGGCAAGTCTGAATCTATCATGAACTCACAATTGGTCTCTTTGGATTCTCTGGATGACCCAGAACAAGGCTCCTCAAGCTCCCATGGGCCAAATCCAGCTACCACCCGACGTGCATGGCCGATGAGCTAAGAATCATTTTACACTTTTTAATAATTGGGAAAAATCACAAGATGAATAAGATTTCATGGCCTGTGAGAATTAAATGAAATTCAAATTTCTGTGTCCATAAGTAACATTTCAGTGGGACACAGCTATACTCATTCGTGTGCTGCCTGTGGCAGCTCTCATGCTACCACAGCAGAGTTGAGTAGCTGAAGCAGACATCATATGGCCCACAAAGCATAAAATACTTGATATCTGGCCCTTTACGGAAAATATTTGCCTGCCCCTGATCGAGAGCAGTGACTTGATCCTTTTTTCTACAGACACACATGAAGGATGATACATATGATACTGTGTGGGAGCCCGACCCCTCCCCCAAGCCCTGAGTTTGCAGGGAAGTAAAGTGCTGCAGTATTTGTAATTGCCACAGGTATCAGTGGTGTGCCGGCCATTGTGTGTATCACAGGCTGCACATAGAGCCATGAGGCTGCCTGTGACGGCCAATTCCTGAATTCTGTCCACAACCCCAGCCCCTCTCCATCATGCTCACTCAAAGCACATCAGAAGGCAAGAGGATGGGGGTGCCCTCACCCTAGAGACCACCTGAAATCCTTCCTAATTTGCTATGCTTTTGAGAAGTCAATTGCAAGCTCTGTTGCCTTATTGTGATGAAACATTCCTTGTGACACATCTCTCACCTGGAACGTCATGCATGGTCATGGCTGAAAAGCTGCTTTCCAGGTGTTGGCCCCAGGAGAGCCGCTGGGTGGCACATTCTCTGCAACATGACAGATGTGAGTGTGTCTCTCTGGTATTTGCCTGTTGCCTGGTACCACTAAACAAGAGGTTCTCAGTCTGCTTTTATTCACTGCAATGCAGTCATGGTGAAGAACGTGCAAACATCAATACACTCCCGAAGAATATCTGGTTCATGGGGTGTGTGTACACCCTTTTCTAATCCTACTCAAGAAAGCATAACAAAAAATGATGGCTGCCTGCCCTCATAGAGGTGACTAGGTGGTAGTAAGATGGTCACTGAACAAAATAATGGCCATGTGACATGATGGCAGGGGAAGGGGAGGGACGTGAGGGCTTTCGTGGTTCTGGAGGCTGGAGCTCCTAAATCAGTATCAACCTTCCAAATCAAGCAGGGGAATCTGTTCTCATCTCTTCCAGCTTCTGGTAGCCCCAGGTATTCTCTAAGTCGTGGCCACATCACTCCCATCTCTGCCTCCATGGTCATGTGGCCTCTTCTCCTCTTCTGTTGTTAAAGCTTCCTCTTCTCCTTGTACAAGGGCACTTGGGACAGCACCTGGATTACCCAGGATAAGTCAACCCTCGTCTGAAGATCCTTGACTTAATCACATCTGCAGAGTCCCTTTTTGCCACGTAAGGAAACATTCCCAGGCTCCAGGAGTTAGGACATAGATATCATTCTTGGTGGAGGATGGCATTATTGAGCCTAACACACTGCCTTTCTCTCTAGAATTGACGGTGCCACACTGGCCACTGCAGAGTGCTTGACACTCTGGAGGTATTTTATATATATATTCCTAGGGCTCTGTAGCATGATTAAAAAGTGTTATTTCCTTTTACTATTTTCTTTAAAATATCTCAAAGTAAGGTAACTAGTAACTTGCACAAGCTAAAATCTTACAAATATTTCAATCTCTTACTTCTTGCTCCTTTTGCTGAACTTGATTGTGGTTCTCCATTCTTTCTTCAGCCTCCTGAGTCCTTGGCATCTCTTGAAGGTCGCAGGCAAGCTGTCATGTGTGGAGGACAAGAGTTTGTAATTATTTATTTATTTATTATTGCAGAATGCCAAAGACTAAGGAGTTTATAATTTTAGCACCATGGAGAGTTGCCTTGCTTGGGAGTGAGTGGGGCGGACTGCTGTGACCATCCCTGCCTCACAATGTCCCAGGCAGGGAGCTGGTGCTCCGAGCCCACCTGGCCACCTGTCCTCCCTCCTGCAGGGCTGACCACTGGGGCTCGGCACGTCCCTGCCAGGAGTCGGGGGCAGGTGGAGTGAGGAGGGCTCCCTTCTCGCTTCAATGCTCGTGTTGGTTTGCTTGTTTGCTGGGAACAGAAATAGCACATTAATGTCCACAGGTGTTTATTCCATGCACTCACGTGCCTGGGGAAGATGACTGGACCTATGGTGTATTGAATCTGTAGACTTGTGTTTTTAAATATTTCCACAGAGTATCAGAATTGATAATGGCTATGAAACACATTGATGTGCAATCTGAGAATGCTTTCTTGACATAAATGATGCAGCTATCCCAATTAAATTTTTAAACATAAATTAAAGATGATTTGAGCATACTTTAAGTTCTTCTTTACTACATTTTGAATTATAAGAGCACTTTGCTTAGCTTATTTGGTCTTGGAAAGATATTTAAATCTTATGTCTTCTTTATGAATTGAAAACCAAACACTTAGCATGGTTTCTTCTCTTACAAGTGTGGCCTATATCAGAATAATAGAGCTAAAATATTTGCAAGGTCAAGGCTTGCCTGTATGGAGTTTTCTGATTATAACTGCTGAGCATTAAAGGATGTGGGAATTAATATTTCTAGCCTTGGACCTCGTCTGTGTTGCATCCGTTTCAATGCCACGTGAAACACTGGAGTTGTGGCCTAGACAAATTCTTTAAGAGCAATGCTTCCATAACTTAAAAGAAAGATATTGTGTTTGCCATTCTACCTCAAGAAAGTTTGCTTTGCAACATCATCATAATCACCATCATCAATATTATAAGCAGCAGTGTCAATATTATAACAATTGCCACTTATGGGCCATTTATCTGTGCCAAGCTGTCTGCTCAGCACTTTGCATGTACTATCTTTTTAAATTGTAATAATAACCTGCTGAGACTCGGAGAGACTAAGTAATTTATTCAAAGCAGCACAGCTAGGAAGAGAGGGAGCCAGGGCCTGAATCTGAAACATCAGATTCCAACGATTTGAAATCCACCTGGCAGGACCGACCACGTGTTCAGTTGTTGTCACAGACATTTTCTTTTCATGAAATACCTCAAAACAAACTGGTACTATTTATTTAAGTAAATACAAAACAGAAATCCAAAAACTTCTTATAATTGTTTAAATTTGAAAAGAGATGCCTGAGGATATCTTGTCTTTAAGCAGCTTGCTCCTCTAGAAGTATAAGGTTTAGTTAGATCTACCTTCTAACTCTTTCCAAAATAAAATATCCACATATATGTTTTATTACTAACTATCACATTTTCTTCGTTTTAAAGATGAGCTAAATTATATCTGTTTAGTTATCTTTAGTGACTACTAAATGACCACCTTGTATGTGCCAAGTGCTTTACAAGGTTTGCACTCTTTGGTCACTCAAAGACCCTGCCAGGGAGGCACAGAGAAAACGGCTGGCTCTTTGGACAGGCGGAGTAATTTACCTCACATCCCTGAGCTAAGAAGAGGCATAGTTGGATTTTAACCCTGACATGTTTATTCCAATGCCTATGCTATCCTCACTAGAATGAGAAAATGTTATCTTCAGTTGTAAGAATTGAAAAAAATAGATTATTCTTGACATGATGCATTTATCTCTGCTGTTTGAAGGACTTTTGTCTAACAGCATTCCTCTGAATTTTGAATTTGTCTTAATCCTGCTTTATGGTTAAACTTAAAATTTCAGCTAAATAATAAACAATAAAATAAAATTATAAACCATAAATCTTGTCTTTTTCTGGAATTATTTCCAAATCGGGGTAATGTTTCCTTTGTTAGAAATCATAGATTGAACTCAGTGTTAACCAAATCCTATGGCTCCTCAATCATAGATGGTATATTTTATTCATTTTTAATTCTCAGCATTTTCCATAGTTTCTGGCTTATCACTTATATTCAAATATTTGGTGAATTTGATAATAATGCTGTCTGGGATGAGACACCTGGTTATGATATACAATTAATATGAAATGATATTTTACCATGCTAATACCCAGGAGAAATTTAGGTAACCATTATCATTATATTAGCAACACTTTTTGGTTTAGAGATTCTTAGCTGTATTAAAAATGTGGACAGAAACATTGAAGTCATTTTGTTTTGTAAGTGGCAAGAGAAATAAAAACTGCAGTGAGCTTATTTAGTTTGAAAATTGTATTGATCCCTATCTACTCTTATAATACATTAGTCTGGGCACTAAACTAACTTTCTCTTTGTCCAATTACAGAGAGAAAGAAAGAGAAAGTGTACATTTAGCCTTTCAATATTGAAGTTCTGGTATAAGTTTCAAACCTACTACTTTACATTTACCATAAAAATTGCATTCCCATGGACAATTTGAAAGCATTTTACCAAAATTAATTACTTCAAAAAGCATTGCATTTAAGAATCTATTGCCTTCTCTGACTACTTTAAAGTTCTTTTAAGACATTTTCATAGTTATCTTGCTTGATACATACATACAATCTTGATACATACAATCTTACATTGCACAGTTGTGAACCAGAAAACTTGTTAGAAAAATCGCTGTTTATTCAACACTAACTATATAAATTTCTTAATTTTTACCACAAAGACACATATCTTCAAATTGTTTAATTCAAATATTGAAGAAAATCTCATTCACTACTATAAAAAATATAAAAATATAATACATTCATGTTTACTCCTTTATCTTTTGGATTTGCAAAAATGATTTTTCTCATGCCTCCATGGTGAGATATGTACTAATGTAGTTTATCTCCTTCTTTATTTCTTCCTTTTTTTTTGTATTAGTATGCGTTCAATGATATACAGCAAATCTCGCATGACCGTTACCCGCAAATCCCCTGAGGGCCTGGTGTTCTCCACACAATTTTAAAACACCATGGTAGGTTCAGAGGACATCAACGAAGGCCAACCCATGGCTCTGCCACTTGGGGATGTTGTAATCTTCCTAGAGAGAGGGGACATCAACATGCACAGGATAAAAATCCCCATAGAGTTACACACCATATGGGACAAGAATTTAAGAGATGCGTGCTTAATTGCTGCAAGAGTAGTCAACGTCCAAGCTGTGCTCTCGGAAGAACGAGGGTGCCATGGGCTGGAAGGGCACCTGCTCCACTCCGGCACTCGTACTGTTTGGGATAAACAACGAAGGTGATTCACGTTTTCTATTCACCGTAGATCCCCCGAGAACCAGTGATGTGATCCTCTACTATTTTGAGTACTATTATATTAATGAGTTTAAGACGAAATGTGAAAAGAAAAAAGCAGTATCTGTAAAAATAGGTTTTTTGATTGGTCATTAAAACCAGGCTTCTATAGAAGTTCCCATGTTTGATTGATTTGTTTATTTTGGTGGTTGTCTTCCTTTGCTGCTTTTTGAAGTCTCTTCTGGATTTAGAGATCAGATATTAGGAGGACGAAAATGAATAATAAATGTCTTCAAGACTCCAGGATCTTGAAATCATTGTTTCCTGGTTTATTAAGAATCTCGTTTTCTTTTTGCACAGAATGACAAAAGAACATGTGCCCATGTTACAAAAAAAAGAAATTGAAGTTTTCTCCAGCAATGTTTCTAATAAGGCAATTTCAGCAGATCATATGTCTGAAAGAAGTGAATGATGTACCTGGGGACCTTCTGCTGAAGTGGAAGCATTCCTGGAGTTCTACTTTTTTCCCAATGGTTAAACTTTTACTTAAAAGTATGACCTGAGCCAAATGTGTAGATCTGGAATTCACTAAATTATTTCCTCTGATTTCTTTATTTCTCAGTCAGTAATAATTTGATTATAATTGCGCTTCATAATTGAGCAACATACAAATATATATTCTGAACAGACTTCCAACTACCAAAATATGCTTTCACCTGAAAAGCAAGTCTAATTACACACATATATTTATTCTAACTTACTTGATTAAGAAAATAAAATAAATAAATCAAATAAGCCTTGCTTGGTTCTAGTAGGAAACACATTTCAAACTCCAGGGAGAGAGGAGAAAATAACCCAATTGTGATTAATAATACCCATTACTGAGTCGCTGCTCTGACCGGCACCGTTTCAGAAGGTCTTATTATCCCCCTTCTGTAAGAAATGAGAGAAAAATAAGGGAGTGAAATATGGAAAAAGCAAACAGTTTGGTACGTGTCTAAAGTTGGCTAAAACTTTATTATTTAGGTAACTTTCGGTGTTCTCCTTTGGGCTTACAGTACATACCTAGGAGCAGACATACAGTAACTGAATTGTTTCAACTTATCCAAATAGCATTGAAATGGACTTAATTGTTGCACTAGAGGGAAAACCATGTGTCTCCAGAGACTATTAGTGTCATTGAAAAGGCTAAATGTATCATAAAACCTGTCTTTAACAGAATAAAATTGTACAGACCAACACAATTTTCGCTAATGTTTTCCACATTTCTTGAAAAGAGAGAGAGAAAGAAGGAAAGAAAAGAGAAAACATATGCTATAAAGTAAAAGTCTACTGGACCACTGAATTTTAGGAATATTTTAATGCTGTAGACCACCAAATACCTTTTTAAAAATTAAAAAAAAAGACTTTGTAGCAAGATACTTCCAAGGTAGATTTGAACGAAAAATATTCCAACTTTAGAAGATAAATCTAGCCTATTATGTTTCTTTCTTAATATGGATTTTTAAATAAAAATGAAACCTAACTTTCACAAGGAGTAAGATTCAAACCTCTCCCATTTTGTGCCTTCAAAGTGGAAGTGAACTTTGTAGCTGGTTTTATTGAGTATTTTCATTTTAGTTTTTGTTCCAGGGAAATACTTCCCTATGGTATTTTTCTTATTGTTACATATGTTGTACCTGCTGAATGTGTGCTCAGCTTCCTTTTGAGTAAAGTAAATAATGGCAGAGCTCTTCCAAAACAGAAAAACGTGGAGAGAAAGGTTTAAGCATTGCTTTTATTCCATCAAAGAGACAAAGGGATATTTCTTTCCTCTAAAGAAGTTCAGAGTATAATGGGGAAAAATCAAGAACAGAGACAAATAGTGAATCAAACCTCAATAGAAAGAACAAATCTTTCTATTTATCTGTCTCATCTTTTCACTGGGGTTGTATATCAACTATCAAGAAAGCTATTTCAAATAACTTCTACTAACATAATTGTTATTTTGTAAGTTTAGTTGCTATGGTAATGCATGATGTAATCATCCATTACCATCCCAATCAGGTAGTTTTTCATACCTAGCCAGCATATTATTTCCCACCTTCCTCTACGATCCAGAAGGAAAAACAAAACAGAACAAAACTATGTATATATTGTTTCATTCTTCTGGAAAGCCTCTGAATCGGGATATAATTAGCCATGTGTTGGAGCTTTTCCTGTAACTGAAAAGTTTTAGATTTTCATGCCACTGTCACCATTATCACCCGTTCCTCATTAAACTACGGGTGAATGGAAACAATTGTAATTTCTTCATTGTTCCCTATTAAATGAACGTGCAGCATGCACGTTTGTAGAAGACAGGGACAATGTGGCAAATCGTTGTGACTGAGCGATGCCCACGCTGAAGGAGACAGGCTGTCTGGGGGCACAGTTTGCCATCCTGCAGAGGAGCCTGGATTAATCAAAAATAAGAAAGGCTTTGGCAGTGCTGGCGTCCTCAGTGACCGGCTGCCCAAAAGCTGTAATTCTAGAAATATCCTGAAATCACGTCATATCAGCAGTGTCAGGAGACATGGGTAACACATGTTATGGAGTTGACGTGTTTTGATGAGAGATGCACATTTTTCTTCTCCCAAGTGACCAGACCTGTGGTACAGTAATGCACCTCACAATGTGAGTTTCCCATACCCCACCCTGTAACCATGATGTTTCAGGAACAATCTCCGGTGCTATACACAAAGCATGGTTTCCCCGGGCAGCCAGGGATAAGGGTTTCCCGTGCACTGGCGGTTGCAGTTGCCTAGACCAGAGGACAACCTCACTTAGACACCCAGGGGTAGAGAGAGCCGGTTGCGGCTGGCTACATTAGTCTTGATTCCTCATGGAAGTTACTCTGCATCTACACTCAGCTGTCCCAAACCTAAGAAATCTCTAATTCCAAACTGAAATCTCCTGTCTCTTGGCCTACCTGACATTCCAACTACACGTGTCTGAACAGATCCTGGAGGTCCAGCACCTCTGTCTTGACTTATGCTCTTTCTTAAGTATATAGTTTTCTTGTTTTTCTTCCCAACCCTTTTAAAATCCTAATTTATGTTCACACATTCATTCCAGAAGCCACCTTTGCCATTAAGCAATTTTGATCCTTTGCCAGGATTAATATGCTGTCTTCTGAGCACCCTCTTTGCTTGTACTGCTAAATATGTCTCATCCCTCTTTCATTTTTTAGCATGAAAACTTACTCTTTCTCTCTCTGTCCCTCTCTCTCGCTCACTTTCTCGCCTGCCTTCTGTATCTCCCTGTCTAGATTATAAGCCTCTTGAAGGTGGAGACCATGCCTTACTCATGTGTGTAGCTCCCAGAGGCTCTCACGCAGTGTTTGGACCTCCTGCTAGAAGCTTTTCATTTATGAAAAACGGAATCCAATTTAAACCCCAGCCCTGTGATGTGTATACATATTTAAAACAGTATGCTAAAATTTACAGACAGTATATGATGTTATATTCTTTTAAGCATATCCACTCCCGTACACCAACCCCTGAACCAATTCCTTGATTTCATTTCCTACTATCTAGGGAACAGATGTTTTTCAAATTGTAGGATTTAAATACACACTGGCCCTGAATTAAGTGACTTTCTTTGCCAGTTTAGGAAAAGTCCCAGATTCCACTATTCCCTACACTCCTATATATTTTCCTTGATATATATCATAGGAAGGATTTCTGAAAGCTTCTGAAAAACACATAATAAATTTGGTGCTTCTCCTTTCTTATGGTTTTGTGTTATATTTAGAAATACGATAGTTCTGGTTTCATTTTTATATTCCCATAAGCATGGCATGTAAGTAGTGAGTAAATATTTATTGAATGCAGGACGAAAGAAACAAAGGAAGGAGGAAGGGAAGGAGACAGAGAGGGAGGGAGGAGGAAATAATGCATCATTTCTGGGTTTTTTTTAATTGCTAATTGGGTAGAGAGTTCCCCATCTTGGTTTTAAGACCCAGTGGATGGCTTTGTGTTCCAAGTTTCTGTGCAACTATAAGGGTTGTGATGAAGTTACAAGATAAGTTACTAAAATGAAAACTCAAAGGGTTCTTATTTTAAAATGAAACAATTATGATTATGGCCACACACTACTGTGGGCGGATATAATAAGTTTCCTTTTCAACTCATTTCAGTGCTAGTTATGCACAGAAGTACATTTGCAATTCAGACACCCAACCTGTGTTCCTTTAGTCATTCTCATTGTGATAGTTTCTTCACAAATGGTGTTTGGTGGTGCCCTTCTTTCTAATTGCTTTAAATTAAAAAGCAATTAGATGCCTAATTTCAGATTAGATTCTCTGAGATGGCTGCAGAATCATTAGGAAGTGTGCGTTACGCAGCTCCTCCCAACATCAACTGGCCCTGCGCAGAGCAGAAGGTCAAGGCGTGATCCTGCAGGTGGCACCTGTCTTTATGGATGGCAAGATGATGCAGGGAAAGCGCATTTATGTTGGACAGCTCCAGATGATGCCGTCAGTCTTCTGGCTGTTTTGAAATGAATCAAGGCATGGCTGGTATTTGGAAGCTACGTCTGCATCATTTTACATCCCCAGCACACAATGCCTGGCAACTAACAAGCTCAGTGTTTAATGAATTAGTACAATATTGTTTTCTTTCATAAGCACTTAGAGTTAACAAAGAGCTGTCTTACATTACTGAGTTTAAGCTTCAAAATCCACATTTTGAGATATTTATTGTTCTACCCATTTTATAGATGAGGAAAGGAAAGAGACTTGATGACTCGTCCAAAATCTTTTGGTCAGTCACAGAGAGAGGACTACGGATCAGACTCCACCATCGTTTCTTTCAATATAGCTCATAATTCAATACAAATGGAACTCATTAGCATTCATGATTCTATAATAATTTTGTCCCTGACTCCAGAACCATGGCTGGAGAAAGATATTGTCAACATCTTTCAGGCAATGATTGGGGCTGCATTTTCTTTCTCATCTCGCTGAGATTTTAATGATCATAGAGACAATTTCAGCCGTGGCTAGATTTTGTGAGCACAAGAGTATCTACTGTCCACCCTTTTCAATCACTGGCTTTCTCCTTGAAGAATATAATTTGTCTGTGTCAGTCATCTCTCCAAATTTCTCTTCAGTTGTACTGAAAAGTGTTGCTTTTATTTCCTTCCTACTGGTTTATATTCAGGAGTATAATTTAGTGAATTGATGTCATAAGCAGTTGTTTTATTCATATGGCTTTTTAAAGGAAATACCCCAAACAAACCGGCATATTGTCATAGATGAGTCACCCCAAACCACTTCCTCATTTCAAAAAAATTTTGTAAGCTTGTCAAGGCAAATTTTCCCTCTCATGGCAAAATGTGCAGTGAAACAGCCTATGTTGGTTGGTTTTTAACTAGTTATCAATGAACTGGTGCATTATTATTAAACCCATTAAGGAATAATTAGACGAAAAATATTTTTTAAATTTCTCTTACAAAAAGTAAACATAAATAGTCAAAAAGACTGCTGATATTTGGGATCTCCAGCTGCATTAGAATCTTAAGTTTCAATGTTAAAATTATTTAATAATTCTCTTTCAACCTCAGCCAACGTTTCTCTTGACTTTTTAAAAATAAAGCATATGTTCTCAGTTTGTAAAAGTGCATTTTGAGAAAAAATTGGACATACACAAAAATATGATGATATAAGTAAAAAGCATCCATAATATGAACCATTTAAAAGATTCCTATATTTCCTTTAGTCTTTTCTACATTTCATTTTAGGAGTCAATTGAGATTTTCTTCTCAGCTTTGTATTAATATTATATCATAAGCATGTTCCATTGTATCAATGGTCAAAGTGATGTAACTAATGCCTATTTATGGACATTTAGGTGATTTTTGAATTTTTGGTATGATAAATACAACTGCAAAAACATGCCCGTCATTCATATGTTATATAAATATGTTTATAAAATAGAAACATTTATATAATTATACTAATATATTTATAAAATAATTTCCCATATATTACTTGCCTGAGAAGGCAACATTAAAATTTTATTTATGACATTTATGGATATAAAGAAGTTTTGTGTTATCAAATTTAGTAATATTTTTCTTTATGGTTTCCTTCATTACTTTTAGGTATAGAAATTTATTTCCTAATATGTAACATTTTTAGTATATGCTTGGCTATCTCTCTGAAAGTGAAATCACTGATTCAAAGGGCAGGAACACAGTTTTAAAGGTTATAGCATTATATTATTATCTTGAATGGTTTTACCAGTTCATACTCCCACTCACAGAAGACAAGATTTCAAGTCTCACTGCACCCACATTAATATTAAGTATTATAATTTTAAGTTAGTCATTAATCTATTCTAATTCTAAAATTAACCCATCTTCATCACAGAGAGTTTGGAAAATACCAATGACTATAAAGAAAAAACAGAAATCATTGTTATCACTCAACCCAAGGATAAATACTGTTAACAGTTTGCTTTATCACTTTCCTGTCTCCTTCTCTTGAATCTTCTTTTACATACAAATTTTTATTCTGCTTTTATTCACTTCAGATTGTGTGTGAGCATCTCCCCACGTCATGAAATAGTGTGTACTCACACCGTTTGTAACGGTTGCTGTCGCACTGTTGAACATGCAATTCGTTATTTTCCTTTCTGGGGCATGGAGGCTGCTTCCAATTTTTCACAATTTTAAAAAAGGATGTTGGATATTGGAATGAATATCCTTGAAAACACACATTTAACAGCATCTCTTTTAATTTCCTGAGGAATATTTCTAGTATGGAAATACTGGTATCAAAGGATATGAGTTATATAACTTTATTTCTCTTGTTAAATTACTTACGTGGTTAGAAAGAGTGTATCATTCATTTTGCTTTTCAATTTTTGAATTTTGATGTCTAGAACATGTAAGGATTTTTGGTATAGTCATTAAATATTTATATGTCAACTCTTTTGAATGATATTTTCTGTCATTGAATATTTATCCTTTGGAATATCTTTCTTAAACTTAACCTTTGAGCTCTTTACATCTTTGCATATCATTGTCCGTCAGTTTGTTAAAAACATTTTTCCCACCTGTTATTTTCCAGAAAAGGCAAAATTAAAATTTTATTTATGGACAAGAAGTTTTATATTATATTTTTGTGTAATCAAATTTAGTACTAATTTTCTTTGTGGCTTTTTTCCATTAATTTTATGTATTGAAATTTATTTTCTAACAGGATCATGCAGATATTTTTGTATCTACAGTATTTTCTTCTCTTTTTATGATTTGGTTTTCTTTTTTCACTTAATTTTACCTATTTAGAAATTATTCTGGTGTATATTGTAAGTGGAAGCAATTTCTCTACTTTTCCCTCAACTTGTTAATCATTTATCAAACATTCCTTCCTTTCCTCATTGTTTTGCATTTTCATTTTTGTCAAATATAAAGTTCTCACCCATACTTGGTTCTGTTTCTGGGCTGTCTCTTTTATTTTACTGGTCTGACTGTTATCACACTCATTATTTATTTTTCTGATACTTTCTACTTTCCAGGAATATTCCACTCATCAAAATGTCCCTGGGAATATCTCACAATGTGGAAAGATTTGAAAAATTCCACACTTTGGTATTTTTCTCCATGTTCATCTCCAGCTCCCACCTTCATGCTGCATCATAGTCTTTGTCCTTTGGAGGACTGTACCAGCTTCCAAAGTGGCGATATCTGCCAGGTTCACGGACACATTGCAGAGTGCATCTTAATCATTTAAAAAGCTGTTAAATAGATCCACCAACTGCTAGTATCGTGCAACCCACTAGTTTCTACGTGTGGGACCAACTGCTGTTCAGGGGAACCATGGACGTGCTTCTGTTGCCTCTTTCTGGGCAGGTGGTCAGGTGGCAATTTCTGTCCCCTTGTGGTTGGCCTGTGCTGTGTCCAGGCAGAGGACTTGGTCTCCTGGGAAGGGTCTCTGTCCGTCTGCCACAACGTGCAGCAATGTTCCCAACAGGTGCCACTTGGTCACCTGGTCCTAGCCCCAGCTGACCCTCAAAAGACACACAACGCGAGTGAGACATAAATCTCAGCCATTCCAGGTCTTAAGACAGCATAGCACCCTCTGAGGCATATGTTAATTGTCACTTTATTTATAGTTTTTGAAAATTATTGTTCAATATTTATGAGATCCTTTATATATTTTTAAATTATTTTAAGATTATTTAAAATTTATTTTATTTAAATTGTTTGTATGATTTCAAATTAAATGAGTGTTAATGTTTTTTTTTCTTTTGACCAGAGGAAATGACTAAGGGACTAGCTCATCCAGCGCTTGTGTAATGAATTCAAGAATCCCTTAAAACAATGCCAGGTGCTGCCAGGTGCAGTCAGGTTATCATAAGCTGAAAGGGACTCCCATTTTCCCAGCGAGAGACACTCTCCAAAGAGGCAATCGAAACTGCGGCATAAACTATTCCATGGTGTTTTGAAACACTTTATAAAGTGAATTTCCTAAATTCAATTTATGTGTGAATTACATCATCTATTGAAATACATTCTATGCTTTTGCAATTGATGTTGCATCTCTAGCTTGGGTATCTATACTTCTGAGGAGTAAATCTCAAATCTACATAGCAAAACAACTAAGATGTGGTAAGTTGGTTTTCCTTGTGACTTTTGATTCTTGATTTCTAAGGATATGATATATATTTCTTATTTAGTGTTTTTCTTAACTACTCTCATGAGTAAAGTCCCATGTTGGCATAAATTTTGGTGATATGCCTGCTGTTTTATTTCTAGCCATCTAAGTCAAAAACCACTTTTAGACCCTCTGCCTTTTATGATCAAACCAGTTGCTTAACCAATCTGATTCACTAAAAGGATATACCTTATGAGAAATAAAAATTAAAAATTTTTTTCCATGATTTATTTCCCTTTTGGCTTTGAAAGACATTACTTTATTTAATCTGTAAAGTATTGTTTCCCCTTTATAATTTGCCTATTGTTTCAGCCTCAATAATACAAAATATCAAGGAGAACTTATTTATCCTTTTTTATTATTTTATTTTATTTTAACATTTCATCTATCATTTTGCTGGCTGGCCCACAATTTGCTTTCTTTCCCACTAGCATTTTGTGTGTCATCTGTATAATGTCTTTTCAGTCTCTATCCATCCCCCAACTGCTCATACACCTAAATCATGTTTTATTTCTGTCCCGGAAGGCCTTATGGTAATTAAATAATGGTGTTTCTTCTAATATTTCTAGGAACACTTTATTATTTTATACGAGACATATTGGATGCTGTGAATTGGAATGGACTTCAGGCAATTGCTTACTTTCAATATTGGTCTGTCATTAGGTTATGTCTAAAGGACAAAACCAAGCATATTCTGTTTTCTGATGTAGTAAATGTAATTGAAGTTAAGACTATTTGCTTGTCTATGAAGGCGATGTTACAAGTCATAAGAGAATATTTGGATTTTTTTCCTGTTAGCAGAAAGGAGCAGGTACCAATCATGCAAGGATACCTCAGAAGTGGAACTAAGCATTTTATTTGAAAAGCCTAAAGTCACAGACTGAGAGTCACACTTGAGACAATATTGATCTTTGGATCTAATGACTGTGGTTTGATTTTAGACAAAAAAGGAGCTATAGTACACAGGAGGCAGCATGGTATGTTACAGGCAGCTCAGTGAAGAGACAGTGTCCACGTTTGGACGTTGGCCTGCTTTCCCTTCCTAAAAGAAGTTCCCTCATTCATAAAACTGGGTTAAAATCTTCACCAAACCACTGTTGTGGAGATTAGGTGAGACAATATCTGCACAGCACCTGGTACTTGGCAAGTCCTCAAAAACACTAATTTCTTCTCTCCCAAACTTCACACTGCATACATGAGGGATAAAAACTGCAGTCTTATTCTCCTATGGTTTTAAATGTTTGAAATAGCTGAAACTTACTTTGATGTTCAGTGCCTTAATTTTAATGTTTCTGACTATAAAGTTCCCTATTTAACTCATTGGAACATGCACACAAGCACATAATCTATTTAGTTAACTCTTAACATTAGTATTCAATAGAGTAGTTTGAGGTATGCTTTTAGTTATTTTTTGTATCATGTTAGCTTATGTTCTTGAAGAGATGTCAGTACTGGGTTAGGATTTAGAGATAGAGGCTCTGAACACATAGATGATGCAGCAAAAGCCATATGAGGGCAATTTCTGTGTATTTTACAAAATGCTATTCAAAGATGAAAACGAGGTTCTCTCCAAAGTTACTAATGTAAGGTCCAACTGATACATTCTTTCAGGAAATATTCCAAGAAAATTTTTAAGTTTCATTTTTTAAGCAAATGTAAGGTTTATTTTTTTAGGCAGACTATATAAACTATTTTTTTCCCCTGCTCTGGTTGCTAAGAGGCTCACTGATGAATACAATGTACAATTAAGATGTTTAAAAATGTGCTTTGTAAAATATAAATTGATCTACCAATGCTACTGCAAGTGATGGTTGCTACAATAATGAACACAACTCTTCTGTCGCTAAATATATGTCTCTCTTCCCATGTTTATGTGCTTTAAATTGTGAGTATTTTTTATGTTTTAAAAGTGCAAGCTCTGCCAAATTTTTGAAGTAGAGTATGATTTATCAGCAAATGATATATAAAACAACTTTAGAATATTCAAGAGGTAATAAAAGCAACAGTTAACATATAGTAAGTCTCTAATAAAAGGGCTTTTTAAATCTAGAATTTGACCAATCTAAATGAAATTATATGGTTTAGAACTGAGTTGTCCCTGGAGTCTTCTGGACTTGAAAAAGCCCCTAGCACATATCCTTTCTCTTTCTTCCTGGAGGTTTGTACCAGCTACTCCTTCTTAAATAAAATGGCAAGTTACTATTGTATCTATTTCAAAATAGCATCACAATATTTGGCTACACATTTCCCTTTATGATTTAAATGATATTAAAATAAAAGATTCCTTCTGGAATATTCACTCTGTTCTTAAATCAAAAATTATTATCTTTGCTAGCTCTAATTTTAAGTGAAACATTAATAATACTATTACTTAGCATTTGCATAGCACCTTATACTTTTAAAGTGCTGAAGATTATCAATTAGATAATCTTGCCACCAGGCCTGTGAGGTAGGTCAGCCTTATCCTTTATTTTTACAGACCCAGAAGTTAAGTGGCCTGCCCAAGGACCTAGACATTCAAATTATACTTGAACTTGGAGTTTGATTTCCAGTGTTTGGTGCAGATCAGAGAATTCAACTGCTCAATATTAATAGATTAAAATATAGTAGACACACGCAAATCAAAACAGATTTTTAACTGCTGAAGGATAAAAGAGTAAGTGTTTAAAGTTAGCTTTCTGCTTTAGCCTGTCTTTGAGCTTTTATAAGGAAATCATAGCTCCTTTTGTAAAATTATAGGAATTTAAAAACAATTGGAAAATTAGACAAGATTTCTGGTGAAAAGGTTGATCTGAAGAAGAGAGTGACCTGCTTCCTCTTTAGTGACGGAGATAACTGAAAATTAGACCTGGTTTGCCAGGAACACTTCTAGTCGTTTCCACAGGGCCTCTGTTGACAGTCCACTCCCACCAAGGAGTGAGTTCGCGCAGAGGTGCGGCGGCCAGTCCCTCGTGTCCTGAGCGTTATCTTTAATTATTTGGCATCTGCTCGGCCCCATCCCCTCCCTGGACACGTTTTGGATGTGAGAGTTGATCTCGCTGAGCTGGGCGGTGACCTTGTCAAACTGGTGTGTGCCCGAGGGCCGACTCCTGTGGCTTGCAGAGGTCCCTCGGGCTCCCTGTCCCGTGCTGGCGCCTTACCTCGTGCCAACAGGACTCACGGCCCCATTTTGCATTTTCCGTTTTTTCCGACAGTGTGGATCCAAGTCGTTTCTCAGTCAGTAACTCGCGTGTATCCCCTTGAGGTTTTTTGGGAACTTGATGGATTCCTTTCCTCGGCTAAATGCCTTTCTGCTTACCAGTTTTTGCAAAGTGGGAATTATAACTTTATCTCCTGCGAGGCCTGGTGCTTAGTTTTTATACATGGGAATCTGGCTAAACAGGAGGAGAATGGCACTTGTCCTGGCCTAATCGCGGGGTTTGGTACATACTCTTGCTACTAACTATGACTGTTGCTTTTTAAAACAGTTTTCTTTCTTGTAAAAGCTATGAATGGAAAGGCAAAGGTGCATTCTTGAGTTTTTATCATGTCCCTGGAGTGATGGATCTGGGATGCTAATAGGAGAAACAGAAAATTTCTAAGATCTGCGATGTTGAGAAAAACGAGCATCTTTGGGGAGGAAGCAGATCCCTGGAGCGGCACATGGAGACTCCGCCTGAGTGGGCAGCAGCGCCTGTGCCAGCATCCCGGTGCCAGGCGGTCCTGGGCCACAGCCTGAGAATGACCGTCCTGAGAGGAGGACTGCGCAGCCTCCCTGCCCGCCGTAGCGCAGGAGGCTGGACAAGGAGCCTGCGTTCAAACGGTTGTTCACTGACATACACTCAGAATCTCCCTTTGCCTTCTTCTCCTGGCAGCGCGTACTACTGTCCAGGTCCTGCAACTCCTTAATACCAAATTGGGCTACATATCCCACTGCACCCTCTGAGTGAGACCCCAAGTCTTGGAATTACCAAGGATGAGGTCTGAACATCTCCATATGAGGTAGCAAGTGTTTTATATAGTTTATGTATATTTCTTCAGTGGCTACTCTATACCAGATATTGTTCTGGGGTTAACACATATTGAAGAACAAATCAGGCAACAATTTTTTTTCTTTTAGAGAAATGGTCTCGCTCTATAGCCCAAACTGGAGTGCAGTGGCGTCATCATAGTTCACTGCAGCGTTGAACTCCTGGTGATCCTCCTGCCTCAGCCTCCCGAGTAGCTGTGACCACAGATGCATGCCACATGCCCAGCTAATTAAAAAAAGAAACAATTTTTTTTTGTAGAGTTGGGAGACTTGCTATGTTGTCCAGGCTGGTCTCGAGCTCCTAGCCTCAAGTGATCCTCCCACCTAGGCCTTCCAAAGTGCTGGGATTGCAGATGTGAACCACTGAGCCCACTCCAGGCAACATTTGTGAATCTCAGGGCCTAGTTTTAATTGTGTAATGTATTTGCATATCTATACAACACTCAGTGATTTTGTTCTATTATATTTGGCAGATGAATGAAAAGGACCCTTTGATTCAGCATCTGGAGAGAGTGTTTTGATTTTTAATCTCCATTATTGTGATTTCATAGAAAAATTAGAATAATAACAATACAAATACAAACTAAAATTCTCTTCCTCCACCTTTTACTATTACAACTTAATTTCGCCCTTGAAAAATGTTGAACTTTTTCTTTTTGAACAATAAGGTGGTAGCAAAACAAATAAATAAATGGAGTTACAGAAAGAAAATATCAAGGATGATGAGCCAGAAGAGGTGGAAATTCTAAGAAAGGAAGGCTTTCTGCATGTCAAACTCTCTGCCAGGCCAAGGGCAGGGTAGGGATTGGGGGGGCAGACCAGGCAGTCAAGTGGAAAAATTACAAATCTCATTAATAAACCAAACAAAACAATTTTCAAAATTGGGAATGTGGGCCCTTCCAGCAAAAACTTTTGAGAATCTACTCAATATATTGATCAACTATAAGTCATGTGCTACCATAAAACATACACATTGCAAATGAAAATAAAAATCTCAGTACCACCCCTCCAACTCTTCTGCAAAAGGGAAGGTCAAGCCTACAGGCTGAGTCCTGCAACTCCCCCTACGAGTGAAGAGCTGTCCAGCATCGTGCAGCAGCCAGAACCCCATGGAAAGGCAAAGGCCTCAGGTACCTGCAAAGGGCCAAAGGACAGATCACATATTAGGAAACTCTTTGCCGGCCTCCCATACACAAGGACATGCAAATTGTAAGTCTGAGTCTGCAGGTTAAGTCTAGCTCCTAACACTAAGGTCTGTTTGATTCTGTACTAATAACATTGACTCTGAGTTTATCTTCCCAGGTGCAGAACAGAGACAAGACAAGACCAATCAGCATCCACCTACCCAGGGACAAATGCATACTGGTGCTTCCTTCACTCCCTTTTTCTCTTTAAGTATTTACCTTATCTTATGTAAAATGTCGATTTCCTGGGCCTCACAAGAACATAACCATTTGTCTCACTGCCCACCCCTTCCTCCTTTTTTCTTTCTGTATTTTCTATGCCCCTTGAATACTGAAGTTCCCAAATCCCCCTTTGGAAAAATAGTCCCAGATGTGTCTGTGGTTGTGTTTTTCCCTGGCCCATCCTCACACTTTGGCTTAATGAACCTCCGTTGATTCAGATCTTTGCCTCAGTCACTTATTTGGGTTGTCAACATAAAATAAATTTAAAATATGAGATAAATTTAAAAAATAATAGTTTAAGTAATTAAAAATATATGTTAGTAGTATAAAATTGATAATAATATATGTAGGAAAAGCAATTCTTTATTATTTTTAAAAATTATGGTTTAAGGTTTAAAATACAGAAATTCACATGTCTGGTTTTAGTTCAGTTTATTTTACCACTTGGTTTAAATGGTCATCATAAATAAAAATTAATAAGAAAAACCTTCACAAAGATACTTAATTCCAAATTGGAGAAATGCATCAAGAACTATGCTTAATTAAGTTATAGCATTTGTTTTTCAATTCTATCCTGTATGTTCTTCAAACTTTTATGCAAAGATTTTGTTGAACTCTGGCTACTAAATTTCCATCTTCATTAATATCTATAAGTTGTACCAGCAAAGTAACAGGAAGATGTGTTTTCTTTTTTTTTTATTCTTAACCATTTTTGGTGAGTAAAAATTTGTAAGCAGGTCAGAGGATTCTGCCTCTAAGTTTCTAAAGTATTCTGCTATAAGATTTTTTAAAAGTATAATTTATCTATATAATTTTTAATCACAAATTACACATTAAGGAAACACCATCATCTGTTTCTTTCAATATATTTGCAAACATCTGTTTCTTTCAAAAAGCAGCACTTTCCATCATTTTAATACAAAATGTATCAGTTATGCATTTCTCTGCAAGTGACAGGAAAGTTGAGTAAGTGGCTTAAGGCATGAATGTATTGAACAAACTATATAATAAGGTCTTGCAGGATGCAATAGCAGCTCTGTGATGTCTTCAAGGACATAGGTTCTTTCTTTCCTTTCTGCCATCCCTAGAATGCTTATTTTCCTTCATGTTTATACCTCATGGTTGCAAAATGACTGCTGTTGCTCCAGTCATCCTGTACTCACTCACATGAGCATCCTGAACAAATGGGAATAAAGTAAGGGGGATAAAGAATTTCTCCTCTCTATTACTTGCCCTTTATTGTGGAAATTAATCTTTCCATTTTAATAGGCTGAGAGAAGTTCATAACAGACATAAGGAGGCAGGTCATTCTGTTACCTCTTCATGTCTAATATGCCTGCCTGTTTGTGTCATCTCAAGCCTGAAGAACTTTTTCTTGAAACTTCCAAGCCGCTTGTCCATTTTGTGAAGGTGAGCTGGCAAATTCTAGATAATGTCATGTGGATTCCATTTGACAAGATTTGCAACCTCTGCCTGTAGAAGTCCCAGCGTGCCCTGAGGACAGCTTGTGTGCTACATTTGTCGCAGGACCTCTGACGGGAGCGTGCCAGTGTCACTCTGTGCATTGAGTACTGGGGAGGTTTATCTCTTTTCTTGTCTGTGGAAGGAGATATCTACTGCTCTTCCAAGGATTTTTTTTTTTGCAGCCCCTTGGAATAGACATTCCATTTTTGGGCCCCTTAGGCTAAACAAGTAATTTTGTAGTTCACAAGGAAAAACTTTAAGATATCTTCTTACTGTTGACCTTTAGTGGGTTAACTATTGGAGTTCCATAGACTGTTTTCCATAACACACAGGCTTGATATCTACTTACTTGCTAATGTCATCAATTTAATTCTTCCCCAAAATAACAAAAACAAACATTGACTCATTTCCCCCCTCTAAAGCTTTATGAGAGCTACCAGAAGAAATGAGTGTTGCAGAATGTAAAATAATGTTGTTGTCCAAATGTATAATCTTTAGACATGTATAAAGGGAAGAGGTATACAACGGAGCTCCTTATCCTGGCTAAGGTAACTAAGTGCAGTGAGATAAAAGATTGAGGATTTTAGCTTAACCTTCTTTTTGGTTAAACTCTCTTGTATTTAAATGCTAACTAATGTTTTTCCTTCTTGGGTCCAAGGCTATTACTGAAGTAAAACTTTGGGAGTAAGTATATTATATTGGGTTAGGGGTTAAGGTGAGAGGTGGTCTCAGGGTATTTTCTCAACCTCAAAGGACTTCCACTTTGACTTTCCAGGGTAGCTAGAAATAAGACCTCAGGCTTTAGGGTGAAAGTTAAATTTCCCTAGAGGTAAATGATACTTGGTTTGCTTTTTTTTTTTTTTTTAAGTCTTTGAGGATATTGTATTCCTTCTCCATGTGAACATTCTGGACAGTCCCTTTTTATTTTTTATTTTTTTTAAAGCATTAGACTTAACAAGGCTTAAATCTTAGAAAATATGTCAATGCATTTCGGCGCCTGGGCACACAATTAATCTTCATCTATCTCTGGTAATATGAACACACCTGTGGGATGTTTTCCATTGAATACATGAAAAAAAAGCTCATAATAAATCTCAGACTGATAGCTTTATCATGACTGACAGTGCTGCTAGAGGCTCCTTCTTTGTGAGTATAATTTGGGAGTACATAAAAGGAGGAGATTGATTTCCACAGAACTTTTACTTTTCTTTAGTGTTTATTCCAAGCTCTGTGACTCTCCCTCTTTTTTAATAAAAAAAAAATTCCCACAAAATATGGCTCCCACATTTAATTTATATAACCAAATGTACACATGCACACACTCACACACACATTATTATTTAGTGCCTAAAAGACACAAAATGACAAATGAGAATTATGAGAGGTTTGCTTCTGCACCGCTCAGACAGGACTGTCCTCTTTAGAACTTGCTTCTTTGGAGGGACAAGAGACAATGATTTGCTCTCTTAACCAGAAGGGGTGCTCCTGAGAAATCTGTGAAGTGACAGATTTACTGTCACTATTAGAGTTCTATCGTACGCATCGTTTATAGAATGTTAATCAAACATCTCAAATCAAATCTTCATATTCTGCAGTAAAGTCTTATAAACTGTGCCAGAATGTTCTGGAACTACGCATCAGAGGTCTAGGGTGTGGGTGGGAAACCGCATGGGGGGGCTAAGTGGAAGAGGCTCAGCCCCCCACTTTCTCCTTTTCATTAGAATACCTTTGCTTTTATCTGTTTTGCACTTTGGGGCTCTGTGCATGACTTTTAAAGATGTGTTATTCAAATTTGTTTGGATACCACCGGTCTCAATAGATAGTGAGTAAATAAAACTTACAGAGACCTGAGAAAGTAAGTCCTCTTTTTCAAAGACCACACTTTATTTCCAGAATTACTTCAGTGTTGCTGAACTCAATAATAATTTCTTTGTGTCTTTGTAGCCATAAAGGTAGAAATATTTTAGTAAGCAGCTCTCTCCTTCCCCATTTTAAATTTGGTGAAATTTCCCCAATTTTAGAGAAAAAAATGTTTTATTTAAGAGGTCTTGGAAAGAGAGAAATCTGAATGATAAAGATTAACTTTTGAAAAACTTTTCAGTTTAATATAATTTTATGCCTTTCGACCAACTTCTCCTAATGTCATCTGCTTACGTGGCCACAGCACATTAATTGAAACAAGGATAATTAACATTAATGTAATGTTCTTAACTGATCTATATACCCAGTTCAAACTCTGCTAGTTTTCTCACTAATTTCTTTTTCTTAGTCCAAGATCCAATTTGCTATTCCACTTTGTGTTTACCTGTAACGTCGCCTTGGTTTCCTCCACCCCGTGATACTTCCTCAGTCTGTTTTTCATAATGAATAGTTTTAATGATTAAAGTTTTTTGGCTAATCAACTGCATGGAAATTCTCTTTGTTACGTGTGCTTGTGTGCTGAATGGTTAAGACCGCCTTTAACCAACTGGTTTGAAAATGGAATTTCATATCTGTTACACGTTATTCAACAAACATTCTGAAATATGGCAAAGCAACAGACAATGAAAATTTATTACTTACATATATGGACCAGTTGGTAAAATCCTAGATTTTGACAGCTTACAGCTTATATAGGTTGGCTACATTTCAGGCCGGAGTCTAATATTCCACAAGCTGAACATAAATCTACAGAAAGATGTAGCTCTTAAACCATGAATTTAACTGGGCTTGGTCTTGTGTTCAGTGGATTTACAAAGAAAACAATGGATCAGTCACTTTAGTTTTATTTTAGGATATGTATTTGCAAAAGTACAGGGAATTGGGGGGAGGTGGTTCTTTGTCTATGTGCAAATAGTTTCTAATTGTATTTTTTTGTAGCCAAATAATACTGTCTGTATAACAGTTAAGTTGAAACTTTCCTCTAACAGAGTATGAGGTCAACTTTTTTAATGTGTAAGTGTCAGGTGCACTTGAAAAGAACAGCATTCTCTGTGTGGTGGACGTAGGGCTCTCTGTATATCTATCAGATCAATTGTGTTCAAAATGATATTCAAATATTGGATGTATCAGCTTCTAAAAAAGGTATGGGACAATTTCCTACAATGTTTGTGAGTTTTTTTTCACTTTAATTTCTCCTTGCAGTGTTCTCAATTTTTTCTTTACAGATTGTATGGTTCCTTCTTTAGAATACAAATTTAGCACTCTTTTATCTTCCTGGTGAATTATTCCTTTTATTATTGTGATGGCTATTTTTTATGCTTCAACTTGGCTGGGCCATTGTGCCCAGATATTTGGTCAATATTACATTTATATGGAGATGTTTTCAGATGAAATTAACATTTGAATCAGTGGACTTTGAGTAAAGCAGATTACTCTCCCTAATGTAGGTTGGTGGGCCTCATCCAGTCAGTTGAAGGCCTTAACAGAACAAAGACTGACCTTCCCTGAGCAAGAAGAAGTTCTGCCTTTGGACTCTATGATGGGCAATTTTATGCATCAAACTGCCTAGGCCACAGGGTGGACAGATATTTATAGCCAAACATTACTCTGGGAGTTTCTGTGAGGGTGTTTTTGGATGACAGTAACGTTTGAATCAGCAGACTGAGTAAAGTAGGTTGCCTGGCACAGTGTGGGTGGGGCTCTTCCAATCAGTTGAAGGCCCAAACAAAACACAAGGCTGAACCTTCCCTGAGTCAGAGAAAATTCTTATGCCTTATAGTCTTAGAACTGGGACCTGAACTCGTCCTAATTCTGCAACAGTTTTCAGCCTTCAGTCTTAAACCAGTACAGTGGCTCTACAGATTTTGGTTTTGCCAACCTCCATAATCATGTGAGCCAATTCCTTACAATAAATCTCTTTATATTATATTATATACATATACACACACACATATATGCTATTTATTGGTACTGTCTCTTTGGAGAACCATGACTAATACAGACTTAAGCTGCAACTCTTCTCTGGGTCTCCAACCTGAAGATTTTGGACTCACCAAACCTCCCCAATCATATGAGCCTAATTCTTAAAATAAATCTCTTTCTCTCTGTATATGTATATACACGTGCTTTTGGTTCTGTTTCACGGGAGAATCCTGATTAATATAATTATTATGTTGTGCCCTATATATTCCTAATAATAATTTTTGCCCTAAAGTCAGTTTTGCCTAATATCAATGGTGCTGCACCAGCTTTGCCATTGGTACTTGTCCCCATCCATTTAGTCAATCTTTTGGTGTCATATTAAGTAGTTCTCTTCTAGGTGGATTTTGTTAATTATCCAGTCTGAAAAATCTGAGTCTTCTAACGTGAATTTAACCTGCTTACATTTATTGTTAAACTGGTATATATTTAAATGTCTATCATCATGTTTTATTCTTTCTATTTAATAAGTTCTTCCTTGGTTTCCCTGTCCCTCCTTTTCTGTTCACTATTGGATTCATTTTTCTTTTCCCCATACTGCTTTGGAGGTTGCGTTAATAAGAACAGCTAATATTTAATGAGAGCTCATTGTGTTCTAAGACTTTATAATTTACATACCTTCGCAGCAACATTTGGTGATGAGAAAACAGTGATACAGAAGGGTTAAGTCACTGACTAAGATTAGTAATTAGTAAATTTATTATCCAGAGACCATATTGTTAACAACCTCATTATACTAATTCTCAAGTTAAATATTATATTTCTAATTCTTTAGTGATTAGCATCATATTTTCAGAAGAATTCTTGACTTAACGAAGTCCAAATTTAATCAAAATCTATGTGTTCTTTCTAAATAGTACAAGGATCTTAAAAAGCTTTTTGCCAGGTGCAGTGTTTCACCTCTGTAGTCCCAGCTACTTGGGAGGCTGAGGTGGGAGAATTGCTTGAGGCCAGGAGTTTGAGATTAGCCTGGGCTACATAGTGAGACCCCATCTCTAAAAAATTGTTTTAATTAGCCTGATTGGTAGCATGTGCCTGTAGTCCTAGCTACTTGACTTGAGAAGCTGAGGCAGGAGGGTAGCATGAGCCCAGGAGTTAGAGGCTGCAGTGAGGTATGATTGCATCACTGCACTACAGCCTTGACAACAAAGTGAGATCCTGTCTCCATAAAACCCTTTTTATTTTTTTAAAATTAATCTTCCCTTTTTGAGTTGATTTTTTTTTTTGGTATGTATATGTGTAAGATAAGGATCCAGTTTCACTTTTTGGCATGTGTATGCCCAATTTTCCCAATATCATTTATTGAAGAGCTTATGTGTGCCCCATCATGTATTCTTGGCACTTTTCCTAGCAGTTTTGCCAAAGATCAGTTGACTGTATATGTGTGGGTTTATTTCTGAGCTTTCTCTCTCTCTTCTGTTCCACTGGTCTATATTTTTATGTGATTACCATACTGTTTTGATTACTATAGCTTTGTAATGTAGTTTCAAATCAGGAATTGTAATTCTTCCATCTTTGTTCTTCTTTCTCAATATTTAATTGGTCTCCAGGGTTTTATTTTGGTTCCATATGAAGGGTCTAAGACATCTGGAGAATGTTCCCTGTGTACCTGAGAAAAATATGTATTCTGCTGTGTTGGATAAAATGTTCTGTGCACATATTAGGTCCATCTGGTCTAAAGTGTTGTCCATGTCCAATGTTTCTATACTGATTTTTGTCTGGATAATCTATCCATTTGAAAATGGGGTATTTAAGTCTCCTGATATCATTGTATTGCTGTATATTTCTCTTTTCAATTCTGTTAATATTTGGTTTATAAGGTTTAGGTTCTCCAAATGGATTAGAGACTTAAATGTAAGATCTGAAAATGTAAAACTCCTAGAAGCAAACATAGAGAATAAGCTCCATGACCTTGGTATTGGTAATTTTTTTTAATATCAAAATCATAGGCACCAAAACAAAGATTAAAAGTGGGACCACACCAAAGTAAAGTTTAGGTGTATAAGTATTTAAAATTGTTATGTTTTCTTGATGAATTGAGTCCTTTATAATTATATAATGACCTTCTTTGTCCCTGGTTACAGTTCTTGCCTTAGGCTATTTTATCTGATGTATGTATAGCAACCCCTGCTTTCTTTTGGTTTATATTGGCACAGAATATCTTTCTTCATCCTTTAACTTTCCTATTAGTGTCCTCAAAGCTAAAGTTAGTTTCTTACAGGCTGCAGATAGTTCGGTCATTTTTTAAAAAAATCCATCCAGCCACTCTATGTCTTCTGACTGGAGAATTTAATGCATTTATATTTCAGGTAATTGTTGATAAGTAAAGACTTGCTATTGTCATTTTGCTAATTGCTTTATGATGTTTTTGTAGTTCCTTTGTTGCTTTCTTCCTCTTTTGCTGCTTTCCTTTGTTAATGAATAATTTTTATATTGCTATGCTTTGATTCCCTTCTCTTTATTTATTTATTTTTGTGTGTATCACTGTAGGTTTTTGCTTTGTGGTTACCACAAGGCTTGTATAAAACATCTTGTAGCTATAAAAGTGTACTTTAAGCTGGTAGCAACTTAACTTCAATTACATACAGAGTTCTACACATTTTTCTTGTCTCCCTCACTATATTTTATGTTGTTGATGTCACAATTTACATCTTTTTATTTTGTGTATCTAGTAACAAAATATTGTAGTTATAATTATTTTTAATTCTTTATCTTTTAACATTCAAGCTAGGGTTAAAAGTAAACTACATGCCATCATTGCAGTATTAGAATATTCTGAATTTTACTATATTTACCTTTACTAGTGAGTTTATACTTTCACATATTTTTATGTTACTAAATAGCATCCTTTTATTTCAGCATGAAGAACTCCCTTTAGCATTTCTTGTAAGGCAAGTCTAGTGGTAATGAACTCTCTTAGCTTTTGCTTGTCTGTGAAAATCATTTTCTCCTCTTCATTTCTGAAGGACAGCTTTGCTGGATTCAGTATTCTTGGTTGGCAGCTATTTTCTTTTAGTACTTTAAATACAAGGGGACTTCAAAAAGTTTGTGGAAAAATGGAATTAAAAGATAAAAATAAAAAAAATATAAACTTTATTTTCCATGATAGTTTCCATCAAGTTCAAGACACTTTTTTAAACAATGACACCAGCCCTTTAGTCAATCCCTAAAGAACTGAAGGTCCTGAAAATTTAACCGTGTCAATGCAGTCTTTTTTACACTATTAACTGAAGGAAAATGGGGGCCCTTTAAAGATTTTTTAAGACTAGGGAAAAGAAGGAGTCAGAAGGAGCCAAATCAGGACTACAAGGTAGATGTCTAAAGATTTCCCACTGAAACTCTCACAAAATTGCCCTTGTTGGGCGAGAGGAATGGGCAGGAGCACTGTTGCGATGGAGAAGGACTCGCTGGTGAAACCGTCCCAGGCGTTTTTCTGCTAAAGCTTTGGCTGACATTCTCAAAACATTCTCATGACAAACAGATGTTATCATTCTCTGGCCTGCCAGAAAGTCAACAAGCAAAATGCCTTGAGCGTCCCAAAACACTGTTGCCATGACCTTTGTTCTTGACCAGTCCGTTTTTGCTTTGACTGGACCACGTCCACCTCTTGGTAGCCATCGCTTTGCTTGTGCTTTGTCTTCAGGATCACATTGGTAGAGCCATGCTTCATCTCCTGTCACGATTCTTTGAATAAATGCTTCAAGATCTTCCTCCCACTTGTTTAAAATTTCCACTGAAAGCTTTGGTCTTGTCTGCATCTGATCTCACCAAAATAGTTCTGGCACCCATCAAGTGGAAATTTTATAAACTTTCATTTCTCTGAATTGTGTAAGCTGAATGAATTAAGCTGTCTATGGTGCTGGTTATTGTTTCTGCTGTTAATCATCAGTCCTCTTCAACTAGGGCACAAACTAGATAAGTTTTTTCCTCACAAATTGATGTGAATAGTCTGCCGCTGCTGGCGTCGTCTTCAACATTGTCTCGTTCCTTCTTAAAATGAGCATCCACTTGTAAATGGACCATTTCTTTGGGGCATTGTCCCCATAAATATTTTGTAAAGCACCAATGTTTTCCCATTCTTCCACCCAAGCTTCACCACAAATGTGATGTTTGTTTTTTATTCAATTTTAGCAGAATTTCTGTTGCTCTGATAAGGACTCTTTTTAAACCAATGTCTTATCTTTCTTAGTGCCTCAAACTAGAATCTGTTGCATCGTATTATAACAAGTTAGTACAAGTTTATTTTGCTGCAAAAAAAATTTGAAACTCATGCATAATTTTTTCATAATATGCATTTTCCATGAACTTTTTGAAGATCCTTCATGTATCATCCCATTTTCTCCTGGCCTGCCGGGTGTTTGTTGATAAATCCCTGATTGCCTCATAAATGTTATCTTGTATTTGACAAGTCACTTTTCTCTTGCTGTTTTCAAAAATCTCTCTTTGTCTTTGATTATTGCTGATTTCACTGTGCTGATTTTACATTGTGTAGCTCTGTGAAGTCCTCTTTGGATTGAGCCTGTTTGATCTCATTAAGCTTCATGGCTCTGGATACCCAGATCTCCCCTAAAATTTGGGAGGTTTTCAGCCACTATTTCTTTAAATAAGATTTTTGCCATTTTTTTCTTTTTCTTTTCTTTTTATTTTAAATCTTTCTGGGCCCCCATAATGTGTATATTGGTTCACTTAATGGTGTACCATAAGTGTGGTAGACTTTCTGCACTCTTTTAAATTATTATTTCTTTTTTTCTTCTATGACTTGATAATTTCAAAAGATCTTTCTTTGAGTTTGCAGATTCTTTCCTTTTCCTGATCAAGTCTGCTTTTGAGGCTCTCTATTGCATTTTTTCATTATTTGAAGGAGCAATCACCTCTTCTACCTCTTTTTGAACTGGTTTTCATTGGAAAAACTTTCACCTGCTGGTGTCTCCAAGGGCTACAGCTGGGTGGGGTATGACATTTTTAGTTCTGGGAAGGTCACAGCAGCATGAGCTTCATGCAGTTCCATGAGCTCAGGTCAACGTTTGAGAAACTGCACAGATCTCCATGGCTAAGGCTTCAGGATTCAAGGCAGTGGTGGCTGCCAGGCCTCTTGGTGTCCTTGTTGGTGAGGGATGCTGGGTTCTGCTGGGTTCTTTTTTCCCCCAGGGGGCTAGTTCCAGCTGAAGGTAGCTTCCTGGTTCCATGTCTGCTGTGCTGATATGCATGCAGCCTTAGAGGTGCTGAGATCTGGGGTGAAAGTACATTTATGAAGCATGAAGATGATGACACCAGTGTTTGGGGTGAAGGTATTTGGAGCAGCAGTGGAGCTGGTGTCTCATGCTCCGAAGCACATGGTCCTATTGTGGTGCCTGGAGCCAAGGACACAGAGGCACTTGCTGTGGCAGTGGCTCTGGAGTCTGAGGTATAGGTGTGTGCAGATCACCCAGAGATCTGGGGTCCAGGTATCCTAGTTATGACACAGAACTTGGCCCTGGGTCAGATGGGTTGCAGCAGCATCCTGGGACCAGAGTGGAGAGGGCATGGTAGTGGCCTGGGCCCCAGGGGCAGGACTCAGTGGTAGCATGGCCCCAGAGATGGCAGGTCATGACTGTGACTTAGGCCCATTGGATGAGGTGCAGATCAGTGGCAGAGGAGCCCCAGTGGTGAGGGCTCAAAGCCCAGGCATGGGGTGCAGGGCAGTGGTAGTGTGGCCCCAGCAATGGCTGGTTGCAGCCAAGATTTAGGTCCCAGAAGGGGGGGCACAGGGCAGAGCAGCCCTGATCCCAAAGATGGTGAGGGGCTGTGATGTTTTGATCCAGGCACAGAGCAGCAGTAGCTCCAGCCCTGAGGAGGGTACACAGTGGTGGCTCGTTCTCTGGGAGGAGCACTGCATCATGGATTCTGCACAGCTCTGTCTACTGGGCTTAGTGATGGTGAGGACTGGGGGGTGTCCTTGTTGTCTAGAGCTGCAGGTGTCCATGGCAGAAGGAGAATTGCTGGGACCCCCTGCTTTCCTTTTCTCTGCAGGAGGAAATCCCTCTGAGGGGGTCCCCCTGGGTTCTGAGCTGCTCTGGAATGGAGACGGGGTGATGCAGGTCCAGTGCTCCCTACGTTTTTCTGTGCTGTCCTCGTTCCCTGCACTACACAGCATCCTTCGTTGCAGTCTAGAGCTTTCCCAGAGCTATTTGTGTGTCCATGTCTAGTTGTTTACTTGTTTGTTTGCGGATGAGACAAGTGCTGGGACCTTCTACTCCGCCGTCTGCTGATTTCCCTCCTTTTCTTTCTTTCTTGTTTTTTTTGTTAATCAATTTTTAAGAATAGGCTCAGTTTAACAGAAAAGTTGTGATGATATCACAGAATTTTGGTTTCCTAGACTGGTAACATCCTACATCACCACGGTACATTTGTCACAACTAGAAACCAATTTGGTACATTAATATTAACTCTGCACTTTGTTTGGATTTCACTAGTTTTTTTCCTAATTTCTTTTTTCTGTTCAGAATCCCAAGATACCATGTTACATTTAATTACTGTGTCTATTTAGGTTCCTCTTGGCTGTGACAGATTCTCAGCCTTTCCTTGACGACCTTGGTAGTTTCGAGCACTAGTCAAGCATTTTATAAGATGTCCCTCAATTGGGATTTGTCTTATGTTTTTCTCATGATTAGACCAGACTGTGGATTTGGGGTGGACAAAGTGCCATTTTCACCCCCTCACACTGAGGGTATATACTATCAACATCACTTATCATTAATGTTAACCATAATCCCTCGGCCAAGGTAGGGTTTGCCAGATTTTCTCCACTGTAAAGTTACTTTCCGCCCTTTTCATACTACTTTGGGTGGCATGTTACTCAGTGTGGCCCATGCTCAAGGGTCGGGGTTGGGGGGAATTATGGTGTCTTTTTGTTTGTAAAAATTTCTGTAACCATTTTAAACCTAAACATTATCTCATATTTGTTCATATGGCTGCATTATTTCTGGTCCTTGAGGGGTCCTAATTTTCCCTTTAATTAAATCTACTGGCTGTCTCTTGTTGCTCCCTGTCCTCACGTGGTTTGCTGTGAGTTTGTCGTCTGAAGGGCTGTTTGTCCTGTGATCATCCCTATACCTCAAGCTTTTTGTTTTGTTTTGTTTTCGTTTGGTTTAGGGGATCATGCTGAGTCTCTAAGGGTTGCAGTGGTCCTGACCCAATATTTACGTTAATTCCTTGGTTTGGAGTTTCCTCTATGCATGTTCAAAGCCAAACACCACGTCTGATAGTTCTGATTTCTCTCAGATGGTTTTTTCCTTCCCTCCTAGCCCTGGCCAGTTGGCAAGCGTCCTCGCTGCCTCCCGGTGCCAGCTGGCAAAGTTTCACTCAGCCCCTGTCACCCGCGGGCCCTCGCTGAGGTCCTGGCCGTGCGCAGGCCCTGTGTGGCCACAGCCCTGGGCATCGTCCTGGGGTCTCCTCTGCCGCCCACCCTGCCTGGGCACTTCTCTTCATTGGAACCTTCAGATTTCCCTATTTTTCAAATGTGGCAATGTTTTTAGAGACTTTTTATATTTTAGTAGGTATTTTTACATGTTTGGAGCTGACCATGTCATCTCCATCCACCGTTTTACCAGAAATCTCCTTTAATTCTTTGGGCAGCACAATGCCTCTTGTGTTGATGTGCTGTCTTTGTTAAAGGAGAGGGCAGCTTCGATGGAGAGTGTCCCATCACTCAGGGGTGCTGTTGGTCTTCTCATTGCCATGTTGAAAATGAAAACTCCTACTAGTAGTTCTTCAAGGTCAACGTGGCCTTAACTTTTGAAATTAGTTATTGAATATTTATTGAGAACCAACTATGTGTAAGGAATTTCATGATAAACCAGGGATTAAGACATAGTCCTTGCTTATGTTTCATTAAACTCTGAGCATTGACAACTATTTCAAAAAGTTGAAAGTTACAAGCAACATAAAATAGTTGCAGAAAAGTGTGGCAAGAGGCCGTGGGGGGAAGGAAAGCTTCCGGCTGGAGATGCCCAAAGGGTAGGATGCGGGAAGAGACTGACTCGGCTTAGCAAATAGGTGTCATTTGGAGACGCAGCAATTGCTGATTGGCAGGTGTCAGATTATACCTGGATTCAAATAGCCGGGGCATGTGGGGGGCACCAAGTCAAAGCTAGTGAATACACGATGCAGGGGGTGGACCCCAGTTTGCTCAAAGAACAAGGTGTTAAAAACGATTTCTTTAGAAAGGAATGAGAAGAATGTGGGCGCAAGGAAATGTTAAACATGAGATTAATTTAATTAGAGGTGACTTCTTGGCAATGAAAACAAAAAATCAGAAATAAATGTCCAAAGCAAGCTGTCAGCCGTCCCTAGGTACAGGGTGAGAGCCCGGAGCGGGGGGGCAGGCGCCGGGCCACACACCGGAGGTCACGCCCGCGGGAGAGCAGGAGGCAAAGAGCGCCAGGAAGCGAGAGCTGAAGTGCTGCCAGAGTCTTCTCTGTCATTTTGCTTCTGCTACAGTCACCAGGGAGAAGCACGGTGGTGCACTTAACCAAACATATTAACTGATTACTAACAATAACTAATATTAAGCAGCCCATAGATAGCTCTCTGTCTCCAAAGCACTTCATGAACAAGCATTAGCTAATCAATTAAAAATGGCCTCTTCCTGATACTGATCTCACCTCTGGACACAGAGAGCCCTGGTGGGCAGTTGGGTGCCGGGCAGAAGCCTGGCTCCCGGAGTCAATGCTCCCCAGGGCCGTCAGGGGCAGGCCTCGGGCTCCTGGCTCCCAGGCGGCTTCCTGTCCAAATCTGCTATTCATCTTCCCATGATGAATGTCAGAAAAATTGCCTGTGTGTTTCTCTCCTCTCTTTTCCTTTATTGTTTTGATGTCTCCTTATGGCTTTTAGGTAGAGAAAACTAGACTCATTTCCCCCCTGGGGTTCTATTTGTTCTTTCTGTGTTACAGTTTCTGATATAAGCAAATAAACCAACAAAAAGGCCCCAACATGTTTCTTTGTTATTCCTTTTGTTTACTGTTGCAGGAGAAGTTTAATTAGGTTGCACTCTTACTCTAGGGCTTCATGACCAAGGGCATAGGCCAGATGCCGCCCAAGCACCTGTTTCCAGGGAGGGACTCCATGCACTAGAGAGAAGCCAAACTTACGGGGGCAGCAAAAGGGCTTCAGATGTGTCTGCTCGAGGACACAGAATTTAAACTGACTCTGTAGCTACAGGCTCAGTGGGAGCAGGAAGACTCAGGTTCATCTGTGGTGGCCCCTTGCTGTGTTAATGAAGAGTGCATAAGCTGCGCCCACCAAAACATGTTCCTGCTCCCCTTCCTATTCACGGGGCTTCATGGCGCCCAGCACATAGCAGGTGCCCAAGAACGTTTGGATTTATTTGAGTGCTTGAGAATATTTGGATTTACTTGGGTACTTGAGAAAGTTTGGATTTATTTTGCAATGACCACAGAGCAGAATGTTGAAGTGAAGGCCTAGTAAAACCTCACCACCCTGCTCTATCCCTTCATAGCTCTGGGAGCCACTTGCTGCCTTGTCACAGTGGAGCAGGTGAGGTGGCCTCCTGCCCTGGCCCCTGAAGGGCTTCCAGTCCTAGTGGGCATTGCCCGGCACAAGGCTCCCTGCCCAGAGGTGCAGGGAGGGTGGGAAGCCAATGCTACTTAAGGCTGATCACACACTGAGTATCCTGGTGACAAAGCTGTGTCCCCACTCTGTCCCCATCGATCTCCTATCAGTCATTAGTAAGTGGCCGTGTTAGACATGGCCCTTGGGCATTTTTCCAATGCAAAGCCACTTAGCATTAAAATTGCAGAGTCACTTTGGCTTTTCTACAAGCCTTTATCCAACCCATTTAAAAACCTGCCTGGAATCACAGCAAACTCTACAGGTAGCCACAGTTTTGGCCTTTTACCTCTACAAGGCAACAGGGACAATTGTGCCATTTAGCATTAAACTTTTTATGCAGTAGGTAGGTCTCATGGAAATATACTAAATGAAGAGGGTCTTTTTTTTTTTTGACAATTTAAGAGTAAGAGTGCCTTTTTATTCTTATTCTGTCATCAATATTGCTATAGTCTAACATAAACAATCTTATCTTCTAGTTATGATTTAAATTTCAGGGGGAAAGTTACCTGGAGGATTAAATACATGCAATCCTCAACTGTAGAATTAAATGTTTTAGAAATTTGAAATGTGTGAATTGGCGATTTTCATCTAACTCCCAGTATTTCCCCCGACGCGGGATGAGGATGTCCGCTGAGAGCCCTCTGCCCACTGCAGGCAACGGGCCAGGGAGAGAGAGCTCGGGTAGGAGTCTCCCTAGCACATCCCCAGACATTCTGTGTGTTTTTTTAAACTATCTTTTTTGATTTGTGTCTCATAAATACATCAGTTACTGAGACATTGATCATTTCTTTGGGAGAAAATTCACATCTCATAATGGAAACCGTCTAGCATAAAATCAAAGGTCAAAATCATTGTGACTGATTGTTTCAGAATAAAGTGCAAGTCCCTAAAAAAGAAATGGAAGTTGACAGGAAGAGTAAGGAAACACAAGGCATCCTGGGGCTCATTTGCTCATCTTCTGCCACTGACATGGACTTGCAGTTACTCTGCTACCCACGTTGGGAGCGACACTCATCCCCCATCACTGGGGTAGCCGCCTGGAACCGAAGAATGTGCAAGCCCACATTCCATGTCTTTTCAGTGCTAAGTACTTTGCTTTCTTTCTTTCTCTTTCTTCCTTCCTTTCTTTTTTTCTTTTATTTCAAAATATAAATGGAGGTGCAAATGTTTTTGTTACATGGATACCTCGTATAATGCTTTAGTCGGGGTTTTTACTGTGCCCGTCAGGAGAATAGTGTTCATTGTGCCTGACAGGTAAGTTTTTATCCCTCACCCCTGCCTAACCTCCCCCCTTCTTGGTTTCCAAAGTCCTTTATGTCTTTTTGTGCCCGTGTGTGCCCATTATTTAGCTCCCAATTATTAGTGAGTATATGCAGTGTTTGTTTTTCCATTCCTGAGATAATTCACTTAGGATAATGGTCTCCAGCTCCATCCAAGTTGCTGCAAAAGGTATTCATTCCTTTTTATGGCTGACTAGTAGTCCATGGTATATATACACCATATTTTCTTTATTCACTCATGAATTGTGGGCACTTAGTTGATTTCACATCTTTGCAATTGTGAATTGTGCTGTGATAAGCATTTGAGTGCAGGTGTCTTTTTTATAAAATGATTTATTTTCCTTTGAGTAGAAACCCAGTAGTGGGACTGCTGGATCGAATGGTAAGCCTACGTTTATTTATTTGAGGAATCTCCATACTATTTTCCATAGAGGTTGTACTAATTTGCAGTTCCACCAACAGTGTATAAGCGTTCTTTTCTATCTGCATCCACACCAACATCTATTGCAAGAGAAAGAAATAAAAGGCATCCAAATTGGGAAAGAGGAGGTCAAATTACCCCTGTTTTCTGACAATATGATCTTGTATCCAGAAAACCCTAAAGACTCCACCAAAAGATTCCTAGAATGATAAATAAACTCAGTGAAGTCTCAGATTACAAAATCAATGTACACAAATCAGTAGCGTTTCTATATACTAACAGTCAAGCTTAGAGTCAAATCAAGGACTCAGTACAATTCACAATAGATGCAAATAAAATAAAATATCTGGGAATACACTTAACCAAGGAGGTGAAAGATCTCTGCAAGGAGAATTACAAAACACTGATGAAAGAAATCACAGATGACACAAATGGAAAAACATCCCATGCTCATGGATTGGCAGAATCAACACTGTTAAAATGTCCATGCTGCCCAAAGTGATTTACAGATTCAACACAATCCCCATCAAAATACCAATGTCATATTTCACAGATCTAGAAAAAATAATTCTAAGCTTCATTTGGAACCAAAAAAGAGCCCAAATAGCCAAAGCAATCATAAGAAAAAAGAACAAATCTGGAGGCATCACATTACCTGACTTAAATTATACTACAAGGCTATAGTAACAAAAACAGCATGGTACTGGTATAAAGGTAGAGACACAGACCAATGGAACAGAAAAGAGAACCCAGAAAAAACCATTTACATATAACCAACTGATTTGACAAAGTAAACAACAACTTACACTGGGGAAAGGAAGCCTTATTCAATAAATGATGCTAGAAAACTGGATAGCCACATGCAGAAGAATGAAACAGGACTCCTGTCTCTCACCATATACAAAAATTAATTCAAGATGGATAAAAGACTTAGATGTAAGGCATGAAACCATAAAAATTCTAGAAGAAAACATTAGAAGAACTCTTCTAGACATTGGCCAAGACAGAATTTATGACTAAAATCCCAAAGGCAAACATAGCAATAATGAAAATAAATAAATGGGACTTAATTAAATTAAAAAGCTTCTGCACAGCAAAGGAAATAATCAACAGAGTGAATAGACAACCTACAGAATGGGAGAAAACATTTGCAAACTATACATCTGATAAAGGCTAATAACCAGACTCTACAAATAACTCAAATCAGCAGGAAAAAAACAAACAACTCTATTAAAAAGTGGGCAAAAGACATGAACAGAATTTTTTCAGAAGAAGATAGACAAACAGCCAATGAACATATGAAAAAATGCTCACATCACTAATCATCAGGGAAATGCAAATTACAATCACAATGAGATACCACCTCACCATGTCAGAATGGCCACTATTAAAAAGCCACATTACATTTGGAATAAGCCCCACATGAAGGCAGAGCACAGGGCCTGGGTCTCTTGCTTATCCTTGGACCACTGAGAGGCAGAGGTGTGAAGTTGTATGCAAATGATTTGCTCCATTCTGCTCTGACTTATAGTGGCTTCAATATAGGAACAAGAGGCTCCAACTGAGTCTTGCCTGATGTTTCAGGAAGAAAAATTATAAGTTTCCAAGATCACAGAATAAATCTTCATTTGTTTTTTTCTTTCTTATATTTTTCTTAACAAAATAATGTTAAAATTTTCCAGAGCAAAGTGAAAGAATATAGATTAAATATAAAAGCCTTCAAAAATTAAACAATACAAAGAAGATTTGAACCCTCTAAATGTATATTTTAATTACATTATACTTTCTTTTAGTATCTTTCCATGGAAAACCCTGCATGTATTCAGAAATATACTTTAGTTTAATCAGGCAGTACATGAGCCTAAAATTCTGTTATCTAGTTTTTTTATTGGTGTGCCATTTACCTCAATCACAATAATCATGTTAGAAACTCACACACATAGACATGCACACACACACATACACAAATATACACAATAAGCTTTTAAATAGGTTTGTGAATGTCATGTATATTCATCTACACATATATGAATATATATAAACATTTATAATGCATATATATTCATAGATATGTAATTATTCCATGTCAATTTGAAGTTTTATATAACATTACATGTTTATCTTAGCTCCTACTTTAGATATTTTGAATACAAGGAAAGACACTTCAAATATTTTGTAATTTCTCATGGTGCCTAGAATAATGACCTGCTAATTTTGCAGTTACCAAATTCTGACTAGCCCCATAACTCTAAAATGATAGTTAGTTAATAGGTTTATGGGACACTTAAAATGATAGTTGTTTAGTAGACTAACGAGAACTTTGAAAATACAAGCATGAAAATGAGCAAGATAGTATCAAAATGTGCTAATTTGATTTGATTTAAAAAAATATAGAATCAGTAAGGATGGAATGGAAGCAAAGCTGCACAGAGCTCCACAAGGCATATGCCACAGACCCAGAAGCAGTTTCCAGGTAGTAACGACACCCACCGTTGTGCATTAGCCATAGAGTAGGAACAGAGAGCCAGATACAGCTTTCTCCCTCACCAAGAGCAGTTAAGTGGATGAAACCATCATAATCCCAGAAGCGTGTATTAAAGATAAGTGCATAAAAGAAAAAAAATCCTATTTTCAATGAAGAACAATGGGACTCCCAAATTTTCTACTTTTTGAAAACCATGTAAAGAAGAAAATGCCCAATTTAAATTTGGAAAGTGGACATTTTTGCCCAGATAATGGGTGTAATGAGAATGGTGTTCCATAACAGACATATTCCATTCTTAATGTGGATAAATTTTCACATTCATTTTAACATTAATAAACTATACTAGTTTAGTTTAGGGACTTTTGGATTTAAAATCACGGGGTTTTTTGGCAATCCCCTGGCAATTGTACCTATGAAATAGTCATTGAGTTGATGTCTTGGTGCAGTCAAAAAATGCTGGAGCATCACACTAGAGGAAGTAAGGTTGGGGGGGTGGAAGTGAAAGCTGCCAGGTAGAAGTGTTAAAACAGAGATTTTAGAGACAGCACAATTATCGGTGATGATGATTAAGTGTACAGCCTTGGAGCTTTTCAGTAGAGCCAGAGGGAAGAAAGAGTAATTGGTGATGAGGAAGTAAAAGAACTGAGAAACTCAGATATTAGAAGAACCATCCATCTATGAGGATATTGGAACCACTCAGAATGGTGACAGAAGTAGGGGTGTAGAAGACAGTCCCCAAATCATCAAAGAACAAATATATGTGGCCAATAAATATAAATTGCCAAGAAATGAGTATAAATATAAATGGTCATTTCAGTAATCAGTAACATGCAAGGCATTAAAAATTGATAATGTAGAGTGTTGGTGATTGCTGTGGTTTGAATGTGTCCCCCAGAAATCATCTGTTGGGAACTTAATTCCCAATGCAACAGTGTTGGAAGATGGGGGCTAATGAGACCTGTTTAGGTCAGGAGGGCTTCAACTTCATGACTGGATTAATGCCAATTATAAAGGCGCTTGAGGGTGTGAGTTCAATCTGTCTCATGTGTGCATGCTCTCTTGCCCTTCTGCCTTCTGCCATGGATGACGCAGCAAGAAAACCCTCACAAGATGTGGCCCCTTGATCTTGGACTTCCCAACCTCCAGAACCATAAGCCAAATAAATTTCTTTTCTTTATAAATTACCCAGTCTCAGTGACTCTGTTACAGCCACAGAAAATGGACTAAGGCAGTCACAGTGTGAGAAAATCAGCATCCCCAAGACCTTCTAGTGGGATTGCAAATTGATACAATCTTTACTAGAACACAATTTGGAAAAATATTTAAAAAGTAAATGTGGGGTATGATTTGATGCAACTATTCCTCCTGTGTGAATAGTACTATTGAAAAATTCATATATTACCATTAGATTATATAACTAAATGAGTAAATATTTACAATGCATTATTAAGGGGGAGGGAAACAGGTTATCATAGAACATGTTTTCTTAAAAAATACATGTATTCATGGAGAAAAAAGAAAATATAATATCAGATAACTGAAAATCTCTGGTAATAGGATTTTTATTTTTGTTTTCTTTATTTAACTTGTATTAACTTAGAATAACCATTTGAGTTAGCTATTATCATTCCCATTTTATAGATGAGAGAACAGAGGCTAAGAAAAATTAAGCAATGTTCCAAGGAAAAATAGCTAATAACTTGTGAAGGCATGGTCTGAACTTATAAGATTTTGTTTTTACTAAAGAGAAACAAGGTTTATATTCACATTTCACACATTAGGTCAAATGGCAAGAATAGATTATCATTAAGTACCCCTCCAAAAAAGATAAAAGATGTGACAGTTAAAGGCCATCTCTAATTATATTCATTAGTTTCATAAAAAGAAGTCCAGGGACCTCTTTCAAGGGAATACTCTGTATAAATACAGTGTTTCTTAGTTTGGTGATACGGGAAGTTGTAGAAAAGCTGACAAATGGGATTATCATTATGCAAATTTAGCAAACTGGGTAGAACATTGGTGAGAAGAACAACGTTTAAAAATTGGTTATAGTTTATCCTAATCATAATAGTCACCCTAACATATGGCACTTAAATCATCCCACCTGGGTTGGGAGCAGAGCTATTCCACTTGGGTTGTGGTAAGTCTTTTATTTGCCACCATAATTTGTTAACTTCCTTTCTGGCTTCCATATGTCTTTTGCCAATCATATTGTGTTGCTGATGCCTCATTTACCTTAAAATAAGGGGATCTCTGATTTAAACTCTTCACTGTGTGAATGACTGCTGTCAGGGCTCCCGCCATAGAAGCTTGGACACTTAGAGAGTTAGCACCCTCAGCGCAGCTCCCTGCACACAGAGCAGTGCACCCCGGGGGCCGTGTGTGGTCACCCTCCCCATCCAAAGTTGTTTTCTTCGTTTTTCTTCATTTTATCCTTTATTTGCATGCTCTTATATTGTAGTCTCTGAAAAACCATCTTGAAAAACCATCTACTTTATGTGATAAAACTACTGATTTCTATTGTGTTACTGAGGGATTTTGGAGGCAGGGATCAGCACTCTATGGTCAATAGGCCAGATGCTGCCATACATTTTCTACTGCCCGCTTGTGTTATGAAAACTGTAGAACTGAGTAGTTGAGACAGAGACCAATGACCTAGAAAGTTAAATATGTTTATTATCTGATGCCCTACAGAAAAAATTTGCTAACACCTGGTATAGAGGACTATTCTAAAGTAATATTACAGTATTTTAAGGATAGAATTTTCACATCTTTCCCAAACT
Organism: Daubentonia madagascariensis; assembly: GCA_023783475.1. Lineage (NCBI taxonomy): Eukaryota > Metazoa > Chordata > Mammalia > Primates > Daubentoniidae > Daubentonia > Daubentonia madagascariensis. The sequence continues at coordinate 32,513,688 of JAKFHU010000901.1, read as the reverse complement.
GGATTATAGTCTGTTATTTTAATAATTTTTACAAGAATGTCCAGTCATCTAATCCACTTCAAATGAAATCACCAGAATACTTTTATTATACAATTATATTAATTATTTTATTTATCTGCTTAAAATTTTTCAATGGAAATATTACCTTTAATAAAATCATATTAAACCTGGAATTCAAGGTTGACCCCTTCTGATGGTTACTTAAATTTCCAGCTATAAATTCTATTACCCCTTCTACTATTCCAGCCAAACTCTTCCACACACAGTTGCCTCAAGACAACATTCTTACCTTGCTTAGGTTTGGTCTCTGCAGTATGTTTATTTTATTTATTTATTTATTTATTTATTTTTAATTAACTTTTTTAAATTTCAGAATATTATGGGGGTACAACATTTTGGTTATATATATTGCCCATGCACTGCCCAAGTCAGAGCTACAATCATGGACATCCCCCAAACTGTGCATCCCGCACCCGTTAAGTGTTTGTTCTCCCATCCCCTCCTCCACCCTCCCACCTGCACAACCCCTGATGAATATTATTTCCATGTGTGACATAAGTATTGATCAGTTAGTATCAATTTGATGGTGAGTACCAGTGGTGCTTATTTTTCCATTCTTGTGATACTTCGCTTCGAAGAATGGGCTGTAGCTCCCTCTAGAATAACACTAGATGTGTTAAGTTACTGTTGTTTTTTATTGCTGAGTAATACTCCATGGTATGCATATACTGCATTTTATTAATTCATTAATGTATTGATGGGCACCTGGGTTGTTTCCACATCTTTGCAATTGTGAACTGTGCTGCTATAAACATTCTAGTGCAGATGTCTTTATTATAGAATGTCTTTTTTTTCCTTTGGGTAAATACCCAGTAGTGGGATTGCTGGATCAAATGGTAGTTCTACTTTTAGTTCTTTGAGGTATCTCCATATTACTTTCCACAGAGGTTGTACTAATTTGCAGTCCCACCAGCAGTGTATGAGTGTTCCTTTCTCTCTGCATCCCTGCCAACATTTGTTGTTTTGGGACTTTTTGATATAAGCCAATCTCACTGGAGTTAAGTGATATCTCATTGTGGTTTTGATTTGCATTTCCCTGATGATTAGAAAAGTTGAGCAATATTTTGTATGTTTGCTGGCCATTATTCTGTCTTCTTTTGAAAAGTTTCTGTTCATGTCCTTTGCCCACTTTTTAATGGGGTCATTTGATTTTTTCTTGTTGATTTTCCTAAGTTCTGTATAGATTCTGGTTATCAGCCCTTTATCAGATGTGTAGCATGCAGATATTTTCTTCCATTCTGTAGGTTGTCTGTTCACTCTAGTGATAGTTTCCTTGGCTTTGCAGAAGCTTTTTAATTTGATCAGGTCCCATTTATTTATTTTTGTTGCTGCTGTGATTGCTTTGGGGGTCTTCTTCATAAATTCTTTGCCTAGTCTAATGTCCATAAGAGTTTTTCCAATGTTTTCTTCTAGAATTCTTACGGTTTCACGTCTTAGGTTTAAGTTATCCATCGTGAGTTGATTTTTGTGAGAGATGAGAGGTGTAGATCCTGTTTCAGTCCTCTACATGTGGCTATCCAGTTTTCCCAGCACCATTTATTGAATAGGGATTCTTTTCCCCAGTGTATGTTTTTGCAGAATTTGTCAAAGATCAGACGACAGTATGAGGATGGTTTTATATCTGGGTTCTCAGTACTGTTCCATTGGTCTATGTCTCTGTTTTTGTGCCAGTACCATCTGCAGTATGGTTAATATATACCTGCCAATTTGAGACATTCCTCTTTTCAAAAAGTGGAGGCTTATTCCCCTCTGGACTTAGCAAATCCCTTCTAGTAGATAGATTGTGGTTTGAATGATGCTATGTGACTTTCCAGGACATGCCATGAAAGGATAATTTCTTCCTGGTTATGTCTGTTTTGGACGACTCACTCTGGGGAAGCCAGCCACCATGTCAGGAGGACACTCAGGCAGCCCTGAGAAGGAACAGGGACCTCCTGTCCACAACCAGCACCACCTCGTAAGGGAGCTGGCATAGAAGCTGATTCTTCACCCCCCTCAAGACTTCTGGTAGACAGCCCTGGCTGAAGTCTTGACTGCATTTCATGAAAGAACCCGGGCCAGAACCACTCAGTCTCCAAACTCCTGACTTACAGAAATTGTGGAAAATAATTTTAGACCACTAAGTTTGGGGATTATTTATGATGCACCAGTAGATAAACCTACTGCCCAACACCACCACCTTCATCTCTTCTACCATTTGCCATCCCAACTGGCCTTTCTTGGAGTTGAACAACTTTGGAAAAGCTACTTAAACTCTTTTGCCTTAGCTTTCTCAAATGAGGATAATCATCTTGTCTGTAGGATTGAGGAAAGAACTGCATGCACAAATTCAAGGAAAGTCACAGTCCCTGGTGCATGGAGAGGCTCAGTGACTGTGGGCTAGCACAGATGTCAACATTGCACTGTCACCCTGCCTGTGGGGCTCCTCCTGCTCTGCAGATGTGCTCCTCGCCTTCTCCTGGTGCTTCTCTTCAGCCACTTGTGTTTTGCTGATGGCGCACCAGTTTCTCCCTCCTGCTGAGCTGTACGTGTCTAGAGGGTGGGAACTCTGTGTTATGCATCTCCCTTCCCCAACAGGACTTACTGTGCATTAGCACACATCATTAACATTTTAGGAAACAAATCATTATAATTTAAGGGATTTCATATTGATGATAAGATCTCCGAGGCCAGATAGGCCGTCCTGACAGACAAGACACTGGTAACTGCCCACTTCTGTCCTGGGCAAGTCCAGCTGCTCAGGGCTCCTAAAAGTGATTGATGCTTAGTGTGGGTTATGGAGGTTTTCCCCTCACTTAAAGATGCATGTGATAAGACATAAATTTCAGAATGTTTTTGCTCCTTATTGGTTTTTTTAGTTTCTGAACGAAAGGATCAGTGTGTCTTCATTATTTTCAGAACTGATTAGGAGTTGCCTAAGGAATTTGTTTCTGCTTTGGTGTGTGGGTCTGTGTGCTCACCTGCATCATATTAACATTCCCAAATACAGACTTTTCGATGTGCTAATCTTAGGGAGGCAAAATCAACATTCAGATGATAATTATTTAGAAGTAAAATTGATCAATTTGTCCTAAGCTGCATGAAGATGAACTGAGGTCAATTCACTTTGCCTATTAAGATTTTGAAGATAACTGGTTGGAATACTTTTCACAGTAAAAGGTTGTTTTCCACTGGGGTTTAGGAAAGATTAAAAAACAACAACAATAACAAAAAAGTAAGAAGACTAAGTGCTAATGATAAACCTTAGGAAAAACAAACTTAACACAATTGCAATTTGCCAAGTCTCAGCAAACTGCCCATGTGAATAACCTGCATATTGTTAGGTTTTAGTGAAGTGGTATTATCATTGGTGAAAGAAAATGACTATTTGCTAAACCTGTAGGAGGTGACTCAACAAGACACTCCATGTCAGACAAACTAGTCACACCACAGGGTTTGGGGGACCCAGGTGACATTTTTTAAGGAGAATCAGGGTGGTCCACTATAGAGAGATTAATTACAATGCCTTAGTAAATCTATGCAAACATTTTCTAATAGAGACATTCAATCTGTCTATTCACCCATAAGGAGTTTGTAAAGAGGCTTATTAATGAATGCATACAATCCAACATGGAAAAGGAGAAAATTTTTGTCTTTTTTCCTTCAGATAACCCTTGGCCCAAAGCCTCAGTATATGGGGACCCTAGATGGTGCCCAGGCTAAACTCTGGTTACTGTAAAAGGACATTGTCACCCATGCATGTGTAGACATTGGGCTGATGCTGTGTGGAGCCTTGATATGATATTTGTTTTATTCCAGAACTAAGCAGAATATTTAGTGGCAGATTTCATCACACCATGGTCCTCTTGTAATATTTTCAAGGTGCATTCGCTTGGGTAACAATTATGGCATAGAAATGTGGGAAAAATAGATGGCCATCAGATTTTCAGATATGTTGGTCTCAATCAGTGCACTGAAGCTGAGGGTTATGAACTTAATCACGTCTGGACAAGCTGGGAGTCATTTTCAGTGCAACAGAAGTGAAGGCCTCTGGCTTTGCTGGCTGACACCCAGAGATGGCCTTGCTGCTCTAGGCTGAGTTGAGTGCTACCCTCTGTGCTCTGTAAAAAGAAGAGAATCTAAAGGGGAGAATGTTATGAGAAAGTGAGAAACAGTGTTTGAAAATGAGAAGATATAATTCACTGAAGTTAAAAGGACAGGATTTGACAATACCCTGGAGAAAATAAAAATAATTCTTGGGATATTATCAGAAACTTAGTTACTCCACATTATGGGGAAGACATGACAGAAGAGAAACTAGTAGCAATTCAACACAGTCAACAAGATTTGCTCCTATGAAATGTCAGTCGCCCTCATGTTGTTGGAAACTGTTCATGGAGGAAAGGTCTGGGTGAGCCCATGTCCAGGCAGTCAGACAGGGCGTCATCTGGTTGCCTGTTACAGGAGTCTTCCCCAGAAGAACACAGTGACTTCAACAAGTAAGTATCTTCTCATCTCACATGCCAGAAGTCCAGGGCAGACACAGGAGGAATAGTACAGCTGCCTCGTGATGGACCGAGGGGCTTCTCAGTCTGTCCCCCACCTTGGGTGTGTCGCCATTTATCAGCATTTATCTCATGCTCACTGTGACAAAGCCACGGGATGGCTGTTCCCCCTCTAGATATCACTTCTCCACTCAGGGGAGAAGAGAGAAAAAGCAGGAGAACATCTTTATCAAGACAGCTAGAGCCTTTAAGTAAACCCCAGAGTCTGGCTTGTACATCCCCTGGTGCTGAACAGAGCCACATGGCAGCTGCTGTCTACAGAAGAGAAAAGTCTGGAAAGCTGAGTGCTTTCTGCTACACACATTACCACTGAAAATGAAATTGCAGCTCTGTTAATTAGGAGGAAGTAGAATGTGGATAAAAGTCAGGAAACGTGTGATATCCACACCCCATGCATAGTAATCCTGAAGCTCTCCTTAGACAGTCAGGTTTCCTTGAATGCTCCTTGACTGATGAAAGCCAGAGTTCCTCACCTTGACCAGAAAGATCTTCCCTGATTTGCACACATACCTTAACTTCTGGGCGCTTAGGGCCTGGAGAAATTTTTGAAGTCCTTGCCCTAAAATTTGTACAATCTATTTGGAAAAATTAAGAAAAAATCCTTGCCCCCAAATTTGTACATCTGTGAGACTACTGTAGAATAAGGAAAGGGGAGTTGCAAAGCTATGGACTGTAAGTGGGATCTGAGATCAGAGAGGGGTGTTATCTGCTGTCCGCATGGGGGATGGGGAGGCGAGGCTTCCCTCAGCCTCCAGGGTGGAAGTGAGAACATTTTGGCCAGGGGGACAGCATGACAAGCGGCCTCAAGGCAGGATAGCATAGCTGGGCAGGGACCTGCAGGAGCCTGGAATCACTGAGGGGCCAGGGAGGGGGTGTCGTGGGCACTAGGTCTGGATACGAAGGGTGGGGTCGGAGAGACGGCCTTGAGCATCCAGAGGAGATGTCTGCATCATGCTGGGGAAAACGACCTTCCAAATATCCTGCGCTCCTGCGTGTCCACAACTGACATGTCTCCTCATAACGTGAATTAACCTAAGGCTATTTGGTATCGTAAAGGGCATCAGAAGTGATCTCGCTCATTTGCATGTATTTAATTCTTCCCTGTATCCGAATAAGACATTATTAGGTGTGCTATGGTAATTATTTTAACTATTTTGCTCAGTAGAAAGTGGCCAATGATGTGCCCAAGCTCAAACAGTGCGTGGCTGGACGGGGCAAGTCACCGCCACCCTCTTTCCGGCCCGAGCCCCGGGAGCCTGCGCTGTCTGTCCTCTCACCACCGTGGATGTCGCCTATCGGTATCTTCCCGTCTGCCCGCAACACGGACCCAACCGGGCCCTCCCCCGCCCGGACGTCGCAAGGGCTCCCCCGCAGCCTCCTTGGAGGCCCGGCCTTGGCCGCCTCCCCTGCTCTCGCTTGTCCTCGGAGCACGTGCCCGCGGCTCCCGCCCTCGTCGCAGTGTCCATATCACTTCACCTAAGAAGAAGAAAAACGACCTTGCGAGAGACCTGGGCTGCGGGAAGGGAGGACAGGGAGAGTATCCAGACGTGTGAGGGCTTCGTGTGCTTTTGCGGGGAAACACTTAGCTCTACGAACACAGATTCCTCACCTGTGAGACGTGGGTAAGGACCAGGAGGGTTTCCTCAGTTTCATCGAGACGAGTTCAGTCCCCGACAGGGCGGTGGAATGATCGGGAAGGTGTGTGGGCTCAGGACCCTGTGTCCCGGCGCACAGAGGCGGAGGCGGCCGCTGTGAACGCAGAGGGGCTCCCGGTGTGAAACCTGCGCTGGATTCCGAAGATTTGTGTGAAAAGAAGAATATAAACTATCTCAATATTTCTTTATTGATTACATGTGGAAATGATGGTATTTTGGATATATTGGCTCACATAAATATCAAAATTAGGTTCATGTTTCTTTTTGTTTTTAATGTGGGTACTAGAAAATTTAAAACTATAAATGTGGGTTGTGTTACGTTTCTATTGGGCCATGTTTCTCTAGACGACACCCTAGAACCAATACAAGGAAAATGTTTCTCTCATATTATAATCAATATACAGTGTTTATAGCACATTTAATAGTTTCCAAATAGCATTAGCGTTACCGTCCCCTCTCATTTAGGCCTCACGTCCACCTTCCTTAGGATGCGTGCTGTCACCTTCCTTAGGATGTGTGTCGTCTCCTTCCTTACGATGTGTATTGTCACCTTCCTTACGATGCGTGCCGTCTCCTTCCTGACGATGCGTGCCGTCTCCTTCCTTACGATGTGTATTGTTTCTTTTCTCTCACAGAACGTGGCGGATGGGGGAGCTGAGCCCGGGGCCCCCTCCCTCTCCGGTTGCCTAAGCTCGCAGGTGCCAGGTGAAGAAGACCCGGCTTGCCTGCAGGGTGCTCTGGCTGCCCTGATCACATCTGGGTCAGAGGGGGATGAACCAAAGACCTCTAAGGGCCTTCTACCCAGAGCATCTGTGGTTCCTCCTCTCTCTGCACCAAAACCACTATGTACGGTCCCTGCCTTTGGAGGTCAGGGATACACCCCACATCTGCAGTCACACAACTGAGATAACAAAAGGGCATTATACATATTGCGTTGTGCATTGCATTGAAAAGTGGATACACACCCTAATATTTTGTTTTGCTTTTTGATTTCAAAAGTGATGCATTAAATATGATAAATAAAATATTGGTCTCTACTCGCCTCCCGAAGGTAGAGCAAAACTTCCCACATTTGAAGTGTGGGCCGTGCACAGTGACTTCCTTCAAAATACAGTATGGAAAGGGGAAAATTCTACAATGGAGGAAGCTGAAAACACCACCTGAGACAGGTGACAAGGTCAACATCATCCTTGGTAAGTCGTGTTGAACATGTTATCCCTGATATGATGTGGTAAAAATGGCACTTTATCTCTGTGGTCTTCTCAAAAATCCATAACCCTTGTCTGACCACGAGCAAAACATCAGGCAAACCTGAATTGAGGGGCCTGCTGTCAAATACCTGATGATGCTCCTCAAAACTATCAAGGTTGTCAAAAACCACTGCGATGTGAGAAGTGTCACAGCCCAGGGGAGCCCAAGGAAACTGGACAACCACGTGCAATGTGGCATCCTGGGTGGCATCCTGGAACAGAAAATAGACACTAGGAGAAAACTAAAAAAATCTGGAAAAACTTCAGAGTTGTGTAATGATGATGTATCAGTGTTGGTTCACTAATTGCGGTAAATGTACCACAGTGTGAGACGTTAGCAATAGGGGAAACTGGGTGTGAGGTGTGTGGGAACTCTCTGTACTGTCCTTACAGTTTTTCTGCAAATCTAAAACTATTATAAAATGAAAACTTTACTTTAAGAAAATCAACCTTTGTGCACACCTCTACTGAAATATATGAATTCAAATTTTTCATTCAGCCTGAAGCCAGCTAGGCGTGGCCCTCACTTCCCATCCTGACGCCTGCTCAGCCAGCTGCAGGGCCCCTGCAGAGAGCTGGCTTAGGGACAGCAGGGGCGGGGTGTCAGTGTGGGGGCTTGAGGCCTCTCTTCTTGGTGGTCCATCACTGGGGTGTGTGTAGATGACAGTGGTCCTCATTTCTGTTTTTTTAAAAAACTGACAATTGAAGGAAAAGAAGATAAAACACAAAACCCAAGGCCTCCCCAGTGGTCTCTGCTATTTATGGTATTTTGGTGTTCACTGAAGATCTAGTGTACGGCAATCAGACATCTCTTTTGGGTGTGCGGTTCCATCTTCATGATGCTGACATAAGTAGACAGCTACCTAGATATGCAACATAAGGAAATCTTTGTTTCAAATAGCAATCAACACGCAGAGAAAAAACAACTAGGGCCCCAAGATGTATATCAAGTTCTCTGGCCTTTTAGAATTCACTGCTTTACTTCCATTTCTTTTAAAAGTAAGATTACCTACGGGAAGGGCTCTGCTCCAGCCTCCTGTAAACTCCTGAGACCCTCTGTGGCCTTGAGCAAATCATTAAACCTCTCTGGGCCCCAGATCTCATGGACAACCCCACCAGGAAAACTTATCATCCTCACCTCATGTTTCCAAAATATTGTGAAAATTAATGAAATGATGCCTGTGGAAATCAGAAGTCCTCAGAGATTAATACAATGAGAAGGTGACTTATTCTTTACTATTGTGGAGAGATTTCACACCATAATTCTTGCAAACTGAATGTGTAAATATTTGTGCATACATACACTCTTGCCTTTATGAGAGTTCATAAAACTCAAAGAGCATTCATTGATTTTTTTGTCTTACTGTAAAGAAAAAAATAAGCAATAAAATGCACCGAGAACATAAAAACACTTAAAAACACTCTTCTTACTGATAAAAATATGCTAAACTGGTTACTACCATGGCTGTTTTGCTGGAGATACGCATGTTAACAAGGTTCCTGATTTGATCCGTGAGGATCATCACATTACAGTGAGTTTTCTGTGGGAATACTCTTCATGATAGACACAGCCTTTGCTTTCTGCTTCTGCTTGAATTCCTCATGTTTTCTGACTTGTGGCATATTGGAAAGAATTAGCAAATGTGACTTGGTGGAAGTCACCTACCTTTTATGACCTTCAGTTTCCTCCTCTGTAAAATGGGCAGCGGATGGAGTTGCAAACAATATATGAAGTCACGTTAGCAAAAAACCTCTTACTTTGGCATTTCATAGGCCCTCAGAGATAATTAGCTCTCTTTTTTCTTCACTGGTGATTTTAAAATTTCAAAGTTTGTTGTTTGATATATTTTATATGTATCATTATATATAATGAGTATGTAAGTTAAACTTTGTGTTAATAAATGATGTACAAAAAAGACATTAGATGTGGTTTTAAGAGTAACTTTTAAACTCTGACAAGAGTGAGGGGAAGACATAAGGCCCTAAATGCATTTGTGTAATCCCCTGCCACGAATACCCTTAGATACGTGGTCAACATCTCTCAGGATTCTTCTCCTTCTTGGAATCCTACAGCTAGTAAAAACAAAAACAAGAACAAAACAAAGCGATAGTAATCACCATGCTGACGTACAGACTAGGATGTGACGTACATAGATGAGAATAGAGCCCAGATCTCCTGTCTCAGCACCATTACTCTAATGTGCTCCTTCATAAAAAGGGCAAAGCTAAGGCACAATAATACTCCAGAACCACAGAGTAGTTTCCTGACGGAAAGATAGGATTTTGTGAACTCTAGCATGGAAAAAGTTAGCTTGCTTTTAAAAGATTTTCTTGAATAATTGAAATAACTAATTCACAAATATATATAATTAGTGTCTTTTCAATATGTGTGTATTTTAAAGTTAATATAATTTAGAAAAATGAGAAAGGCTATTCATTCCTTTTTATAGTCCTTCCCAAATCAATATACGTATGAAAATAAAAACTTGTCTGCTCAATGACCTTAAAGGCATTTTAAAAGCATGTGTACAGTTGGGCTTGCTGTGAATATATCACTGTCGGTTCCTGTTGATCCTATTTTATAGTGATTTATTTATATTTCCTCCAAGAGGCTCAAATATCAAATGTCCAACAAATTACACTGAGATGAAACCAGATATTTCTAATGTATTTCCAACAGTCATTAAATTACCTTCATTGGCTTATCTTATCTTTGAAATTTGCTGATCCTGCTTCTGAATGCTAATCATGGTTTTGGCTTTTTATCTATAGTGTTTAATCTTATATCTGCACATGAATTATTGCCATGCAGCTCAGTGTAACTTATTCTAAGCTTCATTGTGTTTTTGCACCCATGGGAGAAGGAATTGACTTCACAGGTGGCTGGTACACAGCCTCCAGCCTCGGAGCATTGGGAAAATGTATTTGGCAGAGCCGCAGATGTAGCAGACACTTACCACATTGCATAAGAAGCTCACTTCCTCAGTGGAAGACAGCTGCCCTGAAAATGGGTCAGTGTGGATAAAAATGTGTAGATGCTGTCAAAAGATGTGAGTATGGAACAAACAAGTTAAATTCTAGGTATTAAGCATAAAATCCCTACCTCACATTCTGTTAGCCTGAAATATACAAAGCTACAGGCACATTTATCACCTGTTGTAATGAAGAACTTATATAGATGGAGTTAAGAATGATAATGAATAAATGCGAATACGTTCTGCAGAATAAACTGTCGATTTGATTCTGCAGAGTTTAAGAGAAGACTTCCATAGCTTGACATAGTTGCTAGGGTTATTTGTCTTTTCTGACCAGCCAATCTTGCAGGTATCTGAAAGGAGGTATTTTTTCCTCTCTATTTTATAAAGATATGTTTTCTGTAAACAAAAGTGTAGAATTAAGCTTATAGAAATTACAATAGATGGTGTCATAAGAATGTATTATCCTCCCTATATGACAATGACTGCTAGACTTTTCAGGGCACAGGCTAAGATCACTCTACCTTCTAAAGGCATGCGAAAGATCTCAATCATGGAAGATGCTTATAAAGGGAACTTTAGGAATACTAGTTTTTGTTTTCCTGTAGACCCCAAAAATTCTTTTTATTAGTTTGAGGATATGTTAGTTTTTATCTAGATCTATATATCTAGATGGCATAACCTCCAAGATGGAGAAAGTAACCCTAATTTGTTTATCTCCTTAAATGAAGCTAACATTTTTATACAAACATTTTCTATTTGTTTCTCCTTGTATGTGTGTGTTTGTATATACATATTTTCTTTATTCATCATCCTTCCCAACCACCTGAAATGGATAGTTTAAAACAATTCAGCTATAATTATAACCCATCTCCTACCTACCCCACATGAATACCACCAACAAATTAGTCAGGGGAGAAATACAATAATTGCATATATTGAGCACTTCATTTATAAAAGTTTCTGTTCTATTTGGATTTACTAAGGTCATGACTAATTTAAAATACCTCACAAGCTTTCATGACGTAAATATGGGAATTTTAGTTGGCAATCTTGTTCAAATAAGTCATTACAACCTTAGAATAGTGGTAGCCAGCAAAAAGAAAGGGAAAAAAGTCCCCATCGCTACCTTAACCAAAATAAATATTTGATGAATAGCTCCTACGAATCATTTTGCTAAAGTTCAGCATTTTAGGATCCTTACAGCCATTTATTACGGGTAATAATTTTCATTTCTATGTAAGTCAAATTTTCTTCATTTTACTTAAAAAGAAAAACTAAACTCAAGTATCTAAGGCAATCTGGGACACAAAGTAATTAACAAAAATGACCTTTAGAGGTAGCTTTAGGATCTTGATTTTATAAACTTACTTCTTTCAACATTTGAGTTGTATTGTAATACATTCCCAAACAGGACAATTACTTTTACTGTGTTAAAATGGCCATGGCTAAAATTTTGAAGACAACTAAAACCAACAGCTTTTAATATCACTGTTCATTGGTATTATATTAATAAATCATGGTAGAGCCTAACAGAATAGCAATTATTTATTCTGAATACCATATAGGTTCTTGGTTGGCTGGAATTTTTAAATTTAAATTTTTTTCCTTCTTCTAAAGGCATTCATCCCTAAAATAGTCATTCGAGTAGAAGAGAATGAGGGTCTTCTTCACAAGTTGTAAATCAAATACTGCGCTATCTGATCCTGGTTACCACCATGATAGCTTTAACATCCATTTATTTGAAAGCATCTTGCACAGTAAATTATATGCCTGCTCTTCTATTTCCTCCTTTTTGCTTTACTCCTGGCCACATTTAGTAACTTTTTATTCATATCGCTATGCACTTGGTGCATGCTACATTTACGAGAATCTCTGAATACATACAGGCCATGTCTATGCAACACTCTCCTTCTTAATGTTGCTCTGGTCTGAATTAGAATGAATGTAAGGCAGTGTCAAAATCTTTATTTGTTCCCACTTTGTTGCACACAGTAAAACTTATTCATTTTGCCATTAATATCTAAGATATCCCTCCATGTTTGTCACAAACGCACATGTACATAAACGTTACCCACAAATGGTCTAAAGTCCACAATCAGAAAATCAGAAGATTTCTACCTAAGTTAATTAAACATAACAGTGTATTTATTTAGTGTATTGTAGCTCCTTCTCATTAGCGTCTATTAGTGTGTGACTCAACCTTTGCTGAACCTGGCCAAATGATAAATTGGGATTCTTTCTACTCCCTTGTCCTCAATGCTATTTGTTTTTCTTTTAAAAGCTCTTTATAATGTTTCCTTAACGTGGATGGCAAAATAAATAAACATTTAGGTTCAAATGTAAGTGTCAACATGGAATCCAATAATTTTCTGATTGTTGGTAAAAATTAAGCAGTCTATAAACTTCTGACAAAATGGATGTATAAACTAGCTCTACCAGAATGCCAGGCACACTGTAAAACCTCAATATGAGTTTTTTGAACGAAAAAATGCATACAGTACATGATCTTAAGTGATGAGACTGATTTTTATAACAAACATGCCAAATCTTCAAATGATGAAATGGACATAATTCTATCTAGAGGCACCAATTGGAGAAGCCACAGATGGACTCAGTTTTGGAAATTCTTTCAATGCCTACATCATTTTCTTGACTCTTCTCAGAAAACTTAGCCCTCTAAAAGTACACTTGAGTTTTTATTTTACATCTGTGTTATGCCCTTATCAACAACACAGATCAAAAACGACTTTGTGGAAGGTTGACTCTTGAGCAAACCTCATGGTGAAGCCACCGATCATAAATTCTCCTTTTGCATAATGGAGAAGGTCACATCAGAATTTATTCAAAATGCACTGATAACTATTTGACTTGAAAAGGTAAATCGAATATACCATCAATATTAAAGAAACATATCAGTATTTTCTGTAACGAGAGTTGTAGGCATCTCCTAGAAGTGCTAAGCTGTACTACTCTTCAGCACTTTCCATTTGCTGCTTGGTATTGTGATGTATTGCGACGATTCTTGGGATGGTGTCTAACTTTCCTTCATCATACTATAAACAGCCACAGGGAAGGGAAAATGTCTTTTTCATGTTTATAACTCTCACTTTGCTTAACATAATTCTGCACATCTAGCATGTGCTCAGTCAATGTGCATTGATTAAATAAAACATGATTTAAAAAAGATATGTATGTGGAGGGGGTATTGAGAATGTGGATATTTCTGCTATAGACTCTCATCTCTTGACTCTAAGTTCTCTTGCTCCCTGGTTCATTCCTGGTTGCTCATTTCTTCACAAAGCACTATTTTATCCAGCTCCCTGTGAAAGATCAGAACAAATGTCAAGACTTCGCTGTTTCTGTTCATCACTCAAAGTGCTTGGCAGAATCTTCACAGAAACTTTCCTCATGTTCAAGTTTTCTTTCAGAATGTGAGCATCTGTCTCTTGGTCTAAATTTAACTCTTCAGCCATCATTCTCACAGTTAATCATGTATTTGAATCAGCCAAATCTCTGACCTTTTCAACATTTTCTTTGGTCCCTACATGATAGGATGACTGTACATCACCCAGGACATCTTCTTACCTGCTCTAAAATCTCCTGTGGCAGTCCAAGTTTCTTGCTCTCAATATTGCTTCTTTTAACATGCCAAAATTTTCACTTGTGGATTTGTTTATCCTCCTGAAAATTATATTCTTTGCCCCAAATAATGACCATGAATTTATATACCAACTTGAAACTCCTGCACAGCTATTCTCCCCACATGCTAGCACAAAAGTGACTTTCCTTTGTTTAAGGAGCTGATGCTTTGAGGTAAAAGTTTTCATAACATACTACAAAGTTATGTCTCTACGATCTAAACAGTGCAGCAGTTTCATCCTTGATAGTGTCACATTGTAAGTATATGCACACGAAAAGAAGAGTTTGTTTTCTTTGTATCTTTCAACAAGAAGAAATAGCCTTTCCTGATGGCCTCATAATAAATGTTCTATTCTGTGCTACCTTTATTTTGAAACTGTCATACTTTAGTTTTTCTCTCTCCATAATAAGAACCCATGGCATTTTCTGCATTTTAGTGGCACTTGAACATTTTTGGAGATTAATCTGACAAAAATAAATTAAAGGTTCTATTTGATAAAACATTGCCCCCTAAGTATCTCAAACTTTTCACCACCAGAGGGTGAAACCTCTTTCTTTATCAGTGAGGTGAAATGATTACTGACTTAAATACTAAACTGGAAGGAAGTTGACATATTTGTATATTACTCCAGGGGAATGCAAAATACAGGATTTTTAAAAACCACATTACTTTATGGATAAGTAACAAATTGTGAAATGGTTAGAAGGAAGTGTCATGTACAGTAAGTTATATATTGTTCAGTGATTCACAGAATGATTGAGCTGCAGGAGTCCCTGTGGGCCAGCTAGTCTAATTCTCTCACTTTGTGGGTGATGGGCACACTCTGTGGTCAAGCTATCTGCCCAAGGTGCACACAGCCAGGTGGGAGAGGATGCAGACTAAGGTAAAGATTCCATGTGCCCTGCGTGGATCTTTTTTAACTAAGAGGTTTATCACTGAGCTACATCTTAATTGAGTATAGTTTCTACCTTTTAGGAGTTTGCAACTTACTATAATTATATCTAATAATTATAATAAAAAGCCCATACACATTCATTACTTGTTAAACTAATACTTTGTAGGCACCTGCTATATTCAATACTCTACTAGATATTTGGCATTTAAAGAAAAAGATGACCCAATATTTTCCTTCATGGAACTTAAAGTCTAGGTGGAGAGACTGACATGTAACAGATGACTAGAATCTATTTCAGTACATGGCTGTAAAGTAGTAGGTACGTGGAACTAAAGTAGCAAAGGTGTGGGTTTTAGAGTGCCCAGTCAGTTGATGTTGGGAAACACTCATCAAATGAGGTGATACATGAGAATATTGTTGATTAGTCAAGCAAAAGTGGTACAAGGTGTCTGTGTATGTCTATGTCAATTTGCGAATAGACAAACTATGTTAGTTTATAACTGGGCAAGACACAAAGGCAAGTGGTAGCACTTTGGGAGGATCTTTAAGTAGATTTTTCCTGGTATTTGAGTATCAAGTATCAGACAAGTATTGAAAAATGCAGTCACATGAGGCAAATATAGCTTTTTTTGTTAACCACATTGAAGCATTTGTATTTGATTCTGTATCACATAGGTTAAAAAGAGAATAAAAATAAAAAAAGAGCAAGGAAGTAAATATAAATCTGAATAGACGGATTAGGAGAAACTCAATGAAAAAAATAACATTTGGGAGACAAGATAGGACATTCCTGGTAGAAAAACAGAGTGAAGATTCACAGAGGAATGTGTGGAAGGGTAGAGAGTCTTGTAGAATGATTACCACCCACTTTGAATTATCCAATCCTCAGAGACACAAGGTTGCATAGAAAAGCAAAAGTCATCAACACAGGAAGACATTCATTAATGAACTGACCACTTATAAATTAGTTGTCCTTGTTTAACTCAAGGTTTATTCATTTCTATTGAGTCAATGGTGACTCACACAATGATTGATAGAGACCCAGACAATACAGTGTAAAGAAAATACAACTGAATTATAAAGAGAAATATCAAAAATTATAAAATACATAGAACTTCCAGAAATCAATAAAAGTGATATTGGAGAATGGCTTAAATCTTACTCAGAGACATTGACAAAGAGGATCTGGCAGTAACAGCTAATTGTCAGTTTAATCCTAGAGAAACTCCACAGGGGTGATGATATGTCAGGCTCTCTAAAGAGAATATATGAAAATCATGTAATTAACTAAGACAGATTCTTGGGAAAATTTATGAAGACCCAACGTATTTGTTTGCAAATGTGACCATTCTTATGATAATATAGCAAATTAAACATGAAGAGAAGGAAACTGTAGCATCCCATCATAAAAATTGGTTTGAAAATTTTTACAAAGAAAATAATTTTTACCAAAAATTTATATTCTAAGAATTTTTTATTTTTAATATTTTAAAATTGACAGATAAAATTTATGGATTTATTATGTACAAGACAGTGTTTTGAAGTATGTATACATTGTGGAATAGTTAAATCTAGCTAATTAACAAATGCATTACCACACATGGTTATCATTTTTGTGGTAAGAACACTTAACATCAACTCTTTTTGCATTTTTCAAGAATACGATGCTAAGTGAAATAAGCCAGGCATAGAAAGATAAATAGAGATTATTTTTTAAGTTTTAACCATAACTGAATTTTGTTATATATAAGACAAAATGCACTTATTTCATATTTTGTTTTACTTCCCAAGTTCTAATTAAGACGCATTTTCAAAAAACTATTTAATATGAAATGTTAGTTTCTGTTTGAGAGGCTTGACCTTATGTGAATGATTCTCCAGGATGTCAGAGAGGTCATGCAAGTGCTACTAAGGTAGCCTCTCTACACGTTTGTCACACATGCGTGGAAGTCTAAATCCCACGGTTAACACTGGAGGCCCTCCCAGATCTACCCCAGTCAGCTCTCAGTCAAATGTTCCCCTTGTCCAGTCTCATAAAGCCCAAGTTCAGCCACAAGAGACCGTTTGTCAAAGCATCGGCAATTTCCAACTCTGTAACCATTGCTCATGCCTTTCCTCACGCTCACCATTCATTCCTTTACTCAACAAAGTTATTGAACAAATAATCATCAAGTGTGCACTGAGTGACCGCCTGCCCCAGGCACTGAGCTAGGCACTAGGGGCAGCGTTGTGAAATGCAAGTCATCCTCCCCGCTCTCCTGGGAATGCCACACCAGGGGCTGAGACCGAAGCTTAACAGACAGCAGAAGCTGAAGGACACTCACGAATTGTGACAGAGGCAGTACAAGGAAGTGGGGCTCTCTACGAGAGAGAGTACGAGCCCATGCAGGTAAAGGCTGGGGCCTGTCAGGTGGAGGGGACACTTGGCCCGTGAGAGGTTCTGAAGGAAGCCCAGGTGGGACGCACCCAAGACAGAGGTGGAGAGAGATGGGGCAAGGCCGTGGCTGCCATCTCTGCCCTTTCATGTAACTCTTCCTGGAATTAAACCTTCTTCCTCTCTAGGAGCCTATTGCACCTCATCTGAAACCTCTACATTCAAAGTGAGGACATGGTATTGCAGTGTGCTCTGGAAAACACGGACTTCCTGGGATACGAGAATCGCTGTACTAGAGAATGTTCAACAATAAGCTCTCTGGGGATAATAGTGGCTGTTTCCTATGTTGTGCAGGGCGATCACTCAGGAGTGTTAACACCGTAACTTACAGAAGCCTCTTCCGCCCTCTGAAGTAGTTGCAGAAACTGTTCCCTGCCTCAATTTCTAGGTTCGGTTTTCTGACTGTTCCTCCACCCCTGCTCCTCCTCCTGCGTTCTTTCTCAGTCGGCACCTACCCAACTCCCCAGCCACCTCATTTCAACTCTATCCTGGCTCCTGCAGTCCTTGTAACTGGCAACTGCACTCCCAACCCGCTGTTCACACACAGTCAACAAGAGGCTCGACCATTTTTTAACCTCCTTAGCCTCTCTCATCTCTAACCCTTCTTGTAAACCCATTATCACCTTTCCCAAGGCTTATTGCAACAGGGTCCTGTGAGCTTCTCTGCCCCTAGACATCTCTCTCTGAAACCCCTTCTCCTCAAAGCCACCCGGGGGCAAGGCACTGGTGCCAAGTTGGCCTTACACCCGCACTGCTGAGTAACCTGACAAGACTGCCCATCATAACAGCAGTGGCTTTCAATGGGGAACATTTTGCCCCCCAGGGGACATTTGGCAACATCTGTAGACATTTTTGGTTGTCACAACTGGGGAGAAGTGTTGCTACTGGCATCTAGTGAGAAGATTCCAGGGATGCTGCTAAAACCTCTACACTGCACAGGACAGACTCCCCAAACAGAGAATTATCTGGCCCCAAATGTCCATAGTGCCTAGGTTGAGAAACCCTGGGTGACAGGCCAAAGTACAAGCTCCTTGCACAGTGTGAGAGACCCTCCATGACACCACCCTCACCCTCCAGCAGGACTTCTGTCCTTGCCTCGCACTCTACCCTTAGGATATAAGCCTTTGAGCCTTTCCTCTGGGTACCATCCTATCCAGTATTTCCTCCCTGGCATTCCTGTTCATTCCTCCTCCACTGGGGCATCACTTAACTTAGCCTCCAAGATTAACTCACCTGTCATCTACTCCAGGAAGCCCACCTGGCCAACCAGGCTGAGTGAGGTGGCCTTTCCTGTGCTTTCCTGGGCACCAGCACAGAGCTGTCTTCACACTCACTCCATAAAGAGCATCTTTTCTTGTGTTTTTGCCCTACTTCCCTCAACTATACTGCCAACTTCTCATATTCAAGGGCCACATTTTTGTAGCCATGTTTATGTCCCTGATGTCTGTCATAGTGTCTGCTATGTTGAAATTAAAATAATATTAATCTGATCCAAACTGAGAAGTAGTTTAAAACTTTAGAGGAAATCCCCTCCTACCCAGGTGTAGTCAACCGAGTGCCTCTCATAGATGTCAACTCGGTCAGACCTTGAGGTCTCTGACCAGGGCCATGTGCATGAGACAAAGTCTATGTAGGCTCTTGGGCAACTGTCAGGCTCCAGGTAAATTCTCATTGTTATCAGTTAAGGGACTAGGAAGGATAATATCCTCAACTCATCCTGGCTGGACTCCTTCCTAGATGTGTGACTTTAGGCACATTACATGCATCTCTGGGCCTCAGTCTCCTGTTCTGTAAAATGGGGAAATAATAGTCTGAACAGTCTACTGTAGTAAATTTTAATTAAGATAATGTGTGTAAATACTTAGCACAATGTCAAGCACATAAAGATGCAAAAATACTAGCTATGATTAGTATTGTTTTCAGTGTCACTATTAGACAAAGAGTGACTGTGAAAAAATGACTCAGGCTTTACCAAACATAATACTAATTTTATGCCTCCTTTTGTTATTTTCGTGTGAGAAGGAAATTATCCTTTTTCACCACATAAATAATTTAGACTGAGGGTTAGAGACAGTGCCTGTAGCACATAATAAAAACCAAACCACCGTGAGCAGAAGTGTTTGAAGTCGCAGCGATGAGCACTTTTGCCCCCTAACGAGCGTGCGGAGCCAAGGCCGCAGAGGCTGAGCCACTGCTGTCCGTCTGGGGCCTCTGTCAGAGCAGTACAGATTTCAAAGTCATTTTTTTTCAGTGAGAAAAACAGTGTAGTAAGGAAGGACTCCCCATAAATTACTTTTGAATAACACAGACACCATTCTTGATGCTACCACTTTGACCAATTTTGAGCATTTTCCCAAAAATATCACACCCGTTCTTCCTCCTAAAACAAAAGATTATGGAACCAACTTGAACCCATGCACTGCTCTGGCTCATAGCTAGGGATGTTAATCTTAGATCACGTGGTGCCTCACTCCTTTGGGGACCACCGAGTGCTTCAAGTTATTTTCCCAGATGCGTGTGGAATGCTGCTTACTTCTTTTTACATTTTCTGCCTCTTCTTGTTATGTTTTCAGGGTCCCTTCTCACTGACAACTGCATGCTCATCAACGAAAACACATCCTCTCCCCTTCCAGTTTGTTTTTCAGGTAATGGGTTGAGGAAAATGTTAAAGTTTGTTAGGACTATGTATAAAACAAGAATAAATAAGCCCTAAATGAATGCCTGTGGGGCTGATGAAGACAGTGCATGAAACTGATGTGTGGCTTTCTGTATATTTATTTCAGTAGCTCAGAGAAATTTCATTTATTTATTATATTAATTCAACAAATATCCATTGTGTGCATCATATACTGGATAAATAAATTACAGAGAGAAACTATATGCTAGCTGTGGCTTCTTGAGGAGCTCACAGGGCAAGAGAACACTTCCCTGGCACAACTGAATTCTGGAGAGGAGACTCCTCAGGGCACCGAATGGGCTGCTCGAGAATGAGTCCTGGGTTATACCGACGTTCACGATTGGCCCTGAATGCAGGAGCCAAGAAAGGAGAATACTTTTCAAAGGACCTTAAAAAGATGGAGAGAGAATTTTTTTTATGAAAAGAGAAGGAACACATACAGACACGTATGCATGACAAAAGTCCATGTGCCCCTTTGGGCTACGAAAATGGTGTCCACAGGAGCAAAGCACATTCCCAGCTTCGGCTACAGCAGGTGACATCTCCTGGGTTAATATTCATTAAACGCACGACAAGAGTATCAAGAACAATTTCTGGGAACTCCTTTCTGTGTATTTCCTGGGCTCAGTAGCACAGTATGCAATCCCTCTCACATGCACAAACACCCCCGGGTGAGAAATGTAGATGAAGACTAGCAAAGCAATGTTGAATTAGGTGGAAGCACATGGAATTCTCTCTGTTTTCACAGTTGAGCCAGCCAGGTCTCCAGCATCTTTCGGGGCAGGTATTGATGTAGTGGAATTGCTTTGTTTGTCTCCTGCATTAACAATGGGGGGTGGCACAGGGAGAAGAGGATGCATGGTCTTTAGGGACAGATGACTTGGATTTGACTCAAGGCCGACCATTTCTCAGCTGTGTAACTTGGAGCAAATTCCTGGCCTCTCTGAGTATAAACATGCATAAAATGCAAATGCTCCAATCCATCTTGTAGTTTTATTGATAGATTAAATAGAGGGCAGAGGTAAAGTGCCTGACAAGAGTAGATGTTCAATAAATATTAGTAATTGGTATTATAATATCCTATCTGGTTGACTATAAAGAAAAACAAAATGGCCGATAAAGATTTAATACCCATAAGAACAAGGGAGAAGAGAGATGTGTAGTCTACTTAATGACGTGCTATTTTAATTTCTATCTATCTTCCCAGAACAACAGTTGAAAGAAACATTCATAGGATGTGACATCTATATGTTTGCTTAGTTTGTGCAAAGTAATTAATGTTTTGATCAGGTTCAAAAAAATCTTAATTAGGCCTGTGAGCTCTTAGGGGATACACTCACTTTCAACAGGTCTACTTAGAAGACTAAGGATCAGCGTCGTTTCTGCTGGCTTGCTTCCCTTGTTACATGCCCTCAGAGCGCACGCTGGTCCTAAATCCACGCCAGCCGGCCTACTGCGACTTGTCTTTGTTTCCTGGGGCGCAGAGGGGTGGATGGCACACTTGTGTTTCAGTCGTAATGTTTTTTCCTGTTCTGCCTTCACATAAGGATACACTTCTGTATCTTAGCTTTATACATGTGTGCTATTTTATGGATGGGTTCTCTGTTTTGTGCACATGAGTGTGGTTAAAAACAAAACAAAACAAGCTTTTGATTTAGAACTAAAAATTGATTTTATGTTCAAACATGCAAGTTTGCAGATGAACTCATTTTTCTTTACTTTTCTTTTTTTTTGCCTGTTTGCTTTTCAACTGGTTCAAGGAATTTGTTTCCAGGGAACCACTAACTTTTATACATGTAGGCCTCAGAGTGTAGGGGACAGACCTGGTGATTGTGACAAGTGACTTACTTTCCCTGATCTTTTGGTGCTTTATCAATAAAATAGGAATAATAATACTCGCCCACCTACCTCATGGAACAGTCAGTGAGAAGGACTTGCCATTGATAAGAGTACTGAAAATTTTGCAAGTTTTAAACTCACTTCAATTTGGGGGGATCTGTTTGTATTTAATATAGTCTACAGTAATGTCTCTGTAATAAATTCTTAGTAATACCTACTTATTTATTATTTCTTATTTGATAAAAATTGGCCCTGTAACTTAGTAAAATATTAAATCTCAGTTTCCACAAAGAACAATTTTAAAATTTGTGGGTTGTCCATTTGCTTACTCTGCAATTAATGAAAATGAGTTGTGGTTAGTTTACCTAAATCAATGTTCATTGACTTGAGGTCTTAGCATATGAAAAATATTATAAGTGTAAAGAAAGCTGAGCTTCCTGATTTGAAATGTAAGGTATTTGAAGGTCAAATGCTGCTCTATTTTATTAGTATCCTGAATAGCCTATAAGACCATCTCAAAGATACTTATAAAGCAAACTTCGTGGAAACCATGTAAGCCTGTGTAATTCAATATCCCTAGATAATAAGGAGGCTCAAATGACTTTCTAAACTCAATTGTATCAGGTCTTTTCAAAAGACCCCAAGTAAGGCTCAATAATGCGGTTGCTTTCACTGTGCTAGCAGACATGCAGCCCAGAAGGTTATTACTCATACATGCAGCACATTCATGGTATTTTTTATTTTATGTTTTATCATGATATTATCATCCAAATCCTTAATAATATTTAGCATTTATGAGTAATGATTTCTTTCTCCAGATCCTTTTGTAAACATAACTGATTAATACTCATTGCCCCTCTGTGAAAGGGATGTGTAGGTGGTGTCAGAGCTAAATATAGAAGCAGGCTAATTCTCATTATTTTGACTTTGCTAAACCAGAGGATTTGGTCCATAAGCATATCTGAGTTTCTTCCCAAGTCTTCAATGGCTACAAAAAGAAAAGGTGCATAAATTCCACATCACTTTCTTAGTTTTCCAAAGGGCATATGAGTATTTCCTATTTGTCATTCCCCTCGCGGCCTCCAAAGTGAATCCTAGAGTTCTTATCCTGTGGTATATCCCAGGCAGTGGGGAGCCCTCCCAGGTGGAGGTGAGGCCAGCCCAGGGATGGGCTTCCCACGATGGCAGCAGGAGCGGAGCCCTCAGGTCACCTGAACCAGGCAGACCACAGGTTGTTTCCCGGGTGAGTTTGGCAGCGTGGAAGGTGATGGGGATGAGACGAAAGTCCTGGTAATCTGCCCAAGAACTTTCAGGAGTTGTCCACAGGAAAGGACCTCCTGCAAGACAGCCACTTCCAGAGCCGCCCCTAATTACAAGCCAAAGCGGCAGGAAGACTCTTCCTCCTGAGGAAATGGTAGTAAACCCAGATGCTTCTGTGTTTTAGGGAAGGCTCCCTGCTACAAAGAGAAACGGGATGACGTGGGTGGTGAACAGAAATCTGCAAGTATTTGGATTCCGTGGGCAATCTATCCAATCTGCTGTAGAAACATGTTTTCTCTGGTTAGGCACACGGGGAAACTAAGAATCTACAGCATCCTACATCTGATACAAAGTGACCCGCACAGTGAGCCAGGCAAATTTTTTCTTTTTTTGTTGTTTTAATAACAAAATAAATTGGCAAAGCTTGAAAATGGTTTTAAATGGTCTTTCTCAAATCTTCGAGTACTGGCTGCCAGTTTCCTTCAGAAGGTATGTCAAGAGGAAGAGACCGTGCTTAGGGAAGGTGTGGGGTCCCGCGGAGTCGCATCCCCGCAGGGGCGGGGAAGGGGGCGGGGAGAGGGGCAGAAATGGTGCGGGAGAAGCGGGGAACCGGTACACTGCAAATTTTAGACTGCCTCATTGGGGAAGGGGCTTTCTGAGATGTTATGATGCCCATTTCATCTAGATCTTTCCAAATCATCTTTAGTATAGCCTCAGCCCTGGGGTTTTAGGGCCTGTGCTTACAACTAAACAAATATTCCTGAAAGAACCCTGTTTCCCTGCAAAGGCTCCACGCCCCGGGACCCAGGCGAGCGGGGCAGTTCCCGCGGGCGCTCAGAGTGCGGTGCAGAGCTCGGGGTGCGGGGCCGAGCTGGGGGTGCGGGGCAGAGCCGGGGGTGCGGGCGCAGAGCTCGGGTGCGGGGCCGAGCCGGGGGTGCGGTCCCGGGGCTCCCGCTGCCCACGGTCGCTGCCCTGCCCCGGGGCTGCAAAGGCAGGGCTTCGGGCGCGGGTGCCTGTGCTCGGAACCTCGCCCCGCTGCGGACAAGAGCGCCGCGTTCACGCGTTTCTTCCCAGGCTCCCGGATCCCCAGGACGCGGCCCCAGAGGTAACCAGGGAAACCAGTTGCCATGGTAACCTGTGGGCGGGAGCCCAGGACCCCATGCGTCCTCCTTCCCGGGGCGCCCCTCGTCCCCGGCTGTGCCGGTTCCCGTCCCCTTGGTCCCCTCTGCTCCCGCGGAAAGCACGCGGGAGACGCCGTGCTCCCGCCGGCCCGGGAAAGGAGCGGCAGGTGACCGCGCGGGGTGGCCGGGCCGCGGCGTGCCGGGCCTGCGTGGCCAAACCGGCCAGATTTTTAAAATCTCCAACAGACCGCCCTCCCGTCTGTTGGAGTCTCTAATGTTCTACGTGCCTGGATGGCAGGGATGGTGACAGTAAATACAGAATCTCGATGTTTCTAACTTAAAATGTGGCGAAGCCGTGTGGCCTGACGGCCCTCCAGGCTTGCGCTGCCAGCCCGGGCGTCCGGAGTCGCGGGCGGTCCCTCCCAGGCTCCGCTCACGCTTCCCCTTAGGCAGCAGGCGGATTTTATGGGATAAAATGCGGGACTCCAAAGAGCCCACGCCCAAAGAGCACACTTGCATTCACTTATTTCGTGTATAAACAAAGGTGTGTTGGTGAGTTTTTATTCATTCTTCCCTAAGCACAACGTAGCGAACGCAGGAGCCTTAAACGTCCAATGTGCCTGCCTCTGTCACAGCTGCTACTCAGGTGAGGAGAATTTGACCCCAAATAACCATTGCACGCTGACTCAGATTCTTCTCTCGTAGGAGACATTTTTCAACCAGTTTCTAGGATTATCTAAACAACTGTAGGCCCTGTCCCTGCCTAACCTTGAGGTCTTGAACCTTTACCTGCAGAATTGCTGGTTTCTTGCCCATCAAGCTCATTAAAGAAGGCTCTTTCTCCAGTAAAAGCTGATATTTATGCAAAATTGTTCCTGAGATTGTATTTGCAAAACAAAAAATTTGGTCAGTAAACAAAGTCACAGAGTTCCCTATTTCCTGAAACTGAAAAAAAATGCAAAGAAATCAAGCCACCTGACATTGATTTTCCTGAACAATAAATGACTAAGAAATAATTTAGCACTGTATTTTAATAACTCACATGGGAAATACAAAAGAAATGTAGAATGATCTCTCATGCAGGGGACTTTCCTAATTTTTTAAGACAAAAAAAATCCTATGATTCTGAAACAAAGAAGACATAAAAGAAAGTGTACATAAAATGTTAGTCTGTGTTTCAACTAGCTAGGAGGAAGGACCATGCATATATATCAGCTAAATGAGGATTTTGGATGAAAATAACTTCTCAGATAATTTCCAACTCTGGCAGTGGATTGTATTTATGGCTTCTGACATTTCACAAACCATTTGGACAAACGATGTCAGGTGTCAAAGAAAATAAGCCTATTTTCCCCCTAGAAATGTTGGTCCTAGAAAAGTGATAGTTTTATCTACAGCAATCTTTGAGGGGCACAAGAGAATGGAAAGCCCAGTCCTAAGGCCTTGCGGGTCCCCGGAAAAACTCTGCTGTTTTTCCAACTCTGAAGCCTTGGGAGGCGGTGGCCTTGAGAGGTAGCCGGGCTTTAATGCAGAATGACAGGACTGGTCATGGAACGTGGGCTTGGATGTCAGAGAAACCTGGATTCAAATCCTAGATCCGTCGTGCACCAGGCAGTTTATGTAGCTTCTCTCTTTCCCTGTCTGTCCTGTCATTCATTTTCTTGTTCAGTGATTTACTCATCGTCTCCGAGGTGCTAGGCACGCAGCAGTGAGCCAAACAGATGAAAATCCCTGGTCTCACGGAGCTTGCAATCTTCTGTGGGGAAAATACCCACAGACAACTCCAGGTGTCCACGTCAAGGGGTAATAAGTGCTGTTAAGGAGAAAAACAAGCAGGTTAGGGAGAGAAGGCGGTGGGCAAGAGGGGGAATATTTTATTTTCACAAAAGGCTTCTGTGATAAGTGACCTGCATGGGCAAGGCTCATCTGATTATCATCCCTATAGAATGAAGATCACCATGGTAACTTATAAAGACGAGGAGCAGAGACACAGCATAGAGATTCGGCGGAAAGACAGTCATGTGACGACGGAGGGACGCCAAGGATTGCTGGCCACCAGCAGGAGCCCGGAGAGCGGCATGGACAGATCCACCCTCAGAGCCCACAGAAGGAAACCACCCTGCTGACACCTTGATCTCAGACTTCTGCCCTCCAGAACTGTGAGAGAATATTAATACATTTCTGTTGATGAAGGCACCCAGTTGGTGGTACTTTGTTACAGCAGTCCTAGGAAACTAACATAGCTCCTGTTTTACAGACGGAAAATCTATGGCTTTTAGGTTTATATGGCTGATGAAGAATAAACAAGGACTAGAATTTCAAGATCATCTGCACTGACCTATGTATGTCCTCTTAACCCTGTTTGTAAATTGAGAACTACCTGCTCCATAAACTAAGAAACACAGAAGCCAACAAATCTTGTCTTATAATTTCTTTTTTACTTTTTTTTAAGCTGGTAGTATGTATAAGTTAGAGTTCTCCAGAGAAACAGAACCAAAGAACATGAACACACACACACACACACACACAGATTTATAGTATGTAATTTACTCACGCTATCATTGGGGCTGAGAAGTTCCCCAATCTGCCATCTGCAAGCTGGAGACCTGGGAGAACTGATGGTGTAACTTCCCGTCTGAGTGTAGGACTAGTGCCCCAGCTTGAAAGTCAGGCACAGGGAGTGAATTCAGTCCTCCATCAGGTTGGGCGATGCCCACCCACGTTGGGGAGGGCAGTCTGCTTTACTCAGTCCGCTGATTCAAACACTGATATCATCCAGAAACACCCTCACAGACACACCCAGAAATAATATTTAACCAAATATTTGGGTACCCCATGGCCCAGTCAAGTTGACATATAAAATTAACCATCACAAGTCCACCCCTTGTCAATCTGGCACTCATACACATCTCCTTAAACCATTCTTAATTTCCAATTAAAGAAAATAACAAGGTCATAATTTCCCACTGATATGATACAATTATCCAGCCTACTACTGAAAATGCACTAACCCCTTCCCTAGAAGAAGAGATAAAATCCTTCAGTGATGTTTACTCTTCTCTTTGATATCCTATAACTTAAATACTGTGATGTAAAGTTAATAATACCTAAATATCATGATAATGAGTCAATATATCTTGTATTACATGATAGAGGAATAAGAAATGGGGGAAAACAGAGATACTTGCTTAATATATATTTATATATATACACACGCATGCGTATTTATAACAAAATAAGGAGGAATACTCATGATGACCAAATAATTGAAAATGATGATTTTAATTTGGGAAACTGATGCCACATTTAGGCCCAATATTTTCATCTCTAAAAGTGAGGGTGAGGGAACATGCTTACAAGAAGCAAAATACATTTGTTCTGCCAGAGATTCCTTCAGTCCCTTCCGAATAGAAAGTACTGAGCACAGGTATTTAAATGGCAATTTGAAAAATTACTAAATCAATTTAGAGGCACAGAAAATTTAGAGTACTTAAGCCCTGGGGGTGTCATGATTTGTTGTCAAATAGCACCACTGGTCAAGCCATAGCAAATTCTGATGGGTCATTCTGCTATTCTGACTTCCAGTTCTTTTGAGAGATGCAGTCTCTCACATGAAGGTGTGCAGCACAGTCCTTCTTGATCTAGGTGTGAAATTGGTCTGGACTTTGCCCCTGAATCCTGCTGTGTTAGTCAAGTTTCTCCAGAGAAACAGAATCAGTAGGATGTGTGTATATATGTGTATGTGTGTGCATATATTTTTTTATATATATATAATATATATATACATATATATATATATTTTTGTATATGGAGAGAGGGGGGAGAGAGAGAGAGAGAGAGAGAGAGAGAGAGTTGGCTTGGGTGATTATGGAGGTGGGCAAGCCCCAAGATCTGCAGATGAGGCAGCAAGCTAGAGACCCAGGAAAGCCAATGATTTAGTTCCAGTCTGAAGCCAGCAAACTTGAGACCCAGATGAGCTGATGTTTCGGTTTGAGTACAAAGGCAGGAAAACACGTCCCAGTTCTACCACAGTCAGGCAAGATAAATTCCCTCTTATGCACAGGGAGGGTCAGTGTTTTTGTTCTCTTTAGGCTTTTAACCTATTGGAAGAGAACCACCCACATTGGGGAGGGCAATCTGTTGTACTCAGTCTACTGATTGAAGGGCAAATCTCTTTCAGAAATACCCTCAGCAGAATAATGCCTGACCCAGTATCTGGGCACTGTGACACATCAAATTAACCATCATCACACCTCTCTGTTATAGACAGTGTCTTTATTTCTAAATGTTCAACTCTCCCATTTCTTTGTGAATCAAGACTCTTAAATTTAGGAGAATTATCTTGCCTGCCTATATTTTAAAGAAAGGCATTCACCCTTCAACCAGCTGTATTATTTCTAATATTATATTGTGCCCCTGAGAGTAGCAACTGGTTTTTTCTTGGTATTTAAACACGATATTGGTTCTGCTAGACCACTTGTCCCTAAGGCTTGTAGATCATTTGACTTGTTCAGATTTAAATTTTATTTAAATTTTGACTCCAGCCATTATTTCTCAACCAACTTAAGGGTTATAGTCTCTGCATTTGACCTTAACATTACAACCTGTGAACCAGTCTCCTTAGTGTGAAATTACATCATGTAGGAGGTCCCCTTTTGTCCATTATCATGGGCATTTCAGTGACGAAGCTCTCCAAGAGTCATGATACTGTAAATCAGGAAGGGCTGGGGGATGCAAAGGGAGAGAATAATAGTTCTAAGGCCACCATGGTAATTTCTTCTGTTCTTAATGCCATGGAAAGAGCACGGTGAAGAATGGACACGAGGTGTTTCTTCCTGGCACCTTGTCAAAGGAAAATTATTTTATGCAAATGGAAATATTCTGTTCCGAGAAATAATAGATCCAAAGTGATTTCATTCTTGTGTTTAACTGGGACAAGGTTTACCTTTAAAAGATGGGTTGGCCCTTACCAGTACTACTTGTTGAATGACAAAGGAATACCGAGAAGATATTAATTGTATGACATTAAGCTAATAGCAAGCAACCCACGTACCGTACTTGAGGGAGGTCATCGATAAAAATTTGTTAAAGAATAATTGAGTGGGCTAAATTACTTAAATAGGTACTGAAAATGATAAAATAAAGTCAGTGCAGAAGGATTAGAAAAATGGCGCCAACAAAAAGCTGAAACAGTGGCCTTTGGCTGTCAGCTTTGCTTTCTACTCAAACTGAAAGCTTTTCCACCCAGGAATCATTATACTTCCGATCATACATAAGCTGTTTTAATTGGTTTCTCCCACTTTGATTCTGAAAGATGTACCAAGAACCAAAGCATATGAGAGGTAAAATGTAAAAATAAACTTATTTTTCTGCCTTTTTTGTTTTTAGTTTCCCCCAATTTCGTTTATATGTGAAATTATATGAAATATGTGGCTTTCTGGCAAGATTTGTTACTGTCTCCTGGGGCAGTGGGTTCCCAGCCTCAGATTGTAAGGCAAGTCCTGAGAGCTGTTGATGGAGTGGTGTCCCCAGTGTGTTGGACCAAGTAACACTCTGTCACAACAGCCACTCCAAGAACACCCTGCCTTGCTTTTAAGCACCCCACCAAAAAGACCTCAGGAATTTAGTATCATGCAGCAAATGCTTATTGAATGTTTCTTATGTGTGAGGTCATACTGTGATAAAGTCACAAAACTGAAGACACAGTCTTTGCTTTTGCTGTTCGCTTGAAGTTCTGCAGGGAAGACAGGCAATAGATAACTTTATTACGTGGGGGATATCATCCAGAGGGTGCCACAGAAGCACTCAGAAAAAGTGAATATCTTATGTTTAGATTCTGAAAGTTTTCCACAGAGAAAATTGTCCTCACTGACTGCGTTCTTCTCCTCTTAACAGCTCAATATTAATATTTATTCATTCTTGGATACCTTGAATGGCCACAGAAAGCACCTTAAGTATCTTTTAGTCCAAATCCCCAAATCCGCAGGACACTTGTGGCTAGAGATGCTACGTGGACTGCTACAAACCCTCAGTGAATTTCTAAATGCATTTCTATGCATGTACATTATGCTGTGTACTGCATATGCTATTGAATCAGAAAACCAGCATGATTATCCTGAATTTGAAATAATAACACCACTTGTTTTGAGGGAAAAAAAATCTTTAATGAAACTAAGAAATAGCTTAAAAACCAACCAAATAAATAAAACCATTCCAGATTATACTCTCTTTTCAAATCAGAATTTGAGACCATATGAGGGGGCCTCCAAACTTTTAAAAATCATAATCGTGTATTTGAATAAATAGATCTCAATTAAAATGAAGCAGAATTCCTACAATTTAATTGCTAGTAATTATGCATGATTCAGGGAAACTTTGAAGTGATAAATTTCAAAGTAGATACTCTCAAATCAGTGCCTGAGAATGGTTGGGTATCTAATACCCTCTAACCCTCCCAAAAGTCCAGGAAAGATGTCATTCTGAATAATGACCCTGAGAAAGGTATTCTCTAGCCCTTCTACCAAAAATTATTTTCTTCAATGTCAACAATAAGTATACCTTTATCCAAAAAATTAACATAAATCTATTTTTATTTTAGAAAAATAAGAAAATTATAAATTCAATAAAAAGAATTAAGTTAAAAATAATCTGTTGTGTTAATAACAAATACACATGTAGTGCTCACTATTTGCCAGTTACTCTTTTAAGTGATTTAGCTTCACTGCTCACTTAACTCTTACAACAACACTTTGAGTTAGAACAATTATTATACTCTTATTTTACAGGTGAATAAATTGAGGCAGAAGTAGGTAAATAACTTACTGGAAGTCAGGCAACTGTACACATGTAGTAAAGGTGGGATTTAAATTCAGGCAGTCCTTATTTTTAACCTTACTCTGCACTGCTAGACAAAGCAAACCATTACATTTTTTTCCTACATTTATGTTAACAAAAAGGGAAGGATATTATACACACATTTTATTATGTGCTTTTTTCACTGTACCATATGTAGTGCACATCCTTATTTACTAACAATTACACTCATAGGTATCATTTTAATGGCTGTATCATATTTAATTTTTAATTGTGCAAATATGCACTTAACCCACCCTGGTTGTGGAGCATGAACATAAGCAATGCAGTGCTGTGTTTCCTGGCGTCCTAATCTTAACCCTCTTCCACAACTTTTGCTCTAAGATAATTTCCTAGAGTAGAATTATTGGGTGAAGAGTTATATATCTTAAATTTGGATACATGTGCCAAAGTGTGCTCCTTTTCAGCCCTTTGGTTGGTACCAGTGACCTCATTGCTAAATTCATTGGCTTCCTTTGAGGCATCATGCAACACCATCTGAAGCCTTGGTAGGCGATCCCCCCTAGAAAATATATCCTCCTTTACAATCTGTAATGCGGCTTTCTGGGCCCTCCAAACCTCACTGCCTGCTCTTACTTGGAGCACTGATGACTCCTATGGCTTAAATAGGGATATCCCCCGATATCCGTCCCTAGCTTCCTCCCTTCTCCCTCTGGGCGTTCTACTTTTACGTGTAAGAGTAGTAAGTTCAGCTTCTCTTATGTGTCCAACTTCCACTTGCACACACAGGTTTCCGGATTGATCCCCCTAGACCTGGTCAGTCTCATATTTCCTACAGCCCACAAGGCGCTATAGCAGCATCCTGATTTTCAAACATGTATCCTAAACCAAATCCAATGGCTTTACTCAGAAATCTGCTTCTCTTTTAACAAATATTTATTGAGCCTTATCATGTACTCTACGGCCTTCAAGGTGAAGACACAACGTTGAGTAAATAGAACCGTCACCACCTCCTTGTCACTCAGGCTACCACATTTTGAAATATCTTTGACTTATTTTGGTTTTCACATTTGCCAACCTTTATTGATTCTGCTCCAAAATATCTCTTAAACCATCATCCTCTCTGCTTCTGTCACCACTGCGCTCATCCGCCCTCACGTGGAATACGCCCAGAGACTCCGAACGGGTCTCCAGGTTTCCTTCCTCCCTGAAGTTCGCTGTCCTCAACACCCACAGCAAAGACGGCCTTGATATTTAATCTTCCCAACATGCCCTGACCTACCCATTCTCCAAAGCCAAGGTCAGAAGTTGCCTGACTGATGAACTGTTTTCCTATCCCTGACACTGGCCTGTGTTCCTTCCCATGGGGCTGTTTTATTTCTCCCTTATTGATAAAGTTCCACATATTATGGTCTCCTTTATTAAATTCTATGTGCATGATATCAAGGACTGTGTTTTGTTTTCATCTTCACATCCCCTACAGCCTGTGACTCTATGCCTTACCAATTGTAGTTACTCAATAAGGTTTTTGTTTCTTCTTAATTCAAGCAGCTATAGGAGTATTTTGGTTACATAATTTTTTAACAGAGAAAGATATTTACGTGTTGGTACACATATGGTAAGATGAATAAAAGACTACATTTTTAATGTGTTATCGTGCAGTCTGAGGGTCAGGTTATGCTGTCTGAGTATTACGATGCTCTGGCAAACTACCAACACTTCATAAGTGAAAGTGGTCATGAACTTGATACACTTGACTGAGATTTTTCCATTATAAAAGTGCAAGCACACTCAAGTTTAAACCACAATTGTATTAAAATCACAAGGAATGTGCGTTTACACTGTAGAGTCACACCTTGAAAGCATTGAAAATTATAACTTGTCATTGTCATTGCCTTACACAGGCCTCATCATCCGTGACCCATAGGAACTACTGCAAGGGTCTTCCCTGAATGTCTTCCGTTTTCAGCCTCTACCCTCGGACCAGCCCTAAGCCACATTCACTGTAGTGGCCACCTCCTTCCTCTTCAATCCCATCGGTGACCGAGACAGCCAGGTTGGGGATCCAATGCTCCATCCTCCACCTCTGCTGTACCTTTGGCATCTTACTCCTAACAGAACAATGGCCATTGAATCCAGTAGTGTTCAGGGGTTAAAGTTGTCTTTGAGGAATCAGATTACCCTACAGGGATTGGCCTGGCCTTTTTTGATCCTTATGGCTCATAATGAAACCTTATCTTTTAAACATGCAAAGCTTTGCAACAAGGAATATAAAAGCCACAAGAGCAAATGTCAGAGGAAGTTTCATTCCAAGACTGTTGAAGGAAACAGCGTGCCCAGGGCTCCAGTAGAGATCCAACGC
Organism: Daubentonia madagascariensis; assembly: GCA_023783475.1. NCBI lineage: Eukaryota > Metazoa > Chordata > Mammalia > Primates > Daubentoniidae > Daubentonia > Daubentonia madagascariensis. Next base: position 32,480,160 of record JAKFHU010000901.1, on the reverse strand, counting down.
ATTACTTTGACCATTTTGAGGGCAAGAACATTGTCTTATACATCATAGAGTCCCAGGAACCTTAGGATAGCACCTGGCACCTGAAGAAATAAGAGAAGCTTCCACAGGAGCCTGCAGCTCATGCGCCAGGACTTCCGGGAGGCGACCACACAACAGAACACTGCGGTTCTAGTGGGTCCTCCTCTCGGTGAAGACGTTTAGCAGCTGCACCAGGGCTTGCTCTAGAGCAGTGGTTCTCCCACTTGAGCGACTGTCAGAATCACTCAGAACACTGGGTCCCACCACCAGAGGTTCTGACTCCATAGGTCTGAGGGGGGACCTGAGAATGCACATTTCTAGCAAGTCCTGGGTGACACTGATGCAGCTAGTCTGGGGGGACCATACTCTGAGAGTGCCAATCAGTGCTTCTCAAGCCTTCATGTGCTTTTGGATTGCCTGACAATCTTGTTAAAAAGCAGGTTCTGATATTTTAGGTCCACAGTGGGGCCTGAGGTTCTACATTTCCATCAAGATCCCAGGTGTGCCAGTGCTACTGGAGCTGGACACAGACCCTGTCTGAGAGCTAAGGCCTGAGAATTGTGGTCAACCGGAGCTGGTCTTCAGGATCACCTGGGGAACGCTGACCTGCACTGCAGTGGGCAGCCCCAGACCAACTGCGCCGAATGCTGGAAACACCCCCAGACTGTGGACCACAACTTCCCTTTGCATATGGCTGTCTCTTTCCCTACGTGGGCAGATGACCTGAGTGCTGGTCGCTGAGTTCCCCAGGGCTTCCCAGCTGCCCCCATAGGTGCCTCCCTGCACCCACCCCAGCTGATGTGCAGTCGTGGCACACTGGCTTCCTAGGGGCGCTTGCTTACTAGGGCCCTCCCTCCCCATCTCCCTCCCTGTCTCCTTCCAGTAGGCACAGATGATAAAGGGAAATCCTAGAGTGAGAATTTGGGCTGTACTTCCAAGAGCTTTCTGGAGGTGGCCGTGGAGGAAAAGCTCTCGTGATCAGCTCAGTGCTCACACACCTGTGTTCCTCATGCCGTGCCCCGCTACCATCCACTTTCTTGTGAACTCTGGATTCTTTGCATCTGTCCAACCGGAGGAGCCATAAGCTGGAGGACACTGAATGACCATTACGTTGGCCTTCGTGCCACCCTGTTCAGCACAATAAAGTCATGTAGAAAGGGGGAGTCATTCCCACGCATACTTTCAGGTTCTCACAGGTTCTTCAGAATCCTTGTTATAACTCAGTCCCCAGTGGCTGAGTGACCTCAAGATGCCCTTCCTTCTACGCAGGCTCCTTCGCGGTGAGGTCTCCCATCCTGTCCTCCGACTCGGTGCTCTTTGTGGCCGGGAGCTGTAAGAGGTGGGGGACTCTCCTCTACTCCTCCAGCTGGAAATGGCTGAACTCTGAGCCTAGACATTGCTGTGGGGATGTCCACATTCTGCACAAAGGGAACGTCACTCTCTGGCTTTTCCTGAAGAACAGAGCCCAGAGAAGATGGAACAGGCCTTCCAAGTTCAGAGGGTCCCCCGGCGACAGGATCTCCCTTCGGCGGCCAGGCCCCGTGGGACGCCGCCCTCAGCCACTCGCCCTTTTCTTCCCCCGTGGGGAGCGCCGTGGAGGGAGGATGACGTGAGAGCGCTGTGGCCCCCACCCCAGCCCCCCCGTCTGGTTCGTCCTCTGCTGCTTCATTCTTTGCTCACGATGGCGTGTAACCAAGCTTCGCCGCTGCCTGTGCCTCCCTAGCAGTGGATAAAACCACAAACTGATGTCTTTTCTTGAATCTCAGAACCACAGAAGTTCATAGGGGAAGGGTCTGAAGTCATGTAGAAGCTGAAGCCCAGGAACCTCCGTTGAGAGTAGCGAAGTGTCATCGCCCAGCACACGGACACTCCTGCCAGGTGAGTGAGGTTTCCACCACGCCTCTCCTGTAGCCTCGCTTGCATCCCTGTATTTTGTCCTGGACTCTGCCCTGACCCTCTGGCCCTGCCCACTGGTCACTGAATGTGGACTCTGGCCACATTCCCCAGTGCGAGTCCTGCCTCTCTCCCCCGTGCCCTTCACTGTGCTGTGCATGGTCCCCCCACCCCATCCTCCTCCATGTCTGCTGAGCTCCTTGTGCTGAACCTGGAGATGCCCCACCCCAAGGTCTCCTGGCCCCTCCCAGCCTGTCCGGCCTGCTACCACCCAGGCCCTGACTCTGGTTTGCTGCCACAGGGAACACCTTATGAAACATTAGTAAGTCTCGTTCTGGCCTCCAATATGGGCTACCAAGAACATCTCTTCCCTCCACGAAACTCCACGGGAGGAAACAGCAAGGGCTTCATTGCTGCTTCTACCAGGCCACAGTGGCAGGAAGGGGTAGGAAGGACTTACTTCCAGAAATGATCCCAGAGAAAACTGGAGAAGCAGAGAGGAGGCCCAGTGGGTGAGTCAGGGAGCTCTCTGTGGACTTCCTCTGCTAGCTTGTTTTGTTCACTATTTTCTATTTTTTTTTCTTCCTGTGTGCTAGGTTATAGCACACACGTAGATATTCAAAAATGCCTGATGGATTGCAAAATAAACTATCATAACTGACAAAGCTGAAAGAATATCATTTCCAGATACATAGCAGCCCAATTTATACATCAAAGCATGCTATTATTAAGTCAAACAATGGGGGAAAAAGGTATTTCAAATATGTTAGATCAATCGAAAATAGTACTATAAGGATCTCTACCCACGAGGTGTTTGAAATGTTGGGGAGGTAATACACATTTACAATTAGTGAACAAGATAATAGCACATGGTATATGGATGTATCAGGGGCTATTCTGACAAAGTCCACAGAGCAGGTCACTCGTGCACTGGGAGCGTGGGTAGCTGAACAGTAGGGCTTACCTATTCAGGGTGCCCATGGGCAGACGTGGCACTCTTCCTCATCCCCCTTGGTCACTCAGGATCATACAGATGGAGTGAAGAAGCCAGGCATTTGGCCTCCAAATTTATGATAAACCAAGAACCCAGCCTAAATGTAGAAAGGTGTCCAATGGTAATGACTAAAAGTCTGCTCAGGTGTGGGGTCATCTCCAACAAAGCTCCCTTCACCACCAAACAGTTAACACCACCAGCAACATACTTCCCATGCAAGCCATTCTTTTTTTATTTAATTCTATACTTTGAAATAACTAATTCATGTTTTCCCCTCAGAAGATTTTCAATTCATGTTAATTCCCAGTGTGGATTTTCTTTTCTAACTTTTCCCTTCCAAATCTTATCGTCCAGGCTTACTACAATTAAGTAAACAATTCCAAAGTATACTTTCACCTCTTCAGGTCAGCAGTGCCCTAAACTGGTTTCCATCTAATGAGTAGTTGGCCAAGGTGTTCGACTAAATTATATGTGAAGTCGGTTTCTTATTGATATAATACATGTACTTCAACTTCTGGTTGTTGGTAGTTCCTTAGTTTTAAAGAACACACAAACAAAAACTCAAAATACCGTATGCACACAGAGAACTCTCTTGTTTCTGCAAATGGTAACTCTGACTTAGGGCTCAGGACTCCAGCCAGGCTGGTAGGTAGGCTGAGTGGTAGGGAACACAAGCTTCCTCACTCCTTAGCATTACTGACCGCTGTAGGTGTGAACATGCCTTTATGGAACATAAAAAGACAAGGCTCCAGCCCTGAAGAGTTTACAACCTAAGTCAGACATAAAGGAAATGGCATCCAGCAGTAAAAATCCCATTTGTGCAGATATGACTGGTACTGAAGGCTGAAAGGCAGCACTGCTGCAGGAAACTTTTAGGAGAGATTTACAGGACAGGGGAACCTGTGTAGTGCATGAAAATCTGGGATGCTCCTCAGAGCAGTGTAGCGGGCAGCGTAGAAGGAGGCATACATCAGGGAGGTAGGCAATGAGCTCAATTAATAGACAAGAGAATTAATAAGAAAGTATTGGCTATGACATGATGTGGCAACCAAATAAATTATCCATCAGCACATACATCATAAAGCATTCATCTTTTAAAATGTTGTTTACTATTTCCCCAAATGACTTTGCCAAAAAGCCTGACAGTTGGGACCACAGCCCATTTGTTCCAGTTACATTTGTCCTGCCAAGACATTGGGGCCATAGGCCGTAGCCTAGTTTCAACGTCCTGCTAAAACATTATGCAATACTGTGAAAGAAACTAGCATTCTGTAACTTTGTGTCTCTCCTCCTTGCTACCAGCGTGGCCAAAACTTGTATTTTGCCTTCACCCAGATGAAATAAACACCCTTTGCTCCTGGAAGAGCTTACTGCTGAAGACCCCACACCTATTAGAACAATTAATACATTGCTTGATAAATATCATAAAACATTCTGCACACGTGCAATGGTGCAGTGATTATTTTTGAGTCACTGGAGTTACTAGCTAAGAGCAATGTTGAATGGTCAGTGACCAGGGACTAAGGCGGAGATGCAGCCCAAGTAACATCCTAACATGTGACTCCTATTCAAGGTGCCCAGGACAGGAGTCCTTGACGTTGTGTGCGGTTGTCAGACTTCCCTAGGGGCATGCCCCACCCAAAACACAGACAGAACAACTCCCTGCACTTGGAGAGCCTCATAGTTTGGTGCCATGTCACTCACACCAAATGCACTGGCCACAGTCAATCAGGAAGGTGTATTAAGCATTGGTAATATCAATTATATTTTCTTTTAGTAATGAATACATCATAAATCCATTGTATAAAATGTGAAAATTATGGGAAAAATAAACTAAATCCCACCACTCAGGATAAGGACAGTCAATATATAAGTATCACATGCTTTTACACACGCATTTTTTTGAAGTAAATAATATACCATGAGCATGGAAACTTTTTTGCCACTTGATTTTTAATGACTGCACTGTGTCGCTTTGATTTATTAAAAGAAAGGAAAATCAACAAATATATAGTTTGCTATTAGAAATAACAGCAACCGTGTCCCACAGTCTTCAAATACCTCTTACTCTCGGTGTTGGTGACGAGCACTTTTATTCAGGTGTCTGGGGAAGCCCTGGGCAGGAAGTCTCAGCATCGTCCCCTGCTGGAGGCCGGTCCTGGGTCCCTGGCATCTGTGCCTTCAGGTCTGGTGGCTGTGGGGACGCCTAGGTCCCTGAGGTGCATCTTGGTCTGAACGACAAGAAGGAGCAGAAGGCTGCGGATGGGAATGTCCCACGGGCCAAGGGCAGGTGCCCTGGCTGCTCTTCTCTTCCTCCTCTGCGTCAGCCTCTGTCCTTCAGGCAGGCGCCACCCTCGCTGACAAGTCTGGGGCTGAATTGGGAAGCGAGGCCTGAGGGCAGTGGGGGATGCAGAAACCTTGGCCTTGGGGTCCAGGGTCCCGAGAAGGCAGGGTTCTTGAAGGTTAGCAGCAGGGTAGGAGGCCTATTCAGTCACTTTTAAGAATCTTTCCACACGGAAAAAGATTCATGAAATTCCTCCACTTTTTCTTAACAGTTTATTCCTGCCTGCCCTTTCTTGGAGTGATGTGTTTTTATTTCTGTCGTATTCTGTGGCTATGGAATTTTTTTTCTGTTTGAGTTAAAAGCATTTTTTGTTTACTCCTCCACAATTTCGCTCTGCTTCCGGATGTCTTTAGTCTGTGCTGAGCTTCACGCTTGTTGAGATCCCTACGGACACTTCAGGGCTCCATTTTCTTCAAAACTTCGATATTTGGAGAACCCATGACTCCAAACTTTCTATAAAGGGCAAGATAGTAAATGTTTTAGTCTTTGTAGGCTGTATGGTTTCTGGCACAATGATTCACTTCTGTGACTGAAGTATGAGACAGCCATAGACAGTATGTAAATGAACAAGGGAGTCTGTGTTCCAATAAAACTTTATTTAAAAAACCAGGCAGTGGGCCACATTTGGCCCACAGAACTAGCTTTCTGACCCCTGTTCAAACCAATAGGTGTTTGTATGAATAACCAAAGAAAGTATTTGAATTTTTCCTGGCCTTCTTGAGGTTTACAGACTCATGAAACGTTAGAAATAATCAAATTCTATTATCTTATAAGTGGCCTACCTGAGCATGGGAGTGGCTCAGGAAGGTCCTCATGGCAGCTGGGTTTCGAGTGGTGCAGCAGGACTCTGGCGCAGGTCTCATATCTCTCAGTTTACTGCACTCAGCCATGGGTCCCTATCCGTAATAATTTTTAGGAGTAGCTAAGAACCTTCTAACTTATCATAGCTTCTATTACAACTCCTACCCTTTCTCTTATCCTTTTTCATTTTTATCTTATCTAGTAAGTTCTCTCCATTTTCCAGGTTTTGAGGAAAGTGACAATTTTCTTTGCTTTATAACATTAATAGTAATTATTTATTGATTACAATATATTACGTTTGCTTTGAGCTCCTAGGCCACTTAATCTATACAACTTGTCTCTAATTCTCAGAATGATTCTACAAAATAGGTCCAGTTAGTTTTTTGTGTTTTGGGTTTTTTCCCCCTAATAGGAATATTGACAGTCAGAGAACGATATTTCTATCCTCAAATCACACAGCTTTTTACATGGCAACTTCTGCATGCTCTTTTCCATGTTCATTGTTAGAAAATTCTTAATAGAATAGGCTAATTTTTCAGTCCTATCAGTGACATCACCATATCTCACTTTTCAGATTAAGCTAGAGCAGTGATTCTGAGCTAAGAGCCTTGGTTGTTCCATAAAACCGAGCCATGGAATACAGCCCATATACATGTACTGAAAAGACGCTGTTGCCCTGGATATTTATGGAAAATAGATATTAGATGACAAAAGGACACCTAAGCAGCTGCCGTGTGACATGCTCTCATGGAGCAGCTGCAGACCGGGTGGAGTGGAAGGGATCCTCCAGGGACTGCTGAAGGACAGCTTCCCACAGAATCAGCGTGATCGGGCACTGCTGGGACCAGCCGGCACAGAGCAATCAGAACTGGGTGGTTCTTTTAGTGCAGAAGAAGCCAGCAGACATGAATCTAAGAGATAGAAATGTCAAAAGTTACAAGCAGTACAAATAGTGGCGAGAGTTGTAGGCCAAGGAAAAGTCTTTACTTGCATCAAAATTCCCAGCAACTAATATGCATAAATGGATTAAACCAAACAAATTAAACTAACAGAATAGTAACAGCGACAGAAAAATACCTTCGAATGCATCATTATTGAACATGAAGGACAATACTATTACCAACACACTGGAATTATTAAGTGTTATTAGATTTGATCCTTGTCCCTTCTATCTGAGAAGCAGGGCATACAGGCAAGCTCCTTAGACTTCTTTATACATATTTCCAAAAAGACGGCTCTCCCTTATGCCTTGGCCTATTTATCCATTTCTAGTCTCAAGAAAGGTGTTTTGTTTTTGTTTTTTGGTTCTATTTTGTGCTTGGATTGAAGTTTGGGGATATCTCTGGATCATTGCATTCCTTTGTTAGTTGGACCTCTTTGCTCTATGCCAAAGGAAGAGTGTCCTTGGCTTTATTCAGTCTGTCTTTGAATAGAAACTTTTGCCTCTTCCTGATGGATGTCATGGCAGATAAGAAAACTGTGTGAATAAAGAAGAGCTGGAGCTGTGAATTTTGTCGATGCTGAGTCACTCTGCATCACAGAACATAGTGGTGGTTAATAACTACAATGTGGAAGAACAAAAACTAACATATTAGACAAGCAATGTGTATACCTGGCCCAAAGCGCCTACGATGGGCCTCCTTTGGGGGAGGCGTTGACGTGGCGCCTCAGCCCAGCTGGCTTTTGCTGGCATGAGCTTCAGCCTCTCATGAAAGACTTCCAACTACTCAAATCAGTTATCGCTTCAGTACATGTGTTGTTAAAATCTCTTTTATGTTCGGTAAAAATCTCTGCTTCAGTAAACAGTTACATCACTAATTGCTAAATATGACATTATCAGATTGTTTTGACTTCCTGGGGGTGAGAGTAAAGAAAAAAAAAGTTAATTACAATTACTTTTGTCTCTAACTAATGGAAAGCAGTGTTAACATCTGTGTACTGCCTGCTAGAAGGTTGGCAATAATCTCCAAGTATTAACCAGGGTAGAATAGAATGACCTAACATGTGGGTGTCACTGCTTTACCTGAATTTACCCAGCAGCTAACAAAATAGGTCTCTTTCACTAAAGACTAATTTTCACATTAAAAAAAAATCTTTATTATGGGCCTAGTGCAGTTAAATTGCCTGACACAGTAGGGAATCTATACTTAGACTGGTGGTATTAAGCACTGAGAAAATGCCTCAGGTGATGTTCAAGCTGAGCCGCAATTCCGACCCCTGATCCTTTGCTTTCAAGAGAATGCCACCAGGTGGCACAAAATGTCTCTGAGTGCCACTGTGCACTGTCTCTCCGGACCACAGAGAAGTGGGGAAAGGATGGAGAGTTGCCAAGGATCACAACAAGCCTCCCCGGCTCTTTCCCAACGTACACGCTCGTGCTCACCCTCCAGCAGCCCTTTTAAAGACAGAAAATGCACACATAATAATATAAGCTTTCTACACACATATTGAACTTTATCCTGTGAATAGTGGACAGGACTAGTCAGAAAAGATAAATAAAGCGGTGGGAAGAGGGCAAAGATGAGGACGGGAGGTTTGCAAAGTTGCCAGTTCACCAAATCTAAAGTTGTCCGTTTTGTAGAGAAACCTTAACACAAAATGTTCCTGTGAGTTTAAAGGCAGGATCATTCATACAAGTTGTAAAAGCTCTGACATGTGGAGAGAATACAGTGATTCTAAAGGTTTGTAAATTTTAACTGAAGCCAAAATGGTTGATACTCAAAAACTAGGTTGAGACTTTACAGTGGAATGAAATACATTGACATGATTTTACTTGTTCTAATTCTGCTACCACCCATTAAAAATGAGTCTAATGTCTGCCCAGCATTGGGCGTAAATATATACTAGAATGGAATGTGAATTCAGTAACTGGGCATAAATTGCTATGGCACACAATCCCGGGGGATTCCCAGCTGGCGAATGATGGGAGAGTGGTCTGGCCCTGGGGCTACAGAGATGGGCCTCAGAATGACCCAGGGAGCTTTGTCAGCTTGCTCACGCCAGTGTCCAAATCCTAGAAACACTGACTCCATAGGTGTATGGAAGGACCAGGCATGTATTTTGAGAAAAACTTCACAGATGGTTTTAATGTGTCTTCCAGTTAAGAGACATAGACTTGAGGGTTTAGTTTTCTTTTGTGATAAACATGGGTGGGTCCCCAAGAGCTCCGTTCTAACAGGCCCTTGTTAAGAAGCAAGGAAATCAGCACCCATGTGTTGATCTTGGAAGTAACCTAGTGTCTCCTAAAATACAACTCTTTACTTCTGTCCCGAAGAAGGAAGGTGGTTGAATCACGGGAAATGTGAGGCACCCTTCACTCTCGGCTGTCCCTGAAGAAATGCAGAAATGAGGTGTGTGTACATATAAATATAATATAAAATTGTTTTTAAAACAATTGAAAATGTAAACACCTTGAAAAATATAAGTTTGAATATTTCAAGTAGCAAGGAAACAAGAGCAAAGATACAGATGTAGAGGAATTAATACTTTGTTCATTTTAACTGGAATATGGGATATATGAAGGGCAGTAAAAGGAATCAGGTCTTAAATTTTAGACTAAGGTTTTTAAATTTTATTCAATGTGAAGCCAACAATGTTTCTGATTAAAACTATAACGTGATTAGTTTTATGTATTTGAAGTTTAAATGTGGCAGCTGTCTATAAAATGGATTAGAATGGGAAGACACTGAATTAATACTTACCTTCTATTGATTCTTGCTAGTGCTGTGCTTTGTGATAGGTACAAATTTATGTTCAGTATTTTACTTTAACCTTATAACAACCTTGTGAAGTATTATCATTCCCATTTTTAACAGGAATAACAACAAAAAAATCAAGGCTTAGAGCATTTAAGTTGTGTGCCCTAATTTACAATTTAAAGGGGTAGTACAGGAATTAGAACCCAGTTCTGTCTGACTTCAAGATCTGTAAGCATAATGATTATACTGAGTCATCTAGAAATGCATGTAAGGAGACAACAGGCATTCAGGACAGAGGTGAGGAACTAGAAAACTATTTCCAGAGAAAATATTTTTCCTAGTAAAGTATATTTGAGCTACTTTCTATTATAAATTAAATGAGAGAAATTATATCTGGAGCAAAAATCAAAGGAATTTTTAAAAATCCAGATTTACATAGGAACCAACATAACAATTAATTAGTCTAACACATTTCCTGGTATTGGGAAAAAGTTATTACACAAGTATACTCCAGGATCTCCCATATTCTGATCCATCAGTTTGGTCTGGTACTTGAGTTCCTGTTTTTCTGGAACTCCTGAGTTACACAGTTTATGTTTGGAGAAAGTTCCACTATAATAGACTGTTGGTTTTAGTTAATCTAAACTCTAAGAATGCTTGACAAAAGTACTGAAGAAGAAAAACTGTTATATTTACACTTACTGAATACCTCATTTTGAAATTATTGGATATTCAAGTTGTTAATTAGAGAGATACCACATTGCAGCAGAAAGAGACTGAGCTCTGGCAGACGGTACCAGCCTTGGTTTCCTCAGCTGTGGGAAGGGGCTGATCATGTCTATTTTGCGGGGCATTTCATGGGGATAAATGAAAAGACAACTAGTGGAGATGTGCTTGGCGTTTGTCAATACTCGGTCCATGTTAGTTTTCTTCTACCTTCAATTTTTCTCATGTTGAACATATGTTTTACTTCTACTCTCTGTGTGTCCTCTTAGTATCTGAAGGTAACAGCGTGACAGGTGTGCAGCACTTTCCTTACCTTCACCCATCTGTCATTAACACATTCCTTCATTGAACACATACTGGGCACCTCCTCTGTGCATGGCATCGGGGACCCCGAGGTGAAAGGCAAGTCCAGAGGCAGAGATGACCTCATGTACTTGGCATCGTGGTAAGAAAGCAGCGAACTGTGAACATGTAGAAGGATGTTCCACACAGTGCACGGGCACCTGGAAGACTCCATGTGAAAGAGGATGTCAGATTTGGGTTTCAGAGAACCCATATGATTTCCTCAGAAGAAGAGAGGAAAGAGGCAGAAAATAATGTTCCAAATAGAGAAATGTTAATCTTTAAAAAAGAACACACTTCCTCCCACAGGAAGGGGAACTATCCAATGCATGTCTTGACAGTGACACCCAGGGCTCCTCTTTTCCCTGAGTTCCCTCTCAGACCAGCCTTGGGCCCATTCGGGAGCTCTCGCCAGTCAGTGAGGGGTCTGGACACCAACCTCGGTTGACCAGTCAGACCAGCTGCTGCAGAGCAACACCTTCCACACTACTTCTTTTAATCAGAGTGACAAAACCCTTTTAGACAGACGAGGCCTATGGAATTCTCCACTTGAACTTTGCTCTGTTCCTCTGGGTTTTTCAACCACTGCCCCTGACTCCCACTCGGTGGGGGGCCTGTCTAAAAATGGACCAAATACCAGAATGGTAACTAAGGTTATAGGACCAGTGTCAGCTCTACCATTTACCACGCTTGACGGTGTAATGTTGAACCCACGACTGGAAAACCCTTAACTTAGAGCAGGAACAAGGGTCCTTGCACTCTCTTTAACATCTCTGAATGATGCTGTGCTGAATCGTTTCAAACTCTAAAAGAGAGTGTAATGATTTACTGTACTCTCACGTAGTTGTTACTGGGCACTCCACGGTGAATGAAATAGCTTTGGGATACCTGATTGGGATAAGAGAGAGAGTTGCATAGAAAGCTCCAGAGTTAAGCAAGGCCCTTTTTGTTTGCCTTCCAGATATCACTGGACTACCTTGTAGTTACAGATAGTCTGTTTCTTTATTTCACTATGTTTGTTTAAGTATTTTTGTATTTTAGAATCCACAAATAAATTCCAGGGGCATTTCCTTGGGTTGCTTGTAAAATTGCTGGCACTCTGTTTCTGATATCACTACAATAGTACGTAAGGCAATGTTCAGGAGCAATGCTGTACAGCATGCCCTATTTTTATTCAGTACTATGTAGTGGATTTTTCTAGGATAGAGTTTGTGTCTTAATAATTTTCATAAGCTCTAAAAGAGTTCTGTGCACATAGTAGACATTTATAAAATTCTTAAAGTTCTAAAAATGGAATTTTCTAAAATTGTGTAGCTTGGCTAGAAAAAACCACAACTGCCTCTATTGCCAATTCTGCTCTATCAAGGAAGAATTGGATAGACTTCTGTCAGTATTTTTATAGGGTTGGTCTATGCAGTCAAAGCTGAGCAGATGATTGAATAAATTATCTGGTAACTTTGGATCCAGCTAAAGAACATTCAAGTAAACAGAAGGTCCATGTAACTTGTCTTGGGATAGTTGGATTCTTGGTGCTTTTAGATTAGAAACATGATGTCTTCCTTCTCGAACACTCACACATGGACATACATATACACACACACACACACATACACAGAGCTAGAAAGTGTACAATTAATTATCTTTTTTTCCCTGTGTCTATTGTCTTCATGGACCCAATAATTCTCAGGATAACTCTTCCAGTATACTTTTTTAAAGAGCCCTAAATATTATTAAAAGTACAACATTCAGACCTAAAAGAACATTTAACACAGCAACCATCAGCTCATGTTGGATGATAATTTTAAGGCTGTCTGCCAGGAAACCAAAGGTTGGAGGTTGTTCTGCTTCCAAAGGATAAGGTACTGTAGCCCCATTGTGGTCTTGAAGACTGGAAAGTGTACCAATGTTTCTAGAAGTCTTCAAATGGTTAATTAGGGAGACAGTTTTGTCTGGAGAGAGAACATGAATGGATTTGAGCCTTTGAAAAACTAGCCTATACACCGGCACCTTCATTTCTAATGACTCGAATGAATTAGTTTATGCAGTTGGTATATATCAATAGTAATGTAAGACATACTGTGTGTGGTGAATATTTGTGATTCCTTCTGTCTGTCTAATGTCTGAAGCCTGTTTCATACATTTTGATATTGTGCAAAGACCATCTCCTCTTCAGGAGTAGAAAATTCTAGATGTTGACTTTCCCAGCCTCCCTTGCACCTGGGGCTCAGGTGTGTAACCTGGTCGCCACCAAAACAGACTCACCCCTACCAGATTCTGACTCAAGTCCTAGACATGGGAGAGAGAGGCACCAGGAGAGGGAGTCAGGGCTGAGCCACCTGCGAAGACCCTTCCAAGCCGAGGGCTGCAGCTTGCAGGTGCACCATTGCCAACCGTGACATCAGAGATGGGTTCTCATGAATCCAGCCAGGCAACTTATTTGGGGAAGTGTTTCTTAAAATGTAGCCTTGTGCCTCCTTTGGTCTTCCCAGTGTTCCCTGAGCCACCTGACATCCTTTCAGTACATTTCCTTCTGTTTCTGCCAATCTTTTGCTTGCATCTAAGAATCCTAGCTGACCCCTGTGGCAGACACTAGAAGAAGCCCAGAGGTTAGGAAGAATAGCTTGGCCCTTAAGCACTTCACGCTCTGGTAGGTGAGACAAGATAGGTTCACTGACGCTGTGATGGTGAATCTGATTATTCTATCAGTAAAACCTACTCATTTCCTGGAGAGAAAATCACTTGCAGTGGATCGTTGATGAGGTAGGAAATTCTCCAATCCATCTTTTTAGGGATTTGCAAGTTTGGCTCATTACCCAGAAAACAGACACCCCACATAAACCGCACTGTACCAGAGTGAGTGGCCAAGAAGAATAGGAGAAGGTGGTCTTGCCTTTTGTCTGAATGTATTTTCAGGAGAATAAAATCTGTTGCTGAATGAGCAGTGAAGAGCTTGTCTCCGCACGGGCGTGTGTGGAGTTATACAGATGGTACTCCCAGTAGGATTACACATCCCAGGGGACTTGTGAACCATATGGAGGAGAAAGTTCCCTGGTTGAGAGTTCTGCTCCATTATTTCCCATTGGCAGTAGTGCATTGTGATCCAGCTTAAATTATCAGATGTGAGGCAACGGGTATGAAAATGTATTTGCCAGAGTTTTGGAACCACTTATTCTTAGCTTAATGATTATAAAGAACATGTGGTTGTAGCACATTCTGAGTCATGCCACCAAGGATCATGCTTCCAAGGGCACAGGTGTGTAACTGTGCAGACAGCCATGCCCTGCAGCAGCTTTCCGGAAAGGAGGATTGCCCCACAACCACCAGATGAGCCTCGGCTTCTGAGCACTGTTTTCCTCCTGAATCTGGCTTTTTGATGAGACATTAAACTTCAGGGATGGGGAACACAGTGTCCTTGTCTTGCCAGCACTGGGTTCTGGCACGGGCTGACACCCTGCAAGACCTCTAAGAGCACCTGCAGGAGGCCTCTGCATGCCATTGGTTGTCTTTATAAACCAATAATGGACAAGACCAAAGAACAAAAGTGGGGGCCGAGGGAGAGACAGAGACCCTGTTGCACACGTGGGGCTGACAGGTCCCGGGCGCCTTTCATATCAGTGTCCCAGCCCGGGGGAGACAGGACCACGACCCATCGAGGTAGCCTCCAAACACCCCTCAGACATCCCCGTGTGTGTCTTAGGAAGGGGAAGCCCCGGGACCGGAGAGGGCGCCTTCTTGGAGGGGATGTGTTGTGTAAACATGTGAACAGAGAATCAGGACCTGAGAGGGACCAGCTGCTCCGCAGCGCTGCGGTGCTGCAGCCTGGCCCAGGCCGAGCCACCAACGAAAGCTGACGAATGTGCCTTCCAAAGCCTTCCGTGCCGAAGAGGGCATATCTGTTGGCAAGATGCCCGGTGCTTATTCATCCTTGATGTGTTCCAGTCTAGGAGGAGATACTCGGGGCGGCAGACGTCGGGAGAAAGAGCACAGTCTCGCCACGTTCACGGCCTGCCAGGGACGGGACAGAGCATCACGTCTCCTCTAGCCTGGACCCCCTGGATTCCGGCTGTCTCCTCTCCTGTTTCCACATGTGTGGGATTCTTTAGGGCATAATCTCACTGTAGTTGAAAAGCTCAGGAACTGTTAGAGGACAGAACCTACTGAAGGCAAGGCCAGTCCCTGTGAGAAGGACAAAGGGTCGGGCCTTCCCTGAGGTGGGCGTGCCTGATTTCTGGTGTCTTCCTAAGAAGTATGTTTCACAGGTTGCAAGTGCAGACTGAGAAAAATTGAAGGATCTTTGGGTTCCAGAGAGAAAAGAGTAACAGAAATTACCTAGGTGCAACCTCTTTACACTTTAGGAAGCCTCGTGAAATAAAAGAAAACTTTTTGGCCCGGGAAGTAAACTGGCTATGAGAGGCTTGGAAATCACTCACTATTTCCACACAGTGGGATCCTTCTTCTCTGTTCTCCTTTACTATTTAATAAGGCTTTCGTGGAAGGCCCAGCCTATCATTTCTGTACCAGGGCCAAGCAAGGGTCTGTGACCCTTGGCCTCTGGCTGCTAGGACAGAGTATCCCAGAGCAGTGGGAACGCATCTGAGGCCAGCTCGTGCCAACGGCAGGAGAAGGATGAAGGTGGAAGACAGAAGGTACAAGCAAGGGGGCCTGGTTAGGTTTGGGGGTCAGGGTCCTATTATCCAGCAAAGCAGACATTTCTCTCCACGACATTTGTCATTTGGAATTTCTAGAACGTTGGCAGCAAGAGAAGCATTGGCTGTTGCCTTGATTCTCTCACAAAACCACACAAAATCAGATATAGGGCTAGAAAACAGAAGTACATGTATAAGGCATGAAAATATTTTAAACACATTGTAGAAGGTATTAGACAAAATAAGCAATATTAGTAGGAAGTCTTCATGCAGACTGGACCCAATCCAGAAATGCAGCTTTAAATATCAGTTACAAATACTCTTGCTGAGTCCAGACCAGACAGAGATGATATATTCTTACCCAGTTATAAAGCAATTACCCCCACAGCTTTGGGCCAAAAGACTGGATATTTGAGATGAAATGATCACCCTGTAATGATCACCCTGTAAATGATCGTAATGTGGGTAATTAAAAATAGATTATTGGATTAAGATTTGAATTACTTTTGAAGACCTCACTTTTCCTTAGCTTATGTGGTTTTTGTGTTTTATGGGGTTTTGTCCCCTTATTTTTTTCTTTCTCTGAGTGATCATAATTGAATGCATTTTGAGACTACAAATTGTAATTTTGCTGTCAGAGACAGTACTTTAATCTCAGATGTTTATTAGAAAATTTCACTGCACTGACTGAATTTAGCGAACAAGAATCAAGTGAGTGGACTTGTAACAAAATTAAGAACATACCTTCACATGGCATGCTTACAGCTCTCTGTCAGGGGCTGCTATAATCAGCTTTGTTAACCACAAATTTCATATTTTTATATGTGGGAATTTAATAATAATTAGGATAAATGCAAATGTATTAATGCTCATATTTGCTGTTCTCTAGAAAGGAGAGATGGTCTGAAATGCAGTAGTTTAGCTATATATGTAATTGGGCTAAAAGAAATAGGGAGTTGAGTCATTTCTCAATGAATTTGATTAATGTAAATAATTTATCTGGATACATTCACTCCTGCACTCTACTTGCTCCTTAAAATATAGGACATGTTTTCCTTAAATAGATTTTTCTCCAAGCTCTCTAGTTCACAGGGGACCCCACATGGAGCAGGTACAGGCAGCAGGTAAAGAGGGGCAGAACCTGGAGGCACAGCCCCCCCGCCCCACCCCACCTGGTCCAAATCCATCCCTGACTTGTTGTGTGTACTAGGATGTACTCAATCTCTCTGGGCTTCAGTTTCCTTATTCTGAAAAATTTGTAGATTGGACCAAACAGATTTTACAATTCTTTTGATCTAATTTGCCATACACTGTTTCCATTCACTGTTTCTATAAAGAGGAATTTCCTAACATAAAGAATTTCTATTCTTTGCTCCTAAAGGGAAGGAAATATATCTTTAGTCCAAGTTGGCTGGAAAATAAACTGCGTCATTTCTTAAAAAGTTGAACATATATTTACCATATGATCCAGCAATCCCCTCCTCGGTATTTACCCAAGAAAAATGAAAATTTATGTTCTCACAAAATAATTGCACTCCAATGTTTATAGCTGCTTTATTCATAATTATGCCAAATTAGAAACAACCAAAATGCCTTTCAGCTGGTACATGGATGAACAAACTATGACATATCCATGCAAAGGAATGCTACTCAGCTATAAAAAGGAAGAAGTTACAGCACACACCACGACATAGATGGCTCACACATGAATTACATGCTAAGTGAAAAAAGATGGACTCAAACACCCACACGCTTATGACATTCTGGGAAAGGCAAAATTATAGAAACAGAAAACAGATCGGTGGTTGCCAGGGCTAAGGTAGGAAGAGCTATGACCACCCACGTGGGGGTCCACAAATGTTCTATAAGGTCTTGATTGTGTTAGTGGTTCTCTGAGTATGAATTTGTTAAGACTCATAGATTTACACACTTAAAAGAGTGAATTTTACTCTGTAAATTATACTTCAATTAAAAAAAAACAGCGTCAGTCTAATATTTGTTACTGAACTACCCTTTTTCTTAAAGAACCAAATCCTAAAATAAATTTTAAAAAATTGTTTTAAAACTAACATGAATGTGTAAGCAGTCATTTTTTTCTATTTCCCTCTCACTGTGGCCCAAAGGCTGAAAACAGAAGTCAAAGATCCCAGTCGGTGGATTGAAATGTCCCAGTCAGTGGAGTGACATTGGTCTGACCTGGTGCGAGTGCTGTCCTCAAATCCGTGTCTGCCTTCGAGGTTCCTGAAGGTTCCTTTCTGCTCCCAGGAAGCAGTTCTCATTTGCATTGACTTCCAGCAATTGCCTCCAGGCAAGCCCCTGGAGGCAGTCACCCGCAGTCATCTGCTGCAGGCACAGGTATGGTTCAGGGCATCTCCCTCTTGAGTTTTTTTGTGCTTCAAGACATAAGGACCGACAGAATCTGACTTTCAATGCATCTGGCTTTCAAGCCAGACATTGTGCAGCTGGAGGGCTTCTGGTGTTATAAACCCAGGGATGGTAGGTACCTGCGCTAAAAGAATATTTTATGCAAATAAGGAATTCCCATTGGATGCTCTATATTGTATTCCAAGCTATGAGCTCTATTGAAAACATTGGTAAATTCCTATGCTTCCACAAAGTAGGTCTTAGATTAGAGATTATCTAGTTATTAGACCACAATGTGGTGACATTTTAAAATCTATCAAATTGGTGAAAAGTATTTTATAGTTGGTAAGTACATGGTATGAGGAAGGTCCTTATGTGTTATCAAATGCACATAATAACTATGCACATGCATGTGTAACAGTCATGAGATTTAGAGCTAATCCAAAAACTATGTTATGAATGTGCTGCACTGTGCTTTCTATAGTAGAGATACATTTGTACCTAATCTCTTGTCCCCTATGTAAATACATACAGTCATGTGTCACTTAATGACGAGGATGCATTCTGAAAAATGTGTTGTTAGGGGATTTCCACGTTGTGCAAACATCCTAGAGTGCACGTACACAAACCTCGAAGGTGCAGCCTACTACATAGCTGTGCTACATGGGATATAGTTATTGTTCCTAGGCTACAAACCTGTACAGCATGTTACTGTACTAAGTACTATAGACAGTTGTAACACAATGGTAAGTAATTTGTGTATCTAAACATACCTAAACATAGAAAAGGTACAGGAAAAATAAAGTATGAAATTCAAAAAAAATAATAAACTTACATAGGGCACTTACCATGAATGGAGCTTGCAGGACTGGAAGTTG
The DNA here is from genome assembly GCA_023783475.1 of Daubentonia madagascariensis. Taxonomy (NCBI): domain Eukaryota; kingdom Metazoa; phylum Chordata; class Mammalia; order Primates; family Daubentoniidae; genus Daubentonia; species Daubentonia madagascariensis. Next base: position 32,461,456 of record JAKFHU010000901.1, on the reverse strand, counting down.
CTCTGGTGAGTCAGTGAGTGAACGTGAAGGCCTAGGGGATTACTGTGCACTACCGTAGACTTCATAAACAGTGTACACTTAGGCTACTCTAAATTTATAAAAAATTTTTTCTTCAATAATAAATTAAACTTAGCTTACTATAACTTTTTTACTTTGTAAACTTTTAAAATTTTTTAAATTTTTGGCTCTTTTCTAGTAACCAGCTTACACACTAATATATTGTACAGCTGTACAAAATACTTTTTTGTTTATATCCTTATTCTATAAGCTGTTTTTTCTTTTAAAATTATTACTGTTATTTTTAGTTTTTAAACTTTTTTGTTAAAAAGTAAGACACAAACACACACAGCCTAGGTCTGCACTGGGTCAGGATCATCAATGTCACTGTCTTCATCACCACATCTCGTCCCACTGGAAGGTCTTCAGGGGCAGCAACAGGCTTGGAGCTGCCACCTCCTGTGACGACGATGCTTTCTTCTGGAATCCCTCCTGAAGGACCTGCCTGAGGCTACTTTACAGAATTTTTTTAATAATCAGAAGGAATACACTCTAAAATAACAATAAGGAGTATAATATAGCAAACACACAAGCTAGTAATGTGGTCATGTATTATCCTTATGAAGTGCAGACAGATCTTGCTTATGTGCTTCACAGATACTGAGTTATTTACATGTTGAAGGTTTGTGGCAACTCTGCATCAAGCAAGACTTTGGCCGTCCTTTTTCCAATAGCGTGTGCCCACTTTGTATCTCTGTGTCACCTTTGGTAATCCTTGCAATATTTCCAATGTTTTCATTATTGTTATATCCGTTATGTGATCTGTGATTGGTGATCTCTGATGTTACGGTTGTAATTGTGTTGCGGTGCCATGAACCATGCCCATAAAAGACAGAAAACTTCATCAATACATGTGTGTGTTCTGACTGCTCCACTGACCAGCCATTTCCCATTCCTATCCCTCTCCTTGGGCCTCCTTATTCCCTGAGATGTGCAATACTATAATTAGGCCAATTAACAACCCTACAATAGCTGCTAAGTGTTTAAGTAAAAGGAAGAGCCACACGTCTCTCACTTTAAATAAAAAACTAGAAATGATTAATTTAAGTAATAAATTAGAAAGGAAGGTGTGTCAAAAGCCAAGAGACTGAAAGCTAAGCCTCTTGCACTGAACAGTTAGCCAAGTTGTAACCACAAAGGAAAAGTTCCTGAAGGAAATAAAAGGTGCTAGTCCAGTAAACACATAAAGGATAATAAAGTGAAACAGCCTTAATGCTGATATGGACAAAGTCTTAGTGGTCTGGATAGATCAATCCAGCCACAGCATTTCCTTAACCCAAAGCCTATTCCAGAGCAAGGCCCTGACTCTCTTCAGTTCTATGAAGGCTGAGAGAGGCGAGGAGGCTACAGAAAAAACATTTGAAGCCAGCAGAGGTTGGTTCATGAGGTTTGAGGAAAGAAGCCATCTCCATAACAAACGTGCAAGGTGAAGCAGTAAGTGCTTAAATAGAAGCTGCAGCAAGTTTTATCCAGAAGATCTGGCCAAGATCACTGATGAGGTTGGCTACACTAAACAGCAGATTTTCAGCGTAGGCAAAACAGTCTTCTACTGGAAGAAGATGCCATCTAGGACTTTCATAGCAGGAGAGGAGAAGTCAATGCCTAGCTTCAAAGCTTCAAAAGCCAGGCTGACTCTCTTATTAGGGGTGAATGCAGCTGGTGACTTTAAGTTGACACCAATGCTCATCTACCTTTCTGAAAATCCTAGGGCCCTTAAGAATTATGCCAAATCTACTCTGTGCTCTAGAAATGGAACATCAAAACCTGGATGACAGCACATCTGTTCACAGCATGGTTTACTGAATATTTTAAGCCCACTGTTGAGACCTACTGCTCAGAAAAAAAGATTCCTTTCAAAATATTACTGCTCCTTGACAATGCACCTGGTCACCCAAGAGCTCTGGTGGAGAAGTACAAGGACATTAATGTTGTTTTCATGCCTGCTAATACAATACCTACTCTGCAGTCCATGGATTAAGGAGTAATTTTGACTTTCAGGTCTTATCATTTAAGAAATACATTTCATAAGGCCATAGCTGCCATAGATAGTGATTCTGCTGATGGATCTGGGTAACAAATTGAAAACCTTCTGGAAAGGATTCACCATGCTAGATGCCATTAAAAACATCCATGATTCTTGGGAGGAGGTCAAAAAATAACTTTAACAGGAGTTTGGAAGACATTGATTCCAACCTTCATGGATGACTTTGAGGGGTTCAAGACTTCAGTGAAGGAAGTCATTGTAGATGTAGTAGAAATAGCAAGAAAATTAGAATTTGAAGCAGAGCCTAAATATGTGACTGAATTGCGGCACTCTCAGGATAAAACTTGAATGAATGAGGATTTGCTTCATATGAATGAACAAAGAAAGTAGTTTCTTGAGATGGAATCTGCTCCTGGAAAGGACTCTGTGAACATTGCTTAAATGACAACAAAGGATTTAGAATATTATGTAAACTTAGTTGATAAAACAGTGGCAGGGTTTGAGAGACTGACTCCAGTTTTGAAAGAAGTTCTACTGTGGGTAAAATGCTATCAACAGCATCACATGCTACAGAGAAATCTTTCATGAAAGCAAGAGTTAATTGATGTGGTGAACTTCATTGTTGTCTTATTTTAATAAATTGCCACAGCCACCCTCACCTTCAGCAACCACCACCATGATCAGTCACCAGCCACCAGCACTGAGGCAAGACCCTCCACCAGCAAAAACATTATGACTTGCTGAAGGCTCAGATAATTTTCAGCATTTTTTATCTATAAAGTACTTTTTACTTAAGATATGTACATTGTTTTGTCAGACATGGTGCTGTTGCATACTTAATAGACTGCAGTATAATAAAAACATAACTTTTATATGCACTGGGAAAGCAGAACATTTTTGTGACCGGCTTTATTGCAATATCCACTTTGTTGTGGTAGTTTGGAACTGAACCCACAATATCTCCAAGTTGTTCCTGTATTATATACTGTAAATAATTGTATGTGTTATATTTTTATATGAGTGGCAATGCAGTGTGTTTGTTTATACCAGCATCACCACAAACATGTGAGCATTGTATTTTTAACTCACTGTCTCAGAAGGAGGATGCAATCTGTTGTCATATAATACTCGAAACCATGCCATTTGCCTCAGATTCCCTGAATCACAGGGCTGAAATATTTAAATATTAGAGAGTCCAAATACTCACTCCCAGCAAAATTCACAACTGGTTGTCTAGCTTGGCTAGACTAGGCCTGAGTATCTTCAGCAAGAATAGATTTGTAACTTCCAGGGACGCATCATTGCATCTTTCCATAGGTCAGCCTGATGTAAACTTCGCACTCGTTGAAAATTCAAAGCACTGGTTTCAAAACAACTAAATTAACCTGGTGCAGTTGTTCAATTCAATTGCAAGATAAAGAGTCTACGTATATTTAACTATCAAATAATTTAAATGGATTTCAGGTGGATTAAAATATAAATCCAAAATATTCAGATTTTTAGTAATCCATTCTAATGAAAAGTGACTTTCGAAAATTTTTAAGGCAGTTTTCCCAAGACTTTCTACCAATAAAGGGCTAACAAACTACAAAAGCTCAGAGTAAGTCTGGCAAGGCTATGGTGGAAAGAAATGACAGCAGCGCGTGCCGCAGTGAGGGGTCCAGGGCCTTCCTCTTGATGGCTGGGCTGCTGCCTCGCTCGGGTGAGGAGTGGTCATGAGCCTGCCTTGAGCGACTAAAAGTGCCTTATAAGAAAGACATCTGCCTTCCACAGTGCCACGCAACCAGAGAGCTTTCATAAAGGGAAGCTCCGCACAAACAGGAAAAGCCATGTGTATACTGGGGTAGGAAGAAATGGCGGTGAGGCTGTCGTTTCCCCGGGCAGCCATCGGCTTCCGATCAGCCTGTGTTCTCTCCCGAGATCCAACTCCGCCTGCCTGTCCCACGGGACACCACACCGTGGCTCCCACGACCCGCTGACCCAGTCTGGCATGGGAGAACACCCATGTACCACCCAGATGCAGACAGGGATGTCGCCTAAACCAGGCACAGGCAAGTCACAGCCCACGGGCCAAATCCAGCCCCCTGCCTGCTTTTGGATGGCTTGCAAGCTGAGAATGGTTTTACAGGTGAACATTTGAAATCGATTTGATGACAGGGAACACTAATTTGAATCCCAATTAAATGAATGTTATGCTGCAAAAGAATGAAATTTTTTTTCATTAGCGGTAGACCTAAAACATTGCACTCAAATATTCTTATTATATTTTGAATTTCATGAGAAATTTGTAGAAATTTGTTTTTTGTTTGTTATGTAAATACTAAGAAAATGTCTTCAATTTTGCCGTTTGGACTCCAAAGCCTGAGATATTTACTCTCTGCCCCTTTACACAACAAAGTTTGTGGACTCCTGGCCTAAGCAGCATCTGGTCACTCAGCAACATAAGAATCAGTTGACTGGACACAGAGGAGATTAGTCAGAAGAAAACGAAACAGAGCAAAACAATAGATGCCTTAATTGCTTGTAACAAAAGCATAAGCGAATGCCATTGCTATAATTGGAATTTATCCAGGATGTTAAGATCAACTCAAAATGCCATGAGCTCTTGCATGTCCCTGAGAGCTTAGTTCTTTACTTTTATATCCTTTCCAAAAGACAGAGCTCCTCCATGCCAGGTTATTGGCTCGATATGACAATAGTAAATCTCCGGTGACACTTCCAGCAGCACATAAGAAGATAGTTCTCAGAAATGACCGATAATTGACCCTGTGTGCCCTGCCTAAGCATGTGAGGTCTAACAGGCTCTAACATTAAGTATAGAATTATTTCCCAATAGATACTTTGCATGTAATACTATTCAACTATTCAGAAAATGAACAAAATAGAGTCAAGTAAGAGAACAGACTCCTTTTTATGTCCCAGTGATAAATGAAATTGAGTTTTGACCAATTGATGGAAAAATTACCTCTTATTTCTAAAATCAATGATGAAATAATTAGATTTAGCAAATGGGATCTTTTTAAAAAAATGAAAAAATGCCCTTTAAGATCATCAGAGCTGTTTCCTATAGTTAATCTAGCAGGAGTCCCTGATCTGAATTTTCTAGGGTTGGTTTGGTTTCATAAAAGACTCAACTTTGTTGCATCGGTATTGCTGCATAACAAAGAACCGCAAGATAATAGCAGTGGTGATTCAGCATTTCTCATGTGTCCTTGGGTTGACTGTGTGGTTCTTGTGGCCTGAGTCAGCTGGTGGCTCAGCGGGGGCTGGGTGGTTGGGTGTGGGCACTCACGTGTCTGGGGCTGCCGGGAGGGGGCCCGCAGGGCTTGGCCTCTCTGCTTTCACACGCTGTGTGGCCACAGCCTCCACACAGCAGGGGGAGGCTTTCCAAGAGCAGAAGCTGCAGGACCTGTTGGAGGCCAATGTCCCCAATGTCATCTCTGCTACATTCTATTGATCAAAGCTGGTCACAGGGCCAGCTCAGATTCAAGCAGTGGATAAATAAACTCCACATTGTAGTAAGGGGGGTTTCAAATAACTGTGGCCATTTGTAATCTATCACACTTTTATTCAATTCTTACCATCATGGACCCTGAGATACTAGTTAATACCCTATAAAAAAGTCTGACAGTTCCTTAAAAGTTGTGCGCAATGCTAGTACAAGCAACTAAAATGGCTTTAGCAGAGAAAATATCAGAAATAAAACAGAAAACATCATCTTCTCTTTAACAAACTTATGGAACAGGTACATTTATAATGTATATGCAATTAGCTCCATTTTCTCAACTTGCGGTAAACAGAGTTTTATATTGGAAGGCCAGAGACTTTCCTTCCCTGCTCTGCCCTTTGATGGCTGTGTGATACAGGGTGAATTAATTAAACCCTCATGCCTGAGTTTCCTCCTCTCTATAATGGGGAAAGAACTGATGCCTACTTCATAGAGTTTCTGGAAGATAAAGTAAGGTAACGTATGTATAGTGTCCAGCATGGTGCTTGACACATAACAGGTCCACAATTAATATTAACGATAATTATTCTGGTATAGCCATTGATTAGTTGGTACAACTTGTTAAGTCAGAAAATCAAGGCTTTCAGATGAAATGATCTCAGCCTACCTGATTCTTAAATCCACTTTTACAACAGTTCTGTTGAGTAGCTGGATAGGCTAGTTACAGAGAGTAACAGGTAGCCACAAAACACAGCGAAAGTTCAAATTTTACTCATTAAATATCCAATGGGAGTGCAGGCAACCTTCCAAGGCAGTTGTGGTCCACGTAGTGACTCAGGGATCCAGGCTGCTTAGGCATCCTAGCCCTGCTATTAATAATTTAACACAAACCCTCCTTGGTCACCAGGCCAGGGACAGAGGAGGCAGAAAATCATGAGGTTTCACCCTGCCTCAGCTCAGAAGTAGCACTCACTGTTTCAGCTCATGTTTCATTGCCTTGAACTAATCTTATGGCTCACCTAAATGCAGGATGTTTGAAAGTCTGACTCAGAGAGTGTTCCAGGGAGGAGACAGTAGCCCAGATATAGTGAGCACATAGCATGGTCTCCTTTGCAATAGTGATTCAGCCTGTGCTCTGTCCCACAATTTTCTAAATTGGCCCATTTCATTGTTAGTATTTCTGAATGGAAGCTAGGCCTGCTCCATGTGGCACATCGATGTGTGGCATTTTCCTTTGATGTCGTACAGGATAATACTAATCTTGCTCCCATACGAGAGCCATTCTGGGATGTAAAGAAGATGGAAGGAAAGACAACTCCGTTGATCAGTGATGTGAGACGTGGCTTGCACAGATCTCCTCCCTGTCCACAGTGGCTGTGGCACCAGGCTCCCTCCCCACTTTCTTATCTATAATCTAACCTCCTTTGCTCTTCAACTATTGTATAAGCTTGTGCAAAATATCATAAAGGAAACATAGTTCTCCTTACCTGACCCAAGGGGAGTGCCGAGTGATAGGTTCTATTCTCTTTTTGCTGGTACATAACAAAGTACCTCAAATTTAGCAGCTTTAAATGACACCCATTTATTAGCTCACAGTTCTATAGGTTGGACATCCAGGTGGACTCAACTGACTTCCCTGCTCAGGGTCTCATAAGCCCCAAGTTAAGGTGTCAGCTGGGCTGGACTCTCACCGGGAGGCTCTAAGGGAAATGTTGCTTCCATGCTCATCCAGGTTTGGGCAGAAGCCAGCTCCTTGTGGTTGCAGGACTGAGGTTCCATTTCCTTGTCTGCTGTTGGCCAAGGCCATTCTCTGCCCCTAGAGACCACCCACGTTTGTTCTCACATGACCCTTTGCATCACCAAAGCCAGGCGTGGTGTGCGGATTCCTTCTTACACTTTAAATCTCTCCAGCCTCTCCTTTTACTTCCTGCTGAGGGAGCACCACTGTTAAGGGGCTTCCCTGATGGGGCCAGGCCCACCCAGAGTGTTTGCACATCTATCCTCCACAGCAGTGCCTGCATCCGTGTGTCATTGGATAACCAGGGGCGGGGACCTTGGGCGCCGACTTTAAAATTCTGACTGCCGCTTGTGCTAACTACCCTGTATCTTAACTTCACTTAGTAGTAACAGCAGCCAATACTCACGTAGTGCTTACCGCATGCCAGGCACTATTCACAGTGACCTATGAAGTGAACACTATTTTCCTCATTTGACTGATGAGGAAACTGAGGCTTGGTGAAGTCCAGATCTTGGCTCAGATTGTGGAGCAGCCTGGATCCAGTGCCCCCTTCCTGCCCACCACCCTGGGCGCCTCTCTACTGAGCTCTGGGGACGGTCTAAGTGCCAATGCTAGGGCTACCTCCCTTAGCTTTCCTCTGACCCATACTCTCTAAACCCCACTTCTGCCTGGATGAGGCCATGGGACGAGCAAGGTGCAGAGAGATTTTAGCAGCTGGTTGGATTGTTCCATTCTAGTGGGCAGACAGTGGTGAGAACTAGAACAGACTCAACGGATAAAGAAGTCGCTTGTCTTCTTGCCCTTTTTAAACATGAGAATACTGGAGATGGTGCAGTGAGTGGAGAGGTGATTGACAGACGAGCGAGAGATATGCACAGTCACCGGACAGTTGTTCCCTTTATTTTCCTGAGTTACTCTAAAAAATGAAGACGAGCCAGGGCCAAGTATGAGCTGGGCAAAGAGCCTCTTAACTCTCTTTAGGCCTCTTGTTTGCTGGAGTCCCTGAGGCCCGGAGCAAATCCCAGCAGGAATCAACTCACACTTAACACCACGATTCTTTCCAGAAAGCAAGACTTGAGGTCACAAGGCTGACGAAACCAGAAAGGGCCACCTATTTCCCCCTTATGCCCCTGTGCTGGTTAAAATGGAAGTGACGACTGGAGGCTAGAAGGGAGGCTGGGGACAGAGCCCCGCACTTTTTCTTAGACACTCAAATATGTGATGCCAGGAAGAGCAAACCCGATAATCAAAACAAGAGTGAATATGAAGCATCTTGAAGCAAAACTTATGCTCTCTAGGTACTACTTTGGTTGGATTTTGCTGTTTTTAACATTAAGCTGATATCGCTATAATCTTCCTTAAATAGTATCCCGGAGGCGTCTGGAATCCACGGGAATGCTGAAGGTATGGGCTGTCACAGGTCTATTTATGCATTTAGGATACTCATGCAATGAGTCATTTACAGAAGGCTAGTGGATTTGTGAACAAAGGAAGTTCTAATTAAATCTTCACTTTTTGCTGTGCTGTAGCTGATGGCCAATGGAAACTTCTATTTTTAATCACATCTATTTTACTAGGCTTTTGTTGCTTTTATTTGCATTTAACTGAACCCAGGAACTTGACGGCCTGCAACTCAATAAAATAGATGTGGAAACAAGATTTGTGCCCATTTCTCTCTCTCCCTTTTTAAGTTCTAGGACACTTGAAAATGTGCTTATAAAAATGATCATTTGGCTTCGTATTTTGGTCTGTTCCTACTAAAAAAGAGAATTAATCTTAATAATTGCAAAGAAATCATATATGGAGCAGTCCTCAGAAGGGTAATTACTCAAGTACAGTGGTTTTCATTAAAAAGTTAACATTTATCTTATTACAGTAATTACCTTATTGCAGTAAATTGGTGATATTTTCCTATTCCTTCACTAAGATTGCATAGTAAGATAAGTTCACTGCAGTAAGATGCTTTTGAACTTACTAAGGAGAACCATGTGAATTATTTTTTAAACTCCATTCTTAAAAGGCAAAAACACACTTTATTTTTTTTCTGTATGTAACAACATTAAGTTATAAAATTGTCATCAGATATTATTCATCCATCTTCTAAATGAATATCCTTTAGGATACAACCATGTTAGTTGTATTTGTTCTCAGGTAAAATATTTCCTGTTCTTGACTTCCTATTTTAGAAAAGAAAACATCACCTTAAATAAAAATTTTATGCTCATCTGCAAAGGCTCATTGAATTTTAAGGTATCTTAGAAATTGTCTAATTCAATATTACTTACTTTCCTGACGAGGTATCTAAAACATGCACTTACTCAAAATGACACGGTGAGACCGTGATAGAGCTGAGGTTGAAATCTATGTCTCCTGGCTCTGAGTGTTCTTCCAGATATATTTCACTGTGTGTGTGTGTGTGCGCGCGTGTTTAATACCTGCAAGTTTGTGGCCAAAATGACCACGTGGGGCTGAAAGGCCTTTGATTTCCAGTCTCAAATAGCTCCTAAGAAACCACAATGCATTTTAACTTGGTCTCCTTGTCTCATACACTATGTGACAAATTTGTTCAAAGGGAGCTGTTTGCCCTGATTATTCCAGCTCTTCTGTATCCCACAGCCCTATGGCTGCGGTAAATTGCTTTTTGTTGCCTGTTAATGTGTTTTGCCATGAAAGGCCTTCATGTGTATGTCCACTTCTCTGCAAGTGGTTTAGCTGCCGCCTTTTCTACTTTATCATGGGTGGTCCAGCCTTGTCATTTAATAACAAGTATATTTCCCAGTTGATGCAGATAAAGATGTTCATGGAACCATCAGTAAAGACTGGACGCTATTACCAAATTCCAAAGCATACACGCATGGAAAGCTGAGTAAATAAAGCAGAATGTCTTTTAGCAGCTCCATTCTAGCATCAGTGCTGAATCTTCCATCTAGTGATTCATCTTCAGAGGAAGGATAAATCTTAGCTCCTTCATAAAGCTATTCAAGCAGGATGAGGCTCCATGCATTTGCTTAGGTGGAAAGTATCTGTATCCACAACATATGCGCTCTCTCTCTCTCTCTCTTCGCTCTCAGGCAAGGGTCCATCTGGTCTACCTGCTCAGATCTTCCTTGTGGGGATGGAGAAAGCCATCTTGCGAGGCACATGTTCTCCTCAGGCCCCTTAACTGCTTTGAGAGGATCCTAATTCTCCTCCCAGCATGGCTGACTAGTAAAGCACGTGGCCCTGCCTTATTCAGCCACACAGAGTAATTGCATATCAGGTATCGCCCATGAAGCACAACGTCAAGCTTGCTGCTGCTATATGCTTACCAAAAGCCTAGTCTGTGAACAGAAGCCTGAAAGACATGCCATCCAAACTTTTTGGCACTTTAGAATCTACTTTTGGATTAATCAAACCAGCAGGCACCTGCATACCCAGACCTCATTTTTTTCCTGCCCCTGTAGAATTGCTTTAACTGAATTAGGCTTTGATGTTTTGTCTCCAGATAGCACTAGGAGATGTTCTAAGAAATGTGCCCTAGGAAGTCATTGTTGGGTGTAATGTTACTGAGGCTCATATTACATAGTGTCCTCTTTATGTGAACTCATGAAAAACAATTCTCATTAGTTGTAGTAGTAGAGATGATTATGCTTCTCATAAGCAAATACTTTTTAATTTTACAGACACAATGAGTCATGTAAATGGTGACCTTCCTCTGTTCGCAAGGCCGCTGCAGGCTCGTGGCCATGTTTGATGCCAGCCCTGAAAGGCACAGACATCGGGTGGGCAGTTGTGCATTACACTCACTCTGTTATGAACTTTACTTCTGATTTATCCTACCCTGGAATTTCCTCACTTATTCTGTTCTGTCATTTTGTTGCATTGTTTATATTCTTGTAACTTGGCTTAAATTCCTTTTGAAACAAGGCAAGTAACAGAATAAATAAATATACTACAGATAAATTCCTACCAATGTGTTAAATATGTAGGACATTGAAGTTACAGAGAAAATTACTTAATAAGTCATCTAGACGTCTAGAAAAACAGAAGTTGAAATGTGGCTAATTGCCACTCCCAGTGACAGTTCACATCTGGATGAGTCTGGCCACTGATGACACGCAAGACTAAGACACTACATTTAACATTACAGAGATCTGCCAGCCTGCAGCCTTGAGACTGACTTACACACGGCAGATCCACCTTGTGCTTTCAATGAAACAAACATCAACTAACTCTTTGGGCTCTGAAAACACTATAGCCTAAGATGGTTGTGGAGGTTGTCTAGAAGTAGCTGACGCTCTGTCCTTTCACTTACAGTGCAGGTGGGGCAGGAGGAGTCAGGCCACTTACCTAAGCCAAAGCAGGACTTAAGCTCCCCATCTTCAAGGAATAGCTGAGCAAACACAGAAACCGGAGTAGCGTTGCCTCCTGTACGTTCACCTGAGCCAAGAACTCAGGCGGACAGCACAGCATTCAGCCGTACCCAGCCCCCGCGCAGCCTTAGTGTCTAAAGCCCGAGTCGTCATCTCTTAATACGCAGGAAAGAAGAAAGGGCAAAGAACGGAGGGTTTTTGTGGAGTTACGACCAGCATCAGCTATGGCGATGTATCTTCGTTATCACCTTATGTTTCTGCTATTATTATTTCATACATTAGATATGATCTGTCTTCTAAGCACTCTACAAAAATACGAATTAGGCACAGGCTTTGCCTAGCTTATTTGCAGTCTAAATTTGATAGCTAAAATCCAAATTGGGTAAATGATGGAAATACACTTATATTTGCAAACTGCTGATGTTATTTTTGGGGGGGAGGTGCGGGTAACGCTCTTTTATATTTTCAATAAAGCAGGGAGGGAGCGGCAAACACTGCTTTCAAACCAAGATTCACTTCCATGAGGAGCAGCATTAAAATAGAAATACAGCACTTGCAGGGAGTGGGGAGGCGCTAAGCGCAGCCTGCCTTATGTGAAGCCAGGGCTCAACCAGTCAAGAGAAGGTGATTCAAACCGGGCCCTAGCCATGCTTCTCACCTCTGGCGTTCGCATGTTCCTCCTTTTGGTTTCCCAGCTGAGACATCTCAGTATGCCTCTGTACCCCAGACACGGTAATACCAAGGAAGGAGAAGGCAAAGAGAACCAAACTTAAATTCAAGGCTAACCTATCTTTGAGAGCCTCTTTGCCCCATGGAGCCAGTGAGGGGCTGTAAACCCAGGGGCCAGGTGAACCTACTCTCTGTCTTACTCACCACTAGAAAAATTATTATTTTGCCTCCCCGATGGGGAGGTTGTAAGTTTCAGGAAGGCCGCAGAGAGGATGGGGGGCTTCAGGCTGAGCCATCACTTGAAGGTTGATGGCTAGGAGAGATGTCGTTAAATAGTTTTCACCAGAGCAACTTCCCCCGCTCCTCTGCCACACGTACTAGGGAAGGCTGAAGAGTGTCGGTGCCCAGGAAGGGTCTTCACACTAAGCCTGATTATTAAAGAACAGCTCAATCTATTTTAACTACTTCCATGATTATTAATTTAGTTTTACCTTTGGCATTCTGGCTCTTGGAGCCGTTAAGAAGCTAAAATAAAGGTAGAATAAAGTATGTGAATTGTTGGGATTTCACTGAGTCATGCGTTTCCTGCCCGTCAATGCAGCAGATGATCTGACAGGTGCTCCCCAAACCCCGGCCCCTCCCACTTCCACCACCCTTGGCCTAGCAGACGCTGGCGCCTGGAAGAAGGAACGCGCTGCTCCGTGGCCTTTCTTACACGGTAAACAAGTGAGAGAAAGACCTGTGTCAATCGTAAAATTGCACATATTCTAGACACACTAACTGATGTAGGCTTCAGAGTGAGAAATGAAATAAAAGGAATCCTGTTTTTAAAAATTGAGATAGGGCAAGTAACTCTTGCAAAAGCATTTCCAAATAAAACCCATGACTAAAGCTCAGTGCCATCAGATACGTCGCTGTCTTACTTCTGGTAAGTACGGGGGAAATTTTCCAGGCTGGCGGAAGTTTAAAGCCACGCTAAAAGATGGATGGATTACCCTCTCACTTGCCTCCCCTTCCAAGCAGGGAAAGAACTATTTTTAAAAAACCACCTGACCTAGAATCTGTTTCTATTAAATGCCAATGTTCCCATATTACCACTGAGATCTTAATAGACATGACAGGACATTATATCTTGTCACGCAGGCCGCGGAAAACTGTTTTTCTTATTTCTTTTGTGTTAGGAAAGAAACATTTCTACAGAAAAGAAGTGTTCTCTTTACAGCATCTGTTACAAACAGTCCCTCAGACCTTTCAAGATCTTTCTATCTCTTCTGTTTCTTTAACCACTTTGTTCTTTCTGATACAATCTATTTGACTCTCAACATTTCAGTTTACAAAGAAACATGAATCATCAGGGGAACAGAAGAATCAAAATAACTTTTTCTCGTTCCTTACATGCCTATCGAGATTGCTGGGGAGAAAGCGTAGCCGTGGGATATGGCTGCAACATGGAAAAGAAGTTAAGAGTGATGATTTATTTTTCAAGAACTAGGTGATTTATTTGAGCATTTTCTCTTTTCGTATCTGTTTTTTCATCTACTAAATAATACTTTCTTCAAAAATATTGTGTAAGTGAAAAATACAGCACATTATTATCCTAATATACCTCACCAATAAAGTAAAAATATATTCCACAAATTGGAAATGTTTGCAATGGATAGAATTAATGCTGACTCTCTGAAAATTCATAATGCTTGGAGATAGTCAATACCATCTTTGGGAAACGGTGTTCAAAACTTGAATTTGATGTTCTTCCTTCTCTTTCTTTGGCATTTTCACCCATGTCTTTATTCCTGTGTCTCTTCTTTTCTTAAAAAGACACCATTCACATTGGATGAGGGCCCCACTCCAATCTAGTAATTTAATAAAACCTCATTTTAACTTTATTATGTCTGCAAATAACCTATTTCCAAATAAAGTCATGTTCACAGGTTCCAGGCAGACATGAATTGGGGGGGCACTATTCAACCCCACACAGCTGTCTCCAGCTTTGTCTTTCAGGGGCTGCCTCCCCCTTGGACACCAACTCCGTCATGCTTCCTGGGATTCCCCACACCCCTGTCCTCCTGGGTCTGTGGTGCCCAGGAGATCAACCTGTAATACCACTCCTTCCTCTGCGGTCCCCAAAAGTACTTGCACTCTCACGGACCTAAGAGTGGCCGGACGCACGGGAAGGCTGAGGACCTCTGCTGAGTCATCTGTGTGCTCAGAGGGACTGTCCCACGTGCACATGCGCTACCGTGCCACACTGCTTTCTTAGGGTGGGATTCTCCACAGCTGGAGCTGTGGGGGAACTCGCTTTGTGACTTATGAACTTTCTAAGGCCATGTAAACCCACAGCGGGTCTTTCCAAACACAAAGGTGTTTTTTGTTCCGGAAGGCTATCCAGAGCCTAGGGTACGTCTGGCAAAAGGATGAGCCAAATTAGGAAGGTGGGGGCACAAGGAGAGGAAAGTTACTTCATTTAAGGGAGGATGATAACAATTTACTGCAAAATTCTGTTGGGATTTTACCAAATATCTTGGAATTTAAACTCGCTGAATATCAGTTAATAAGAAATGGAAAAATATTTGCCAATTATAACCGAATCAGGTTTCTCCAGTGACTACACTGTGGACTAGTGATGAGGCATCTTTGTGGACTGCAGGGTAGCTCAGTTCTTCCTCCTTTTAGCTACCCACAGTAGCCTAGACCTGGTCTTCTGAAGAATGGTGGTACTCCTGAGGTTAATCCTCCCTGCGATGGGAAGGAAAATAATTGCACTGGTTAGCATTTGTTACAACTACCATGTGGCAAAGCCACGACGACCCTACTAAGTGCGTACAACTATCATGTCCACTTTTCTGATGGAAAGTTGAGGCCTAGAAAGAATAAGTCACTTGCTCGAGGGTGCCGTAGTAAGACACAGAGCTGGTCCACCGCACCTGCGTCCCTGCTCACAGGCTGTGCTGGAGCTGGGTGCGCTTTCTCTTTCCCTGATGTTATTATACATATTTAGAATCAAGTCAGTTGTACAATACACAGATGAAAAGGAGCTAAGAAAAAATCTAATGCAAGTTCCAGGAGGGGTAAGTGACATGCCTCGTGCCCCATTCTGGCTGGATGAGAAGCCAGGTATTCTGATGCCAGTGCAATACCTTAGCCATTGCAACATCAGGAAGAACAAAAATACTCAAATTCACTTACAGTATTTTTGTATTGGTCCACCCAAAATGTCTAGCTCCATGGCATACAAATAATTTAGTGGACAGAAAACAATGCAACTTTCAAAATACCCAGGCATTTAACAAACTAAGGGAAAGATAGGCTATGGCAAATTTCACCTATATACGTTCTAATAATACTTCAATAGTTTTAGTAATTTATGCTTCCAAAATTAGATTTCTTTTGCCTTCTTGGTGAACTGTCATCATATGACACACTCAGGGAATTAGGATTCATTCAATATGATGTTTAATAGAAGGTTATCATATAGATCATCAATAGATAATGGATGTGAACAAATTAAAATACAATAAATTAAAATCGATGTATTTGATAATACAGAAGTCGTTTTAGGATCCTGCAGTATCTCAAAGATGACAGGGTTATGGCACAATATTTTGAAATAGTAGCCAGATCTCTCCCTCAATATTTTCTTTCTCACTTTGGCATTCCTCTCTCCACCCTCGAGGCTGTGCTCTGCTTATTGACTTAGTCAGGGGTGTAAGCGGAGACCACCTCAAATGCTTAAGCTTTCAGGGGGAGAGGAGTAACAAAGGATGCAACGTAGACAAAAGGTTTGGAGCTTGATGTCTGTTAAAGCAAAAATGGGTGGCGTTTGTCTGGTGCTGTTTGCCCAGACATGTTGCAGGGGTCAAGGGTCACCTCCGATAATGCTCACAGCAATCTTTAGGTGAAAATATTATCGTTTTCCCTGTTTTTAACAAGGTGACAGAGTCAGGGGAGCGTGAGTGCCCTGCCCAAGGCCGCTGGGCTGAGATGCCACCTGGCCGCGTGGCCCTCCTCACCTGCCATCTCCACCGGGGCCCCCATCAGCCCTGTGAACTTCTCACCTTGAGTCTGGGTCTGTCCCTCATTCCAGCTCTGTCCTCTGCCCCTTCCTCTACACTGCCAGACCCATGTTTTCCGAGAACTTAAAAAACCATCATGCCCAATGATGTCTTAAAAGTCTGCGAGGAGCCTCTAAACCGCCCCTGGATAGAGCTCCGATCCTGTGCCGAGCACAGGGCTCTCCTGATTCCTTTAACCCAACTCTCCCTGCAATACCATGGCCAGTTCTTTCATACAGTGGCCACCATCTGTTTACCCACCATGGTGGCTTTAAATGTGTCAACCTGCCCAGGCTCAACTACAGCTCCCAAATTCCTTTTCCTGAGTATGCGAGTATGTGCCTGCGTGTATGTGTGTCTACTTCTGATATCTATCACCCTGTAGAGTATGAAGTTTATTTTTGACATCAAAAGGGTAAATAAACAAGACAAGTTCAAGGAGTTTACTGAGATGATGGAAAAGTTGGAAGTCAGTTTCTAGTTTCAAATTAATATGTTTAATTTTTTTCAAATATTTTACAAAAGGTTCATGACAAACTTGGGGACATCCAAGATTATTTCCAGACCCCCTCTCCCACCCTTGCATTTTATGGTCTTTGCTGCTTATCTTCTTGGACTTAAAAATAGCTTTGTGCCTACCTTTTGTAAGACGAGCTCCCTTTGGCATCAGAAGCCTATTCCCCTCTCTCTAAACTTACACGGTAATCATGGGTGTCACTCACACTCGTGAATCATCAGCGTTTCTATTTGGCATAATTGCTTCACCTTCGGTTGGGTCTGCTACTTATTTATGAACACATTTGTGCTCCAAACAATGCTGGCTGGATGCTGCGAGGAATTCAAAACAATTCTGATCTAGTGTGTCCTCAACAGGCTTACATTCTGTTGTAGGGACAACAAAACATGATATTCAAGGCAATAATACAGAAATGGGCACTGTTTTTAGTTCTATCTTCCTAGAATGTAAATGTTTAAGTCACAGCTTAAAAAAGGTTTTCTTTCATTTGGCATTTCAGTTCCAGGAAGTGGTAGAAGCCGAATAAATATTAAATATTTCGTGGTGGTGGCAAGGATGATGAAGATGGTGGTGATGATGATGGTGGCATGGCTAGGATTGCACTTTCCCCAGTGAAACCGAACACCTGGCAGTTCTGTCTTTACAAGCTCTCTCTGAACAGCTGCCTTTGGCCGCAGCCTGAAGGTACAACTGTGGTCTTCGAGGAGGCAAACATCTTACCAGCCTGGAAATGGGCTTTATCTGTAGGCCTTTCTCTGCTGGGCTGACCTCTCACCTAGCTGTTCATTTCTTTTTTTAAGTTTTTTTTTTAAATTTCAGAATATTACAGGGGTACAAACACTTTGGTTACATAAGTTGCCTTTGCACCACCCGACTCAGAGCTACAAGTGTGCCCCTCCCCCAGACAGCGCGCACCACCCCCACCCCTGTTAGGTGTGAGTTTACCCATCCCCTCCCCCCCACCTGCCCGACACCTGATGAATGTTACTTCCATATGTGCACATAAGTGTTGATCAATTAGTACCAATTTAATGGTGAGCATATGTGGTATTTGTTTTTCGATTTTTGTGATACTTTGCTCAGAAGAATGTGCTCCAGCTCCATCCAGGTTAATACAAGAGGTGTTAGTTCACCATTGTTTTTTGTGGCTGAGTAGTACT
Source organism: Daubentonia madagascariensis (assembly GCA_023783475.1). NCBI lineage: Eukaryota > Metazoa > Chordata > Mammalia > Primates > Daubentoniidae > Daubentonia > Daubentonia madagascariensis. The sequence goes on along the minus strand of JAKFHU010000901.1, from coordinate 32,443,479 downwards.
CCATGGTGTGCATACACCACATCTTCTCACCATGCATTGACTCCTTGCACACTTTTCACATCCCATATCCCTGCCGTTGAGACATTGTTCTTCCTGGCATAGAATGACATCAGACCAGCATTCCTTGGAAATCTAAAATATCACAAGGAATACATGCTACCGACAATCCATTTTCCCCTGAATCATTTAGTACTAGATTAGCTTACTAATCTATACATAGATTTGCTAAAGCTGTAATGCTCTATTTCACGGATTTTGTTTGGTAAAATTTTTCTTGTTGTCTGTGAAATTGAAACACATGTACTTCAAAACCTGAGTGTGATTTCTACTTCATGTGCATTTCTCGTTCTATGAAGGTTTCTAAATGACAGGAATTGACTTTATTCTTTACTTGTATTCCTAGTGCCTAATTGGATACTGCAAACATAGTCTTCAAATAAATGTTTATGTGTGAGGGAGTGGAGGAACTGACAGGTGATTAACGCAGCCTCCACTTACGTTTAGCTGGGACAAAGATCACCTGCTTGTGAACTATGGGTGTGTCAGAACTAAAAAATATAACTTTTTAAACATGTAAAATTGATATTTTTAAAAGTTTTAAGATAGATTATGAAACCGGTCTTTGTTCTTGGTAAGTTTTTCCATTTGAATAGAATGGTGATTCTCCTGCTGGATTTGCATTCTGACTCATCCCTGCAGAGCAAGCTACGAGCACCTAAGGTTTGCTCCATTCTTCCTCCCACTGTCCACATGCATCCTTTATGAAGGGACAGAGGTGGTAGCTGTGCCCTGCCATGACCACTCTATGCAGAGAGCTTGTGCAATTGTCATTAGGAAGGGCGCTGGCCCAGGGATAAGAGGCCTTGTAGCTATGGCTTATGCCTTTATTTACTATGACCTCAGCAGGATCAGATGCATCGTTTTCAGGACCCAGAGCAAAATGGAAATGCAAAGCCATTGTTTTAAAAAGTACAGGGAATTTCAAGACAGTGATAATAGAGCATTAAGCCAACCCCAGGGCCATTCTGAGTGTGGAGTGTACCACTGCACAGCTCTGAGGTGTATGAGTTCCCTGTGGCTGCTATAACAAATGACCACAAACTTTGTGGCTTAAAGCCACAGAAATTTATTCTCACAGTTCTAGAGGCTGGAAGCCTGAAATAAAAATGTTGGCTGAGCCACGCTCCCTACCAAGGCTCTGGAGGAGGATCCCTCCTTGCCTCCTGTAGCTCCTGGGGGCCCCAGGCGCTGCTTGTCTTGTGGCCACATCACTCCAGTCTCTTCCTCTGTCGCCACACGGTGTCCTTCTCTTTGTGTGTCTTCTCCCTTTCTATTTCTTATAAGGACACTTGTCATTAGGTTTAGGGCACACCTGGATAATCCAGGATAATCTTATCTCAAGATACTTAACTTAATTACATCTGTAAGAACCGCTTTTCCAAATAAGCTCACACGCATGGGTCCTGGAGGTGAGGATGCAGCCCTATCTTTTGAGGGCACCATACGGTGTTTTGTGCATGCTCATGAAGCCAGTCCTGGACCGTAGACAAGTATCTTGATCTTTCCAAGTTTCAATGTTTTCATCAGTAAAATGTAAATAATATATGCCTTTTCTACCTCAGGAGGTGTTTTGCTGAACAAATTGGGTGATATATGCAAAAGCACTGCAATGTTAAATAAAATTCAAATGTGACAAAAACCATAAATCACTAAAATCAAACAAAAGCTTCTGAATTTCATATTTTCTGCCAGCGAAAGTCCCATTTCTCCACGCCCCTCTTCAGCCCACCTTCTCAAGAGATTTTTATACACGGTGGCCCCACATCTCCCCTCCCCTAGATCACTCAGTCTGCCGCAGTTTGGGGGTGTCCCTCCCCAGTGCTCACCACCAGCCCACCAAGACTGTTCTCACCAAAGGCACCAATGCCTTCCAGGTCCCCACTGTGCAGCTGCACTGCTGTCCTCATGTCACTGGACCTTTCCGCAGCTTCTGTGCTGTTGATCCTTCTCTCTGAAGGACTCCTCAGATTTTCATCTTCACCCTGATAGCGGATTTTGGTGTTCCTGAGATTTAGGTCGGGGGACCTGTTATCTTACTCTGAGTGTGGGTTCTCTCTCCTCTCTCTCGCTCCCCAAACTTATTTATCCAATTGTCCACTTGGCATCTCTCCTTGGAGTTTGCAGAGACATCTCAAATATAGCATTTCCGAAATGGAGTGCATGACTGCTGCCCACCTTCCCCACAGGCACACACTCAGTAGACACATGTGCACACGCGTGCCGCCACCTTAGCCTCTGCCTGCCTCAGGCCCACCATCCACACACATACTCGTGCAGGAGACTCGGTGCTGGTTTCCACTCCTTCCCTTTCGCCGCCCACACCTAGTCCATCGCGAGGTCCTAGGGTTTCTCTCTCTCTTCCTGGATTGCTGCAGTGTCACCTTTATTCTTCCAAATTCCATTCTCGGTCCTTTTCAAGCTACTCTTCAGACAGCAGCCAGACGTATTTGTAAAACACAAACTAGAACACGGTCATTGGCTATTTAAATCCTACGGTGACTTCCAAACCCTGGGACATGAACAGGCTTTGTGTCAGGCTCTCGCCAGCTCCCAGCCTTGCTGTCCGTCCTCTTAGCCTCTCGCGCAGCCCCACCCGGCGTCTTCTCTACTGTCTCGCCGCCCTGGTACTTTCTTTCATCCTTCCACATGAGAGGAACCTTTCCCGAGGATGTTGAGAACGTGTCCTTCTTCCCGAGTTAAACTCCATTTCTTCGTTCTATTTTTTCCCTGGCGTCATTACTATTTGAGATCATTTGTTCGTGGGTTGGTTACTTGTTTGTGCTTGGACTCCTCGATCTCAGAGGGCTCGTCCCTATTCTCTGATGAATCGTGCAGCAGAGTTAAATGCGAAGCTGGGCTTCATAAACATCTGGTGAATGGACGTTGAATCACTGAATGAGAGAAAAATCCACCTTCCACTCGTGGATCTCACACGTTAACAGGAAAATTTTATGAAGGTGTAAACGATCCTGCTCATTTGAGAGGATGCGGCCAGGTGAAGCTGGCTAACCTACTTGTGATCGGTGAGGTGGGAGAAGAGATCAGGGTCTACAGTGAGAGGCACTTTTTGGAAAGGGACAGATGTTAGGAGGTCCCAGATCCATTTTCTGGTGTTGTGGAAAAGTCTGGCCAGGCAAGGACCCAGCACGGCCTGGCAGGGAGGGCCCCAGCTGGGGGAGACATGGTGGCTAGGCAGCACTCCCAGGTGTTTGGGTTCTGAAGTCCTGCTATCGCGCCTGGAGCCCGGTACCCGTCGAGGCTGGCTAAAGAAGGGAGGTTGAGATTTGGAATTTCAACCTAGAAAGGCGGTTCTCTAACTTATTTAGTTAAGGATTGGTTAGGAATTTGGTTAGTAATTATAAGTATAGGATCCAACGGCTCCCTTTAAATTTATGAATTATTTACCTCATTGGGGTACACTTTTCACCTGCATCTGATTTCACCATTTCATACCCACTGACCTGAAAGATTTACCACAGCTTCAAAAGAAGCAGCGTGGTTCTTTTTGCCTTAAGGATCTATGCAAAAATATTCTTTTCTGCAAAATCAATTTTCAATTTCTTCTTTACAAAACAATTTTGAGTGATGGAGAATTTGGTGATGTATTCTTCCTGGAGAGTCAAACAATGCATTTTTGAAGCATAACAATAAGAGGCTCTTAAAAACGACCACCATATTTCAACTGTGGAAAGTGTCTAAGAATCCTGGACTGAAGATGTTTTTCATAATATTTTTATCTTTATCTTGAATGACAGTGATAGCATGTCCAAAGAAAGTGCGAAAGTGGCAGAATGTCAGGGGGAAGTCTTTTTTTGTCAGTGGAAGTGTCTCACGTGCTTGCACTAGACTGCTATGATGTCAATGCTAATGTGAATGCCATTACAATGTCAGTGTGAGATTTCTCCCCTTGCTTTTGTCAGTTTCAATTAGATGCTTGATGTTACCATAATGCAGTCTCTTCCCCTCCCCCACATTTAATGTACTTAAATTCTAAAAGTTACCACTTTTAAGAACCGTGCTCTATTTCCTAATGGCACTGCACAATGAACCCGTATTAAAAAGTAATACATTTTCCATATAGAAAGGAATATAAAGTAAGTTCCATAAAAGTACAACACACTTAGATTTTAAAGTATATAACATTAAATATATTAAAAGCACATTGTGTCATACTATATATATTAAAAACCATGAAAAAAGCCGGCTTTGCAATTTATTTTAAGTACATGAGAACTGCATTTAATAAAATGTTTAAAATATAATTTATTACTGTAACAATTTATTAATAATGATAACGAAATGCAATTGAAGAGGTTATTCATAAAAAAATGGTTTGTCAAAAGAAAAGACTTTTCCATTCTAAAGGTAAGGGCAATAGTCAGGAAGGCATACATTTTGTCCTCCTTGGTAATTTAACAATTCTAAAAAAAGCAAGCACAGTAAAAACCTTTCCCATAACTGTTATTCTCTAAAAAAATTGACATTGGTAGGATCTTATGCTGTGCATGAACTGATCATTTATTGTATTGGGTCCCCCTTTGCCTACAAAGAGCGGCACAGGTAACGTCACTTGTCTTTACCATGAACAGTTCCCCCTGAATGAAATGATAGTCAGTTTGTGTTGAAGTCAACGTATAAATATTTTACATATTGCATAACATAAACATCATTACATTTCCTCCTCTGGGAGAGTTGGTACGTGCAGAATATTTGTCAGTGCCTGAAGCTCAAAGCCGTGGTAAGATGTCAGATCTGGAATCTGTCACTTTGAGCTTTGCGTCTCATGTATTTATTTCACTCAGGCTGGTCTATATAAGGTGCCATAAAATGTGCATGCCTCACCCAGAAGATGATTTGTGCCAGACAAACGACAGATCTTTACCCCAAAGGCAGGCAGATGTTATATGCATTAGAAGAGACTAAGAAAGAAGCAAAGTATATATTGACAAATAGTTAACATCCCTAGACTTTTTCAAGAAACTTAGGTTTAAAGCTGAGAGAAAGTTCATGATAGGTGTTTCCCCTCAATAAATTGTAACCCACTAGAGCATCCTAGAAGAGAAAAAAGGTTATCATGTTAACTATAGATTAAGTTCTTTCCTGTGTACTGCCTTTGTCTGGGGAGTAGGGCTCTCTGCAGCAGCACCCATCCCTCCCCTGAACGTGTTTTCCAGCCTTCAGCGGCCAAGCTTGAGTGACTGTTCGCACCTTAGCAGAGGTGTGGATGAGACACAGACACGGAATTTTAGTAATTTTATGTTGCTATTCTCCCACAAACTCTCAAAGATTCCAGGTGTTGAGGGTGGAGTGGGAAAGCTTGGAGGAAAGTATAAGAATTGATAAATGAATTAAAATATTTAGGACTGCCTGATTAGCAATTTGTTTCTGTTTAGATTGTCTTCCAAATATTGTAGACACATAGCTCTTACTAGCAAATTAAGAGGAATTAGTTTATTCTCTTTCTTTTTCTTTTTTTAAGAAAGGGCAAGCAACTGCCTGGTCCTTACAACTGATCATTAATATTTTAAAATTGTTAGCTCTGGGGTCTAAAACTTCAGAATGTGGAGGTTTGCTTAGGTAGACGCTTCTAAGGGTCCCTTGGTCATCTCAACTCGTCTGTTCTTGCAGTGAGCAAGGTTGCCCAGCCCAGAACTTCACATCTTAACAGTGGACTTTCACTGCAGACCTGGTTAGTTTTAGGGTCAGAGACAGAGCTTAATATAAAAAGAAAATACAAGAAGTAAAACACTAGCAAAGTTTTCATCTATGGGGCTTTGTTCTTCACATGTCTATCAACTAATGAGTGAATAAGTGAAACGTGATACATCCATGCAATGGGATATTATTTGGCAATGAGGAGTGGAGGACTGACAGATGCTTGAAGATGGATGAACTCTGAAAACACTGAAAAAGAAGCCAATCACAAAAACCCACATATTGTATGATTCCATTTATACGAAATGTCCAGAATGGGCAAGTCTATAGAAAGAGACAGTAGATAGTGGCTCCCTAGGACTGGGGGCAGAGGTGGGATGGGGCTGGGGCTGGGAGGACCATGCTTAGGGGTACAGGGTGATGAATATGTTCTAAAATAGTGATGATGGGTGCACAAGTATGTTAATACGCTGTAGTCCACTGAATTGAACATTTTAAATGAATTGAGTGATCTGTGGATCATATCTCAATAAAACTTTTTTTTTTTTAAAGAAACAAACTAAGTTCGGAAAATACACCTATAGCACTTAGGACCAATGCAACTCAAACTGGCTTATATAAAAGAAGGGATTTTTTTGTCAATTCAAGTGAAAGGCTAATGGATAGGGTTAGATCCAGGTATGCCTGGATTCAGAGTCTAAACAATGTCAGTATCCTTTCATCCTCTGGCAGCTTTGCTCTCCTAGAATGGCTGCACACAGCGGCCTCTGGAAGTTTCAGCAGCTGCACAACTAACCTCCTTTCAGCTTCACACCTGCCAGGGAAAAGCCACAGCCACTTTCCAAAGAGACCCAGAGAATATCACAGGAGTGAGAGGCCAGCAAGGAAGGCATCCCAGAAGGAAGTAAGGTAGCGGATGGTGATAGGTGCTTGGTAAAAATAACAGGTAGGTAGATTGTAGATGGATGGATGGATGGGTGTCCACAACAAATCTTTTTAAGAAAATTCCAACTAATCAGCTGTTAATTCTCACGCCAGCAAAACAGAATTTCAATTATTGTACATTTTAATATATATTCACATCCTGTAGAGTAAATTTCCTCTTATTACACTTGTTTTCCAAACTGTTTTTGTTTACCCTTCTGGATTGTAAAAGAGATGCATACTATTATGAATTATTTAAATGAGAATAGTCTGGAAAAGAGAATCATTAAGGACAGAAGAAATTTCCACAAACCATAGAAAATTCTCATCTTTCTGTAGAACACCTTTATGAGAACGTAAACTCAACAAAGCAAGATATCAGTTCTAAGATAAAACAACGAAGTCAAATGAAAAAGGAATATCACAAAACTGCACAAGCAGAGCGAGGGACAGGAACGGTCTCGCTGCGGAACTAAGAGACAGAAGCCAAGGCCACTGTTTCCACGCTCTGGGGTCTTAAAACATCACGAGAAGTTATCAGTTATTTGAAAGATAAAAAGGAAAAAAATGTAAAACAATTTGCTCTGTGCCTTTGCTGGAAGCGGTGCTTGATGATATTTTAGCACTTTCCCTTCTGTCTGTTCAGGGTTTCTGTTCCCTCTTGAGCCAAAGCTGGTGATCAGAAAACAGTCATTTCTTCAAGATTTTCAAATTTATTTGTTCAGAAGTTTACATAATATTTTCTTAGATTAATTTGTCTTTACCTCTGTTGTTAGACGCCTTTTTCCTTTGCGATGTTCACGGCGCGTGTCTCTCTGCTGTTTCCCTTCCTGCTCTTACCTCGGTCTTTCTCCTCTTTTAACCATCTACACCCGCAAAATATTTGTCAATTTTAATTTCTTCAATTTATCAATTCCACTGTTCTCATTTTAAATGTTTGTTATTCGTTATTTCACTTGATCCCCATGACAACCTATACAGTAGGTAGGATAACTGATAATTTACATTTCACAGATAGCAAAACTGAGGTCACTTTTCCGTGGTCACGGAAACACTGAGCTGCGGAGCCAGGACCGGACCCAGGCAATCCGACTCTCACGTCTGTCTTGGCGGCTATGCCGTGTTGCCAGTGTTATGTCTGTTCTGTTACTTACGTATGTACGATCCTTTTGATCTTCACTTGCTTTGTGGAATGTTGAGTGAATCGAGTTAAAATTTCCTACAACATTGGTATTTCCGCCATTTAAAAAATCTTGTCCTAAAACCCTCACATTGAGTGATCTAACACAACAACGATGCGCTAGTCTCACCGTTCTGCGCCTTCATGAGGCTCGACTGGGCAGCCTGCAGCTCTTCCTGAAAAGTGGGGAGGGACACAGGCAGGGTGGATGGGCAGAGGCTGGGGGGTCCAACGGGACACCCTCATTCTCCCCAGCAAGGCTTCTCGCGACGTAGTGGTCCAACCTGAATGTTGTTATACGGTGGCTGGCTGCTAAGAGCGTGTGTTCCAGAGGACTGAAAATGGAAGTTACCAGGCCTCTTAAGCACCTAAAATCAGCTCGGCATTGCTGCAGTCCTTGGTCAAAGCAGCTCACAGGGCAGCCCAGGTTCCAGAGGAGGGCAGACAGACACGACCTCTTGATATAAGCAGCACAAGCACAGATGGAGTCCTTTGAATAGCTTGGCCAAAAAGGCTCATGGATGTCTATGAGAGGTTGTTGCCTGAAATGTCTTCCTACCTTTCTTTAGGCTGCCTTTGTTTTATGAAGTAAAGCCTACATAGGCTTTCTTAAAAATTTAATTCCATATACAATACACCCTGAAAGATGTTATCTGGAATTGACAACAATGCAATAGAAAAGGGAGAGAAGTTGATAGGGATATAATGGAAGTGATATTGGCAACGATTTAATAATTTTTAAACTGGGAGATGTGTCCGTGGGGCTCATTATGCTATTTTTTTCTACTTTTGCCTTTGACAACTTTCCATGAAAAATATAACATAAAAAACATTTTGGTTCTAAACGATTTGGAATAAGTGGAGATGGCTCATCCACACCGAGCCCCTGGGTTTTGCTCTGTGTGAGCACCGTCCTGGGAGGGTGGAGGGCGCGTGCGAGTCACGGCGCTCACATCCCCGGCCGAGGCGGGAAAGCCTTCATCGAGGCCTGTTGTCCCGGTTGCGTTCTTTTTATTTTTAATTTTTGGTCTGACTAGTTTTTGATTATTTAATACTTTAAGAGAAGACTGTTTCATCACCACACAAATGATATATTTCCACGGGAAAGGGAAGAAGATGAGGAGAAGGAGGAAGAGGAGGAGGAGGAGGAAGAAGATTCCCGTGGGCCAAAAGAAAAAACTTACGTGTAGTCCAGTGAGGTTGCTTTTATTCTGCGTAGAAATTTAATATGCGCACTCTGAGCCCAACGCCACGCTTGTTAAGGGTGCACTTGCAAAACCACCTTCGAAGTGGCGTAGCTCTCGTACAAGCTGGGTGGAGGAAACGTCTCTGCAAAAGATGCATAACAAAGATCTGTGGAAGTATTGTTCTCACAGACCTCCTGCATCGTTCAAGTGACACTTGAATCTTAACTGGCCACTGCCCATGTTCACTCCTGATGACAAGCACATATTGACAACAGCCAAGGCAGCCTGCCCCAGCTGCCTGAGTTCAGCAGAGCTGACTCCACACCCCTTGTTGAGAGCCGTGGAAGTGGCGAGTGTGTCAAATGCTTGGTTTGCCCCGTGAGCAAGAGGCCAGGTCCGTTTCGTCAGGCATCCTCATCCTTTCAAAACCTTAGAATGCTCAGACTAACTAAGGGAAGCTGTCGACATCGCTGAGCTCAGGGAAACATTTCTTCCAGATGCCCTCGTCCCCAGATTCCCGCGGCAGCTCCAGGCGTCTGCAGTCGCAGCCAGCAGGGGCGAAGGGCTGAAGAGCAGGGAGACAGTGGACAGACCTGCCTGGAGGTCAGTGCTTCTGGGGCTGGGCACAGAAGAGAGTCTGGTCCCTGCCCTCCTGGCAGACAGAAAGCCTGTGGTCCATGGACCAGAGCATATCGCCTTGAGGCCCTGGGGAATTTTTCATGAGGAAGCTTCTGAGGAAAGACTCGACTTCCTGTTCACCTGGACAGAAGATGTTTTATTTTAGAAATTAAATAAAATTTAGATCTTATGGGAACTCTGTCAGGTTAGCTTGAAAATCTATAAATCAACAATTTAAACTAAGTAAGGCACCTCAGTAAGTGGATGTTCTTCTTCAGCGGCAATGTTGGACAACCTAAAGAAAGAAGGTCTAGGTTCACACCGTGGGTGTGCCAAAAAGTGGTGCCCAGCCAGAAGGGAAGATATAAGCTATATTGACTTCTTTTACTGTGATTCCCCTACCCAAAGAAGTAAGTCTTCTACTGTGTGGAAATGTCATATTCTGACCAGTAACTAGTGTGCTACCAAATCATTTTTGTTAATGCATATATACCAGTCTTGGCACCAAAATATTAACAACCCCTGTGCTGTTAGGATTCATTCAAATGACAGAAACCCAATATATTAGTTGTGGAACTACTTGCTGTTATAAAATGTGGCCACAATTATAGTATGTTATAGCCTAAAAACAGTGTAAGGCAGTTGAATAGTCACTGGGGCCGTCCTGCTGGCTGCAGTTGTTCAGGGACCCTGGTCTCTCTTGGACACCTGGCTTCCAAGGACTCCCTGGGAGGTGTTTTATCTCAGCTGGTCAGACAGAGGAAAGAGCTGGGGACTCATAGGGGAAGGTGAGAGATGGAAGAGCCAGGCCTGCAAGTCTCACGCCTCACCTGCGTCCCCATCCAGGTTGTGAGGGCCAGCCACAGGCCACCCTGAACCACAGAGACCCACGGATGAGTCTAGTTAGGCTCCTCTGGAGATGCAGAAGAAACAGAGTTCAAAATGTAGCTTAAGTGAAGAAAACATATTTAATATATTGACTTATGGACCTTCGAAGTTCACAGTGGAACCGGCCTCAGGGGCCCCAAGGATTGTACCAATGTCAGTTCCCTCTTGGATGCCCGTACCACCCTCTTTGTTTCCTCTTCCTTCCCCTTCCCCCTCTCTAGCCCCTGCCGACTCCATCCCTCAGCCTGTTCTTTTTCAATTTGAACAGTCAGTTTTCCCTCCAGTGGTCCACGGGCTTGCTCAATGGAGAGCAGGGAAGTGAGTGGGGCTCGCTCCTCTCCAGACTTCAGCAACCCTGGAGCAAACCCAGTCCTTTTCCCTCCCGCTCTCCCAGAGGAGGATTCCAACAGACCTACCACGGATGCTGCGTCCCTCCTGGGATAATGACGATGTTTGTGGAGATAATCATTAGATATTCTAATATCTCCAGTGACTAGACAGACCCACATCACTCCTTTCTCCCACTGTGGCCAGGTATTCAGGTGCTTTGATTGGCAGCCTCATCACAACCCCATGGAGAGAAGAAGGGGGTCTCTTCAAGGAAGGGGTTCTTTTATGAGAAGATGGGGGAAGGGCTCCTGCACACAGAACAGCAAAGAAACAATTGTAAATGGAATTTTACAGGCAACCAAAAGTCTATGAATGGACAAGATGCAGTTGACTAAACCACTGACCTAAGCATCAATTTACATAAAAGAACTTGAAAACAACACGCAGACTCAGTTATAACACAGCTGGTGGAACCTCCTCGGCCACAACTTGGGGGGTATTTCTGCACCAGTCTTGCCGGCATTGTAGCACCTGTTTGCATTTTGTTGATCCTCATATATTCCACGTTCTGCTCCTAGTGACATGCTAATCACAGACAATTCCCTGTCTCTGTCTGAAATTGCTCCAAGTTCATAATTGTAAACTGTAACATCTTCAACAATTTACATGGTAATCATTTCTATTTCTATTTGCTTCTGTATAGATCTCCAGATCTGAATAAAATCTGGAAATGGATGTTCCTATAACACTGAAAATATGTCGGTTAGGATTCAATGAATGTCTGGCTGTGCCTTCTTCTCTGCCTGACTTTGAAAAGAAGTCACCAAACTCCTGGATTTTGAACTAGAATACATTTCTCATTATGAAGAAATTCTTGGTTACTTCCTGATTGTTTTATAATTATCCACGGGGGTAAAAAACCTATTTTGGGGCCACTTAAATATGTGTTGCTCACGCTCAAAAGATTTAAGTACTTGTACATTTTGGATGAATGGATAGGAAAATGTGTTAACCTCATTGTGGATACTCAATTTAACTGTAATACTTTGGGGAAGGGTCTGTTACAGTGAATCAGATCCTAATTTGGAAGTCAGAAAGTAGGAAATCTCATCCCAAATTTCACTAAGATCAGCACCATAAAAGCATTAATTTGTCAGCAATGGGGATTTATAAGGAAGCTTTCTTTGTAGCCAGTCATTGATCCAAATGGACTGGTTTCAACTTAGACTTTGAAAAATAACTTCATCAGCCCCCTTAGTAATAAAAGAAGAAAGTTATATAATGAGATGTGTTTTATTCTCTCTATGTATGATGGTTCCTTATATGGAATACTCTTCAGATGAAAATGAGATTCACAATTTTATAGAAAATTCTTTGAAATCACCTATTTTTGTGATTTGGAAAATTCAGAATTCCTTATTTTTTGAATCCTTTATTTTTAAATTATGTTTTCTTTCTATGATTTAAAAAGATTTTCCAGTATGCCTTATCCATAAATTTTATATGACATTGTAAGTTTTTAAAGTGATATTCAGATGCCCTATGTCCCCTACAGCAAGAATTCTTCATATGGGTCCCTGGATCTACCTGGAGACCCCTTCAAGGGAGTTGGTTCATGGCACGAACTCATAGGAGTACATGGCCTTGGGTGGGAAAAAAATGCATCTTAATTCTACACTAGCCTCTAACTAAAAAAGAGTATTTTTTTTTTTCAGTGAATGTAGGCCACAGCTATAGCAGCATAGCAGTGTTGTGACTTTGTCAATGATAGAAATCACAGATATTTTCATACCATTTTACTGGTGTTGCAGATAACTTGACATATCATTTAAGCTCATCACTACTTTGAAATTTTGGTATGGTTATTTGAACTGCAACTCGTTATATTGATTTAAAACACTAATAAAGAAAAACATATATTATGATCACACAAATCCTTTTTAATCTTGTGATACCTGAATTTGATATATCTGGTTTCCTTAATAACCCTGTGCGACCCATTGCATTCATGTGTAAACATCACCAGGAGAAGAGGGCCCCAGGGACCAGCTGTGCTGGGGTCCTTGGTCCTGACCCACAGAGAGCATCCCCCTACGTAAGATTTCACAGTCAGTGCAGGCTTGCTTTTTGTCTTTTTCCCTACTCCTGTCTCTTGGTTTACTATTTCTTTCCACTCCGGGATTCATTGCCTTCATACTGACTTGGAGTTCCCTGAGGGTCTCTATTGCCTAAGAAGGCTTTGCCTCTCCCAATGTGCCTCCTGTTTTTATTTAATTTTTCCTCTAAGTTTTTTACCAGGCCCAAAGGACCCCCTTACTTCCTTGGAGCTGATTATTCTAGATGTTCAGAGGAAAGAAATTGATTACATGTCTGCTAACATGTAAATGAGAACCTCTACTTTGCTACCAGGATATTTGCATTAAGCAAAACCCTCTCTGATGAGTGGAATCATCCTGTAAGTGCACGAGAGGAAGGGTGGTGGTGGCGGGTGCAACAAGCCTTTCCACGACACCTTGGGTGTTGCCGTGGGGGTGACCCACACGGCCATGTGTCTTCACTGCCGTCCTCCCTGTGAGTGCCAGAAGCCCCGTAGGGTGTGACGCCTGGTGACAGCTGGCGTGGACACATCAGGCACTCAGTGAATATTTCTGTCCCTACAAACTGGGCTCTGGACCATTGGCAGAATCAGATAAACTTGCCTTTCCCAATTGTAAGCTCAAATCCTCATGCACAGAGGGAAGGGTTTATTTATAAGAAAATTTCAAACTACTTATCAAAAATACCTGTATTAGTTTTCCATTGCGGTCGTCAAAATTCACTACAACTTATCTGCTTTCAACGCCTCTCATCTCACTGCGCTGCGCGTCAGCCCTTGTCCGGCCGGGGCTCTTTGCTGGAGGCTGTGGGGGACGGTCCACCTCCAGGCTCACTCAGTTTGCTGTGTGGAGCTGTGGCGCTGAGCTAGCCCTGTCCTTGCTGGCCACCGACCATGGTGGCTGTCCCCTGCCCCTTGAGGTCACTGGCCTCTCCTTCAAACCAGCACCAGTGTGGCAGTTCCCTCTTCCTCTTCCAATCTGACTTGTCCCTGTGTCCTGTCTCCTCTGCCTCCAGCCAGAGGAAGTTCTTTGCTTTTAAGGTCTCATGTGATTAGACTGAGCCACATTGAATAATCCAGCAAAATCTCCCTATTTTAAGGTCCACAACCTAAATCACATCTGCAAAGTTTCTTTTGCCATGTAAGGTGACATATCCACAGGTTGCAGGCATTAGGGTGTAGATGTCTTTGGGGAGGTCACTCTGCCTACTCCAGGGTGCTTGAAGCAATACTATCCCCCAACTGACATCTACATTTCTTATTTTAGGGAGGAATTTCCATATTAATAAAAAGGCTTGATAAACTCCTATGTAACTAAATTAGCTTATTCATGGAAATCTCTAGGAAGAGATAAATAAAGCACCCATGTTGACAACACAAATGGATAGATCTGTTGGGGGGATTAGATAAACTTCTTTGATCCCCAGGGACATTATTACACTTACAAATGTTCTCAGCAAATTCAAGTTGTTTCCTTCTAAGTTTCTCCTGCATCTAAATGGGCATGAGATGGGGATCGGGCTTTGCTCCCGATAGTGATGTGCCCGGGTTCTGGGGTCTCCCCAGTAGTGCTACTGCAACCTCTCCAAGGTAGTCACAACCAGTGCTTCTGATTTTTTCCCAGTTACTCTATTCCTTAAGCAGTGCCACTCAGCTGGCCGTGGATGTGGGCAGGCGTGGCTGGACATTGGTATTGTGTGGCCAGCAAGTGAGCTTTGTGGTGATCATTCCGGCTGTTCATTGCGCCCTTTGCTGTTTGGTTGGCACGTTACCTGGGAAATTGATAACTGGCCATTTCAGGTTTGCTGCCAGGGACTAGAGTTTCCGAGGGCCGTGTCCATTGTGTACTTGTGCTAACGGTATGCGCAATGAGGTGTCTGCCTCAGTCCTCCTTGCTCAAAGTGCTGAGTTCCGTTGCTCCTTGGTAGGGTTTAAGAAGATTATCTGCAGAACCCAGTATTCCGATGCATCATTACATTCTTCTGAGATGTGTGTTGAAAAGTTGGTAATTAAGGTTTTTGAGGATATCATAAATAGCAGGTGTTAGGACACACCTGCAAAGAATATTTGATATGTTCTTAAATACACATATTTATATGAGCACCAACTAAGGAAGAACATGGAGACTGACAGCCTTTTAAATGCCGAAGTGTTTTACTCAATCTGCATATGAAAAAGTTCTTCTAATAGTGTACTAAAATATACTTTTCCAGGAGAAAAATATTCTTCTGGAAAGTAAAATAAGAATTGTTAGGCAATATTTAAACAACAGAGGATATGGCAATAATTTACCCATTGAGTCTAATAAGTGTGTCCACGATGACTTTTGATTGTTTTGATAAAATTAACTGGCCATAAACCAACACCATAAAAAGAAACAAACATAAAACTTATCTTTTTGAGTTAATTTGTTCTACCAATTGAGTAAAAATAATGGAACCAGCTATCTATCTATCTATATATATAGGTACATGTTCTCTTTTAGAATTTTCTATTTGTGGGTTCAGAACATATCAACTTTATATTAATTGTGGATTGCCTTTTGGACAGGCAACCTGACAACGAATATTTATTGGCTTCTCACTTTGGAAAGTTAGAAGTAATTTTTAAAAACATTATTTCAAGGGAGAATCAGGCCAGTTAAAGCCTTCATAGATATTCACAGTGGAATTAAGGATTAAAAGAAGTTTGTCCAGAGCATAAGAAGGGATTAGAAAATTAGAGACCTAGATATGGAATGAGCTGAACTTCCCAAGTGGTCTTTAACACTTACCTTCATACGTTACTCCTCTCAAAAGAATGATCCAGAAAAATATGAAAATTGCAGCCAAACCTGAGGAAAACTCTCTCAACTACGTAGAAAAAAACATGAAAAAGAATACTGCAAACTTAAATGAAAATAAATGTAAGGTAAGCTCCACACTGTTGAATGAAAAATATATTCTTATATCAACCCTATTTGTCATAATAACACTTACAGTGTAGTTAGAGGTCTTGTGAATTTACATTATAACTCCCAGTTTCTGGAGTTTATAACTTAGCCATAAACTTGCTGTGCAGCAAAATGTGGCAAATAAATTTTACAGCAGATGCGAACATGCACGTGCAGAGCCGTATAGGATTCAAAGAGGGGGAAGAAGTGTCCACAATTTGAGCTGAATAAGCCAACCAACAAAATCAGAAACTCCCCTCCCTGCCACCTCCCCAAGGCTCCATCCTACAAATGACAGTGCCTTGAAGGGCGGTACCTGTGCTGCAGGTGAGTGGGCTTCACTTGCAGCCATGGAGAACTTGCAGGGCCTGGTTTGCCAGCTGCTCAAGGAACCTTTCCTGGCCTTTGACTTCTGCGCTTGTGCGGCCTGATCTCCTGCGTCTCAGCATTTCGGTGCTCTTCCCGTCCCCTCCCTCTTCTACCGTGGCCCAATCGGCTGCCTGTCCAGGTGCCGTCAATTGTGCGGATTTGGCATTGCGGTAGAAGGAATAGCCTCCCAAAGATGTCCACACCCTAACCCCCAGCGCCTAGGGATGTGCTTCTTTCACAGCAAAAGGGACTTTGCAGATGTAATTGATATCACGTTAACATTATTGGAAAGACATTAATAGAAAGATTTCCAGGTGGGCCCAAAATAAGTGCAGGTGCCCTTAACAGCAAGGAAATTTCTCTGGCTAGAAGAAGAGACAATGCAGAAGCAAGAGAAGTCAGAGAGAATTGAAGCAGGAGAAGGACTCCATGCGCTTTTGCTGGCTCTGAGAAGTAGGGACTTACATGTAGACTGAGGATAGGAGCTCACAAAAAGGAACACAGCTTCTAGGAGCAAAGATCTCTGATGGCAAGGAAACGGGCTTCAGCCCTGCAACAGCAATGAACTGAATCTGACCAAACACCTGACTGAACTGGAAGCAGAAGCTGCCCCAGAGCCTCGAGTAAGGAACACAGCCCTAGAGACCCCATGATTTAAGTTCGGAGAGACCCACATCCAAATTCTGACCTACAGAATTGTGAGATGATGAACGGCTATTATTTTGACAGCTATATTTATGGTAATTTGTAGAAAACTAATACACTAACATTTCAAAAATGATGGGAAACTGTTTCCAACATTTTGGGGGTTGTCCGGTTTGGTGCATCCTGGTTTCAGGTTCTAACGTATGCTTAATTAATTGACTCTATGGATCATCTTTTCTCTTCTTCTAGCTTCTCATACTTCTTTAACCTAGATGTGGAATGCAGACACTTTGTACACATTTCCTCCCCAAACTCATAAGCAAACAGGCATTTGTAGAAAATACCTGAAGGGCAAGAAGATGAAAGGTGGATGTTGCATCCAAGCCCGAGCTGGTCTCCAGCGAACCCTGCCATTGGGTATTAAAAGCCTTGTTTAGGATCCTCCAACAATGAATTAGGGTTAGTCTGTGTGACCAAGAGGATCCAGAAGAAGTAATGGTCTGTGACTCCAAATCCTAGGTCAAAGGTTTCGGCCCGGCTTCATCTCTCTGATCACTGGTCCTGTGAGATGCCAGCTGCTGTGCCCAGGCACACTCAAGCTTTCTAGGGAGAGCTGCCCGTGATGAAGAGGTGAGGCCTCCTGCCAACAGCCACGCGTGTGCTACCTTGGAAGTGGCTTTTCCAGCCCCAGTCAGGCTTTCAGATGAGTCTGCCATCCCTGCAGACGGTTTGACTGCAGGCTCATGAGAGAGCCCACGCCAGAGCCACCCGGCTCAGCCACTTTCAGACTCCTGACCTGCAGAAACCGTGTGAGGTGATAAATGTTTGTTGTTTTAAGCTGCTGTGTTTGGGGTAACTTGTTACATGACAATAGATGACTAATGCAGTTTAATATCTTGGAAATCTAAAAAAAAAAAAAAATACTTGACATTTTAAGTTAGGTATCCATGTTCCTAAAAGTGTTTTGACCATCTTGTTAACTTGGGACCCTACCTTGTCCCAGCTGGCTCTGTCCCCCTCTCTCCTCTGGCTCCGCCTCACTTGCCAGAACAGCCTGTCCTTCTCAGGTGGAGCAAGCTCACTGCAGTTTCCACCCTCACATCACTCTGGGGTTACATGTGCATATCCCAAACCCTTCCAGGGGCTCAGCAAACAACTAGGTGTTCCCTAAAACAGAAACGACTCTCCTCAGAAGGCAGCAATTTTTCATGACTGTCATTTCTGTTGGTATATAATGCTATTACTCTGTGCTCAGTGAAAACAGAGATCATAGTTCAATACCTTCCTACCTCTCCCTGCTTCCCCACCCGAGCTTGCGTACTTTAAGGGCACCAAGTAGCGCTCTTTTAGCGTTGTTCTCATGTAAACTGAACCCGTTTTCTTTAACCTTTTCTCATGAGGCATATTTTCAAAACTTTTGGTAAGTTTGATTAATTCTCTCAAAAGCCTTGCTAATCTTTCTATAGAAATCAAATAGGAGAAAACAAAATTAGACACTGTCCTTCTGAAAAATGTGTGCTAAAGTGGACTGTAGCGGGAACACACCCCACAAAATGAAACTCCACGGTGTTGCCAAACTTAATCACCCATACTATTCACAAATACTGGTTTGGAAAGACTCATGGCTGTTTGCAGAACTGAATCAAACCTCAGAGAATGAGCATTTATTGCTACAAATCATCAAATGAATTTGGCAGAGGTTTAATCTAGAAGAGAAATATGAAATATCTGAGCAATTACACGTGACTCCTGAGATGACATTCAGAGTGGCTGCTGTTTATTTGGGTTTATTTGGACCACTATTCTCTTTGGGGTGTTTGTTTTTGTTTCTCAAGCCCACTCCCTGAGGTAGCATCTGCCCTTAAAAAATTTTTTATCAAGGCCCATAATTGAAATATCTACTTTCTCATACATTTTTACCTGCACCTGCTTGATTTTTAATCCACCACAAAGAAGTATGTTCTTTCCATTCCATGTGCTATTTTAATTTCCCTCTATTACTTGCCTTGTTCATGTACCAATAAATGATTATTAGATATTAGAATTTAAAAATGTTTTTCCATTGCCTCCTATGCCTATGAAAGTTGAGTTTCCTTTTTTTGCCTTTACATTCTTACTTTTATTTTTACAAACTTACACTACTTCCCAGACTATTTTCATAATGATCTGGCCTGGTTTCCGCTTCTTATGGTCTTCTTATTTGCATTTCAGATCTCTGGATAGTTCTTACCTAATTAAGAACCATCTAATGGAGCTCAGCGACTTCTACTGTTCCGCAGTCCCAGGGTGAGCCAGGGTCACCAGCAGGGGCCTCAGAGATGCCAATTATTATCTGAAAAGGAGCTTTATTAAGTCCTGAAAGTAGCATTTGAGGAATCATGAAGACGTAAGCTCATGTGCTTAACTAGGCTGTGAAGAAGAGAGTAAACGCTTTGGATCACTCTCAGACGTATTGGGCTCTCTGCCTGTTGGTCTGGTGACCGGGACCGGGCACTCCTTCTGCCTTTACGTGGGAGGAAGACCACGATAGGCTAGGAGAACCACTTGTTGTCACAGTCTCATAACAACCGCTGCAGGTTCATGCGGAGTTACTATGTCAGGAATAATGAGTCTCTTGGTGCCCAGGAACAAAGTGACAGTAGCTAATGAGGCAGAACAGTGTATGTGATGAAGCAATGACATTTTTTTGAAGTCAGCAATCTGAGCCAGAGATCAATAAGTGTTTTCCAGGGTTAATTCACCGGTCACCATTACTGACATGCTATTAGAGGTAGAGATGAGCTCAGGGTCCAGGAGTGGAGCTTAATCCAGATAAGTGTTCAGGACATCAGATGTTTATTTCAATAATCCAGAACATCACAGCATTAGTCCTAACCCGCCCTCTTCAGGGAGCCTCCACCCTTAATCAATTAGCTCCGCCTGGCCTGCGGCTGTCTGAATCCTCCCCTAGCCTGGGTCCCAGATTTCATCCTCTGATTGAATCTCGAGAGGAAAGCCTTCATCCACCTGCACTTATGTGAGTTTCAGGGTTGAGTAACTTCTATTTCTATTTGTTTGGGGAAATGGTGAGCAGGAGACCCATTTCTGTCTGTAATGGATATCGTATTATATCGCAGGTTGCACTGTGGATACGTCAGGTAAAATTTGGAATATCCGGGCTTTTGTCTTGCCTTTTCATAGACTCACAGTTTGCATCAAAGTGAGTCTTTCACCCATCTGTGCCTCATTTATATACCTGTCAAATAGGAATAATAATAATCACTCCATAGTCGCTGTCAGAGCTCATGCAATAATAATATTTATTGAACCCTCTCCAGGGCCTGGCATAAAGATTTTACTTGCACCTTCAGTTAAATCACGTGACAATCCCAGGAGGTAGGTGCATCCTCAGGTTATGTGGGAATATACTCAGTAGTTTGCATCTTCTGTTTTCTATGTAATTCCTTTGCAAGTCCTATATTCTTTGAGTATTTCCTCATAGCTCTTATAGTCTTTGAGTCTATTTGTAGCATCTTGGAAAAAAATCTTTAAGTGCCTTGATTAACAACGACTCTTAAAACAACCCCAATTATAGCATATAGGTGACAATGCCGTGTTGCAAGAAGGTACACAGCTTAAAATTGTCTAAATTCAGGTCTAAAACTTGCCTTGTCAGCCCGCAGCCTGTGAAATAACAGGAATGGTGCCAGGTTACTATTGTAAGAAGAAAAATGGGGCCACTGCCTGATTTTAAGGACAAAGGAAAGTATCTGAAATTACAAACAGAATTTCCAAACTGCTCGAGAGTGAGAGACAGAAGCAAAGACAACAGGAACTGCGGGTAACAACAGGTCGATAATCTTGTGTTGTTAGACTCGTTATTTATCAATTATATCCTGTGGAAATTCAACAACGGTCTTAATTTTAAGGCCCAAGGTAAAAGGGAGGGAAGAAAAACTTAATCTAAACTAAAGTGGATATGCACAAAACTTCCCACAACTTCAAGAAGGTGCTTATAAATCAACAACAAAGGGAATTTAAAGTGAGATCCATCAACAGTCAAAACGTACTGTCCTAAAAGGTGAATTGTACCTAAAGAGTCTTTTTTTTAAACTATCAAATCTTTCATCCAAATTTCCTAAGTTAAAAAAAAAAAAAAGCAAGCAGAGCGTGGGGCGTTTTAAGAATGAACCACTATGTGCATAAGGCCATTCAAAGGAGAAAAAGCCCAGTATCAGAATTACTGATTCGATGGCTCTGGTATTGCTCCGACATCTGCAAAAGCACCCTACAGCAATTCTTCTGGGACTGATGATTCTATTGGTGCTAACCTAGGATGTTTCTCATTCAGAAGCTCTTCCCCAAAAGTCAAGAGTTCAACCGTTTTCATCTTGTTAGAACTGGAATTCATTAGAGAAAAGTAAAGGCCTCTAAGTTTGAATGGGAGACATTTGAGGCACCAATTTAAAGATGAAATAAGGATTAAAACCCTAACTAGCAGGACACAGAGCCAGATATCCTTGACAGACAAAGATAGATTGTGCAAATACAACACAGATTTCAAATAATAATTACAAATTGATGGTGTAGTAGACCATGGTTTAGATATAAACCATAACTAAACACTTTAGAAATTTATTTTAGGATTAGAAAAATAGAAACATTTTAGAAAATAAATAGACAGCAGTTTTTTTTTTTTAATGACACCAAGTGACAACAGTTGTATTACTTAGTTTTCTATAAAATAAAGTGTTAGGAATATAAAAAGAGTGACCAGATTGTACATTGAAGGGATTATTGATTATAGTATTTCAATAGAAATGGGATAATGCATCACACAGAGAATTGAATATTTGTAGCTATTGGCTACACTCCTTGCAGAGGTGAACGTCTCAACGATGATTTGGCCTTTCCTGGGCATAAAAGGGCAGGACAGGATAGACCATCTGGTTTCCTCCTGACCTTTAATGTTTCTATGTAACTCTGTATTAGCAAGGCAACAGCCAGTCTAAGGAGATAATGCCATCTGGTGCCACGGAGATATGAAGCAGGATAATCTATTAGATGGATAATAAAGGAAAGGCTGTTGGAATTACACCCAACTGCCTGGGAACTATAAAAAACCGTGTGCGGCAACTGGGTTTGACGCTGAACTAATCGTGACTGGGAAAAACACATCCACGCCATTTGCTAAAACTCTGTTTCTATAAAAGCAAAACAATCAAAATTTTCCATTGGATCATTTTTATAACAATGAAAAACAAAAATAAGTTCTCAGCTTTCAGGCAGCACAGTCAGTCTCTGTGTTATGGCCACAGAGTGAAATATGTTAAACAATCCAAATGTAATTAAGGAATGAGCTTAGCTTCCATGAAACTATACTGAGTTAACTCAGAAATGCAAATTTTACCAAAAGAAATCCCAGCAGGGCTTTTCTACTTAGGCTAAAACTCGAGAGCATTACATAGAAGGCTTGAAAATCCTCAAGAAGCATTTTGGGGCAAGGAAGGAAGACAGAGTTTGCTGAGAGGGAGGTGTTGTTTTCCATCTGCAACAAGCTGTCATATCTTGAAGGCATTCTATAAACAAGAATGAAGTATTTAGGAAAACAGATTTATTGGAGCATTCCCAAGGATTTGGGAGTTTATCTGAGCTAGTAAACAATCAAAAATCCCTGGTTTTGAGGCTGATAAGAAGGCCATGCACAGGACTCTGTATCCTCCCTCACACACCCTTGGCCTCCTGCCATTCCTGCCTGAGAAAGAACTGGCTGGGCAGGTTTTCCAGATCCTTCCAAACATCCCTAAATTACTGCACTCCCCAAATTACAGTCCTCAGGGGTCTCGTTTCATTTTCTGAGAATTGGTAACAGGCCACCAGGGCTGATGAGATGAGGAGGTATCCAGGCAACTATTGTGCTGCCTGGTGAATGCAGAGAGCATGGTGCCGGCTGAGCGCAACGCCTGGCACTCCAGGTGACCTGTCTTAAACCAGAGCCCAAGAAAGTCTGCCTCAGAGTTGCCTAGATTCCATCTGAGAATAATCTCATCATCTCTAATTACCACCAGCTAATCGTGGTTTTTCCTAATCTTGTGTGTTGAGCCGGGGGCCCTGAGATCTGAGCTGGGGCTTGCTGATTAAACACCTTCCTGACTTTGAGCAAGGCACAGAGCTTGTCTGCAAAATGGTAATAAGTGCCATTCATTCTTTCAGTTAAAAAATGCTTATTGGCTTCGGCTATGTTCTAATCACTATTCTAAATGCTTAGTTTATATACGTGAAATAACAACAGCAACAAAAAGCATGCAAGGATATCCACCTCACGGAGCTTACTTTCTAGCAATGGAAAACAGACAAAAGAATAAACACATTAAAGGAATATATCACATGTGTTATGGGTTGAATTGTGTCCCCTAAAAAGAGATATGTTGACGTCCTAACCCCCCAGGACCTGCTTATTTGGAGATGGAGTCTTTGCAGAGGTAACGGAGTTAAAATAAAATCATTAGTGTAGACCCTAACGCAATATGCCTGGTGTCCTTACAAAAAGGGAAGTTTGGACACAGACACAGACATGCAGAGGGGGACACTGCAAGGGCCATCTGCAAGCCAAAGAACACCAAGAACTGCCTGTAGGGCTGAAGGAGGGAGGCCTGACTGCTTCTCCCTCATGACCTCAGAAGGAAGCAACCCTGCCGACACCTTGCTTTCAGACCATTAGCCTCCAGACATAAGTTTCTGTTGTTTAAGCCATTCAGTTTTTTGGCACTTTGTCATGGCAGTCCAGAAAACTAACACAATGTGGCATATGTTGTAAGTTGAATAGTGTCTCCCAGAATGCATATGTTGAAGTCCTAATTTCCCAGTACCCCTGAATATGACCTTATTTGGAAATAGGGTCATTACAGATATAATTACTTAAGTAAAGATGAGGTCATATTGGGGTAGGGTGAGCCCCTAATCTAACATGACTGGTATCCTTATAAAAATGGGAAATTTGAATACACTTGGAAGAACACCGTGTGAAGATGAAGGTAGGGAGCAGGGTGATGCATCTACACGCCAAGGATTGCCAAAAATTGCAGCAACCACCAGCAGCTGGGAGAGCCTGGAACAAACTCCCTCACAGCCCTCAGAAGGAACCAACGATGGGGCATCTCAACCTCAGATTTCCAGCCTCCAAATCAGTGAGATGTAAATTTCTGTTGTTTAGGCCCCCCAGTCTGTGGTTTTTTGTTATGGCAGAAAGTGAGCACAGTATATTGGAAGGTAATAATTGAAATGGGAAAAGAAACATTTGGAATGGCCACTGGGGATTGGAGATGCTGCACATAGTGGGGAGGACAGGAAAGATCCCCGTAGACATCCCTGGAAAGATGGGGTTGAGCAAAGACTTGGAGGCACATAGGAAATGAGGTAAGTGGATATCTGGGGGAAGGCCATTCCTGCAGAGGGAACGGCAAGTGCAAAGGGCTGGGAGTGTGCCTGTATGATTGAGGTCCTGCAGGGAGGGCGGTCCAGGCGAGAGTAGCAGGAGATGTGGTCAGGGGCTCACAGCACAGCCAGGTCGTGCACTGCTTCTTACCCTGAGTGAATGGGGTGCCAACCTGGGATTTTGAGCAAAAAAGCATGAAATGGTCTTGGTTATGTTTTAAAAGCATGTATGCTGTGTTGAGAATAGATTATAGGGGAGCAAGGAGAGAAATAAGAAAGCCAGTTAGCAGGCTATTTCAGACCTGGGCAATTGCCTTGGAGGAGGTAACAAGAGGAAGCATTCTGGGCCAACTGTGAATGTACGGCCCGAAGGGTTTCCTGGAAGGTCTGATGGGCGCATGCATATGAGAGAAAGGGAAAAGCCAAGGGTGGCTCCTATGTTTATGGCCTGAGCCCCTGGAAAGATACAGTTGCCATCCCCTGGGATGAGGAAGACCACAAGGGAGCAGGCTTTGTGAGGGGAGGTCAGGATTTCCGTGTGGGGCATGTTGGATTTGAGAAGTCTATTCAACACCCCAGTAGGGATGTTGACCAAGAAACTGCACAAATAAATTTGGAGTTTGAGAGCAAGGTTCTGGGTTGGCGACGTGAATTTGAGAGCTGTCATCATATATACTGTATGTACAGTCATGATGCAGGAGGATATGGATGGAGAAGAGAAGTCTCTTCCATCATTTCTCAAGTACAAAGTCAAAGGGCCTGCCCACGGCGTGCCAGGGAAAGGGCATAGTTCTACTCGCCTGTTTCTCACGGTGGCGTTTTCCACACCTACAATGTGAAGACTGTGCCCAATAGCTCCTCTCTGCTCCTCACATGGATTAGCACTTCCTAGGGCTGTCAGACTTTGGGCTTCACTCCTTATTCTGGGATTTTTTCCACTGGGGGGAGTCATGTAAGCCTTCCCTCAGTGGGCAGAAGTCCAAATCCGTCTTTACAACACCACGTTAGTTTTCTAGATCAGATAGAATTTTGATGGGATTTCCAAGAATGAGCCACCTACCAGGTGATAATTCCAATCTTCAGGGGCAGCCTGGGAAGGCAGATGAGCTTCCGGGAAGTTTCCAGTTGGATGCACCCATCCCAGTCTCCACAGCGAGGTGACTACAGTATTCCCAGACCAGCAAGGACGCTTTGCAGCCAGCAGCGCCTCTCCCTGTGCAGCAGAGGCCATGGGCTTGCGGTGCCTCTGGCCACAGGGGCACTCGGGGACAGCCTATTCAAATGCACAGCAGTATGTTTCACTGTCTCCTGAGGGTTGCTGGAGTCCTACAGGACCTATAAGAAGGCGCTTTGCATATTTTGTATTTATGGAGAGCCTTTCTCCCAGCAAGCTGTTCAGTGTAGGTCTCATTTCATTAATCCTCGCAGCAGGGGTGTAGACGGGCGGTAGGAATTGTCAATGTTACCTAATGTTGAGACAGAGCTGCAGAGAGGTTAAATGACTTGCCTAGGGCTATATGATGAGACAGTACCGGAGTTAGGATTAGAGCCCTCAAATCTTAACTTCTGGTCTACCATCTTACACCTTCCTTCAGAAATAACATAATAAAAAGTGCACTAAATTTGAGAGTTTAATTTTCCTTGTGACATTCAGCATGTCACTTAACCTCTCTCTGCCCCAATGTCTGAATCCATAAAATGGGGATAATAATACTTGTCATCTAGCTTGTCACAGAAATATTATGAATATTAATCTCTCAGTGATTAAACCCTTTGGAAATAGCTGCCATATAAATTCAAGGTTTAGGTTAAGATCACAGACAACTGCTTATATATTATTCAATGAAATAGAGAAATGCATTGGTTTTATTTTAATGGGGGTAAGTTAAATGTAGAACTTATAGCAAGGTTTTTGAAAGTATGCATTTATTTATTATTATTTATTAACATGGTGTTGATTTTCTGATGATTGTAGGTAGGTATTGTGAAATTGGTTAATTTTTTAATGTCCAGTCTTTTTCCAAAACCATCTTCCAAACCTTTGGTCTTCTGTAAATGGTTGTACCTTATTTATTTTTCAGATAAATGCTATCTGTACTTGTATTCTGAAATTGCATCTGTAATAAAGAGAAACAAAGGAAGAACATGGGAAAGGTTTTGCAATTTAGTCCCTCTCCTTCTTATTTCTGTTCAAAGCCCAATATCCTCTGTAACTACTAAAACGGTGGTGAAATTTGGATTTATTTCCCACTCTCCAGGTCTGGTCTAGTTCTCTGCATTATTTTGAGTAGAGTACTCAAGAGTTAATGGAGTCCATGGTGGAGTGTTTGCTTCTTCTGTTTGAAATCAAACATCTGATCTTTATCTGCTGTGACAGGTTTAATGCCTTTCTTCTCTGACAAATTTTCAGTTGAAGAGAAATGCAAACACTGATATCGGAACAGTTATGTAAAGGACCAATCTGAGCAAGCCAATATTGGCAGCTCGATCCCTAATGAACAGCAGAGCCCCGAGGTAGTGCCGCTTGTCAGAAGAAAAAAAAGAAAAAAAACCAAACCCCAAACTCTATATATACCTTTTTCAGCACCTCCATGGCTGTGCTTGGATCTGACGGGAGAGACATGGTATAAAACTTTAGCTTAGGAGTATCAGTGTTTCCGTTCACCCCTCCCAGAGACGGTGGACACAGCAGTCGCCTGGGAAGCACGTGAAAGCAGGAGAGAGAACCAGATCAAAGAACCCCCGTGAATTAAATGGTTTTCCCTGGCCCTTAGAGTGGTTTTGCCATTTGGAAATGCTAAACTCTATGTTCCTCTTTGGGAACCTAATACTCTGAAAAGTAAATTTGCCTACCATTTATCCATAGGCCAAATGCACTAATGAACTTGACGACCTGGGAAGCTCTCCAGAGAGTTCCTTGAGCTTCCCTGTGATGCGGCAGGTGGGTACCCAGAGATCCCGAGAGGCCCCCCGGGGAAGTGAGGAAGGTGGCGTTGCTGCAGAACTAGCGTACGCCAAGCACGCCTAAGACAGACCCTGTGCAGTAAAATACTGTATTTCACAGGGGGAGAATTTATCACAATATATGGGAATTTTTAAGCCAATTCTCTTTCTGTTGCATTACAATTCATGTGATATAGAAGAAATTTGAAAAAAAAATTAGACGGTAGAAATTTCTGACTGTGACTTGCATATAAAGTTCAGTGGAGAAAACTTACCTTCTAACCCCTGGTGCTCTGATACGGTCTGAGCCAGTATGACCGTTAGCATAATGTAAAATTTAAATGAAGTTTGGAAAACGATTTTTTGTGTAGAGTCTAGAACATATTCTGGTCTTCGATATTTACTTTCTTGGTTGTGCGGCTTTTTCGTTTCCTGTTCTCCTCCCTCCCTCCCATTAATCACTGACGTTTCAGCTTTTATTTCATGAATCAACAAATATCAGTTAAGTGCTCAGTTTGTGTGAAGTCAACTGCTGGGCTCTGTTAGGAAGGAAGGCAAAGATGGGCAAGAAACGGCCCCGCCTTGGGCCAGCGTCTGCGCCACAGCGTTTTGGCCAGAGAGCGCCCCGGCAGGCCCTCGGGTTGGGGTGGAAGCCCACGGACCTGCCAGCCCTACAGTTCCACTTCCAGCTGGTGGGCTTCCCTTCTCTTTGTACCTGTGACTTGGGTGAGTTATACCTTCTTACAGAGTCTTGGTTGAAAGAATAAGTAAATTCTGAAGTTCTTGATTTTTGTTTTAATAATGTCAAGCTGACTCTTCCTCTAATCCAATCACACCTCACATCAGGTTGTTATTCATCATCACAGAAAACTAGACTGAGCACCGTGCCGCTTGGTTTGCCCTCCTGTGGCAGCCTCTCCAACCTCGGGCCCCTCGGTTCCTTTTACTGTGTCCTCGGAGCTCAACATCCACCTCAGCGGACTCCAGCGTCCACAACCTCTGCGAGAAGTCCAGTCTGCCGTCCTTGAGGGCTGGTCTCCAGCATCTTTCTGTAGACCGACGTTGAGTTTGCTCAGCCGGTCTGAGGATCACAGATCTGTAGCTGGTACAGGCAGTAGGTAGACAAACTCCTTTAGCCAAACTCTGGTCTGATTAAGATGTGATCAGGAACCAGGGGACTCCCTTGTTTTGGATGGGTCCTCACTATGCCTCCTACAGGTCAAGTGGCATAGGAGGAAGAGTCACCCTCCTGAGGACTCTCTGTGGTGTTTCCTTGTGTGACCCCATCCAAAGGTGCGTTTCTTTGGGATGAGAATTGCAAGATCTGGTGCACTTCTTGCTGCTTGTCCACTTGATTTGAAAGGTGTGCATTTTATTTATTAACATGGTGTTGATTTTCTAATGGTTGTATGCAGGTATGAAATGGCTTAATTTTTTAATGTCCCATCTTTTTCCAAAACCAGCTAGTGCATGCATGCACCTACACAACCTGCTTCTCTGAAAATATTCTTCAGCTTCTTGCTGCAGGCAACTTGGCTGCCCCTGAACAGGGCTCTCAAATCAAGGGTGCTATTTTCCCCATATCTTATGAACCTCAGGCAGCTGTCTTCTTTGCCCCCTATTTTAACTTAAGGCATTCCTCCTACTTCAAAACCCCTCCCTTTTTGAAACACCTGTTATCACCCACCACATGTTTGTGGGCATCCTCCAGACTTCCAGTAACCCCCTCACTCCTCACTCACTGATGGACTTAGGACTTGGGGCACTTGTTTTCACTCCACTGTGACAACTGTCCCAATCAGTGGCAACTTGAACATACATCCACTGAGATAACTCGTCACTATCACCTTGCGTACTTTGCCCCTTAGCCAAACCATCCGTCCACTCACATGGTCCTGTTTTAAGCTGTGTAATTTCTACCTTAGAAATCTTGCCTTCAAGGACCCTATTCTCTGGCAGCTCCTCTCACCTAGTCCCCAACACTACCTGACCTCCCATGAGGCTCCCACCCACCTGCAGACCGGAGCGGTTTTCACCATCAGTAATTCCTCTTTGTGCTCTCACCTGCCAAAGGTCTTCACCCACCTCATATTCTGTGTACCTTGGAACCATCCTTAATTTCCTTGCCCCATTCTTCCTTTGAAACCTAAATAAAAACTCTAAATACACTGTACCTAAATATTACTGGAGACAACAGTCGTTCAACCATGCAATTGGACTCATGTTAAACTTACAACAAATCTCAAATGAGCACTTAGAACGACCAGGTGGTCCGAGTCTGCTTTCCCTTCTCTGCGATGACTGGCTGATAACCTGCCCCTTCCTCCAGTCTAGCGCCCATCCCCCGTCCTCTCAGCCCATGACCTTGCCTCAGAGATCAGAGAGAAAATAGGGTTCCTCAGAGGAGAAATGCCTCATCTTCCCTCCAAAAGCCCAAGCCCACTTGAGGTACCCACACACTTGGCCTTCTCCTTGCTAAAGGGAAGAAGGGCTGCACCCCAACCTCCCACCTATGTGCTGGACCCCACCTCCTCCTGCCCCCAGACCTTCCCTCCTGCAGGTGTTCCTCCTTTCTTCCTTACCACAGTCTCTCCCCTTCTGCAAGACCAATCCTATTCATGCATTCATCATAAAAAAGGAGAACATTTCTCCTGACACTATGTTCCTTTCTGCACCATTTCCGTGCTCCTCATCACAGCAGTGTGCTCCCCAGTGTCGCCAGTACTCACTGGCTCCAATTCCACAACTCTTCTCTCCCCTCACCCTGCACCACCAAGGCTTTATCCTTAGCGCTCTGGCGATGTAGCTTTGTCCAGCTCAGCGTCTTGCTAACAGCAGCAGCTCACTTTCAGGCTTCCTCTCGCTTGACCTGTGGGTAGCACTTTGCAGGGTTGAACAACCTGAGGGCCTCTCTTCCCTCAAGCTCCTTGAAGGGTGCCTTGTTCATTGCCATAGCCCTGGAGCCTAAAGCAGCACTTGTTGTCCATTAGGAACACAAGCAGTGTGCACCAACTCCTGAGCTGCCTCCTCTCTGTGATGGTCTTAGGAGCAGCCACCTCCCTAAAAAGTGTGGGGCATTGAGAAACTGAAATAAAACACTTCTTTGTAATCCTTCCAAGATTGTCCTGGTATATTAGCAGTGGCAATATAGAGACATCAACTCATCTAATGCTCACTTAAAAATATTCTGCTTTCGTCTGGCCACTATACAAAGAATTTAGGTATTAAGTGATACACTCAACAGTAATGTTGTGATCTAAAAGTACTGAGTTAGGGACGGCAGTTTGTGGTACAATGTCTCCTTCCAACATTAACTAGTTTTGTGACATTTGGTAAATTACCAAGTTCTTCTATGTCAGGTTAGCTATCTACCAGTTGGGAAAGAGCCTACAAACATATAGATGTGCGTTGCTTAACGATGGGAACTCATTCTGAGAAATGCATTGTTAGGCAATTTCATTGTTGTGCAAACACCTTAAAGTGCACTTACGTAAACCTAGATGGCACAGCCTATACACACCTAGGCTGTATGGTGTGGCCTGTTGTTCCTGGGCTACAAGCCTGTGCAGTGTGACTGGCCTGGATACTGTAGGCAACTGTAACACAATGGGAAGTGTTTGTGTATCTAAACACATCTAAACATAGAAAAGGCACAAGGAAAATATGGTGTTATAATCTCATAGGACCACCATCATACTTGCAGTCCGTCTTTGACTGAAACATTATTGTGTAGCACATGACTGTATTCTTATAATGGTGAGAACACCACTGCTGTTCTATAAACCAGTAAGAGTAATGTAGACATTTTATTAACTATTGTCACCTTTGTTAAGTTCTATGTCATGACAGAGACTATTGCTGAAGTGGTAACGTATTTCT
The DNA here is from genome assembly GCA_023783475.1 of Daubentonia madagascariensis. Taxonomy (NCBI): domain Eukaryota; kingdom Metazoa; phylum Chordata; class Mammalia; order Primates; family Daubentoniidae; genus Daubentonia; species Daubentonia madagascariensis. Next base: position 32,412,361 of record JAKFHU010000901.1, on the reverse strand, counting down.
TATTTCTATATTATTAAAAGATCCTATATTATACAAGTGCATGGATTAGAAGATTTACAATGTTTAACTAACCATGTGGTTTGCTTTCCAAAGTTCAATGATCTGTTCGCATATTATTTTCTTGGACACTTCAGGCCCTTCCCTCACCTAGCAGGGATGTGTATGTACTAAGGCTCATGTGGCCAAATGCTCCCAAAATATTTCTGAGAAGAGCGGAGGAAACAAATTCATTGAAGATGCTACCTCTGGTCAAAATACTTGGTACTCTGCCACTTCTGTGACTTTAATAACTGCCTCCCTTTGGATTTCCCCCATTGTCCAAGAAAAGAAATGCTTCTTTAAGGTAGATATTTTTATCATGGTAAAATATACATAATACAACATATGCCATTTCAGCCAGTTTTAAGTGTACAGTTCAGTGGTATTTAAACTAGGTTGTGCGACCATCCATCTCCAGAACTTTTTTCATCTTCCGGAAACTCTGTACCTCGTAGTCAGCAAGTCCTGGCTCTCCTCCCCTCCTAGCCCCTGGTGACCACCACTCCACTCTCGGTCTTGACGGATTTGACTACTCCACCCGCTTCACCTGGGTGGAAACACGCAATGTTTGTGTTTTTGTGTCTAGCTTATTTCACTTAGTGTAATGTACTCAAGGTTTTTCTGTGTTTTTTTAATAGGAAGGATAAAAGCGAAAGAAGAAGAAAAAAATGAAGTCACAGACAATTTAAATCTTTTTCAATAAACTTTATCTTCAAGTGACGTGTCCAATCCCAACCTGAGGCTGCGCGAACGCTGCGGCCACGACGCCGTCCCCTGAGGGCTTCGAGCTCCAGCCCTTCTTCCCACGCGGCGCGCTCCGAGCACTGCGCGGACCTTTCTTTTCCTTCTGATTTTCCAAGTGAGTTCCTGCGGCAGCAAAGAGGCTTCTCACAGCCCTTCAGCTCATGGTATTTTAGATGTTTTCTTTTCTACATCAAGCGTCTTATTTGAGTTTTTGATATACATATATCTTTACTCTGTTTTTACAAGTGTTTGGACCCGGGTACAGAAAAGATAAAACAAAGTGTGGAGGGAAAGCCTTGGCCGGCAGAGCTGTTCCTCGGGCCTCTGCGGTCTGTGCCCCAGTTACACTGTTGCCTCCTGAAACTAGGACCATCTAGCAGGAAAATGCACACCATAGGCAAAAATGGAGATGGTCACACCTACGGTACGTGTTCCAATCACACTGCCTGTCCGTCTGTCTATCTTATTCCTTCCCAGTGTCACCATCTGAAGCCTTCCTGCTCTGTAGTGCTTGCTAACTTTTTCAACTGTGCCTGCTACAAATTCTTCTAAATGGAAACATTTCTTCACACTGTTCCCCCAGAGATTAAAATACATACTATGTGCCTTCCATCACCCCATAAGTAATACATTCATTCTTTTTCAGGGCTGCTGGTTCAGCTTCTCTTCTTTGTACCCCCTGCTTTCCAAAAAGTGGAGTCCCTCTTCCTCCCCCCATCAGGGAGGGAGGCAGCCGCCAAGTCTGGGAATCTCTTCCTTTCTGGCCATGGGGGAGGCCAGCGCAGCTGGAGCTGGTAGGTGTGGGGCGGTGCCTGTGTGCTTGGGGGCTAGTGTGGGCAGGGTGGAGGGTTCCAGGGGAGGGAAGACCATGCCCTAGCATGACTTACCTTTGATGTCAACTCTGACAAGTTGGGGGTTTGTCCTAAAGCCCGTTGGTTCCAGTGCATTCCCGTGTTCACACTCATTCTTTGAAAACAGAGCCATGTCCCATCAGCAGGGGACACACCAGAACCGGACAGGCATTGCAGGGAGGGAGTTGATGGGCACCTAAAAACTTTGCTGTCTACCCGGAGACATGGTCATTGGCCGGCCGGCCACAGGAGTGCCGGACCACATGGATTCCAAACAATTACTTTCCTCAGCTGTTAGATTTTCAAACGTGATCTATAGAGTGATGCTGACAGTAGACTTTCTGCCAGCAATAAAGGTGGCCTGATTCACAGAATAATTACTGTATGCAAATGAATGTGATTTTCCTCTGCCCTTTTATGGATGGCTCTGCTCTGTCATTCATCAGGACCACAAATTTCACTTGGGAGGAGATGGATTTAAAGAGACAGGCGCCCCTGGAGCTTTGTGGTGAACTTACTAAATCCAGGCTAAGTGTCTTCATAAATAGATGTGCATATGCTAGAGAGGGCTGCCAGACTCTGACCTTTTTATCTATGTATTGTTGCTTGGAAAACTGTTGAGGAAACACCTGCCTTCATGCCCTCCCAGGTCTTCCCAGGGAGCACACCCTGTGAGTTCTGTAGACCCCGGCGGCTTCTCCTTGGCAGTCAGAGGGCCCCTCCAATGTGAGAAAAGGAGGAGCAGGAAGCATTCCTTACATCTGGCTCTGGTTCTGATGAAATAATAGCAGAGGCAATTTGAAACAAGAAGTGCTTTTTTATTCGACACTGAAATGTAACGAAAGGACACACACAGTAAAAGCTGGAAGTAAAAATAAGCTGTTGAAAACCTGGGGTTTCGCATCTTTGGTCTTGGATTCTCTGGGGCCTAATGGCATCCCACTGAGTTGATTTCACTGCCTTGCGAGCATGTGTGTGCGTGTGTGTGTACGCGAGGAGTGGGCTTGCTCTTTCCCACCCCGGTGGACGTGAGGTTGGGGGATCCCATGGAGTGGAGCAGATTGTCAGCCCCTGATGTGGGGACCGGACCATTAGGGCACATTCACAGAGAATCTGTAGTACATGATGTGTCGCTGCTAAATATCAGTTTCTGCAGTCACTCCCGGCACGTGGTGTGCACCCTCATCCTTTGAGTGTGGAAGAGAGGGGAGTGTGGGTGTTCTAAATGGAACAGCCCCATCTGTCAGTGGGCTGTCTTGTTACTCATATTGTAACAATATATTGATGTCAGTGCATCCAGCGCACACTTTCTTCCACTGTCACTCACCGAATAAAGGAAAGACACATCAGTGTTTACAGGTACACATGCAGCATACACCACTGGAGGCCATCTCAGCCTTCCCAAAATAAATGCCAGTTAATACCGAAATTTTCTGAGACTATAGCATAGGTGAGCCGGACTCCAGCACTTTCTCCTGATGAGGCTGTGATGTCTGCACAGCTGCTCACGTGAGGAGCACAGAGGGTTTCACAGACAAATCAAACCTGACCTTGTTTTAAAGCAAAGCTTCACATCAATCCCTGGTCATAAAACCTTTTCATAGGAAAATCAAATTTTCTTCTTTTCACAAATTGTAAGAATAAATAACACCTTTGATTAGTAATTTATTTTATCTTTTAACTTCCTTCTTTAATACCTACTGTGATGTAACCTGGAAGACAATGTTCAAAAGGAGATTTGATATTTGAATACAACAATTTATAATTCTGTTTTAACCTTGTTTGCTGCAGTGATTATATTTACTGAGAATTGTTTTAGTGAGTAGATGGGAAAATAGCCAATATTCCATTTGAAAAATATTCTCAAGAAAAACAAGTTTAGTTGAAAAAAATTCTAAAGAATATATTTATATGTTAGTTGCTCCTAGGTTTGCAATGAAAACATTCGTACTTACTTTTTATTTGGTAAGAATCAAGGAAAGTAAAACTGTTTACACTTGAATTGCCAGAGTTAATGCAAATTGATAATTTCAACTTTGATTAAAAAAAATCTTAAAACGTGGACTGCAATGCTAAAGAACATAAGAAATTAACAAGTGAACAGGGTGAAGGAAGAACTGATTTAGAGGCAAAGTGGCTTGAGCAGCATTGATTCTCAGCAAGTCCATTTATTTTATTTTGCAGAAATATCTGTCACCCTCTGTTGTGGGCTGAGTTGTGTCCCCTGCAAAAAAGGTATGTTGAAGTCCTAACCCCTAGTTCCTTAGAGTGTGACATTATTTGGAGATAAAAGTCTTTACAGTCAGCCAAGTTTAAAGGTCATGAAGGTGGGCCCTAATCCTATATGACTGTGTCCTATAAAAAGGGGACATGTGTGCACACAGGAGAACACCACATGAGCACGAAGGCAGAGATCGGGGTGCTGCATCCGCAAGCCAAAGAGCACCACATACCCACGGCCAGCAGCCGCCAGAAGCTGGGAGGGAGGCCAGGGACAGCCCCTCCCTCCCTGCCCGGAAAGGACCCAGCTGCCGCCTCGATCTCAGCGGAGCCGCCTGCCCGACTGCGAGACATAAATGCGCTTAGGCCCCCGCGTGTGGCACTTTGTTGTGGGACCCCCGGCGAACTGGCACACTCCCCTTCTCTCACGCATCCGTGGGGCTGAAGACAAAAAGCCTGGAGCAGTAAATGGGGACAGAAGCAGCCTCCGGTTTCCGGCAGGGACACGGCAGAAGCGCGAGAGCCGTCGCCCTTCGTCCCGGGAACGCGTGGTTTCAATGCGCACGGTCGGTCGTGCTCCCTCCCAGCTCCTGGAGGCGGCGGCTGTCCAGGGTGTTGGTCGCTGGTTTGTGAGCCAACCGGAGCACGGCGCAGCGATGGCGTTTCTCCCTGGGCTAGAGATGTCAGAGTCCAGGGTTGGTGGCTGCCACGTGTTCCCTAGAGTGCGGGAAGCCAGTCTGCAGTATGAAGGCACGGGGTTAACGTGCAGAACAAGCAGGCTTGCTGGGAGAGAATGAGAGGGACCGGCGGATCTGAAGCCCTGATCTGCATCCTCCAGGCTCTGCACACAACTGTGTTCAGCTGTGCCCTGCCTGCCAGCATGGGCTCCATGTGCACACCCCTTCCCCAGCTAGTTCTAGTTGTATGTCTGTGCTTGCAAGTAAACAACTACATATTAACATACCACTAGAAAATTAACTTGATTTTAGTATTCCTAAATACCAAAAACGTATTTTGGGTTTCTTGAGCAAGTACCTAAATTGACATCACAGATTTGAAAAGGATTTTACAACTACATACCTTGTGAATTTAACGTTATACTCAATGTTTTTATTAGATCGAACTATGACTGTTGGGATTCAAGGTTACTATCCTATAGGTCGTCAAGGTATTAGTAATTCTCATGATATAATTTTATTTATTTTTACAAGTTATTTATTTAGATCCTGTCCTTTGTCTTTATAACAAGTTGCACTGACATTGAACTAGGAGGAATATTGAGTTGCGATTTTAAATATTGCTCATCTTTAGCCAGGAACTCACTGAACTGAGACAGACAGTATCTGGGCATTTGTCAATTCCTATGAGAGACTTATAAATTCACCTCTAGACTCTTCCAACAGTGTGTGGTTTTTCTTGCCACAAGCCTATACCTCCCCCAATTTAAACTTGTACTGCCATACCACTCATCTCTTAAACCCGTTCATTCATCCGTGTGTACATTCATTTGCTCAGATATTCACGCATCACACTTTTGTGTGGCTCTGTGTGTGCTCTGAGAGGTGCTACGAATGCTTAGATTCAAGGGACACAGCACTTACCCTCGGGAGTTTTCAGTCCTGATGTAGGTGAGTTAATCCTTCACTTGACAATGGGCAGCGGCTCCAAGGCTGGCAGAATCAGGTCCAGATGCCTCACTATGGAACTCAGGGCCCTCCGCCAGCTTGTCAGAACCTGTGATACCAGCCCAGTTTCTTTTTATTCTACTCTTCAGAGAAATTATAGAGACTACTCTACTATAACCAAAATTTACCCCGATTTTCCTGACTCTGAGATTTTCCTTCTGTTTCCCTGCCTGTAATACATTTCCCAAAGACACTCATCTTTTCAAAGCTCACCCAGACCCAACCTCAAGACAGCCATTGATGGCCTAGGAAAATACACAGCTGCTGGCAACCCCTGCATGAGTCAGCCCTTGAACCCGGGACCTTGCTTAAATGCACGATCAAATGTGGACTTACAGACCTCAGAGAGGAAGAATGGGTGCACAGTTGCATGTCACCCTTGGAAAGTCAACTGAATGGCTTAATGATTTACTCTTATTCTCTGGTTCATTAATTCATTGATAAAGTCATCAAATATGTATCATATGCCAGTCACAGTGCTGGGTGCACAGATCTAGGATGGTGGTGATCTGGACAGCACGTAGTTTGTACTCTTTCCCATGAGATGGGTGTCGAACCAACAACGGCAACCATAGCAACGGGTTGCAGGGGTGCATCTCCTGTTTTCCCAAGGCCAATAAAATGGTAGCACCATCTGTGGTGCTGTTAGAGCCAAAAACGTAAGCCTTGCCCTTGACCCTTCTTTTAGAAGTGATAGAAGTTAACCATGCTCGTCAGTACCCAGTTTCCTTCTATCACTTTCCATGGAGAATAACTCACGCACCCATCCCTGACGTCAGGCATGACCGCGTGACTTGCTCTTGCCAATGAGCCGTGGGCAGAGGTGGTGGGCAGCACTGCCGCCGGCACGCACTGAAGAGCCAGCGCCGGTTCCTCACGTTCTTTCAGTCCTTACTGAGCAACCAGCCACGATCCAAACGGTAGAGTCTCCACTAGCCCGGATCTCTGAGAGGGGACAGTGCGGAACCCTGTCCCTGGCTGGCTTTCCATGGACATGCAGCCAGAAGGAGAAATTGACTTAAGGTGTTTTAAGCCACTAAGATTTTGGAATTGTCTGTTACACGGCACAGCCTAGCTGTGCTGAATAGCACACTTCTCTGCCTCTCAGGATCAGCCAGTCCCCCAGCAATTCCTGTTGACTCCACTGCAAGACATGTCCTGGCTCCGTCTGCTTCTCATCTTCTCTGTTACCACCATTTCAGCTCCAGCCACAAACCTTCTTTCGTCTGGACAATTGTGATAGGTCCCTCATTGGTCTTTTTGTTTTTACTTTTGGCCCCTTAAATTACTTTATACACATAGATGCTAGAGTGATCTTTTTAAAACTTAAATCAAATCACATCATGTCAGCCTCCATTCTAAGACCCTCCAATGGCTTCCTATTAAACCTAGAAAAAGAAGTAAACTATTGCTCGTGGCGTGCAAGACCCCACATGGTTTCCCCCCCACCTGCTGTCCTACTCATCTCGTGCTGCTTTGCCCTTAAGTATTACCCTTCACAAACACCAGCCTTTATTTCTTTTCCCAAAACTCCAAGCTTCCCCCTTATCCAGGAATGTTCTTCACTCATCCTCCACCTTCACTTAAACATCACCTCCTCAGAGAGACTTTCCTGAGCAGAAAACCAAAGGAGCTTTCTGTCACGTCACATTATTTCAGTTTTCCACATAGTGTTCATCACCATCTGATGTTTTTCTTACTTATGTGCTGTTTGTTTTCAGTTTATCCCCTTAAAAATCTCAGCTCTTTCAAAACGGGGCTTTAATTTTCTTGTTTGTAACTATATTTCCCCAGAGCATAAGAAAGTCTTTGGTCAAAATTTGTGGACTACCTTTGTGAATGGGCAAATGGGCATATGAGTGAATGAGTGAGTCTGTGCTATAACCACAGAGGGACGTGCTGGACACAGAGGGAACTTCCAGGAAGGACACCTGCAGGACCTCAGCGACCTCCGGGGACTCATTATGAACACCGATTCCATATCCATCCTTGTGGAGGCCTTTCATCCTGCCCTAGAGAACTGGTCTATAAAAATTAAAGACGCAGCATATAAGTGAAGTCTTTCCTCCTTAAGAGAACAAGAGGGAACGAGCTCCCACTATAGCACGTCAGGATAAAGAATGGAGAAGGTTTTAACTCTCTATACTAGAGTGTTATTCCATTTGTGGAAACCCCTCCTGGAGATCTTTAAAAATAGGGTAATATAAAGATGTAGTTTAATTTTTACTCTGTTCTGAAAGCCAGTGGTTGTATTAACAATAACAGCAATGAAGGATGTTCCACAGAAAGTCTCCATTAGGCATCTCTGTGTGGTATTGATTGCTTGGAAGCAGTAGAAAGCTATATACTTAATAACTATTTCAGTGTTTGTTTTTTCTTTTATTTGGAGATGCAAGTAAATAATACCCAACAGAAATAGTGAGATCAAATGAGTGTGAATCACCTGTCTTTTTATTGTTGAGATAATATTTAGATTTCTCTTAACAGGGCTAGTATGATTTGCTATGCCTTCCCCTTATACACAATTTTGTGGCAGGTAAGAATTCACGCGCCCATTTTTTTGGGGCAAAAAGACAGGCAACTTTTTGAAACTGTGAGCTGTCAAACCACATAGATTGAAGCTCCTGTTGGCTAATTTAGAATAGTATTAGTTAATTTTTTCCACCTTATAATCTTACATCTTCCTTTCTCCTTTAAGACAATACCACTATTTTTTTTCCTAATTCTATCCTGGTTAAAATTAAGTTTTGAATTAAAGGTCATTAATATGGGGTGAAGTTATCAAAAACTGACCACCCAAGGAGTGATTCTGGTTCTTTTAACTCTGTATACTTGGATAGCTTGAGGGGCTATAGGGAGGCGGTGGGCCATGAGACACGGCACTGAAGCAGCCGTGACTTCCGTGGCTTAACAAAGCTCCCTCACTCTTCAGTTTGTTGAAATTGATCACTGCTACTTGGACTCAAACCAGGGACAGATTTATTGAGCCCCAAGACTGTTGGCATTAGAGCCACAGCTGGATAAACTGAGGCTCAGAAAGGCTTCCACCCAGAGTGACGGGAGCAGGGTGCTGGCTCCAAGTTTCAGTTTGCAGGATGCCAGTCACAGGCAGTTTTCTGGCCAGGTGGTACAGATTTTTGTTTTGTTTTGTTTTGCTTTTTGGTTTTGTTTTTTAATAGCAATTTAAACTGGAGTGGCTGCTGTTCACGGCTAAGATTTTAGGCAAATTGACAGATGTTTTCCTCACAAAGAGGAACTGGCAAAAGCCTGAAGCCTGCTGGCTTTGCTTTGGTTGTGTGTATCATTAACTCCTCCTGCCTGGTCTTTTGTCTTGAACCTTCCTAACATCTTTATGAAAATCTCAGGCTTCTGCATTTGGTGGGTGAGCACATCCTTCAATGATACAATGCTACAAGAATTCCAGAAAGTAGGACAGGATCCAGGATAACTTGGTAAAACCATGTGAAATTTCAGTTCTGGAAAAAGACCCATGCAGTAGACTTTCTCTGCCATCCTAGATGATCAGCACGTTCTAAACTCTCGTTGGCCTTCCTGCTCCCAGCCAGGAAGCTGCCCTCTGAGTCAGAGATACGCTACTTCCAGTCAGAGATTCCCACAGTTCCTTAAAATGATCAAAGGATTTCAAACAAACAGAGACATCCCACTGGAGAACAGTCAAAAGAAAATAGACCATCCTTTCAGTCAAAATATCCTGCGGTATCTCCACATACAGCTTCATGACAGAGGACAGGTGGAAGTGACATTTCTCATAACTAGTCAAAAATAAAATCCGTGTTGAGTGTGAATTGCCTTTGGAAAAGAAAAAGAAAAGCAAAGAAAAAAATAAAACAATACTGAGTCTGTATTTCAGGGTCTCTCACCCTGGGATCTTTCCCACAAGTGCGGACTGGGGAAGGGGCAGGAAGAGTGGGGGAGGGAGCATCCGCCCTTACTGGGACTGTAGCACAAAGGAGATGCTAATTAAGGGGAAACCCCCACTTGACGCCCACTTTGTGAAACATCATGTAACATACTATGTCATTTGTTACACAGTCATTTCTATTTTTGGGGGGCGGGTGACACATGAGGTTTCCAGTTTAGAGGTTTTCTTCTTTTTTTATTCAATAGATTACAAATAAAATTTGTATGTTGAACGAAAGAATTAAATTAATGTTTGTACAGAAACATATTACACCTAGTGATGTTTCAAGAAAATATGAAAGAGACTCTTTTACTAAAGAACATTTTATTAAAATGACTCCTAAAACTTCCACTGTTTTAAAACGAAAATAATTTTAGGTTGATTGTGGCTTTGGGGTTCTCTAACTACTCATCTCTCTTTGGCCGATGCACTCTCAACTTTTTGTCTATTTTTGTCCCTTAGCCTTCTAACGCACACACACACACACACACACACTCAGAGTAACCTCATTTTTAGTTCTTTTTTTTTTCTTTTTTGGAGTGGTTGCCCCCAAAGAAACAGTCTCTGCTAGAGCTGGTGCCTGTCACCGCCACCCCTCACATGCCTGGTAATTAAATTCTGACTGATTTATTGACTGACAGCCAACAAATCCCAACCCGTTTTTTATGATATACATACTTCTCTGGGCTACATTTACTCAAAAACAACCCGGTCAAAAGGGGGAGGAAACGCAGGCAGAAGCAGCTCAGGGGGAGGGAAGGGCAAGTGATACCGGCGTTAATTGGCAAAGGGACACATTTTGCAGGAGAAAGCGAGAAAGAGGAAGGAGGGAAAGAGAGAGAGGAAGGAAGGAAGGAAGAGAGGAGAAGAAGGAAACTCAGTGCAATGTCTTTTTTAAAGCCAGAGTTCTGGGGAGGCAAAGGAAAGCCGCAGACATCATTCCTTCAGCCTCCAGATTCACTGGAACCGCCTCACGCACAAAAGCGCTCTGAAGGGGAACGCAGACGTGCCCGCAGCTAATATTACAGGCAAGTTCCAATTTTACCTAAGGGAAAGCAGCTTTATTAAAAGTCATGACTGAAATTGCATGACAGGTGCCAGTATCCTCCGCCCTGACAGGTGTGCGGCGTGCGCGCCGTCGCCTCGCCGGCGGTGTCTAGCTGGAGCCGCGCGCGTCACCCTTTGTCTCTGTCGCAGCGAGATCACACACGCCTGCCGTGTGCCTCCGAGCTGCGCCGCGCGGCTTGATATGTGGAATCCTCACGATGAGACTTATTAAAAGACAGTCCATTATTTTTATTTAGAGCATTTCCAAAACAAGCAGAGCGCACACGGAGATAATTTAAAAATCGTGTGGCGGGTCATCCCCGGGCCAGCGTGGCTCAATCTGAAATGCATAAAAAAGAAGAATCCGATCCTTCCCCCACAGCCACAGCACACACACACTTTCCCGTTCATAGTGGGCGTGATCGGAGTGACATTTAACCCTTGACTAATATCCCTGACAGTCCAAAGCACTACTTTGCTATAAACCACGGGTGCTTTCAACATGAAGGATTAACCCTGCCTCCTTTTTTCCCTAAATCTTTCTTCCTTTACTTCTTTTTTTTCTTATTCCCTTGCATCCCTCTACTGTTTCGTTACGGGTGGGCTTTCTCATTGCAGCAATAGGTATAAAATACTCCTGATTGGCTGTATTTATGGGGCCTTTTCGTCCTCCTGTTGGTTTCAAACACAAAGAAAAATGGTCTCTCTCAACTGAGCATGGTTTGAACAGCAGGTAAAGCTGCAGCAGCCTCCTCTCCAGCCTCATCGGGTGGAAAATTATTACAGATGAAATGATTCCATTATGGAAACGGTAACAGGAAAGTTCCAACTTGAAGGATGCTGGTGCTGACAGGGGAGACTGACGCGTGATGAATTCTGCCACCAGGACATGCGGGACCCAAGCTGGCTTTGCTTTTCCCAGCTGGGGAAGGACAGAAGGCAGGACAGTGTTTGGAGAACTGACTCATACTGCCAATATCAACGATTAGGATTCTCTGGCATTACTACTTGTCGTCAGGTGAGCTCTGCAGTTTCAGGCCTCCTTGTTGCTTTATCTCATGGAGTTAGATCCAAGTGAAATCTCAGCGCCAATGGACATCAATTCTGCAACCTCATCCCAGTGCCCCATGGATACTGGTTAACCTTCTCACACCATAGGGAGTGTTTGGCGAGTGGGCCCAGGTAGCAGCATGCATTCCGGAAAGGCAGCAGTCCTGGAACAGCGGGAGGCATTTCAGGTCAGCATTGAGGTGTGCTGCCGGCAGCGCAGGGACTTGGCAGTGTATTTGGGGAAAGTCTCTCACGGCCTGTGATTCCACTGTTCCTGGCTTGCTCCACAGCTATTAGTCTCTTGCATTCATGAGCACCCTAGCAAGCCACAAACCAGAAAACGCATCATAACAAAATAAAAAATAATAAACTAAAAAAAAATCTTCTGCTTACTGCCACAAACTTGGCACGGCCGATGGGCTCCCAGGAAGTACTGTCTCCTGAGGTCGGGCCCGGATACTGGAGACTGATGGTGAGGTGGGCCACACCCTCCACACTCTGGATGCAGGTGAGGGATGCAGGCAGCCCACAGAAGATGCACCTCAGTAAATTCACCTGCACTTACTATCTGTTTATTGGGCGCCTGCTAAGGCACTGTGCTAAGTGCTGGGAACCAAGGACAACAAATTTGTGGTCTCTAGCTTCAAAGAGGTCACAGATATTTTTAAGCGATTTTCTACATGGTTTTTCCAATAATTATGTGCATTTATTTACATACCACTTCTGCAGAACCTATTAATTAACTACTCAATATTTATTCTGTTGTGCAGTGTTACTTTTTATCCCTCCTATGGTCACTTTTCTTGTATAGCCAGGATGAACATATTCAGTGCTCTTAGATTTTGCTATTATTATAGGATCCCATTGTCTCTTCTTTCTTACCTATTTGTTCTTTAAGATTTGTTGAAAGTTCACGAGAAGTGCAGCCACACCAAAGACGCCCTATGCCGCTTGCCAGGCATGGCGTCTGTCACTCTTTTCTGACTTTGGCATCTATTGTTTCCATTGTCAGTTACGGAGGTCACTAGAGGAGGAAGCGACTCCCAGGACTGACCCTCGTCTTTCCAAAGGCCACACCATGCTACCCTTGGCACTAGAGGCTGCCTACAGACCCAGAAGAGCATCGCTCTTCCTTGCTGTTCAACCTTTTGTAAATATTGAAATCATTTTGGGGTCACTTTCTCTTTTTCATTTACTTATCAGATATTTCCTTCACCTTTTCAACAAATATTAATTAAACCCCTGGGGCCTGGTGATGAACAAACACAGACATTTACACACTTGTGGATCTTAAAGTCTTAGAAACTCGGGGCTATTCTTGTACTTGACCATGGTCAAAAATTTTACAGCTGTGTTTTATAAACCAGAGTACGGAGATTGCTGCTATTACCTACTCATTGTTACCCCATAGGCCCTTAGTAAAGGAGGTTCTGTGTTTCATTTTGGTTAAAGAAAAAGGTGTTTGCTTACATAATTTGCCACGATTATTTCATTTCCTTACTCAGAAGCCTTTGTTGCTTAGTAAATAAACCCAAATTCCTTTCCTTGGCATTCCAGCTTCTCGCTAGTCTAACCTTAACCTAATTACCCAGACTTTTTTTTCCCCCTGCCCCTCCTGTCTCTGTCTCGCATGCTCTGGCCTCTAAACCTACAATTTACTCAACAGAACAAACATTTCACATCTTTGCACCTTTGCATATTCTATTGTCTCTGCCTGTGATCCCTTCTGGGTGTGTAAAAATTGTATGTGTCTTTTAAGACCACTCTTTACTGCCCTGCCTAACCCCTCTCCCCTGTACTTTATGTGTATCTCTAGCTTAGTGCTTCTCTCGTATTATACATTGTTTCTCATTTATCCTGTCCTACACCAGACTGGAAGCTCCCTGACGGCAGGATTCATGTCTTCTTCAATATCTCTGTACACATAAGGTGTCTCCTGGAACATCTCAGTGAAGTAACGCGGATATTTGCCAAGTACAGGTAAACCTCACCACTGCACTGGCTTTCCAAGTACAAGCCCCACAGCTTTGGGATGACCTCACACTGAGTCTCGACCTGCTGAAGCCATAGAAATTCTTCTGCAGTCATTCTTTGAGTGGAAAATCCAGTTCCTACATGAACTGTTCACATTGCTCTAGTTGGATTCAAGCATTTTCTTTTAAGAATGCTAAGAAGCATTATTTGTACCTTTACTGTGGCATTACCTTCTACTTTGTAATAAAACTATTTGGGTACATAACTTATTACCACTACTAGATTTAAAATATCTAGAAGGCAGGTGGTATATAGCTTATATCTGTCATGTAAAGTAGAACAAAAGCACGATGGCTATCACATAGTAGGTGCACAATAAATGCTAATAGAAAGGTTAAATAAATGAAAGTTTAGTTTTATCTAAAGCCAACTTTTAGTACGTCCCATTACAGCAAGTATTTTTCATTCACGACATTCCCTTCCTTCTCTCAAGGGTGAAGAGACCAATAAAAGTTTGGTTGGACTCAACATATCCTTTGAAGTACATTTCCTGGACTCCCCCTGAACTATTTTTAATTACTCACAAGATCCTGGTTTCAGTAACATTTGACCACCAGGAACATCAGTGTTATGAATATTGCAAGTATCCTATAAAATATACAATTAAAAAGGGAGAGCAAAGGAAAGCGGCCCTTGGGAGGATGGAAGGAGCATGAACGAGTCAGCACAGCACGCGGGTCCTGCGGTTGGACTGCAGGGGAGTTGTCAAGCAAGGATGTTTTAAAGTCTTACAGGCCACTCTGACATGTAGGAAGTGTGTGCGGATTTATGCCTAGTTTGAGTCACTCAAGCCAATGGAACTATTTGTTAGACAGGCGCTTGGGAGTCTGCTAAACATCGTGACTGAAAGGGAATGATTAACAATGTTTTTGAACTTTTTCAGGAAGTAATTTTACTCACATTTCAAGAACCATGGGGCATTCCGGAATCAAAGTTCTCCTTTTCTTGCTTCTATTAGATTTATTCTTTGGCTCTATTTTAAAATCACCTAAAAATAATTCTAACTGCTAAATGTGTCTCATCTCCGGTCACTTTCAGAGCCCTGCTGACCCAGAGTGGCTCGGAGGTGAGGGGCTCGGAATCGGACGTACACTTCCGCCTCTCATCTAACTTTTTTTTTTTATTTTCTTCTTCTTTGAACCAACAGTTTAGAGGAACAAATCTTCTTATTGTCTTAAAACTGAGAATCTCGGTCAACGGATTTGTCATAGTTCTGGAGCAAGAAGAGGTAATTGGAGAAAAGTCTCTAAAGAGGGAAAGAGGGAGAACAAAAGGAAACAGGAAGTTGTCCTCTGTCAGGAGAGGCCTGTGCTCACACTGGGCATTCCCACAAGTATTCCGTTATTTACAATATGTCGTCCGTCAAATGAGGGCGAGTTGGAAGGACCGGATTAGAGAGAGAGGCGGGGTGTGCTCTTAGTGGACAAAACTTAGACTAGTGGAAGAGTAAAACTGAATAAAAAATAGATAAATGGATTTGATGGTCCTGGGGGAGATTCTGTCCAGCTTTCTCTGGGCACATCCTACCTCTCACCAGACCAAACAGTTTGCACTCTGTTTGGAGAAAGACAGGCTCAATCATGCAAATGCAGCCACATGCATGAACAGAAATTCCTGTGTGATAAAGTAATCAAGCATAGTCATTATTTTATAACTCATTAGTACCTGTTGTGCAAAAGCGTCAGTACACCAGGTCTTTCTGTGTAGTCAAGAAAAGATCCTCAGTTTGCAAAAGTTTCACTATTTCTTGGCAAATTTAATCATTCTACCAATTTAGCATACTTTATTCTTATAGCCCCAAGTGACTAGCCCAAACTCAACGAAAGGAATCTTTATTACTCCAAAAACTTATTCCCCAAATTTCTGGACCTGTTTGTAAATAATTGTCTACTGGCATTGTGCAGTAAATTTGTAATGTTCCTGACATCGTATTTGCAAACCAATTTGGAAAATAAAACCTATCTCATTCAAACAAGTTATTTTGAAAGCAGGTAGTTTAATTCAATCCCCCTTTAAAAGGCCACTGTCTGTGGTTGCTAAGACTTATTCCTGCTTTCTCTGGAATACGTAACTATTTCCTTCACTCATCACCCTCCTCCAGCTCTTGCAAACAAGCAATGATGATACCTGCCTAAGATTTTGGTGTGTAAAGAAAAGCCAGAGGTGAAGCCCATGCAATGGTTCCTTATTTTTCTGCACCAGTATGTCCAGGGTAGGGGAGAAACAAAAACCCTGAGTAATAATGCAGAGTGCCATATCCTTTGTGGGAGAGAAAACTAAACTGATATATCATGTTGCCATTAGGAAAATATTTCCCTTATTCAATATGGATGTAGGCTAAAGAATCTTAGAAAATCATTGGTCCATGCGCGGGGTGTGTGTGTGCATGCATGCACATGTGTATGTGTGTTTGTGTGCACATGTGGTTGTGCATGCACATGCATGTGCTGTGTGTGAAGACGTGTGCATCTATGTTTGTGGGCTTGTGCATGCATGTTTGAATGACTGGTTTTCTTCACAAAACCTGGCGGAATGAGGAGGAAACATATTCTCACTTCACACTGGCATGGAAGCCTCAGAGGAGATCAGACTTAAATGATGTAGAACAGTCTACATCATTCAGATGAAGGTATGTCCCACAACCATCATCTCTTAGCCCCACTTGAAGACAATGTGTTTGCATATAGGGGATAGGAGTCTTTTGGGTTTCATACTTGGGGAAATGATTAGAAGGGTTGCAGAGATTAGAACTTCTTTGCAAAAAGTTTCCTTTAGCCTTTGAGAGGAACCACACTTAGTCTGGCATTTTTTTTGTTTTTTTTGTGGGGTTTTTTGTCATACATTAAATTCCCTTAGTTACCTCCCAAACCTACATTAGAGGCTATGAAATCCATGATGTAACAATGTCAGGCTTGGGCAGCCAAAGCTTGATAGACTGAGACAGCATTGGACTAAATCCTTGCAGCAGTTCTGTGTGAAGATGTCCCCCTGGGTGTCTTGCATAGCCTCCACCCTTGCATATGGCAGCCCACCGAGGGCTTTCAGAGGTGACCAACTGCAGGGGCAGCAGCGATCCTCAACCCAGCTGTGAGGTCTGGGAAGGAACACAGCACAAAAAGACACCCACTAAAGAGAAAACTCAGGGGCTGACGTGAGACAAGTTGCTCCTTCCCAAAGTACACCAGAAGGTCCTTTGGTGGCGGTGGGTGTGACAAGGCATAAGATTGGGTCACAGGCTAACAGCCCTTTTCACACCTCACGTGCTCATCTATCTTTTGCGTTGGGCTAGAAGCTCCTTAAGAACCAGTACTGTAGTTTGTTTATCATATTATCTGAATGCCCAGCCCATAGTAGAAGCTCCATAAGTATTCATTTCCTGAACTACAAAATTTTGTTGAAATAAGATAATTTAAATTTAAGCATATTTCCAAGTAGTTAGAAGCTTGGAAAAGAAGACAGTTTTCCTGGATAAATTCCCATAGACAGTACTGGCTAGAATGACTACAATGACATTGACATTGTGTTTTCTGTTCTATTTTCTCTTTTTTCCCCCAACATCCCTTAAGAAAAGATTTCTGTTTAGCGACACACACACACACACACTCATTATATTTTAGGGTCTCATTCAGGGCATCTGCTCTTTCATAAAAAGTGATAGCTTTTAGATTCCTTTAATGTTTCTACTTATAAAGGATCATAGGTCTGTATAATAATTAGTCTTTTCCTACTAATTGGTGACAACTTGAATCCCCTTTTATCTGAGCATCCAATGTTTTAAATATTAACTAAGCTTCATAGCCTCTCAGCATAATCTGTGCCACATATCTGAGGTAGAAATGGGTCAACTGGTCACCTGAAGCGGAGCCAGCCAGGGGCCTGGGTGGGAACGCAGGGCCTGTCACCGGCTGCATCACACACAGGGGTCATGGGCAGTCTAAACCCAAAGCCATGAAAAAATGGCTGTTTCTGATCTTCAGAATTCTGTTGTATGTAAAAACTGGCTTGACTCTAAACAATGTGATACTCAATTTGATTTTTAACAGTCAAGTCAGTCAAACAACTCATTTGACATTTCACTAATGCAATCAGTCAAGAGGAAAAAGAATCTCATCGTATATGTGGATAAAGCACTTCAGCAAAGCCATGCCTTTGAAGGAATTCATACCATGTGCTTAATTTAAATGTTAAATGAACTAAGCATCATTTGGGGGAATTTACCAATACTATATCTATGTTTGTAGGAGTGGATTTTGTTGTAATAAAATATACTCATTTGCTTATTACATATATTTATAGTTGATTGTATTATCAATGATTATTTACATTATATAAAATTTAAATAATATAACTATTAAAATTATATTTAATGATTGTGTAAATACTATAATTATTATCTTAATATACTCTATTACATAATCAATGTAATTAATTAATGCAAATCTTTATATGATTATTATAATGTATATAATTAATGTAATTGTGTAGTTAACATATACAATTTATATATATTATATTTAACTGGAGTCATGATTTACAATAACATTATTTTTTAAGGGACTTACCTTTGTATATTGCTTTTTAGTTTACAAACCTGAGTGGTCGTGACATCGACCGTGAACCAATTCGAGGAAATCCAGAAATTAACACGGACTGGAGTGGGCAGGACTCTGGGGGGCTGCGTGGTGAGAAGCGAGGTGGCAGTGACCATGACTGGGGAGTCGACCTCCTTCGGTAACTTCCCTCTTTCGAGAGAATTTTCTCTTCCCAGAGCCATGCGCGCAGTAGCCGCCAGTGACCACTCAGAGCCAGGTCTCCATGAGCAGCAGCAGCACCTGCTTAAAATGGCCCTATTCCAGGAACACGCAGCGCCTCTCTCCCGGGGATCCTCGACGGCTGTGGGGTGTCGGATTTGGCCGCACCTTAGAGGGGGTGGGGCCTGCTCTGCTGCTCTTCAGGTGGGGGATATCGGGTCTGCTTGCTGGTCCCCTCCACGTAAAGGCTGGCGCCGAGGGAGTTTTGAATACACTTGCCGAAGTGCAGACGTGTGGTGTGACAATCACCCCCGAATCTGGTCGCCGGTGAACAGCCGTGAGCTGAGCTGCTGGTGGAGC
The DNA here is from genome assembly GCA_023783475.1 of Daubentonia madagascariensis. Taxonomy (NCBI): domain Eukaryota; kingdom Metazoa; phylum Chordata; class Mammalia; order Primates; family Daubentoniidae; genus Daubentonia; species Daubentonia madagascariensis. The sequence continues at coordinate 32,393,658 of JAKFHU010000901.1, read as the reverse complement.
AGGCCCCAGGGAAGACAGGAAAGGCCAGGGCGGCGCGGAGGCCAGATGCGGAAAAATTAGACCCTGAAGCCGCTGTGTGGACAGAGGGAGCCGAGGTGGACGTCAGAGTCAGACGTGGGCGACCATGGGGCAGAACCTGCAGGAAGAGGAGCAGAAGGAAAACAGGAGGGCGCAGGCCCAGCGGGGAAGGCCGCGGAGGGCCGTGCTGGGAGCGCGGGGCCGGGCCGGGCTGGCCTCCCGGGCGCCCCGCGCCTGCTCCTGCCTGGGGAGCCTCCCGGGCGCCCCGCGCACGCACGGCCTCCGCGTCCTCCCTGACTGCTCACCTGGCCGTGACTGGCCTCAGCGTGACTCCAAATTCGTTACCTACCCACAAGATCTCTCGCGCCCAGGGAAGGTGATTCTGTTGGAGTAAAAAGGAGCCATGTGACATTTATAATTTGTGACTGGGAAAACAAGTTCCGAAGCAGAAAGCGAAGGTAAGCAGGGAGGGTGCCGCGGGACCCGGGAGCTCATCGATCTCCGCCCTTCGCTGGCAATGTCCTTAAACAGGCTGATTGCTTCTTTGGGAAGGAATGTCACTGAGAAACACAGACCCTGCTTTGTTCTCGTTTCATAGTTTGAAAGATTATTACTTAGGTCTCATATCCCCCCCATTTTACAGTGAGAATGACCCTAGCTCATGTTTTTATTTCAAACCCACACGCGGTGTCCCCTCCTCTCCCCGCGCTTTTCCGGGCCCCTGAGTTGCGGGGCTGCGCACCCCAGCGCAGAGCCGGGGGCCAGCGTCTCCCGCGCTGGGGAGGCGACGCGCGTGCGTGGCTTGCATTGCTGCCTGTCACTTGACGAGTGTTCAATCCGCGTTCGTGAGTCATCCCCGTTTTTCCGACTCCTGAATCCTAGTGGTTTGGCTGGGAAGAGTCACCGCAGTAAGTGGGCCCGGTGACTCTGACTAATTCTGCTGCGAGCCTTCAGTGGATTTCCTCAGAAGCTGGAGTCTTCCAGTGAGTAGAAGTTTTTGGAATATTGGGTTTATACTATCAGGACCTTGGTGTTTCACTGTTACTGCTTATTTTTGTTTTTAGGTGTGTTTTATTTACTGTCTGAATAGAGTACACCACACAAGAGAAGAAATTACCAAAAAAAAAAAAAAACCAAAAAACCTTGGCTACTATATACATTTTAAAATGTGCAAATGTAAAGTTAAAAAAATTAGCTGCTGAACATATTGACCAAGTCCAACATCTTCATACGTAAAAGACTCTCTTAGGTCAGTGAGAAATACACCGAGGCGCCAACAGGCAAAAGAGGGGGACAGACAGTGCGCAGACGAGACATCCATTGGCGTGTGAAATTGCTCGTTTTTGCTAGCACCTTGGCCATGCAAATTTTGAAAACTTACTCCTTTTCGTCTATTAAATGTTAAGAATCTGATGATGCAGGTCAATTGTCAACCATCAGAGGAAAGTGAAACGATCCCACGTGGGGACACTTAGCCAGATACGCAATGAGGAGCTCACAATGTTCACATGCTCCAAGTTTTTGCTTTGTTTTATTTTTTTGGTTTAAAATGTCTCATGTTTTAATTAATATTTTTCTAAAAGTTACATACAAACTAAAAAAAAGTCTAATGTCTTTAAGGTACAGCAGCAAATAGTCCTCTGCTGAAGCTCGCAGCCCATTTCTTCTGCTTTTCGGTAGTACGTATTTGCAACTCCTTTACTGTTCCTTCGTACACGGAACACCACGTTCCCAAACAAGTTATACACCCTGTTATATGATGCATCGATTTTAGACTTTTTATCACAGTAAGTGGTTTTAATCTTTAAAAACACTTTCTTCTCCTTGCCCAAGACTCCCAAATACAATTTTATCATAATTTTATGGTTCAATTTGTTGACAGCCCTTTCATTCTTATGATCATGAACATACTGTTTATTGCCGAGACAAACAGAGTACTGTTTTTGGACTTGCTATCTTCTACAACTTTTAGTTTTTCCCTGGAGTAATAATTCCGTCTTCTTTCTCATTTGCTTGGTTTTATGTAAATCTCTAAGTGTTCCCAATATTATCTGCCCTATGATCCACCCTCTTGATCTAGCCTTTGCTGCCCCACCTTGTGGCATCACCTCCCACTCTGGTCTGGACTGTTTGTTTTCTGGTCTTTCTTGCACAGCTGCTCCCTGGGACTTGCTTTTGTGGCTATTCTGTTCATTCCTCTTCTGTGTTTGTTCTTATGTTATTTTCTTTCTTGGTTTATTCCATTGTTCAAGCAGAGCACTTTTGTCCATACCTTCCTGGAAAAGAATGCACAGGAATCAAATCTTAGAAGGTTTTTCATGTCTGAAAATATTGACAGGGTATAGACGTCTAAACCTAGAAATATGATGTTACTTGGATTCTAATGACTTGACATGTCACCAGGTTTGCTCTGTGTGTCTCTCTTTCTCAAAGCATTTGGGAATTTTTCTTTATGTTCGGTGTTTTATTCTTTATTCCAAAATTGTGCTTTGTACCCCATGAACCACTTTAGTCAGCATTATCATGCCCTTCAGTATCAGAATTTTTTAAATTCCATGTACTTTTAAAAAGGTCCTCATGTACTTCTGAGTGACCTAGAAGGGTCTTTTACATATTAGTTGGATATTAGTCTTTGTGGAATAATTCTCTATTTTTTTAATCATTCCTCTCAGATTGTCCATTTTTTGTGCTTTTGTTCGACTTTTAGGGAGATCATCTTGATTTATCTTCAACCTTTCAACCTAATTTTTATTTCAGTTATTAAATCTTTTTATTTATAAGAGCTCATGTTCACTGATTATTCTCTTTTTAAAACATCATGTCTCTATTTTCATCAATGCAGTATCTCTCCTCTCCTTTCTGTGGCTATTAATTAAATTTTCTTTAAATTTTCTTCTTCCACTGACTTGCCACTATTTCCATTTGGTTCCATTTGCCTTTTACATCTTTTATTCTATCTTTTGTAGGATAGAGGCTTTCTTCAAATGTGCAGTTCATTCCTTAATGCTATGAAATATTTTATTAATATTAGTTTAAATAAAACCAAAGTAAGGCAGTAAATAGTCCTAGCAGGGTTGTTAAGAGCATAGTTCCCAGAGCAAGACTGTCTGGTTTTAAATTCCGCTACCAGCCATATGACCACAAGCATGTGCCTCTGTTTCCGTGTCTTGAGAATAAGGCTTATGACAGTACTTACAGGATTGTTATGAAACTTAAATCGGTGAACCTATCTAATGCTTGGAACAATTGCTCACACATAGAAGGCATTCACTAAATCTTAGCTAATATTGTTATTACCTAATTAGGTTATATCTGAGTGTCCAGTTCTGATAAACACACATTAAGTGGGACATTGCCAAGCTACCGAATTTCAAGAGAATGATGGCAAAAGATCTGGAAACTGTCATATGAAGAATGGATTTTAAAAAACCATGAATGTTTAGCTTGAATAAAGAAAACTGGATTGGTGAAGAAGCATTATATTAATTTTTGAATAATAAAAATATATTTGCCAATATAATTCTTCTCTTGTCTGGTTGTAAACTTTGATGTTTTTATTAAAATCTGTAAGACAGCACTCTTAGCTGTGTGGAAGCAAAAACGATCAGGTGAATAATATAAGGAGGAAGAAAAATTTAGGAAAGCGAGATCTGATGGCCTGAACTAGCTTGTTGATGCAGTGTGTCGATCACCATTACGCTACCTTCTTGCACAAAGACAAGACAGGGCCTGTGTGAGTTTCCAACTGCAGCTGTAACAAATTAAGCACAAACTTACCAGTTTCTACAACACCACGCCCATCTATTAACTTGCAGTTCTGTGGGTCAGATGTCTCACTGGGCTAAAATCAAGGTGCCTGCGGGATTTTGCTGCTTCTGCGTGCTCTGGGAGAGAAAGTTTTCCTGTCGTTTCTGACGTCTGGAGGTCACGTATACTCCTCGGTTCCCCACCCTTCCTCCGTCTTCAAAGCCAGCAGAGCAGCGTCGTCAAGCCTCCCTGACGCTGACACTCCTGCCTCTCTGTGCAGGGCGAGGTGTGCGAGGAACCACAGGACGGGACTGTCCTCTGTCCCACAGCAGAGCCAGCAGGACTTGGAGAGCCTTCTGGGATGATGTCGTATGTCCACAGGTCCAGTGGGCTCTAAGGGGCCAGGCCCGAAGAGCAACCAGGCACAAAACAAGAAGGCAAGGAGGGGCGCAAGGGGAAAGGAGGATAAAAAGACTGAGGAAGAGGAGAAATGCTTCATCCTAGACAGAGTGGGCTTTTCTGGCAAGGCTGACAAACACGCTGCCGACAACCCTGAGATGCCCGCCAAACACACGCGAGTGCGGAGGAGGGGGATTCCGGGAATCGACCCTGGTGGCCCTCAGGAAAAATGGAGGCAGCCTCTAAAATGTCCCTTCTGGAGCGCCTGAGGCCTGGCGTGGATCCTACAGACACATCGTTTTTATCATAATATAATTATTAAAAGTAGTAAGTGCACGATCCCACCTGCATTTCCCTACAGATCACGAGAAGGCAGCAAAGCGGACGCGTCCTCCCGAACTTCGTTTTCAGCGAAACAAGGGGATGACTATGGTCTTTAGTTTCCAGCGCATGTGCAGAGCCCTTTAAAAGCAGCTGGGGTTGGGCAGCAGCAGGAGGAGGAGAGACTCGTGGAGGGCGGGCGGCAGGCCCGAGGGCGCAGGACGCAGACATGCCAGCCGAGGGCTAGTTCCTGAAGGTGAAGAGCTCACCTTGAAGTTAGAAAGAACAGAACGATCTATGTGTCTTGTTTGTAACAAAGAATGTCAGATGCGCGTGAGCGAGGCTGACAGCGGGCTCCCCTGCCAGACTCGGAGGAGCAGAGAAAGCGGGTTACTCCGGCAGCCACAGAGATGAGCTGTGTTTGTGGGAAGCGGTGTGGACCTGGGGCGGCATAAGCAGGGAGGCTGCGGGCTGTGAATCGTACACGGCAACCTCCCAGGGAGTCGTTCTGGCTCTTCCCTCCTACTTCCCACACACCGTAATCTCCTGCAAGTAACTACTTAAGGAAAATCTGATTTTTTTCATGATAAGTAATAGAAGTTTCCATAGCACTGATCCAAAACCACTATAGGAGAAAAAATTTTGGGAAAGGACAGTGAATAATAATATTAGATAAATGTCACTAACCAGAAAATAAATGTTACTAAACAGAAAATGATTATCTTTCACATGAGATGAAAATGATGTAGAAATACTTTTTGATGTTTTTAAAACTTAAAACTGTAATTGTCTCTAGAAATTAAGACTAGAAAGAAGAGATGGAACAGCCTCTGGGCAGAGATGTTAGACATAAGTGGAAATAAAAAAATGTTAGGAAAAAAATCTTAGAAATAAAGACTGTATATGTATATAATTTCACTAAGTGCTGTGGGTTTAGTAGTCACTAATTCAGTGTTCACAGTGACTTTACAGGGCGTAACTGCTGCAAATAATGAGCATGCACTGTGTGTGCATATGTGTGTGTGTGTTTGTACATGTGTCTCTTCCCTTGTTTGCCTTCAAATCAATATTACCAGTATGATAGCCTTGACTAAGAAGAGGGTCGTAGTGGTTCTTTCAGAAGGTTATCAAGGGGATTTTGAGCTGATAGTAGGTTTTCCTGCACTGTCATACCTGTATAGAGTTTTAATTGAGGTTTCTTTGAGGTTAATTTAAATGTATCAATCCCAGGTCCTCTGTTCAACTACTGCTTGTATATGAGATTTGTATAAACCCTTGAGAGGTTTACTCATTACTTAATTTAGTTTGCAATATGTTAATTTTATTCATGTTGTATTTTATCACTACATTACCTGCATGCCAAGCAGATAAGAATTTCCAAAATACTAGTTGTTGACACGATAATGCAGTGAAATCACTGGTTCTTAGAAAGGAGAGATGGGTACCAGACGCAAAAGCGAACGCAAGGAGACCTTCCTGCAGCGAAGGAGCAGTCCCACAGATAATTTGTGCTTTGTGGCTGTCAAAGTAGGTATCACTTTAGGAGAACAATACTCGTGCTCTGTTTGCCAAAGCATCATAAAAGCAGCTGTGAAAATGGTCAGACAGCTCAGAGGATCTCTGCTTGCCCGGTGCAATCTCTGGAAGTCTGTCCGTCCAGCTCCTTTCTTCTGGTTGAGCAAACTCCACTCCATCCTCAGTGTGGATGAAAAAAAGAGTTTTCTTTTTTTTCCTACCCTCTGCTCCCAACCCTTATTTTTATCCTTCCTGATTTCTTTTTCTTTTTTTTAAATATTAATTCACTCATTCAATAAACACTTACTGAACACTACTAGGTGTCAGGTACTGTCCTGAGGACATAGTAATAAAGAAGACAGAAAATGTTTTACTTACATGGAATCTCCACTCTAAAGGGAGATGACATATAATGAACAGGTAAAAGGATTAAATAAATACAAAAATATCATATAAGTAGATTTTTACAGAGAATTAAAATTGGATGTTGTGCTAGAGAATGTCTGGGAAGCTACTTTAGACTGAGTAATCAGGACAGACCTCTCTGAGGAGGTATCATTTCCTTTGTATGTTGTATTTTTATTTTATTCAAATTACTTTTCAGTTTTCATTTTTATTTCTTCTTTGAGGCAGACATTATTTTAAAATGTGTTATTTAGTTTATAAATATTTGGGGACTTTCCAGAAATATTTCTGTTATTGATTTCTAATTTAATTCCATTTGGTCAGTAACATACTTTGTATGAGTTGAATTCTTGAAGATTTATTGAGATTTTAAACATGGCCCAAAATATCTTCTACTTTGATAAAAATTCTATGTGCAATTAAATTAGTGTGTATTCTGTTGTTCATGGGTGGAGTGTAATATAAATATTAATGAACCAAGTTGGTTGATAGTGTTGTTCAAGTTTTTTATATCCTTTCTGATTTTCAATCTCCTTGTTCTATCAGTTATTGAGAAAAGGATATTGAAATCTCTGGGTATAGTTGTGGATTGTGTATTTCTCTTTAAATTTCTATTGGTTTTTGCTTCATGTATTTTGAAACTTTGTTATCAGATACATAAATATTTAGGATAGTTTTGTGCTCTTGATAAATTGAGTCCTATTATTATTACAAATTGAGTCCTTCCTTGTGCTGGGTAATATTCTTTGCTCTGATATATACTTTTTCCAATGATAAAGACTCTTCATTTATTTTATAATTTTTGTTATCATGCAGTATTTTTTCCCATTTTTTTTTACTTTTAACATATTTACATCTTTATAAGTGCATTTCTTGTAAGCAGCATGTAGTTGGATCTTGCCCTTTTATTCACTCTGACAATCTCTGCCTTTTAAATAGAATATTTAGGCCATTTACATTTAGTTTTATTATTGAAATTGTTAGGTGTAAGTCCATCATCTTGGAATTTTTCAATTTGTTCCAGTTGTTATTTGTTTCCTTTTTACTATTTTTTTCTGCCTTCTTTTAGATTGAGATATTTAATGGTTCAATTTTTTCTCATCTGCTGTCCTTAGTTATTGTCCTTTGTTTATCACCATTCACCTTTAAGTGATATATCATTTCATGTATATTATAAGAACATTACATTATCATTTCCAGTGCTCTTCATTCCTTTGTGTAGATCTATATTTTTATCTGGTATCATTTTCTTTCTGGCTAACATCTTCCTTCTCCCACTCACATTTCTTGTAGTGTGGATCTCATGGTGATGATCAACTGTTGTACTGATGCTCTACTGCTCTAGACAGCTTTCATAGGTTTGAAAACATCTTTACTTAACCTTCTTTTTTGAAAGATATTTTCACCATGGCCCAGAGAAATTTGGGTTGATAGTTTGTTTGTTTTTTTCAATAAAGACGCTACTCCACTGTCTTCTCACTTGCGTCATTTATGACAAGAATTCTGTATTCCTTATCTTTGTTTCTCTGTAATTAACATGTTAATTTCCTCTGGCTGCTTGTAAAATTTTCTACACAGAACTGGTTTGGGGTAATTTTATTATACTGCAACTTGGTATAGTTTTTCTTTATGTTTCTTGTTCATGGGTTCTTGGAGTTTCTTGCAGCTGTGGATTTATACTTTTTATCAAAATTGAAAAATTTTCAACCACTTAAAATTGTTCCATAGCTCAAAGTTTCACTTTTTAAAAAATTATTTTTTTGTTTGTTTTATTTTTAATAGTTTATCACTGTATCTGAAAGTTTACTTATTTTTTTTGCAAAATGTCCAAGCCGTCCTTAATCTCATCTAGTGTATTTTTATTTCAGCCATTGTAGTTTTCACCTCTCAAAATTACATGAGTCTTTTTTTAATATCATTCATGTCTCTATTTAACTTTTTCAACATTTATAGCTATAGAACATAGCTATAAACCTATTTAATGTCTTTGCATATTAATTCTAACATATATAGGTCTAATAGTCCTGGGTAAATTTCAATTAAATTGATTTTTTAACTCTTACTATAATTTGTATTTTTCTGCTTGTTTCTTTGTATTCCTATTCATCTTTGATTGTATACCAGCCAGAAATTGTGAATTTTACCTTGTTTCATGCTGTGTAGTTTTCTATTCCTGAAAATATTTTTAAGCTTTTTTTCTGAGATACAGGTAAGTTTCATGGAAATGGTTTCTTTCTTTCAGCTCTTGGTTTTAATATTTGTTAGATGGGACCAGAGCAGTGTTTATGATAGGGCTAATTATTCCCAATTCCTGGACCAAGACCATTATGAGTAGCTTCATAATTTAATGACATTTTCCAGTCTGACTTTAGGGAAAGGCACTGTACTCATCCCTGTGTGAGTGATTGTACTGTTCTCTTCTTCTATAAATTATACTGTATTGTTCACCCACTTCAAGTGTAGGATTCAGTGATTTTTAGTAAACTCACCAAGTTGTGAAACCATCACCATAAGTCAGTTTTAGAATAATTTTCACCACTCCAATAGGATTCTTCATGTCCCTGCACTGTCAGTCCTTGTTTCCTGCCCCAGTCAACTACTAATCTACTTTTTATAGATTGCTGCTAAGAATATTCATGTATGAATCTTTGTGCAGATATATGCTTTCATGTCTCTTGGGTAAATACCTAAGAGTGGAATTGGTGAGTAATACCACAAATTTATATTTAACTTTTGAAGAAACTGCCAGTTTTCCAACGTGGCTGCAATTCTCACCAGCAATGTCTGAGGAATTAGTTTCTTCACACCCCTTCCAAAATTTTTTACTATATGTCTATTTTATTATAGCTATTCTGGTGGGTGTGAAATGGCATTGCATTGTGGTTTTAATTTGCATTTCCCTAATACAATGTTAATCATCTTTTCATGTACTTATTGGCCATTCATATATCTTCTTTGGTGAAATGTCTCCAGAAATCTTTTGCCCATTGTCTTTTGAATGGGTTGTTTTCATATTATTGATGAATAAGAGGTTTACTTTGTATAGTCTGAATACCAGTCTCTTGTAAGATGCATGTTTTACAAATATTTTTTCCAGGTCTGTTCCTCATCTTCATTTTCTTAATGGTGTCATTTGAAGGACAAAAGTTTTGAATTTTCAATGAGATCTAATTTATCCATCCTGCTAATACTTTTTGATGGTTTCTCTCCCAAGCTCAATTAGTCTTCTTACATGCATGTACTTTGACAAATACCCGAGGGAGACCCTATGCAGATCCCTCAGGTTATTTCTCAGCACAGCTCTCTTCTCTTGAAATTTGTTCTGCAAATCTGATTCCTTATTCTCCCCTGAATTTTACCTTGTCTCCTCAACTCAGGGTATCTTCAAGGCTCCTCCTGGGTTCCTGCTGTCTGTTCCACAGCCTGGAAACTCTCTTTAGGCAGTAAGCTGGGTGCATCGCAGAGCCCAATTCACTTGTTTTCTTTCTCAAGAATCTCTGTTCTTTCTTGCCTGATGTTGTTTCTTTAAAACTGTTTTAAATATATTCTCTGTACTTTAATATAATTTACTTCTTCATTGTTTCAGGTGAGAAGATAAATCCAGTCTCTGTAAGTCCATCTTGGCCAGAAATGGAAGTTATATCACAGAGGGATACTTAGGCTGGGATCTGAGTAGCAAAAGGTATACAAGCCATAGGAAGCTAACAGGAAAGCTGAGATCCAAAAGGCAAGACAGAAATCTCCCTGCTTCAGGAAGACTGACGCTGCCAGAGAAAAGGTCCTTGGTGGGAACGAGTTTGATATGTTTTAGAAACAGACCAAAAGGCTAGAATGGCTGAATCACAGTGTTGGGGGAGAAGATGAGGTAGGAGAAGTACACGGAGTAAGACCACAGAGAGATTTGTGACCCAAAGCAAGGCATCTGGGTTTATCTGAAGTGCAATAAGATGCCACTGGACTCTTGCTCCCTACCTAGACTTCATCTCTGCCCACCCCCTCCTTGGTTTCCGTGGACCTCTGGGCTCCCTGGTGACCCTTCAACCTTGGCATTCTTCCACGATGCTCAGCTTTCTTCACTTCCCCTGCCCCCGGATATCTCTCCTACTGTCTCAGTTATGAAAGACGATCTGTCTCTCAGGCCTTAAGGAACACAAGAGGTCATGCCACAACCTGAACACTTCCCATGATCACCCTTACGCACACACGGTACGTGCACACCTCCCCACCCCCATGATGGAAGAGTGTCCATTTAAGACAAGCAACAGAATAAGAGCAAAGGTAATTGGGGGAGGCCCTTTTCACAATATCCTTCTCCAGTGAAGCATTTCCAAGGAGAAGAGAACCGTAAAAGGCTACCAAGCCTCAGTGGCCACAACCTGGACCTTTCTGCATCCTCTCTTAGGGTTTCTGTAGCTCCACTAGACTACCTGGGACATTTGGAAATTTGGGTAGAACTGAAATAATTTACAACTATAGGAATTATTATTGTTATTCTAATGCGTTCTCCTTATTACCTCTCCTGGGGAGAAAATTGTTAGATGCTTGGTATCTGGAGCAGAAAGGAATTCACCCTGACAGGTACTTTTTGCGGATTTGTTTTCTTTGGTGTGCAATGACTAGGACTGCTTCATAATGGTCTCCTGATGTTTAACAAGATCTCCATGCTGTAATTTTACCACTGCTGGTTGGAAAATTTTATCCCTATCAATTTTGTTCCTTTAGGCATATTTTACTAATAAAAATGTCAATACACAAAACACATTTTTTTTGCCTTTTCTTTTCATCCCAAGCTTGCATCTCATTATAGTTTATGACTGTTTCCACCAAAGATTTGCAACTTGCTGACTGTCCCCTCCTGCTTATAGTTTTAATATTCAAAGAATACCCAGTAGTGTGGGCTCTGCTAATTAACAAATTTGTATGTTTATTGTAAACCAAAGACCGTTGGGATTTCATATTTTCCATACAATGTATTTTAACAGTGTCCAGCTGCCTATCAGGTTAGATATCATGGTATACATATATGCAACAAAAACTCAAACATTCTAATACATAATCTCCAGTTAGTGGAAGCTTTCTGATAATGATCATCCTTTCCTAGAAACACTTCTTACCATATAGTGCATCCATCCTGCCTCTCAGCAGGTTGGATATGTAACCCACAGTCTCACAAAGACACAAGGAGAGATGTGATTTAAGGGGTGTAATTGTCTCCATGAAGCAGTAATATATAGGGTAGGCGGGGGGAGGGAGGGGGGCAAGAAGGAAGGAAGGAAGGGCCAGAGGAGTGGAGGGAGGAGGGAAGGAAGGAAAGAAGGAAAGAAGAAAGGGAAGGAGGGAGGGAGGGAAGGAAAAGAAACAAAATAACAACAGTGATAAGTCATTGAAACACTATATAATCTAGTGACTTCACAATAGTGAGAGAGAAGCCATAATTCTTTGTTGCTCTGATCCACAGAATGGTCTCTTCAGCACCTAGTGGAAAACAGGCTTCTCTAGATCCAATTTACTTGGGGCCTGTCGCTTTCTATCCGTGAGAATAACTAAGTTTATAAAGATCCCCTTGCCTTCTGGGCTTCGTAATCATGATAACTCGTATCGTCACCCTCCCCGCTCTTCCCAACCTCCACAGAGCCCATTTCTCTTGTACCCCCCAGGAAAGAATGACTTTTACAAGGCAATCTGTTGTGATCACGTCAATTTTCCTTTGGTGAGCTGAGGCCACGAACAGTACTTGCTCCGGAGGGTCACTCTGAAGGATTTACTCCTGCAGAAGGCAGGTTTCACGTACACCTGTAACCTGGACTGCAGAGCCCGCAGCTGCCTCTGCTTACAGCTCTGCGCAGGAGTCATCACTAATCACCCACACAGTGCCTACACAGTCACTCAGTGTCCCTCACTCATCTGCGTGAGTTTGCTTTCTTGACTCACTCGGGTTTGAAAAACTGACTGAATTAACAATCACAATATCAAAAGGTCAAAACAGATGATGGGTTTTTGTGTCATTTCAATTGTACCATACATTGTTTGACATTCACTCAAGGTGAGGAGAAACAGAGCTCTCAAAGTCTTTCAAAGTTTTCCCAGGTACTTCTAAATCCAAAAGATTCTTGCTTTTTATTTTTTAGTGACAATATGAACAGCACATAGTCTTACTGGTTATGATACAATTTTTCCATTCTAATAAAGTTAACATAAAGAGAGACCAGTAGACTTCTTTCAGCCCTATAAAACCCATGCTCCTGAATTAAGCCTAATCTCCTAGGTGTCAATTTTGGGAAAAGTACTTTAGAATCTCAGAATTGGGAGAATCCTTAAAGCTCCATCTAGCTTTATCACCCACATTTTCTTGAACATCTCTGATGTCAGAGAACTCACTACTTCCCTCTTCCATCTCTGTATTCATTCCTTTATTAGAAAATTTTCCTTCACACTGAACTGACATAAACCACCTTATATTCTCCATATCCAGCGCCTGAAATTCAACAATCCCTCTAATTTGGTCCTGGGGTGTTTTCAGTACTTGTCTAAACCCACTTTTCTTCCCACCCCCAAGCTCCAGGAAAGCTTCTTGCCATCAGGCTTCCTCCAGCTGTGCCTGGGATTCATTGTCTCAGCTCTTACTCCAAAGTCTTTTCCACCTGCGGTCGCTCGGATAATACACCCCCACACCCCACCGCCACTCTAAGACCGAGTATGTCATCTCACCTGGCAAAAGGGCCTTTGCAGATATGAGGACGTTGAGCACCTTGAGGTGGGGGAGATTATCCTCGACTACGCGAGTCGACACCATCTAATCACAGGTGTCCTTGTAACGGGAGGCCGGTCAGAGGCGGGGGTGGGAGGATGTGACAGTGGCAGAAGAGGGAGGAGGAGATGCGAGGTCGGGGGCAGGGCAGGGGAAGATGCTAAGCTGCTGGCCTCGAAGATGAAGGACCTGCAAGGCAAGGGACGCAGGCAGCCTCTCGAAGCTGGAAAAGGCAAGTGTGTTCCCCACTGGGGCCTGCAGAAGGAACACAGCGCTGCGGACAGCTTGACTCAGGGCTTCCAACCTCTAGAACTGTAAGACATTAAATTTGTGGGGTTATTTCAAGCCACCGAGTGTATAGTAATTTGTTACAGCAGCAATAAAAAACGAATACACGCCTAAGATGTTTTCTTCTCTTCATTTAGCCCAGTGGCTCCCTCTGACGCGTCCAGACCCAGTGTTTACTTGTTACTGCAGCCCAAGTTGATTGGGCTCCTGCTTAAACATATGTAACGGTATCGTCTCCTATCCATTCAGTTACAACCAAACTTGCGCTATCTTCCTCCCCTCTTAAACTGTCCTCGAACACTTCTGGGAGTAACTAGGTCACTCAACTTTTCATGTTGGTGTCATCTTTACACCCTGATTACAGCTTCTGTGAATAGAAGAGACTGTGAATTAGTATTTATTTTGCGGGTCCCCTGGCAGCAGATGCAAGCAAACACAGCTCATCCACGTCTCTTTGTTGTCCTCACTCGTATCCTCCACCAGTGGGCACGTGAAGAGTGCATTTTACACGCTGGGAATGACAACCTTACATCTGAGGCTTTCTCCCCGAGATATTTTAGCCAATATGCTCAATATTGCTTGTTTACTTGGTGCAGCCATAACTTTCCTACCTCCATGTGCCCCAGAAATCATTATCCTTAGGATGTCACAAGTACCATCACATCTGAACACTGACTCCATCTGTATCTCTTCTTCTCTCTGTTTCAGTGACTCTAATATCAATTAATTCAACACTTTCCAAGAAATTTCTTAGCTCTTTATTTTTGAAAATAAGAATCTATGATATATGTAAGCCCAAAATATCTTCTTTTTAACTAGAGCTGGATCAAAACCACAGAAAACTGAACATACATTCAAATCTCTCAATACCTTAAAACAGAAGCACATTAAAGAAAGAGCACATTTAAATTCTTCATTTCATTTCTATCTGTGTGCCAGTGAGAGTATTAAGAGTTAGTAGAGGCAGTTTTCCTGAGGCAGGTATTGCAGGAAGAGCTTTCTGCAGAGGGAGCACAACACCAGAACCACGGTTAGTTTAAAATAATTCAATTAAGTGGAAGTCACCCTATAAATAAGCATATTGAAATGTTCAATGGAACATTAGAGAAATGATTAATAGAGTGTTTCCATATCAAAATTAACCCAGTTTTTAAATATGTGCATTATTATAGCATGGACATGTTCGTGGTTCATGCTGTTCATTTTTATGTTACGGACACATATTAAATATATATTCCATTGTACAAGCTTTTATGCATATGCCTAATCTTTGTAGTAATATAATTTATATAGGGAGAACATAAACACATCTGCCCTCTTTATATTCTGCTGATTTAAAAAATATGTGTCACAATCTCTCCCTTGAATATATTCATTTACTGGGATATAAATTTTCTTTGCTGTTATGTGTTTCACAGGCCCTAGAACCCACATAGGATTTTCTGGAAACAAAGTATAGTAACATTACCTTCTAAGAGGTTTTTTTTTTTGTTTTTTTTTTTTTAAGGAGACAAACGTAGCTTGTACTTATGTCTTTGATGGGTCCGCACTGTTATCCTACGGCAGCCCTGACATCTCTTCTCTGCCTTCCACCCTGGCCAGCGCAGTCGTCTCCGAGACCCTCGCCGGCCTTCATAAGGACAGTATGTGCCGTGGAGCAGCTGCAAAAGGCTTCACAAATGCTGGCTGACGAGAAGTGACAGCCCTGTGTATCTCTCCCTGGCATTGACAGCTGACAGATGGATACCACTCACACACAGAAGAAAAGCCCCCAGGACGATTCGCCAACATTTCTCTCCGCTCACAGGGCCGCGTTGATCGAGTGCTGCTCCGAATAATAAAGCCTGTCGACTCGCGCAGCTCTCCCCGCACACAATGCCCTGGTGTTCTTTTTTTCCTCCAAAACATGAACAAACGTATACACTGAAGCTCTGTTTTGTAGATTATTTTCTTTCCTTTTTTGTTCTGCAAAAGAAAAAAAGAAAGAAGGGAGAAGGAAAACAGGAGCGCGAGAGATGAGTGGGAAGAGGGAGCGAGCCACGCAACCACAAAACCTGGCTGGGCCTTGGCTTCCAGATCATTCCCTCACCCCGCCAATCTGTTCCTTACTATCCTTTGGATTGTCTTCATTTCTTTCTGTAAATCAGCCCATCCTTAAAAGCAGGGCTGCTCGGTTAGTTGGAAGACAGCGACATAGAACTGACGGGAGGCATGCTGATGTGGGGGGAGGGTGGCGAGGAGCAGGGACGCAGGGACGGCCACCAGCAGGGACTACGGTGGGGACCGGAGGGGAGAAAGAGGAGACGGGGGGAGCTACAGGCATGGGGGGAACCCTATGCTTTTTTTCACAGTTTTGAAGGGTGTGATTGTTCCACCTTTTGCTGTGGTTCTTCTTTTGCCTAAACTGCTCAGTTACATACACCCCAGGAGCCTGGCTGTGCTGCCACAGCCATTTTCCCCTGGGAGAAAGCAGAAGCTTCCAACTGCCAGAACAGAGTGGAATAGAAGACGCCTTCTCCACGAGGGATGAATCTGCAAACTGACAGCCTCAAGATAAGAAAAAGGGAGAGCCACATCCATGGGGCGTCGGGAGCATTCACGACCTGCAGAGGGACTCTTAGCATGTAGTAGTGAATAGGGCTGATTTGCATTTAGATTCTCTGGTAAGTTAAATTGAAACATTTCAGGGCTTCTAGTCATCCGGTCCCATGTACAGCATCATGAATAAGCCAGGGCACTTCATGAGGTTGAAACATCCATGCCAGGATCCCTGCTCACCTGGGTGGGAAGCTGGAGGGTCCCTGTCTTATCGCACATGGTTCCTGCTTTTCCCTCAACTGCCCACTCAGCACTACGTACTCTTTTGGCAACTGGGCGCTTCTGAGAGGGAGTCAGTGGAGGTGCTGGAGTTTTCCTACTCTGAGGCTTCCGTGCTTGCCATCAAAACTGCAGGTTGGGCTCCCACATGGCTGCCCTTCTCATCCTGGTCCCTGGGGTGGGGACAGAGGATGTGGCACTTATGTTTGCTTGTGGACTCACTTCTCTGTTCTTGCTAGATAGAGTGGCGAGAGGGGTTGGCGTCTTGAGCCTATGGGCCCACAGCCCCCAGTCCATTCATGGGCCATTGGCCATGGTGGGCACATGGCAGATGGAGATGGCTTGCCAGGTCAAGGCTTTTAAGCACCCCCAATGGAGGGAGAAGATGCTGTCCCTTTATACAGCCTAGATGAAAAGGCGTTCTTCTGAAATAATCTCCCTTCTAAACAAGGTGAGCTCTAATCTCCCCGAAAGAGTAAGTGGGTGGGGGCTGTATACCAGGAGGGGTGGCACAAATGGAGGACAAGAATCCTGACCGAGATGCTTCCTGTTCCCAGAAAGAAAGCTTGTTAGCCACCAGCAATGGTCAGGGTGGCTGAATTTGCAAAGATGAATGAAGGTACAGTATTTTCAACCTTGAAACTCAGTTCAAAATGTTCTATTTGTCTCCAACTGAAGTAATAAATCTCTGAAGTAATAAGTCTAATTTTGCACACTGTACACCAGTAATGCTATACATTTTTGTGATGTAAGACTCTGTTTTCCTTTTTACATTTGGGGTCTGGAGTCACCCCATGAGCTGACTCAGGGTGTAATTAGGGTACAAGTTCAATATCCGGGTCTATTATCAGCTCCGTGTTCCTTACCCCTCTGCCTGTCCCTCCAGCACGGCCTCTTGATTAAGGACCTGCAAATGTTTTGCAAAATCTCAGCTAATGAAGTTTCGCATCACCCACAAGTCAAATGGCACATGTTACTTATGCTCTGTATTATGATCTTCAAAGCAGCAAATACAATGTTAACTTATTCAAAGCACCTAATTTGTCTCTTGCAACTTCATAAAAAATTCCTGGAATGGAAATTTCCCAAGTGGATCTTGGCAAGAGGAAGTTTCCAGCAGGAGCAAGCAAAGAAAAAACAAAAAAGAAAGAAAGAAAGGAAAAAGAAGGATGCCTTGCACTTCATGATTTCTTTTCCTTTTAATTAAATAAAAGCAACAGGGTGTGCAAAACTGGATTTTTGCCATATTAATCAACCTGAGGAGAGAATGATGTAGAGTCACAAAAATCTAAAATTATGAAGGGCGTACCTTTTAGAAATTAGGACTATTTCCCCCATATATAATGTGTTTCCTTTATACAGTAATTCTTTTGAATCAACACATGTAATGTGCTCAACGTGTAGAATATGGGCTCTAGTTTTGGATCAGTGGGAGCCTGGCCTGAGCCTGGTCCCCTGTGTGAGCGCCGTCCTCTTGGGTAGTGTCAAAGCTTGTTCGGAGTTTTCTAAGCAAGATGCCAGCAGAAGAGTCAACATCCAACATAAGAGCAGGGAACACTGCAGGCTCTCATTGCACCCTGCCGGGCCTGTCGTGAAGGCCTTGGATGGTCAAGGATTTGGGCCGCCCGCTGGCCCTCGGAGGTGGTCACTACTGTTGCCCCAGTTTGCCCCAGGTGGTCAGTACTGTTGCCCCAGTTTGACCACCTGAGGCACAGAGAAGTCACCTGCCCAGGGTCACACTGTAGGTTCTGGAGCATAGTCTGTTCCCAAACAGCCCACTCCTCATCTCTAGCCTGGATGACACTATTAATGTTTTCAGAGCAAAACAGATTTTTAAAGATTTTTGTTTTATTTTTAATTTTCTTAGTCTTTTCTCACTGCAATAATTATAGGATTAAGTGACAGTGAAAGTGGGCTGATAGTAGAAGGGCTGCATGACAGTGAGACTCCCGGGGAGGCATGGGCAGGTGGGGAGGCCAAGCCAGGCTGGGAGGAAAAAGGAAATGGGGCAAACTCCCCAAGTTTTTGCCTCCCACCACTTCACCTCAACCACTCTGGTTTGTCCAGGGCGGCCCAGGAGTGCATGGGCTGGAGCAGTCAGAAACCTCCTCCCAGGAGCCAGCCAAACTTAGGAGGAAAATTAATTCCTCTGGGGACACTTAATTAAAGGAATCATTACGTGCCTTGTAAGGAGCACCAGGAGGCCTTGTCATGTTCTGCACCAGCTCCTAATGCCTGGGAACAGCAGAGCCAGTGGGATTGGCCCAATTCATCAGAAACTTTCTCCCAACTCACCTTTGATCCAGTAATAGTGAAAGTAAAGAATCACAGAATTTTAAACTGGTTACATGCCCGTTTTATAGTTGAGAATAGTCAAGGCCAGAGATTAAGAGATTGGTGTTCAGTTCATTTGGGACTCTGCCCTAACTTTCCTAAATGGTCAGAGCTTTGCTTCTCTCCTATCCACTGCTCAATGCAGTCATGACTGTCTTCCAGGGGCCTGAGATAGATTTACATCCACTTCGCTTCTAGTCGCACCTCTTGCAGGGCAGGCCATGCAGCCAGTTACCCAGACTGTGGGAGGGGATCACATTGGGTGCAAGGTGCCAGCAGAGGTGAGACCCTGAAACAGATCAGATGGTGAGCTACCTCCTGCCAGGCCCCCAGGAAGCACTCCTTTCTGGGGTCCAGCCCCTCACTCTGGCTGAGCGGTGATCTATGCCACAGCCTTCTGAGTCCACATGATCCTAGGCTGGGATTCCAGGTTTCTTTCCTTGCTGCTACAGTTTTAGGCTTTTGATTTTAATAAGTTAAGAACAAGGATGTGATAGGATGGGGGCACAATATAGTAATATGTCTATGTACATAGGCATATATAGATTTACCACTGTGTGATGCTTTACCCTAAGGAATGGAGAATGGAAATAAAGCAGGTGCTTCTTTTGCATATTCTTTTTTTCTATTTGTTGTGGATTCTTTATACAACACACACTCCAACAAAAAAAAGGGTTTGAGAAGGAAAACAGCCCAGGGGTCTCTCAAGTTCCACATGTTAACATCTTTCTTGTGTGTTGCTGTGGACAGCACTTCATCAACAAATAGGAAACAGCCCCAGACATATCCGTCATTTCTAACTCCCCCACTTGCTTTAACTCTGCACCGACAGGTTGGGCAGCATGAAAATTTTACCAAAAAGATATCAAGAAATTTCCAGGGAATAATTCTGTGTCCGGCTTTCCCTTTGAATGAAACTTAATGTCATTCATTACAGAAGAGAGGAACTCTTGTAATTATTACTGCTCATGTTTGTGGTGAGAATTAAGTGAACTAAAATTAGGTTAGGTATAGGAAAGTTCTTTGGAAATGGTAAAACACTATGTAAATGTTATTACAAAAGATATTCAAGAAAATTTTTTAAAAAGAATGTTTTTGAAAGAAAGAAACCAATACTTGTCTGCTAGTACTCCATAGGTCAAAAGATTGTAGATAATCATGGATTAATTGTAAACGTAAAGAAAGAGACTTAAAAAAATGTATCAAAGCTATTGCTTCAGGGCAAACTCCAGTGCCGTGAAAGCTGAAATGTTTTCTTTTATCAGAGATTCTTCCCTGGCACCTGAAATTGTTTCTTTCATGTGTGATAGTGGAGAAGAAAGCGGCGCGCTCCCTGGAGATGAGTGACTGTTACCATGGTCTCATAACATATTGGCAGTCAGTGTGGCATCCACCACACCTGTCACTCAAGCAGTGCTACCTGCAGATGTGGGGGTGTGCTTGGGTTCCCTCCTGCCCGCCACCCCCGTACCTGGCACTCATCACCCGCGGCTCCTCCTCCACCACAGAAGATGGCCAGGGAGGCCACAGGAGGCGAGGTCCTCTGGTGTCAGTGCTGGGGGCTGGTGCCAAGGTATCCCTAGGGCAAGTCAGAGAGCCGCATGGGCTGCAGGAGACTTAGCTGCTGCACAGGGTTCCCACTTCCAGCCAAAGTAAACTGTATTCTATGAGGCATAAGATAGAGGGGTGGGTTTCTAGCCTGGGGAACACTTTTCTAGACCCCGGCACATGGTTATTTCAAAGTTATCAAAGAGATCAAGAAGAACCTTAAAGGCTCCTTGTTATTACAGGAAGAAGGTGTCTGAATATAAAAGCATCTAGCGGGGCTTGGCGCTTATTCCTTTCCTGCTCTGGCTCCCAGGGCTGGGAGGTACAGGAGGTACTGTTCTCCAGGGACCGTGCCCAGAAACTGGTCGGAATCTGATCCAGTCACCCTCCCAGTGATCTAGAGACCCCAGAGTCTGAGAATAAAATTGTGCTTCTCTTACTATTTTCAACATTGAGATACCCCAATATTCAGATTCTTCAACCTCAAGAAAATCAGTCCATGTGATTAATTCCACCAAATACCTACCCAACTTGCTACTTAAAATGTAGGTTTAGGCCCTATTTAAAAGGCCAAAATAGCTTCAAACTTCTTTTTTCTCCACCCATGCCCCAGGGACCCAGGGTTTACATTATCTTTTTGCCTGGTGAGAAAGTCTTGCAGAACAGACTCCAACTGCCTAACCTTTTGTGAGTGAAATCAATTGCTCTGTAAGCTGTCTTCATGGAGACTTAAATGTAAGTACCCTCCCTTTTTTCCATGGGCCAAACTCAAAATACACTTAAAGTATAGCCAAGTAGGATTCATAAAGAATAATTTTTAGTATACAATGAACACGGTACAGAACAATGGGGATAAGTGTGTGTGATGTGCTCAGTTGGTGTACTGGCAAAAAAGAGACCCCGTGTGTATTCTAGTGGGGCAGCAAGGAGAGAGGAAGGAAGAAGAAAAGGAAGCAGAGGGCTGTGGGGGGAGATATCGCCCTTTACTGAGGGACTGGTGGTTTTAGGCCATCCCTCCGTCCCTGTCTTCTTCACAAAGATCTTGGAAAGTCAGGTGTCGGTATCCCCAATTTATAGATGAGAAAAGTAGTAATTTGTCCAGACACACAATTAGTAAATAATAGAGCTGGTTTATGAAACCATGTGTTCTAACCCAAACCTGCAGTCTATTTTCACTATGTCAGATTAATACAGGTCTGGCCTCCTAGGAGGAAAAAAATTGAAAAGTGTCAAACATTTGTGGCTCACCTTGGGTCATGGAAAACAGTGATAACTAAAGAATAAATGTTTACCATTTTTCTTCCATCATTTCCATGCAACACGTCTTTCATGAATCCAAAGGAAGAGGTCCTGTTTTGCAAATGTGTGACTCTCAAGTTATCAACTATGCAGTGCTATTACTATATCACCATTTGAGTCTTTCAGCCTGCTTAGGTCAGACAGACATTATTAGTGCTTTCTCCCCAACCCCGATCCACTCCTGCAGAACTTGAAATCCAGGCATCAAGGGACGTGGGGAATGTGGCACAGCTGGGAAGTGCAGAACCAGGTCCAAGCCAGTGTTGCCCACTGGGTTTTCTTCCTGTCGCACCACAGCGGTGGCTGCGGGGTGGGGCCGGGGGAAACGGAAAAGGTGAGCAGTTGCACCAATGACAGGAGGAAACATTGCCCAGACTCTGTCCTGTTGTCTCACCTCACATTTGTTCTTTCTACACATCAGACACTTTGCTTTTCCCCTGATGAACCTGTGGCGAATATAGACTTGAACTCACCTCAAGCAGAAGTGGACATTTGCCCTGTGATCTGAGGGGTTACTCATAGTTTTCTGCCAGGCAGATTTAAAAAAACCCACTGAGACAGGAGTTGCCAGTGCCCCAGGCAGTTCGGTCCTGTTGTCAGACATCACGGTGGTCTTCCTTCTCGGAGGAAGCCCGGGAGCCTGGAGACTGGGTTTGCAGGTACAAGGATGGAGCTGCATTTGCAGATGCGGACGCTGAAAAGGTTGAAGGGAAGGAGATTTCCAGTCACCGTAAGATGCAAATTGAGGCCAAGATAGAATTCAGGGCCTCAGTGATAGACAAACATGAAAGATTCGAAGAAGAGAATCATCAAGTTTAAATCCTGGGCTGATCTCAGAATAGTATTTTTTTTAAAGAGGTAACTATTAGAGTGAGTGCAAATCTCTTCATCTTAAATTTGTAAATGCATCACTTTATTGAACCATTTGTCCATTTTTATAAGCTGATTTATGGTAACTGTAATGTGATTCATCATGTCATCTTGTAAATAAATGCGACACTTCATTAAACAAGATAATCAAATTTAAGCAGTTCCACTTTCGTGTTAACAACTGAGACCTTCGTATTTCTATCGCTCTGGAGATCCACCTACTATAATGAATGCAGATTCTGGGAATAAAGCACCCGGGTGTTTCCTAAGGGGTAGGGGAGGGTGCTCTTGCAAGCCACCAATAATGACATTAATAACAACAAACAATTTGCTGTAATGAAGCATTTTAATATCTGGGCTTTTTTTTTTTTAAAGGGGAGGAGGGGATATCACTTAGGTTCATTAGAATTGGAATGTTGGAACATCTTGCAATATCTGTTATCAGGCTAACAGAACACTTTCAAAGAGTGCATTTCAGGAGGAAATTTTTCATGCTATTTTCGTATTTGCCATCTGGAATGACACTGCAAGCTGGCAAACACAAGAATAATGTGAGATATTTCCATCACATAGAGTTTGTTATGGATTCATCTGGGAATGTGTGTCTCTGAACATCAGTCAGATAACTGTAATTATTCCAACTTTGACCTTCTTACCAGTTCAAACACCTTCAGAGCTGTTAATGTTTGTTTCCCTGTGGAGGAAGGTGACGCTTTGTGAGTGATTTGTCCTGAGGAGGAGCATGCACCAAGCTAACTGCAACCAGAAGCAGAACAGGGGACAGGACAGGCACAGAAGAGGGCCCTTCAGTAACTGCAGCAGCCTGAGGTCAGGTCTTCCCACGTTCCCAAGTCTATGGAAGTCAGCTGAGATTCTGCGTCAGAGCTTCCAGCACACACATCTCCAAGGAGGCAGCTGCCAGGCCTTTTTATGAGCAGCTTATTTTCAATTGATAAATTTCTAGTAGAGTCTCAGGAATAAATATTCCAAATATATGGAGTGAAACATTCCACAAGTCGTCCGCTACAGAGGAATACCCTCTCTGTTCTGCTTACAACCTTTTTGAAACATGAAAATGTTAGCT
This sequence comes from Daubentonia madagascariensis, assembly GCA_023783475.1. NCBI lineage: Eukaryota > Metazoa > Chordata > Mammalia > Primates > Daubentoniidae > Daubentonia > Daubentonia madagascariensis. The sequence goes on along the minus strand of JAKFHU010000901.1, from coordinate 32,370,265 downwards.
TGGCAGTGAATTTAAATTGTCAATGATTGTGAATAGGAAGGCACTTCTGGGAAATGGAAATATCTAACTCTAATATCATCTTAAAATGTTCACCGGAACTTTTTTTTTAAAGTAGAACATTTTGAAACTTTTGAGAGTTGATTTTGAAGACAAAAATATGATAATTTGGAAACTTTGTCTTCAAGATATTAAACATCTGAACAGAAAAAAATGGAGTTCAAACATTCAATTCTAACATGATGACATTGTAAAATTTCCAATACATGAAATTTAGAAATGATTTGAAGTGGAATTATTTTTAAAATATGCACTCCTCCCTTGTTATAAAGCGTATAGAGCACAGGTTTGCTGTTAAGTTTCTGCACATTATCAAATACAGTGATGACCCAGGGACTGTGGAAGTGTGCACAGCTATTTGCCCTTACACCAAATGACACTAGACAGCGAGTATTTCTTATTTATTGGGTCTGTTTTTAAAGAGATTTTCCGTATCACTTTTTACTAAGGTCAAGGTACTTGCCCCCGTTCTCTCTCCCCTTAGCATTTCCTGTTCCAAATATGTTGTGGTCTGCAAACAAGATAATCAACACTTTAGAGGGTAGACTCTTATAATTTTATCCCTTTCTGTGTCCCTGACAATTAGCCTAGCGTCTGGGCTACAGAAGAAAAATCAAAATCAAACTATTTTCTGAATGATGACTGAGGAGTTCAGTTAGGGGTTAGGCGTCCACATCGGCCTGCCTGACCACGTGCTGGTGAAATAACCCTGACGTTGGCGGAGCGACCTGGTCATCCTCTTATGGTGCCAGTGCAATGATTACAACGTGGTGAGTGCTCCTGCTCCACCCCATCAGGGTGCTAGTACAACTATAAAGTTGGCTGAGCACACCTGATCCATCCTGCCCTAACATTCTAAAAGGTTGAGGAAGCAAACACACAAGTAAAACCAAAACACAAAGATAATGATTTTATAAGGAAAACAGAACCTCCAGATAAGAATCGAAAATATAACTAGAAAGGAGCTATACCTAGTTTCACAAGAGCTTAAGAATATACCACAGTAGATCATGCAATACAGCACAACACCCTGCCACACAACACAACAAAGCACAGTTCAATGGCACATTATTGCATAGTTTATTTGTAGTCATCATGCTTCTCACAGACATGCTGGCCACGCCCTGTTGTGAGTCCTCCGTCTCGGTCCCGTACCATCCTCTTTTCCACCAGAAGCATTTTAAGTGCCAAGTTCATGAACATTGGTGGGTTGCTTTCTTGTATTAACATTCTCCCTTTCTGGAAGAGTTTTACTTAAAGTGATTAAAATATAGTCACTTAAAATAGAGACCTTGGCAACAGAAAAATCATCCATTCACTAAGTGGACACCGAGCATCTCCCCTGAGCCGGGTACTGTCTGTTCTAGGTGCGGTGGGAGTTACCAGGGGGAGGAGACAAACTGGAGGTCACAGTCTTCCTAGAGCTCACACTCTGTGGGGCCGTAAGGACAATAATAAATAACACAACACAAGTGAACAATTGTATCGTGGGTTAGAAGGTGCCGAGCTGTGGAAGCAGAGAGAGGTGCGAAACGGCGACCCTGCGCCTGCTGGGGAAAGAGCGAGTCACGGGTGTAAACGGGGTGCCCGGTGCTGAAGGACGCGGCTTTGTGGGGAGGGGGCTCCAGCCAGAGGAAACGGCTGCTGCAGAGGCCCTGGAGGCTGGATGCAGAGGCAGGACCGAGGGGAAGCCTGGGGGAGGACGGGGCGGGGCAGAGACCCGGCCTCTGTGTCCAGACTGCTAGAGGGTGGAGGGGGAGGAAGGTGCCCCTGGCTGCACGCGGAACCCCGCAGGGAGCAGGGCTTGCTGACGGGCGGCTGGGGACGGGAGTCCGGAGGGGCCTGGGGTGTCTGCTCCGAGGACACTGTTAACGGAGAAGGGGGAGACGGTAGAGCTGGATGTTTTGGGGATGTTTTGGGGATGTTATATCCGAGACATCTTTTAGCCAGGCATGTGGGCATTTGAGCTGGCAGTTCGAGAGAGAGGTCTGGGCAAGAGACATAAATTTAGGAATTTTGTCATAAAGATCATGGCCAACACCGCGAAATGACTATGATCGTGGAGGGTGTGAGTGTGGTTAAAGATCAAGGAGGAGCCCTGGGGGCTTCAGTAACAGGAGGGTGGGAGAGGAGGAGCCACGGGTGGAGGTGGCCAAGGAAACACTCCGCCAATGCGCGTTCCTTTAGTGTTATTTACATTGTGCAAATCTCTGCAATGCTTCATTGTAGAAGTTGTTACTTTCCAGAACCTTCTCCATCGGATCCCTGAGATACCAACTGAGTTTTTTTCCTCTTTGGGCTTAAAAGGGATCCATTGGGCATAGGGGGATTATCTGAGGAAATGTCTACATTACTCAGAACTGTTTTCTTTTTTATTTTTTTCATCTATTACTACAAATATCCCTGGTTTATAGGTTGGGATAAAGTAGGAATGAACATGGTTGTTTAATGAGAAAATATTCCCAAAATACGCGTCAGTAGCCACAAAAGGGAGCTGTGTTTACTCTTCTCGCATGTAGCCCCCCGCGTCTGTGCCTTCCCCGCGGCCATCTGTCCTCTCAGAAGCATTTTGCTTCCGGCCTCAACGTGGGCCCCAGATGGAAATGCAGAACTGTGTGTTGTGTCCCTGTGTCTTGGCATTTGGCACTCTGATCCCATCTACAAAAACACATCTAGATAATTGCACTTTCCGTTTCTTCATTTTATATGTGGCTGTCATTCGATGGCTTAGCCTAGATCAAAGGTAGAGGGATAATGCAAGTAGCTCTACAGGTGGTTGAAAGTCTGTCAGTGAACTTTACTTTTAGTGAAATAATTCCCACTGGCGTTGCGGTAACCAGGAACCGTTTAGATAAGAGTCTAGAAACACTAGTGTCTATCTACCAGACTAGGTGGTCACCAGGAGAAGACATACATCCTCATCTGGGAACAAAGACTGGGTGCCTACCATGTGCTTGGTCCAGAGGCCTGGCACTGGGAAATCAACACGCTCTTCCTCTTGAGAAATACTTGAAAAGTATTTAGGCAGCAATTTCACAGGAAGAGAATAAAGTAACAAGAAAAATAAAGAGGAGGGATACTCTATAGCAACTGTATTTCTATAGATTAATAAAGAAATGATATTTTTTTCTTTTCAATGAAGATAATACACATTTGAAGTGCATGTGGAGACAAAAGTCAAAGAAACACCCCTAATTAAAAACACCCAAAGAGGTGTGGACTGAGGTGAGTGGGCAGATGCAGCTGGTTAGCCGAGAGCAATTAGAGACTCAGGGGCAGAGAAGGGTGAGAGGCGGCAGGAGGGATGCGGGGGAGCCCGGCCGCCACGGGGGCTGCAGGTAGCTCATCAGGCCAAGGCGCCTGCCTTCAGCCCTTCCTCCCCACGAATGTAGACATGGCCTTCATGAACACATCAGCTTCTTAGCATTTTAATTTTTTTCTTTTTAATTAACATTTTATATTGTAAGTGCACTATGTTATTTGGGAAAATTATGCAAAGATGTATTTAAAAAAATAACTTGTTGATCCACCATCGTGAGATCAACATTTTCAGTATCTTGGAGTTTTTCCTTTCAGTATTTTTTCTAGAAACATGTGCATATAGACATTCGTTAATACATATTGTATGTTTTTATATAAATTTATATTTGAATAATATTATTTGGATCCTCATTTCCTATGAATTTATATTCAGAAACATTATGTATTTCATTAAATCAGAGTTAGCCTTTTAAAATTCATTCCCCTGAGGAATGCTTTTGCTGAGCCCCATAGATTTTAGTAGCTTATGCCCCCTTTGTCGTTCAGTTCAAGCAATCTTTTGATTTCCATCTTAATTTCATTCTTGACCCAATAATCGTTCAGCAGCTGGTGGTTTAATCTCCATGACTTTGTGTAGGTTCGAGTGTTTCTCTTACGATTGATTTCCAGTTTTATTCCCCTGTGGTCTGAGAAGATACATGGTATCATTTTGATTTTTTTGAATTTGTTGAGACCTGTTTTGTGGCCAAGATATGATCAATCTTGGAGAATGTCCCAGGTGCTGCTGAAAGAATGCATATTCAGTAGTTTTGGGGTAGAATGTTCTGTGAGTGTCTGTTAGGTCCATTTGATTTACGGTCCAGTTTAAGTTCAGTGTTTATTTATTTTCTGCTTTGATGATTTGTCCAGCTCTGAGAGTGGGGTGTTGAAGTCCCCTGCAATTGTGATGCTGCTATTTATATCTTTGCTTAACTCTAGTAAAATTTACTTTATATATCTGGGAGCTCCTGCATTAGGTGCATATATATTTAGGATTGTTATGTCTTCTTGTTGAATTTCTCCCTTCACCATTAAATAATGACCCTCTTTGTCTTTCTTTGATGATTTAAAGTCAATTTTATCTGACATGAGAATGGCTACACCTGCTCTCTTTTGGTTTCCATTTGAGTGGAATGTTTCTTTCCATCCTTTCACATTGAGCCTGTGTGCATCCTTGTGGTTTAGATGTGTTTCCTGGAGACAGCAGATAGTTGGGTTGTGTTTTTTCATCCATTCAGCCAGCCCATGTCTTTTGAGTGGATCATTGAGACCATTAACATTGAGAGATAGAATTGATATGTGGGATGCTCATCCATTCATTATGTTGGGTAGTGCCTTATTGCTTTGTTTTCCCTCTTGTGCTATTGTTTTACAAGAGTTGTGAGTTTTAGGGGTATGTGGGGGGTGATTTTACACTGGTGGGTATCTATTGTGCTGATTCGTGTATAATGCAGTTCTGAGTATTTCCTGCAGGGCAGGTCTGGTCATGACAAATTCCTTCAGTGTTGGCTTGTCTGGAGAAGAATTAATTTCTCCATCAATAATGAAACTTAGTTTTGCAGGGTACAAAATCTAGGCTGACAGTTGTTCTGTTTGAGAAGATTGAAGATGGGGTCCCAATCCCTTCTGGTTTGTAAGGTTTCCACTGAGAAGTCTGCAGTTAGCCTGATGGGTTTTCCCTTGTAGGTTAGTTCTTGCTTTTGTATTACTGCTTACAGAATTCTCTCCTTCATTTTGACTTTGGCCAGGTTGATTAATATGTATCTTAGTGATGTCCTATTTGCTATGAATCTTTCCAGTGTTTGATGACCATCTTATATCTGGATGTCTGAATCTCTGCTGATACCAGGGAAGTTTTCCTCAATAATTCCCTCAAATAGGTTTTCCATGCTTTTAGCTCTTTCTTCTTCTCCCTCAGGGATACCTTTAATATGCATGTTAGTTCACTTTGCATAATTCCATATCTCTCTCAGCGATTGATTAGACTTTTTTATTCTCTTCCCTGCCTCTTTGACTGGGTAAGCTTGAGAGCCTTGTCGTCAAGCTCTGAGAGTTTTTCTTCTCCTTGGCTTAGTCTGCTTTTGAGGCTTTCTGCTGTGTTTTGAAACTCCCTAGATGACTCTTTCATTTCTTTAAGTTCTATTATTAAAGTCATATTCAATAAGTGGTGCTGGGATAACTGGACAGCCACATGCAGAGGAATGAGACAGGACCCCACCTCTCACCACTCACAAAAATTAATTCAAGATGGATGAAAGACTTAAATGTAAGGCATGAAACCATAAGAATTGTAAAAGAAAATGTGAGAAAATCTCTTCTAGATATCAGCCTAGGCAGAGAATTTATGAAAAAGACCCCAATGACAATCACAGCAACAACAAAAATAAATAAATGGGACTTGATTGAATTTAAAAGCTTCTGCACAGCTAAGGAAATAAACAACAGAGCAAATAGACAACCTACAGAATGGGAGAAAATATTTGCAAACTATACATCCAATGAAGGGCTACTATCCAGAATCTACCAGGAACTCAAACAAATCATCAAGAAAAAATAAACAACCCCATTAAAAAGTGGGCAAAAGACATGAACAGAAGTTTTGCAAAAGAAGACAGACAAATGGCCAATAGACATATGAAAAAAATGCTCAACATCACTAATTATCAGGGAAATGCAAATTAAAACCACAATGAGATATCACCTTACCCCAGTTAGAATGGCTTTTATTAAAAAGTCCAAAAACAATAGATGCTGGTGTGGATACACACTTTTGGTAGGACTGCAAATTAGTACAACCTCTATGGAAAACAGTATGGAGATTACTCAAAGAACTCAAAGTCGACCTACTATTTGATCCAGCAATCCTACTACTGGGTATCTACCCAAAGAAAAAGAAGTCATTCTATCAAAAAAACACCTGCACTCGAATGTTTATTGCAGCACAATTCACAATTGCAAAGATGTGGAATCAACCCAAGTGCCCATCAATTCATGGGTAGGTTAACAAAATGTGGTAAGTGTATACCATGGAGTACTACTCCGCCATGAAAAAGGATGAATTAATGCCTTTTGCAACAATTTGGATGAAACTGGAAACCATTATCCTAAGTGAAGTATCTCATGAATGAAAAAACAAACACCACATGCACTCTCTATTAAAATGGAACTAACTGATAGGCACACATATGCACAGAGGGAAGTAAAACTCATTTGGAAATCAAGCAGGGGGAGAAGGGAGTAGGGAGGGGCAAAAACCTACCAAATGAGTATAATGAACACTATTTAGGGATGGTCACTCTTATAGCTGTGACTCAAGTGTTACAAAAGTGATTCATATAACAAAAGCATTTGTGCCCCCTTAATATTCTGAAATAAAAATATATAAATAAAAAATAAAATAAAATAAAATAAAATTCATTCCTATTTTTGAAAAACATTAAAATTGCATACTTCCTGGAGGATGGCCTTCCCTGGTGAGAAGATAAAAGATAGAATCTGTTGTCTATGTAGCTCTACCAGCTTTATCATTTTTACCTTATATTAGAAAAACAATAGGTACTTATTTTCATTCAAAAATATAAAAACACAAATATTGAAGAGTTTTTCTCAAACTTCTCATGCACAACCTCTCCTCCTCCTCCTCCCCTTAATTTTAATGTCTCCTAATGGGAACTGCACTATCAATAATCAGAAAGTAATTAAGTAAATATTATTTAAAACATATTTTTCTTATTTAAAGAAGATTTTCAATGGTTGCAATATTAGCATTTCTCATATTATGGTTAACTGGTCCTTTATGGCTGAACATTTAGTATTGTTGTGGAAGATTCTTACAACAATCCCCATATGGACTGAGAGCTGATGCTTCCATGGCAGGGCTTTTGCTTTCTTCCCAGAACAAGTGATACTGATGATTTGTAGCATGAAGCAAGGAACATCACAATCTCTGTGTTCTTTCCCCAAAGCTAGATTGTAGCTTCTCTGAGGACAAATGGGTTCCATTGTCATGTACCTTCCTAGAGCCCTTTTGTCAGGAATTCCACTGGCTTATTCTTTTGGATATGTGTTACTTGATAGGTTAAGTATATATCAGTCCTTTATGTCCAAAATAAGATAAAGAGGAAATTGTAATCCTATTTAACCATGAATCTTTGCATTTTCTTCTGGATTAATTAATGAAATGGATCAGAGCCCATGATTCTAACTACACACACACGCACATACACTTACACAGATGGTTATCACTAATATGAAATGCCATCTTTATCATACAAAAATTTTCCATGTATTGCTGTATGCAAGATTGCTTGCGTAGTTTGCTACCTGCTCTCTGAGCCAAACAGGTTGAGTTTACTCTGAAGCCTAGGCTGGGGCACAAGTGCCCCAGGCACCTGAAAGTTGTTTGCCATAAACTCCACCCGATTGAAGTGCTCTATAGAAAGTGGTAAAAATTTATCCAATTGAATTTTCATTTTGAATAATTATAAATGCTATTTTTGAAATAGAGGGGTATTTAGTTGAGTACAGGTTGGTGACCCAAGTCAGCAAAAAATAGCTATCCATCCAGTTCCCAGGGCAACCTGCTTCACATCCTAGGTAGTCCCTGAAAGGCCAGGCCCCACCTGCTGTTGAACACCTCCTTCCCATGCACCCTGCGTAACCATCATGAAAGAAAATCTGTGTTTACTTCTTCACATAACCCTAAGGATTTGTAATCTATATACCACAGTTTCTGGCACATGATAAGAGCTCTAACAATAGTAATGATTCTGTGGAATTTTTAATTGGCCTACCTAATTTGCTATAAAATTTCTTATACTCTTTAAATAAACCCTACTTGTTTAACAATGATTATTATTAAAATATATTGTTGAATTTTATTTTTAAAAGCCTAATATAGAATTTCTGAGTCTATATTTATAGGTGAGATGATTATTTATTTCTTTATTTTTGTATTCATTTCAATGGGTTTTGATATAAATTATATGCCAGATTTAGAAAAGAAATTGATTACCTAGGCTATAAAAATACATACACATAAAGTTATTCATCTCTTGATGGTTTAGAAGGCCTCACTAACAAAATCTGTTGGCTTAGAGCAGTGGTCCCCAACCTTCTCAGCACCAGGGACCAGTTTCACGAAAGACAATTCTCCCACGGATTGGGGAAGGGGGAGTCAGGCGGAGCTCGACGGTGATGCGAGCAATGGGGAGCGGCTGCAAGTACAGAGGAAGCTTCACTCACTCACCGCCACACACCTCCTGCTGTGCATCCTGGCTCCTAACAGGCCTCGGCCACAGATCTGTACCCACTTCACACCCCAGGTAGGGGTTTGTGGACCACAGGCTTAGAGCATTATTTCACTTTAGCTTTTTAGTTCAGATTTTAAAAAGTTAATGTTTGCTTTTTTAATATTACTACTTTATTGAAATGACCTAATATTTCATGAGTCTTTTAAAGATATTGCACAGTTTGACTTGTCTTTATTCTTGTCTCACCCTTGATTAGTAGTCTAATGAGTATAGAATGCTGGGTTGAAAGTAATTTTCCCAGAAAATTTGAACATATTTGCCCATTATTTTTAGCATCCCAAGTTGCTATTGAAATGTCCAATGCTATTCTTATTCTTGGCTCTGTATGAATCATACTTTTTCCTCTTCGGCAGCTGTGTAAGATGTTTTCTTTGTCCCCACTTTTCTGAATTTCGCGATACCTTGTCTTACTGTATGGCTATTTTCATTCATTGTGCAAGGTACTTGGTGGGCCCATTCAGTCTGGAAACTCATGACCTTTAATTCAGAGAATTTTTAAAAATTTATTTCTTGGTTTATTTCCTTCCAGATCTTTCAATTTTTTTCCACTGGAAATTCATTATAGAAATGAAGGAAACTCATTAGGATGTTGAAGCTCCTGCAATTGTCCTCTAATTTTCCTGTATTCTTTCTCTTAATTTTCTGTGTGTGTGTTTGCTGTGCTCTTCTGAGATTTCAACAATGTTCTATTTCAGTCCACTCGCTAACTGCTTAACTACAGCTATCATATTTTGAAGTTTCCATAGGGCTTTTCTGACTCCAAAATATCCTGTTTTTAGTGTAGCCTACTCTTGTTTCATGAATAGAATAGCTCCTTTTATCTCTCTGAGCATATCAGTAAATTTTTAAAATTTTTCTTCAATCTTAATCTCTTTGTCCTCCAAGATTTTTTCCATCTTTTGTTCACTCTGCTCTTTGTCCTTCCTTTTGGATACTCTCTTCACGCTTCCGTCAGTCCTTGGCTCTTATTTCAGCGTGGAGCCTGAGGAGCCTTAGGAAAGGGAAAGGCAGTGTGTGCGTGGGCGCGACCTGCCACCCTGGGAGGCTCTGTGGTCCGCGCGACCCACGGTGTTTCAGCCCAGGGACGCATTGCCAGCTGTGTCTTTGATGGTTCTCCTCCTCTCTTTGTTTTGTTTTGTTTTGTTTGTCTTCAGGAAACTATTGCTTTAGGCTGGGCTGTCACATCCCAGAATTTTCCTTCTCTCTTTTTTCTTTCCCTTTCTTTTAACCCTCTTAAATATCTTCTCAAATTTATTTTTCATACTAACAATTCAATTTTCTGGCTAGTACTAATTCCGATATTTACTGCCTACCGTATAAATTTCATCCTAGCATTGTGCTTTTTAACTGAAAAGATGCCAAGGAAAATTAAATTTTCTAAAATTTAATTTTTTTCCTCGTAGGAAGGTATTTTAGCATCTGCTCTTTCTCTTTCTATTCAGAATATGTCTTCTCTCTTTTCCTACAGATATATTTTTAATTTATCACAAAACCAAGGTATGATCTAGGCAGACTAGCCCTAAGACTCGGTTTTGAGCATGTGAGTGTGGATCCTTGTTCTCAGCCTGGGCAGCTGGTCGAAGAGTCCGCCTGCAATTCCTGTCAATTGTCTGTCCATCAACTGTGTTCTTTAATCCAGTTTCCTTGACAGGGAGCTACTAAAAAGTTTTTCAAGATTCTGTCTAAATTGCCTGGCAGTCCTTGTTCTTGTGGTATTTTGTGTGTGTGTGTGTGTGTGTGTGTGTGTGTATTTTATTTATCCATAGGCATTTAGTGGGACTATAGGGGCAGCTGTGTCAGGAAATTTTAACTGATGTCATTTTAAATGAAAACATAAATAGATCTTTCCCTGCCTCTATGCAAATCTACTTTTCAAATATCTAAAAATCCACTGCTTTGTAAAATAATCCACACTGTGCAGCATTTCCCCATTTCTTAAGAAAACAACTTGCATATTTTATTTTCCCATCCATTAAGCAAGTCTGCATTCAACTTCTGCACTTGGCTTTGTGTTCATTAAGCCAACGACTGGCTCTGTTCCATGTCTCCTGATGATGAGAAATGTGGTCGTAGGCTGACTGGATGTACATGCTGCTATCAAGTACTGCTGTCGGTGGCATTAATATTGCTATTATTTATTATTTACATATTTAATGACCTTATTGATATTATGCACTGTTAGTGCTACTAATTATAACACAATGAACATAATTTATAAACACAGTTTATGGTGATGTATACAATCAACCACTAGTGACAATACCTGCAGCAGCTGCAGATATTTCCCCCCGTTAGCACAGACTATTCTATGAGAAAGGTCTATCGGCTCACAGAAAGCCTTTAAAATAAATATTTTAATGAATTAGAAACAGATTGTGGCTAACGCATGTGATGGTTTCTTCAAAATAAATCCAAATGATCATTTTATGGGAATGGCATGCATCCACGTCCTTGAAACTTCACAAAATGTTCACAAAGATTCTCCCATAATAACATCACAGTAAGATTTATTGTGCAGTGTGTCAACTCAAGAAGTGTGAGGATTCCAGGTTAATGTTACGGCCAAAAAAATAGATGTGCTAGAAGGGTAGCGGGTGCAGGGAGGGCCCTTCTTGTCCTTGGTCTGAGAAGACTGGTTCTACGTCATGAAACACTTTTCTTGGATCCACAGATAAAAGGTGTGGGGTGGACACAGATCAGAAAATAGATATAACTGAACAGATCAGATTTCAGGTCATCTATTCAAAGGAGCCAAAAAATATTGGATAAAATAAACCTTGACCCATTTCTCAACCCCTGAATGGTGGTCACCAGGTATTTTGGTGATGCCACGGGATTTGGCAATAGAGGAGAACAATTTTCTGAATTTCTTCCCTATAGAAGCTCGTTGAGATTTGAAATACATCCATAACTCATGTCCATATGTGTTATTTTTCACATTTTTAATCTGGGGACAGAAATAAAATTATTTTACACACAATGGATGTCATCTGGAACCATGTCTTATGTTTAAATCAGTCACTTCTTTGTCTAGCTGGACCTAACTTAAAGGTAAACCTTTATTTTCTCTTGCTCATGGTACCTGAGCATCAAGAAGCTGGTCAACAATATCCATCCTCACTTCAATTTTTCCTTCAGTTATTTCCAGGGGGGCTTTACTCCAGTCTTTAACTGACTGTGTACACATACTAGAAGCATTTAACATGTCTTCATTAGTCTCAATTGGCCTCATCGTCAGGGCGCTGTTTTTTGTTTTTTCACTGCATCTTTTCTGTCCATGTGCTTTCTGCACATACCTCTTTACCCTTTCCTGTTTGAGACCTGGACAATGGTAGCTTCTTTTAAAGTTTAAATGAATATGCTTTCTGTCAACAAGACTTATTATGTTCCATTTCCAGGAAAAAAATCCTTAGGTGGAAGAGTGTGAAATATTCCTAAGCACCTAAAGACCAATGAAGGCCACTCTTGTACCTATTAAATTTTATTCCAAATGCCTTCTGAACCCATCAGAGGCATATTCATCACACGCACTTGGGTTACACCCCCACAGCCCTGACGTTCTCTAATACAAACAGGAGAAATAGGATCCCCTCGATATAGACATTCTCGCCTGACCCCCTCACTGGAAAACTTCTGAAATTGGGATACTTCTTGCAATCAATACATACAGTTGACATAGTTATGTTTGACTTTGCTCCTTACGTTACTACTTTTCTTATATCCACAGATAAACCTATATTTGACAGACACATCTTAGAATGAAGCAAATAGGATAATTTACCTATCAGACTTCACTGAAACTCTTAATATGTGAGAAGGAAAGATTATTTTGCTTTAATTACTAAAGATTATTCATGAACTAGTCTAGGAAATCTGAACAGATCTTTTAAAAAGCAGCTTCCAGCTAGAACGTATTAAAGGCAATGTGCCATTCTATCAATATGTGGGCAAATCAGAATGTTAATTTTCTTTGTATTAGTGAGCATTATTTTCCATTTCTATGGAAAAGTTGCTTAAGAAGAAGCCACAAAAATATTCCTAAGTATTAAGTTGAACTATACAACACTGCTAATATTGGATGATATTTTTACCTACAAAAAAGCAATTTCATATGACCCAGTCTAATATCAAATCATTAATGGCACTTTCTAGACATAATAAATTTTGTCCCGGATACCTAAGCAAATAGCAAGGTGGTGGGTGACCAGCTAAGTGCCTTAAATAGCAGACCCTTTTTGCAGTTGTAGCTTTATGAGTCTCTCAAAGAGGCTATTTGGTTTTCTGAAATACCAATCCTCCCCCTCCTCCCCAGAGAAGGGAGCCAGGTAAGAGCCAAATAAGACTTATACAGAAGGTCCCTGATGCTTATGCTAGGCAGCCATTGCTCGCTGGCACCATTTTTAAGCAGTGACCCCAAAGACATTTGTAAGTTACAACACAGATCAGGATGTACTTTACACATCTTAACTTTAGGTCACTTCCCTTAGCTAAAAGCAGAAATATTAGGTATTTGGTACAGGATCAGGAAATGGAACTAAGCAGATGTGCACAAGATAGATTACTTTTTATGTACCCTAGAGAATTGCATTGACAAAGTATTAAAACTAAATTATCTTTAAAATGAGTATGATTAATAACAACTCATAGCGTGAGCCAGGATTTCTATGGTGTAAAAAAATTACAAAGGGTTTGTTTCCATCATGGTCTCTGGATACCCACATGGTAAAATTATCACCGCAGGGAAACAGGACTATTTAGAATTAGGGAGAATCTATAGGTGAATGTGGCTTTTCATAGAACCAGGTCAAGTTCTTTCAACCATATTAGAAGGTGATGGACCAGCAGAGGTTGCAAATATCATACAATAATGTTTCTTGTCCTTCAATCCTAGGAGGGGTGGTGCTAGGTCATGACAACATTTTTCCTGGATCCAGACATAGAGGTTTCAGGATAGACAAATGCACAGCAGCCAGTGTGGACAGTCTAATTGTTACTAACAGCTCCACCTTCCATATACTTCCATCCAGAGTGATTACAAAGCAGTAAACAATACTTATTGATTTAAATAGCAAAAATGTACAGTAAAATGTGTCATCATAGATGGAAAGTAAAAAATTTCTTTTATTTACATAATGCCAAATATTTAATTAATTGCAAGTTGCAGTTTTTTTGGTATCATATAGACATAGCCATTATCTGTAACACATTTGTAACTGGGAGAATGAAGTTATTGTACTGAGCACAGGATCTTCATGGTTATTTATTATTTAGATTTATATATATATATATAACACCCCTATTTTTGTAGTGTATGTCTCATGTATAAATTTATAATTCATAATCAACTGAATTTTCCATGTTAAAGGAATACTAACTAGAAAAATGTATTCTTGATTATGGTGTTAATTATGATAATAACTATAGTAATAATACTTTATATTTGTATAGCACTTTATGCACATATGTTACTAATTTACTAATTTAAAAGTTTATAATTTTAAAGTACTCTTTATATTTATTCTTTTTTCCCCTTATAATAGACACAATATAGACAGGACAAATATTATTTCCATTTCATAACTAGTAAGTTTAAAGCCTCAAATAAAATACTTGATAGAACTTGTAATTAAACACAGATCCTCCAATTTCAAGACAAATATATATTTTTGTAACTCCTGGAAGGAAATAGAGACTAGTTCTGTATATTACTGGAGGCAAAATTGTAATCTAGTCTTCTTGGATCACGTAATACTAAAGAGGTTAGTAGAGTTGCATCTTCCATTTTGCACTGGTCTAAGTCAGTAGAGGCTGGTGGTTTATCATGGGCATACATTTCAGCAATTCAGATTGCTGGCTAGCCTCACATCACAGTAGTGCCTGCTTTTGCCTCCCAGTCATTTCATACTCTGTGTGGCCAGAAGTGGAAGAAAAATTTTTATTTTAGGGAAGATGTATTGTTGGTTATTTGGAACCCACATGCATAGACTTTTGATTGGTCACCAATATAAGAACCAGGAAAGGTATATAGTAAAGGAATAAACAAATATTTCCTAAGCCAGTGAGGGAATTCAAGTGCAAAATAAGTGACATGCAAATTTTAATTATTTTTTAAAAAATTTTTTAGTGACAAGGTTTCTCACTGTGTTGCTGGAGTCAAACTCGTGGGCTCAAAGGATTCACCTGCCTTCCAAATGCAAACTTTAAATGTCATATTTCTTATACCCAAAGGGAGAAGAAGTACCTAATATCATCTAGAACCAATTTATTTATCAGCCAATGTGCTCCCTGAAAAAGTAAGCACTCAATAAACTGCACCCTTTATTACTTGCCTGATTTAGAAATTGTGTATGTGTCCTACGTGAGATGATATGAGCAAAGATGCAAAAGAACTGAATAGATATTTCTCCCAAGAAGGCATAAAAATGGCCAAAATGTATATAAAAATGTGTTCAACATCATTAATCATTAGGGAAATGCAAATTCAGAAGCTCTGTGAGATACTGACTCACACATATTAGGATGGCTATTTTCAAAAAGTCAAAAGATAAAGAAAGTTGGCAAGGATGTGGACAAAAAGCAACTCCTGTGCACCGTTGGTAGGAAGGTAGGTTGGTACAACCATTATGAAAAACCATATAAAGATACCTAAAGAAATTAAAAAGAGAATAACCATATGATCCAGCAATCCCTCTTCTGGGTATATACCCAACAGAAATGAAATCACCACCTCATAAAGATATCTGCACTCCCACATTTATTGCAGCATTATTCAGAATAGCCAAGATGTGGAAACAACTTAAGTGTTCATCAGAGAATTAGTGGATAAGGAAACTGTGGTACATAAATACAATGGAATATTATTTAGCCCTAAAAACAGAATGAGATCTTGCCATTTGCCACAACATGAATGAGCCTGGAGGACATTATGCTATGTGAAATATGCCAGACACAGAAAGAAAAATATTCCATGATCTCACTAATACACTTAAGTAAAAACAAAATCGGATATACAGACATTGAGAACAGAACAGTGGTTACCAGGGGTGGAGGGAAGGAGCAAATGGGGAGATGTAGGTCAGAGGATGAAAAATAGCAGATATGCAGAATGAACAAGTCTAGAGATCTAAGACACAATATGAGGACAATAGGTAAAAAGAAGAAAAAAATGCATCGCATATGAAATTTATGCTAAATGAATAGATTTAACTACTCTTGCCACAAAAACAAACAAATAAATAAATAGATAACTATGTAAGATAGATAATGGATATGCCAATTAGTTTCACTATAGTAGCCTTTTACTGTCTCTATTTATTGTATAACATCACATTTTATACCTCAAATATACTGTACACAACAAAATTTATTTTAGAAAAATATACATGAATAAATAAGTAACAAATGCACAGATGTTCTATGTGAGATGGCATGAACAGAGACACACAGGAACGTGGGCTCATGGTTATACAAGCAGAAAATAAACACTTGTCTATGTGCCCCTCTCCCCAGATTAACCTGGGTCTAATAAAATTGGTCAGTAATAACAAAATTCTATAAATAATTGTAAGAATCTGTGCCACCACTTGCTAGCTACTCCATGATAATATCTCATGGTACTGTGAACTGAACATAAAAGGTAATTGGGCAGGAGCCCCCCCAGAGCAGCACAGCAGGACGGTGTGTGCATGGGCCACACAGAGCTGCATGCCGAGGCCCAGAGAGAGCTCCTTCTCCTCGGTCAGTCGGCATCAGTCCTTCTGGTTTGCTTATTCCATGTCATCCTTACCTCAGTCATGAAATTATCAGTGCTTAGTGACATTGGGCTTGCACAATAGATGCCATCCCAAGGAAACCAAAATCATCAATGCTGATTTGATTCAGAGAACACTTTATTCACCAAACTCAAGGTCTATTTGCTGTTGACCAAATGTCTTGTTAGTCTGTGTGTGCCATGAGTCTGGGAGTTCCTGGAAAGCAAGGGCCGGGTCTCATTCGGCCAGGTACCCACAGTGTGCTGGCCTGGAGCCTGCACTCAGGAACAATTTTCTTTAACTATGAATTAACAAATAAATGAAAATTGTTTGAATAGGTGAAACATACTTGGATAGGAAATTTTAATTAAGAGAAGAAAATCTAACAAAATGAAATGTTTATGGTTAGTAAATTGAGGGTAGAAATTTGCAAAGTGAAGTGGTTAAAGTCATAGCGCGACCAGATGAAGGGAGCAGGACAAGAACCAGCTCCGTAGAAATTGGTCTGGATTGTCAGAACCGGTTTGTATTGTGCTTTAAAGACAAATCCTAGTCTTTTTCATAAACGTGGTCCAGGCCACTGTCAACTTGTGCTCACTTCCTCATGGACTTGAGCAGCTTGAAGAGGTTATGAGAGGGATCACGGAAAACAAAAATTCTAGATCCACCATATTCAGCAAAATATTTCAGTCCTGATACAAGGCTTAGCAACTTGCTGAAACCTGTAATCTGCAAAGATTTTTGTCTCTAGGCAAGGGTCAATGATGAAATATTTTCACCAATATTTGATTAAGCAAATTCCTTGAGACTCATTGAAATAGAATATGGTTTATATGTTAAAAACGGGGAAGAGAAAGAGATAAACTTTGAGTAAAAGGACAGGAAGCGGGGAGGAGTAAACTCAAGAGTAAAAGGAAACGAGTCAAAATATTTTTTAGAACATGCTTGGAAAGAGACAAATAAGGGGGAATGACATAAAATCATCACGAGTCACAGTTGAGACAGTGTTGCCATCTGGATGGAGCTCCGCCCAGTGCAGAGACCTGCAGGATCCCTGGGGTCTTCCCTCTGCACACGTGCGGTGAAGCAGAACGCGTGCAAGGTTGTTCTCTAGACACCTCTAACTCGCCAGGGGAGCGTCCTGACGCTGAGCAGAAACCTGCCACCCTGAAACTCCACGTTCTCAGCGCATCGGGTTTGAAGCAGCACTAAGTAAGGGTCTTAACTTTCCCTGTGGACAAGACCCCAACTATTTGCACAGGTACTTTGTGTGCCACCATCCTCTGAGTCAAGTTTCCCTTCAGCTCCTTCCGTCCATCCCTGCAGGAGGCGGTTTTCAACTCTTCACCGTCGTGGACACGGCAACCCACGGTGCAGAGAAGGACGCCCTCACCGGGCCGGGCCGGGTGACCCAGACGTGGGCTGCCTCATGGGAGTGCAGCTGGCAGAAGGGTCGCTGTCTTTGTAGTCATCGGTATCACTGTCAGTGTGTCCTAAAGCAGCACTAGCTTTTCACTGAACATAGCACAAACTGGGACAAAGGAATTGCCGTTAAACTGGGAAAGATTTGTTTTTCTTGTTTTTTTCTTTATAGCTTGAGGATCTAATGGTCAAACCCATTCCCTCAACCCCATGTAGAGTAGATAACAAGCACTTCTCTATTTCCAAACGGAGGCTTTGAAACCTAAGTTCCATCCTTTCTCCCCTCCAAAGCCCCACACCCTGAAAATCCCTTCCTACCTCTTCGAGCAATGCCCCTCCATGTCTCTGCTGTTTAATAATCATCAAAAACAGGTTAAAGTTTTGTAAAGTTATGAAACCTTTCATATTTTGTCTACTTTTGTCCCATGGTGTCCCCAGCTGCCTTGGTACCCTGAGAAGCTTGTGTTTGAGACCTACCTCTCCCTGTCACCTGACTCAGCCCCAAGCAGACCCCAAAGCCAGCCTTCTTGAAAACTCTTGCAAACTTGGGCTTTCTGACAACCTTAGGTGGTACACGCCCAATCTGCAAACCAATCTGGGCTAAGACAAAGTGGTCATTTATGTTATGTTACTGAACACTTGGGAGACCAGACCTCTGTTTTGATGTCATCTTAATTAATCAATCCACTTATTCCAGCAGGTGTCAGTTCATTGACTAAGCACCCACCAAGTGAGCATCACGTGTGTTCCTGATGAAGTGAAGGTGCGCAGCCCACAGGCCCTGACTTCAAGGCTTGCTCACTCCCACCCTCCAGAAAAACAGCCTAGGAGATTAGTTTCCTTAAGTCTAAAGAATTACAGAAAGAATTTCATCAAAATTAATTTTCAAAGGTAAAAATTATTGAAAAGTGCCTGTTTAAAGCTGGAGTTTGAGTCAAATGATTTCTCTGAAGTGAAATAATTCCAGTATCCTAATTTTTCCCGGCATAATTTTAAAGATTAACGCTCTTTCCCCTCCCCACCCCCAAGGAGAACTGATCATTTACAAAGATTTATGTCTGTCATATTCGGGAGTAGCTCTGAGTTGGGGTGGATATTTTTTACATAAGTGTAATTATATGTAAGTGCTATAATTTAATTACTGTGATTCCATTCCTATTGATTTCAGATACTCATCTAGAGCCTACAGATATGGCTGTGTGAAGCTGACAGATAGGATCATCTATTTGAATGCCTATGGACCCTATAAGAGGACAGAAAAGATCACTTGTTAAAGAATATCAAGGATTTTGTTCCAGGAGATATTAAGGTAACTATTTTAAATTAAGTGCCAGACTTTCAGGTAAAGAGGGCAGAACCAGGCATGGTCACAGAATGTTACTCCTGCAACACCTAAGAAAAAGGAAGGCAAAGACATGAAATACTGATATACAAATAAAATATAAGGATGAAAATTGGTACATAAAATTTAAAACTAGGTCAAATTTGCCAGCAGCAACCATTCAAGTAAATGGGATAGTAGTAGATACGAAATTGAAGATTATGTTCCATCAGGATAAACATTTTGATTATATCCCTGCCTCCAAAAAAGCAGGGCTCAGACTATGAATTGATTAAACCCTTAGAATTCTCACAATATCACATAGTTTGGAGAAGGTAGCCCCGGAACAAAAACAAGAAGAGAAAACCCTTCAAAAGTCCCTATGTACAATTGTGGGACACTTCCATGACCAGGAAGCACAGTTGTAAGTGCCGTCTTCCAAGGCAAGTGTGCTTCAAGAGCGTTGCTTTGGGCTTAGAAAACACTCCAGGCTGGTGGAATAGGCTTCTGCATGAGATATTAAGTGGTATTAATTGTTGGGTTGATTATCTGTCTCTCAGTGCAAGGATTTAAGTTCCATATGTGCAGGAATCCTTTCTGGTATCTTCATTACTATACTCCCAAGGCCAAAATAAAAGAAAATAATATATTAATGACAATAATTAATTAATTAATTAGTTATTGAAATAAAAGAAAGACATGTGAAAACCTATGAGAAAAACACAGTTGGGGAAATAAGAACATTTTCAAGAAAGCAAAAAACACCTTTATGTGCTTCCTATTACAAAGGAATTTAATAAAAAGAATTCTCCCTTAATAAAAAAGGAACCCCAAAAATAAGTTGATGAAAGGAAAGACATGAAGGAAGGAAACAAAGCATATCATATGGCCAAGTTAACTGTTTCCATAACTGAATAGTAAACATGATACAGTATAATTTTATATTAACCATCCACAGAGGACAGAAAAATTTTATCCATAGTCAACAGATGTTGAGACTTTCAACTAAGTGATAGCAATAAATTTTGGGTGCATGTTTTGGAAGGTGTTCTCAAAAACTGTAACATTTAATTAAACTAGTAAAAATTTCCCTTAAAAATTATGGTTTTATTGTTAGACTGCTGTTGGATTTTTAATATTCATCTTTATTAATTTTATCCTGAATTCACACATGAGGCATTCTGGATCAGAGACAGATTTCTGATTAAATGTGTTGCAGTACATAATAAGTGTATTGACCCCTCTTTTGCCTCTAGCATTTACCTCTAAGGTGAAATGATGAGAACCTATGGAATTCTTCCTACACAAACAGCTGGACACCCATAGGAGCATGCGATGGTCAGTTTTATGTGTTGACTTGGCTAGGCTATAATGCTATTCAATTAAACACTAATCTAAGTGTTGCTGTGAGGGTATTTTGTAGAGGTGATGATGTCTATAATCAGTTGACTGTAAGTGCAGGACATTCCCCTCTATAATCTGGGTGAGCCCCATCCTATCATGTGAAAGGCTGTAAAAGCAGAACTGAGGTTACCCTGAGAGAGATGACATTCTGCCTGTGGACTGCAGCGTCGGCTCTGCCCAAGAGTTTCCAGCCTGCTGGCTGCTCTATAGAATTTAGGTTTGCATAGCCAGCACCCACAATTGCGTAAGCCAATTCCTGCGCGTACATTCTCTCTCTCTCTCTCTCCTCTCTCTCTTTATTCACACGCACACACATACATATAACATTTTTAGGAAAAATAATGCATTATTTCATGAACAACAGAAGATAGAATTTCACTATTTTCAAAAATAATTTTATTTCACAAATTGTAAAACTCACAAAGGGTATTTAGGATTGTTATTTGCTTGCACTTTTGTACACACACACATGCACACACACACTCTAACACTGGTTTTGTATCTCTTGTAGAACCCTGACAAATACAGATTTTGGTACTAAGAGTGGGGTGATGCCGTAACAAATACCTAAAAACATTGAAGTGGCTGTGGAAGTGGATAATGGGTGGATGTTGGAAAAATTACTCTGAGCAGCATATAGAAAAAGCCCAGAGTGTCTTGAAGAGGCTATTGGGAGAAATGTGCTGTAAAAGGCACTTCTGGTGATGGCTGGGAAAGAAATGAAGAACATGTATAAAAGACATCACCAAACAACAGAATATACTTTCAAGTGCACACAGGACATTTCCTAATGTAGATCACATGGTGGGCAGCCATTGAAAATTCTTCACAAAGTGAAAGACATAGAAATTATAGAAGGAATATTATCAGACCCTAAGATTCCTGGAAAATTCCAAATATGTTGAAATTAAACAACACATTTCTAAATTAACCCAAAAGCCAAGGGAGAGTCTCAAGGAAAATTTAAAAAGATTTTAAACTAAATAAAAATGATAACATATCCTAACATAAGCATAAATTTGGAGATGCAACCAAAGCAGTGCTTAGAAAGAAATGTACAGTATTAGATGCTTACATTAGAAAAGAAAGATTTCATATCAGTAATATAAGATTTCATCTTTATAAACTAACAAAAAGGACATATTAAACAAAAGCAAGCACAAAAAGGAAATATGAAGATAAGAGCAAAGTAAATGATATTAAGCAGAGAAGAAAAACATTAGAGAAAAAATACAAAACAAAAAGTAAGTTCTATGGAAATATAAATACAATTGATAAACCTCTAGCCAGATGGACTAAGAAATACAAGAGAATACACAAACTACCAACATTGGGAATGAAGAAGGGTCAGTACTGACTGATCCTATAGGTGTTATAAGGGCAAGGGGATCCTCTAAACAACTGTATGTCCACATATTCTAAAACTCGTTGAACTGGACAATTCCTTAGAAGACACAAACTACCAAAATCACTCAAGGAGAAAGAAATAACCAGAATTGTCTTAAATCTATGAAGGTAATTGAATGCATAGCAAAAAACCTTTAAGAAAAGAAAATGCCACGCCCAGATCATTTCACCAGTGAATTCTACCAAACATTTAAGGAAGGAGTAATAAAAATTCTCCACAAATCTTCTAGAAAATAGAAGAGTTAGATACACTTATCAATTCAATTTATGAGGCTACCATTACTGCTACCAAAAACAGAGAATAAGGATATAAGAAAAAAAGAACCAACTACAAACCAATCATTTGAAAACATAGAGCAAAAGTGCTGAAGAAAATACTGACAAATTGAATCTAACAATTTAAAAGGTGATAATTCCTCATGACCTAAAGAGGTTTACCCCAGAAATGCAATACTATTTCAACATTTAAATATTAGCAACTATTAGCAATGTTCAAATGTTGACGTGATACACCATATCAAAAGGCCAGAAAGAAAAATTGATTATCTCAATATATGCACAAAAGCATTTAATATCCACACATGATTTAAAAAACTGCCAGAAAACTAAGAATCAAAGAAAACCCCTCAATCTGACAAAGGGTATTTACACAGAATCTGCAGCTAACGTCATGCTTAAATGTGAAGACCTTTCTCTCCCCCTGTAGGTAGGATGTGGACAAGGAGGTCTAGTCTCATCACCCCACTTGCTATTATACTGAAGTCCTGACAAACGCAAGGAGGCAAAAGAAAAAAAAACAGAGTGAAAAGGATGAGAAAGGATGAAAAGGAAAGGAAAAGAATGTAGGTTGGAAAGGTAGATAGAAAACTACCCCACTCCCCGCTGACTTGCTTACCGACATAGAAAATCTCAAGGGTTTTACTAAAAAAAAAAGAAAAAGAAAAATCTCTTATAACTAATAAGTAGATATAGAAAGGATGTAAGATACAAGGTGAACATATAGAAAGCAATAATATTTCTATAAACAATCAATGAACAATTAGAATATTAATTTAGAAAACAGTGCCATTTATAACATCCTAACTCCAAATGGAATTCTTAGGTAATAAGCCTAACCAAATATATGTAGGCTCTATATTGTGGAAATTTTAAAAAATGCTAATAAGAGAAATCAAAGAAGACCTTAAAAATGGACAGAGCCCATCCCCATGTTTATTCACTGGAAGACTCAACATATCTAAAATGTCAATTTGCTGCAAACTGATCTACAGGTCATTGCACTTTCAATCAAAATCCAAGCTGGATTCCTTGTAGATATTGACAAGCCTCTTCTAAACTGTGTACGCAAATATGAAGGAACTAGATGAGCTAAATAATTTATAAAAAGAATATTTACTAAATGGTGCTAGGAGAACTGGATAACCACGTGCAGAAGAATGAAACAGGATCCATATCTTTCACCACTCACAAAAATGAATTCAAGATGGATAAAAGACTTAAATGTAAAACATAAAACCATAAGAATTGTAAAAGAAAATGTTGGGAAAACCCTTCTAGATATCAGCCTAGGCAGAGAATTTATGAAGAAGACCCCAATGACAATCTCAGCAACAACAAAAATAAATAAATGGGACTTGATTGAATTAAAAAGCTTCTGCACAGCTAAGGAAATAATCAACAGAGCAAATAGACAACCTACAGAATGGGAGAAAATATTCGCAAGCTATATATCCGATAAAAAGCTAATAACCAGAATCTGCAAGAACTCAAGCAAATCAGCAAGAAAAAAACAAACAACCCCATTAAAAAGTGAGCAAAAGACATGAACAGAAGCTTTTCAAAAGAAGATAGACAAATGGCCAATAGACATATCAAAAAATGCTCAACATCACTAATTATCAGGGAAATGCAAATTAAAACCACAATGAAATATCACCTTACCCCAGTTAGGATGACTTTTATTAAAAAGTCCAAAAACAATAGATGCTGCCATGGATGCAGAGAGGAAGGAACACTGATACACTGTTGGTGGGACTGCAAATTAGTACAACCTCTATGGAAAACAGTATGGAGATTCCTCAAAGAACTCCAAGTAGACCTACCATTTGATCCAGCAATCCCACTACTGGGTATTTCCCAAAGGAAAATAAGTCATTTTATCAAAAAGACACCTGCACTCTAATGTTCATTGCAGCACAATTCACAATTGCAAAGATGTGGAATCAACCCAAGTGCCCATCAATTTATGAGTGGATTAACAAAATGTGGTATATGTATACTATGGAATACTACTCGACCATGAGGAAGGATGAATTAATGCCTTTTGCAACAATTTGGATGGAACCGGAGACCATTATCCTAAGTGAAGCATCTAAAGAGTGGAAAAACAAACACCACATGTATTCACTGTTAAACTGGAACTAACTGTTTAGCACACGTGTGCACAGGGGGAAGTAAAATTCAGTGGAAATCAGTTAGGGAGGAGCGGGGAGGAGAAGATGGGTGAAAACCTACCTAACGGGTACAGTGAACACTCTCTGGGTGATGGGCACACTTATAACCCTGACTCAAGCACAACAAAAGCAATCCATGTAAACAAAAACAATTGTAACCCCATAATATTTTGAAATAATAAAAAAAGAATACCAAAATTGGAGGCTCACGTTACCCAATATTAAGATCTAATTTAAAGCTACAATAATCAAAGAGTCTAGAGTTAGAGGAAGGATAGAAACAGACCAGTGGAAGAGGTTAGAGTATAAATAGGTGACCTTTCAGCTGAATGCGGATGGATCACCCATGTTATATCATTTAATACAATTCTGTGCATCTCCTCAGAAATAAGAAAACTGGAGCCCAGGAAAGTTAAATAAGGTGCCCACGGTCATACAGACCCTACACTGAAGCCTGGAAGACCAATGTGCCTGTCTCTTGAATTTGGGACCTCTGATTTTCCTACTTTTTCACAACTACTAATGTTCTGTAATTCTGAGACTTCGTGAATTACATAAGCTACATGAGCTGAGATGGCATGGCAACAGAGACTTGACAGGGCCACTAGGGCTCAGGGAAGAAAAACCAAATGCCTCAAAGGGCTTGCCTTGAAGGGCAGGCAAGGCCCAGGTGTGAGGCAGGTTGGGACGCCGTCGCATAAAGAAGTGGACAGGTGAGCAGAGAACAAGCAAGCAGCAGGGGCCAGGTGAAAGAACAAGCACTTTCAATGCATTGGCACTGAATAGGGAGGGCCTTATGGAACCCAGTAGAGCAATCCTTTTAGAAAATAGCTTAATAAGAGTATTCTGGCCAGAATCTCTAAAGTGAAAGGTCGGGTTACATAGCCACATCCAAACTGCTGTGTAGCCTTGGGCATGGTGCAGTGTAGGTGCCTTTACAGTCTACGTGGATTTTCTTTCTTTCTTTCTTCTTTTTTTCCTTGAGACAGAATCTCGCTCCATCACCCTGGGCAGAGTGCAGTGGCATCATCACAGCTCACTGCCTCCTCAGGCTCCTGACCTCAAGAGATCCTCCGGCCTCGGCCTCCCAGATGCTAGGATTACAGCATGAGCCGCCGCCCCGGCCTCCCGTGGATTTTCTGTTGCAATAGGCAGAAACTTTTTAAAGTGAAGGTGTCTTCCTTCCCCCACCCACATGCATCATTTCACCGCCATATTTTCACGTGAGTCTTCAAAGCAGGTTTCAGTGGCAGAAATCATTGTTTTGTTTTTTTTAAATCGCATTCAGCCCTTGTGAGTATAGCGATGTGATAAAGCCGAAATGGAACGGGCACGTTGATGGGCCCTTGTCACTAATGCAGCGGGAAACGGCTGGAAAGAATAGGCACCACTGGAGTCAGACGCATTCATGTTTTGAGGCAATAAAGAGGAACAAAAACCGGAAATTGACACTCATAATAAAACCTGAAGGGAATCCCAGAAATTTGGTCCTTTTCTTCTATTGAGAAATAACTTTAGTTCTTGGTTGTTTTTGGAAGATATGTGTTTTTCCCCCTCTCCTTCAATTTGATTTGCTTGTAGCTGCTGCAGTGGTTTACCACGTGAAGGATGGGTATTTCAAGAAATGACCCACATCGGTATTATATTTATTACCTCATAATGTGGCTATTGAAGTTCTGATGTTCACACTCTAAAAAGCTCACTGGGAAGATTTCTGCCTGTCCTAGAAATATGAGTGGACCAAATGCTCTCCACAGGAACCTGGCAATACGAGGCTCCAAGAAACGGGAGGCAACAGATGTCTTCTTATTTTATGAAATTCCTTCTTTATCTGTCCTCTCTCTTAAGTAGTGCTCGGAATGCTTTTATAAAGTGAAGGGTTAGTTAAAAACTTTATTTAGCCTGAGAGTGTCATTATTTTGGAGGCATTGTGCAGTTTGGCTTGTATCAGCTGGAGGCAATGATGTTGTCTCCTGAGAAGCTGAGAACTTTCAGGTTATTACTTTGATCAGCTGCTAAAGGCATCTGTCAGTTACTGTCACTGCCGCTGCAACTCCAAAATGAGAATCTATTTCCTGTGATGGGGAAAGTGTGAGGATAGATGCTCATGGAAACTGTAGATTCCGACAGTGCCGTGGAGACCGATTTGAAAAGCAGAGTGAGGACCTGTTGCAACAGCGCTTCATTAGCTAAATGTCGATTTAGAAAATACTGTGGAATTGACAGATTTTAAGGTAGACTGCTAGAAATGGTTGGCACAGGTAACTCTTCAAGTTAGTCAAAGAGTGAAGTTTAAAAATGATGGTAATTTCAGGGCAATTCTGCCTCTCTAAAAAATGAGGGTGAATGATAGGTCACATTGTACTTTCACTAGTAATTATTGTAGTCATTTTTATTTTTTAGTTCTGTACTGTGCTGAAGGACAGGAAAAAAATAATGGGAACCACAATGAAGTGCCATTCTCAGCACTGTGACCCAAATAGGAGCCTGGGGCCCCCGTGAAGGTGCGGTCCTGAGGAAGCGCAGTGGAGCTATTTTATCTCTTGTTTATTTCCATTACCTTCCCAGAGCAATGTTTAACCTTGGCCTCCTTTTTCCTTCTGTTTCTAAAGAAGTGTTTCTGTCTCCCAAGAAGAGCTAGGACTGAAAGTTTCTAGTAGAGAGACAGTTTAAAGATCTCTTGGCTTCAAACACCAGCTGTATGTGCATTGAATTATGAATTCCAGAATTAACTAACTCCAGAACTGGCTGGTTGACTAAGTAGCCTCTGGACCCCTTTGAGCACTCCCTGGAGTCCAAATGCTTCCAGAAATAGGTAGTTGTGTCAGTATCTGGGGCAGGTGCATGCCATTCTTCTGCCATTTCGACAGTTTTGTTTATTTCATATCAGCCAGACACCTGATCTTGACCCTAAGTTGTCCTTGCGATGTGGAAGTCAAAAAAGCTATTTACCTTACAAAGAAGTAAGAAGTTACTGGTTTAAACTGTAACAGCCACCAACAAATTATTTTTAAAGCTATGCAACACATCATGGTTATTCAGATCCTTATTCTAAATAGCGATCAGATCTTCCCCTTAGGAACCATAAAAAAGCAACCTCTGTGTTTGAAGTTTTTTTAATCTCAATTATGGCAATATTCTCATATCCTTTCCTTTGTAAGGACCTAACGACTAAAAACTTTAAGGAGAAAGCATATGTTTAAAAACAAAGGAAAATAACGTTTAAAACTGTGTTTCCCTGTGAGAATTCATGAAGACTTTTTTCTCTTTGATCCGTGTAAAAAGTATTTTGGCAATGATTGCAGCAATGTCCCTGCTTTGTCTTCCTTTCAATCCAGAAAAACAACCCTGATAATAAGGATGTTACTTCACAAAGTATAAACGCCCAGTATTTTGGTTGCTTTTCCTAAATTACATTTCTTTTTTTTCAATATACATACGTGGTAAAAATAATTCCAACAATACATTAGCAATTAAACAAAAAAATAAACACCTCTTCTTATCTATTTCCCATTCATGCTCAAAACATATTATCTTTAGTTATTTTGGTGGTTAATACCGTAATTTAAATTAGATATTGTTATAGACAGAATAAATATTGGTGTCCCCTCAAAATTCGTATATTAAAACCCAACCCCTCAATTTGATGGCATTTGGCGGTGGGGCCACCGGAGGGTAATGAGGTTCAGATGAGGTCATGAGTCTGGAGTCCTCAGGATGGGATCAGCGCCCTTGCAAGATGAAGAGAGGCCAGAGGACACACGGTTATTACTTTTTGTTCTTCAGTTGACTTTGTATAAATGATATATCTCACCTCTTACTTCTCATTACACCAATAATACAAAGTATTTACTGACTTCCTGTTACATAAGATGTGGGAACTAGCAACTCTAACCCCTTCACCTCCAAAGTTGGTTGGCTACCCCATTAAATTTTAATTTAATTATTATAATATTTACATTTCCCCATCTGCCCATGGTTTATTTTTTTAAAAAATTGACAAAAATGACAAACCTTACACAGTTAGGACTATATAGTTTTATTTATTTCAAAACCAAATGGTTTGGACTGGCAGGGGAAAAATGTGAACCTATTTTACTAAATCTGTGTCCCTTGAAAGAAAATGTTTAAAACATCAAAGTCAAATTGATTCCTTTTCTTACATGTCATTCATTGTTTAAAGGCATGCCATATTTCATTTTATGGAAAACACCTTTATGGCACTTAATACACGTCAGTGCTATTCTAAAAAGTGCACTTATGTTAATCCATATTGCTGTTATTGAACTTATTTTACAGATGAAAAAATGAAAGAAGTCACAGGGAGAACAGTACTTACCAAGATCCCAAGTGAGGTGCTGGAGCTGGAATCTGCGCAGAAGCACCCGGCTTCAGAGTCTGTGCTTTTAGCCTTTACGCTAAAGTTGGGGCCACTATTTTCTTCTACGGATTTTACTAGAGTTTTGAATGGCTTTACATTTTCTCTTGTTAACAGAAGAAATACATGCATTCTCCACTGCTTCCTTATGATTCTCCAGATACCAAATCAGACTACTTACATTTATAGAATCTATTTACACTTTAAAGACATTCCTAACAAGGAGGCCTGGAGACTCCCTTTTCTATTAGTTTGGACTGAAAGATAACACAAGTATCCAATGAAAAGTAGAATTAAGCTCAAAATCACTGAAAAACTGATGTACAGCAATCCTAGAAAGCGTTCAGATGAAAGATTTCTTAAGACCCCCAAACATAAGCTATAAGAGGAAAGATTGATAGATTTTGACACATAGAAATGAGATATTCTCTTCAATGAAGGCTACTACGCTGGATGTCTTTGATGAGTCCCTTGAGACCCACATTCTGCTCTGCTCCATCCCTCTCCATGCCCCTGGGGCCAATCCTCATGGACCGTATCCACAAGCTTCTCGGCCCTCTACCAACCAGCTCGGTTCAGTCAACAGGGAATGGGGCAGGTGCAGCATCCAGGCGCCTACAGGAATAAGGCAGGGCAAGCTAAAGTGAGGTCATGGTGTGTCTTCCCCCTTCCCCCTCTGATGGACAACAGGTTGGCTGTCTGTTGAATGATGGAATGAAAACTGGACATTGACACTTCTCCATGCTAAAATTCAAGGATCTTTTTTTAAAATTGTAGCTTCTGAATGTTGTAAGGAGTATGAAATATCTAAGCATGGTATGTATAAAATTATAAATTCATTCTCCTAGGAGATATCCAAGTGGATACTATCTCCTTCCCACTATCATTCAACTGGAGACAAATAAAGGTGCTTATCCCTGGAAGTGGTGCTGCGTGCTGCAGTGTGGAAGGGCAGGATCGTTACATACACTGAAATGAAACACAGGGAAATATGTGGAAGCGCCCTGACATCAGCCAATTAGGAGTCCTCTGCTTTGTTACGTTCATTTTTTTAAACCAGAAATTATATTTATTATTTATCTCTTCCATTAAAATCTACAAATGGGCTAAAGTTTTGCCTAAACTAAACAGTGTAGCTGACATTAATTATTTTAAAATCAGGTGTATTTGAGTTATAATTGACAGAGTTAAATCCTCCCTTTTAGTGCAGTTTTTTCTTAAGTGCAAACAACCATGTAACCACCACTACAATTAGAATAAGTGTAGAACATTTCCTTCACTCCTACCAGTTTCCTGGTGCCCCTTTGTAGTGAACCCCTCACCTTGGCCCCAACTCCTGACAAATGCTGGTCTGTCGATAACTTACCTTCTCCAGAATGTCATATAATTGTCATATAACAGGTAGCCTTTTTCGTGTGGCTTCTTTAACTTAGCAAAAGGCATTTAAGCCTCACCCTTGCCTTTGTGTGTTCCAGTGGCGTCTGTCCTTGCGTACTACTGAGGGCATCTTCTCACACAAATGCTCTCCCCTTCGCTTATCCACTCACCAGCTGAAGGACGTTTGGGTTGTTTCCGATTCGAGTGGTTACGAATAATTCTGCTCCAAACATTCATGCACAGGTATTTGTGTGGATGTAAATTTTCTTTTCTCTGGATAATACCTAGAAGTGGGACTACTGGGTAGAAAGATAAGTGTAAGTTGAATTTTATAAGAAACCATCAAACTGTTTTCTGGGGTGTCTGGACCAACAGCGTTCCCACCAACGGTGAGGGAGAGTTTCAACTGCTCTCACCCTCACTGGCACTTGGCATTTCTAATAAGCACGGAGCAGTATCTCGCTGTGGTCTTACTTTGCTTTCCCCTAGGTACTGATGATGTTGAACGTCATTTCATGAATTTATTTTTCATTTGTCTATCTTCTTTGATAAAGAGTCTGTTTATATTTATTATAATTTATAATAATAAGAGTTCTTATTAAATTTTGACAATTCTTTATATATTCTAGACATATATATCTATCATATATGTATTTTATAAATATTTAAATCTGTGACTACAGTTTTTACTTTGCTAACAGTGTCCTCTGGAGAGCAGAAGTTTTTAATTTTTTGATATTCAATTTATTAATATTTTTGTGAATCATGCTTTTTATGGCACAACTAAAAAAGTTTTCTCTAAATCAAAGTGGCAAATATTTTTGCCTACTTTCTTCTGGAAGTTTTCTAGTTTTAGGTTTTGCATTTATTCTATGGTTCATTTTTAGTTAAATTTGGTTTTCGTGTGAGGGAATAGGTCAAGGTCCCTTTTTTGTATGTAGATGTCTAGTTGTCATAACGTTATTTATTGAAAAGACTAATTCTTTTTCCATTAAATTGCTTTGTGCTTTTTTTAAAAGTCATTTTACCATGTATATGTGGTCTGATTTCTGCATTCTATTCTGTTTCATTGATGCATGTGTTTATCCTTTGCCTAGTATCACACTGTCTTTATCACTGTAGCTTTTTATTAAGTCTTGAATTTAGGTAGTTGATCCCTCAAAAATTGTTCTTTTCCACAATGTTTTCGGTTATTCCAGTTCCTTTGCTTTCCTACATGCATTTTAAAATCGTTTCCAAAAATAATGCTGCTGGGATTTTCACTGGGATGGCTTTGAATTTATACATCAGTGTAGGGAGAATGGACATGTTAACAACATTGGGTTTTCCAGTTCATGGACATAATATCTCTCTCCATGTCTTTATCTTTGATATCTTTCGTTAGTGTTTTATGGTTTTTAGTATGCAGGCCCTGCTCATATTTGGTAGATTTATAACTAAGTTATTAATGTTTATAGGAGCTGTTACAAAAGGTACTGTTTCTTAAATTTCAATTTCCAATCATCATTGCTAGGATATAGAAATGTAATTTAATTCTGTTTATTGACCTCATAGCTTGTGATTTTGCTAAATTCACTTATTCACTGTAATAGCTTTTTCTAGACTCTGAGATTTTCTAAGTAGATTAACAGCTATAAATTTAGAAAGTTTTATTTCTGACATGCCAATCTATATACTTTTTATTTATTTTTCTTCCCTCATTGCATTGCCTCAGACTACCAGTGTGATGTTGAACAGGAATGGTGAGTGGAGTTACCCTTGCTTTTCCCAAGCTTTCGGGGAAAGCACTTAATCCTTCTCTATTAAATATGATTTTTGCTGTCGGCTTTTTGTAGATGTCCTTTATCAGGATGAGTAAATTCCCTTTCTTGATAGTGATAGATTTCATCATGAATGGATGTTGAAATTTGTGGATGACTATATTGGTTTTCTTCTTTAGTCTGTTGATATGGTGAATTACATAGATTTTTGAATGTTGAACCAAACTTACATTTCCAAGATAAACTCCAATTGATCATGATGCATTATCTGTTCTACTTATTGTTAGATCCAATGTCCTAATTTTTTCTTTTGACGATTTTTCTATTTATGTTCGTGAGGGATATTGGACTCTGGCTCCTTGTTGTGTCCTTCTCTATCTTTAGTATCAGGAAAATGTTGGCTGCATAAAATGAGTTGAAAAGTATTTCCTTTGATTATGATTTCTGGGAGTTTTTGAATTGGTATCATTTGTTCCTTAAGTGATTGGTAGAATTCACTAATGAAAACATCTGGGTCTGAAGTTTTCCTTATGGGAAGATTCTTAATTTTGAATTTAACTTCCTTAATAGATTTAGGGCTATTCTATTTATCCCTGGCTTCTTGAGTGACCTTTGATAGTTTGTGTCTCTGGAGGAATTCGTCTATTGCACTGAGTTGCTGGATTCATGGGCTTAAAGTTGTTCTTCCTATAGGCTTATTATTTTTTGAATGATGTTCGTTCTATAGTAAAATCCTACTTCTCATTCCTGATATTGGTAATTTGTGTCTTTTCTCCTTTTTTTTGGTCAGTCTGAGTAGACATTTATAAATATTATAGATTTTCTCAAAAAAACCCCAGCTTTTGGTGATTTTCTTTATTGTTTATTTGCTTTCTATTTCATTTATTTCTGCTCTCATCTTTATGTTCTTCCTTCTCTTTGATTTGGGTGAACTGACTGGCTTCAAAATTTTCTT
Source organism: Daubentonia madagascariensis (assembly GCA_023783475.1). Lineage (NCBI taxonomy): Eukaryota > Metazoa > Chordata > Mammalia > Primates > Daubentoniidae > Daubentonia > Daubentonia madagascariensis. Next base: position 32,337,368 of record JAKFHU010000901.1, on the reverse strand, counting down.
CTTTGTGATTGATTGTCTGAATTATGAACACGATGTATCTAGGTGTGATAGCGTGACTTTTACTTTTTAATTTTCTTCTATTTCTTAATTATTTATTTATTTTCTGTAATTATCCTGTTTAGGCATCTCTGGATTGCTTGGAGTCGTGCTTTGATATATGTTATACATATTGGGAAATTCTGCTCATAAGCCCAAAGGAGTGTGAGGGTCCCCCTATGACTGCAGCCCGTGAGGGTCCTCACTGTCACACAATTCAGCTCTCCACTTTCAGCAGTTGCTAGCCAACTGAGCATTCCCGTGAATTCACGGCATCCAGCAGCTTCTGTCTGCTCCAGGTAAGCCAACCTGCGGGGCTGTACCTCTTTGGGTGCACTGGTCTCTCCAGATTTGGGAAGGATAACCTGCCTCAGTTCTCTAACAGGTCCAAAAAAAGTTGTGAATTTCCACTTTGCTCAGCTTTTGCTTGCGGTAAAGATGAGAGGGGTGACTGCCAAGTTTCTCGTATCTTGGAGCCTCAACCAGAAGTCTAATTATGATTTTGGATTTCCTATTTCTTCTTTCAGTCCTATCAGTTTCCATGTTTTGCGTTTTGAAGCCCTGTTGTTAGATGCATACGTGTTCAGGATTGTTATGTCTTTGCGGTAAATTGAGCCATTGATCATGCTGTATTGTCCCACAATATCCCCAGAAAGCTTCCTTCTCTTGTGTTTACTTTGTCTGATATGAACATAGCCACACTTTCATTAGTGTTAATGTGGAAAATATTTTCGTATCTTTTTATTTTAACCTACGGATGTCCTTATATTAACATTTAAGCAACCTTGAAGATACCTTGCAGGTTCTTTGCAGTATATAGTTGACTATTTTTTGACCCAATCTGAGCATATTTGTCTTTAATTAGTGCGTTTAGTCTGCCTATATTTCATATAACTGTTAATACGTTTGCATCCACCAGCTTTCTTGCGCACACTTTCTACTTGTTCCACCAGTTCTGGTATTTTTTCTCTTTTCACCTGCTTTTGGCTCAAGATATGTGAGGTTTAAATTTAATCTTCACTATTAACTCATTATTTATACCTCTTAAAAATGCTTTTTGTGGTTCTAGATTTTATAATGTACATCTTCAATGTACTATAATATATCTTCAAATAATAGTAGGCTGCTCCAGATACAATATAAAAACCTTACAACACACTCTTTCTAATTTCTCTCAGTGGTCTTATGTGGTACTGCTGACATGCGTTCTGTTTTTGCATATCACAACACATAGCTACTATCTTTTTTTTAGATGGTTATCATTTAGAGATTAAAAACTAGAAAAATCAACTTTATTTTAATCATGTTCTGAATTATTTCCAAGATTCTAACTGCTATCCTATTTCTTCTCCCTGAGGATCTGCTGGTATTAAATTATTTCATCTTTCCTATTCTTTTAAGAGTCTTTATTTTGACTTCATTTTTGATGGATATTTTGGCTGGGTATGGAATTCCAGGTTAATGGTTTCTTTTTCATCCCCAGATGGCACACAACGGACTTCTGGCTGGCGTGGTTCCCGTCCAGCCTTAACCGTCAGCAGGTCCTGTGTGCCTGAGTCTGCGGGGCAGGTCCTGTGTGCCTGAGTCTGCAGGGCAGGGCTCTCTCCTTAAGCCTCACCTCCTTCCTCCTGCAACCAGTCTCACCCGTGTGCCTTCGATGAACTTTTTTTGAGAAAGAGTTTCCTGCCTTTCTTCTGAGACTTCTACTGGTGTAGATATAGGGTCATGGGCCCAGTATGGCTTCCTGCTTCTCCTCCAGAGTTGATTTCTTTTTTCTTTTATTCTTCCTCTAGCCATAGTGAGTCTTTACTTGTGCCTCCAGACAACAGAGTTTGCTGCCCCTCCCCAAGGAGCTGAAGGATTTTGTTCCACGTGGAAAAAAGCTGCACGTGGAGGCAGGAGGCTTCTTGCCCATCCCACGGCAGTGGCCAGTCCCCGTTCCAGGCCTGCGCCACAGCAGACATTTTTCTTTGGTCTTTCATTCTACCTGGTATCTCTCATGAGCACCTGGTGAACATATGAGAAAAGGAGCCTGTAACTGGGCGCAAACTGCACCGGTGTCTGAGGCTTCCAAGGAGTCTACACTCTCACACTTTTCCACATGTGGTTTTTAGAAATGCTTTACACTCTTAACTGAATTTCTGCTCACTTGCATTGTACCTGGAATCTTTTTCCTTGGCTCTGTCATGGGCGATGAGCAGGTGCACACATCTCAGCTCTCCTTTGGAGGGACTAGTCTTTGCTCGGATTCAATGTTACTTGGTTTCCTTGTAACCTCACCTCTCTGATGGTTTCAACACAAGTTATGGTTTATGGTTTATCCAGCTTTCTTCTGCTGTTAGGATTCCAGCTTTCTATACTCTCAGGGAGGCAGAGCTGGGTAAGTCTTACCTCCTCTTTGTATTTTTCTCCATAATCCACTTGTTTCCCTTGTAGGTCAGAGAGTGACATAATACAGTATATCGCACTGATTTAAATATATAGGTTGATGAATTTTACACATCTATTCACACATTTACATGACCCCTTTGATATCAAGGCATAGAATGTTCTATCATCCATAAAAGGCCTTACATCCTTTACCAGTCAAAAACCTCCAGAGGTAACCACTATTCAGATTTCTGATATCATAGAATAGTTTTGTCTGTTCCTGAACTCCATACAGTTTATACTCTTTTGTATAAACAACACCATATGGTTTAGAGTCTTTTTATCTAGCTTCCTTCATTTAGCATCACGTCTGTAAGATTTATGTATGTTGTTGCAGATAGTAGTTTTGTTCTTTTTTATTCCTACATAGCATTTCTTTATATGTATGTCATGATTCATTTACCTGTTCTGTGTTTAGACCTTTGAGTTGTTTTCTTTTCTGGTTACTACAAATAGAGTGGCTGAAAATATTCTTATACATGTCTTTCAGTAGACATTGGTGCATATTTCTTTTGGATAGGTACTCAGGAATGGATTTCCTGGGTAAGAGTATAATTACATGTCTAATTTTAGTTGGTCCAACAGTTTTCCAAAGTCTTTGTAACATAGCAACATCTACTCTCACCAGAAATATATGAGGGCTTCGCTTGCTCCATATCTACACCAACACTTGGTACTGTAGTGCTATCTCATTGTGGCTTTATTTTGAAGTTTCCAGATGACTTATGATTATGAATACCTTTTCATTGGTTCATTTAAATATTTTATTGCAAAGTACCTATTGGCATTTTTGCCAGTTTTATAAGCAGGTTGTTTTTCTTATTATTATTGATGTTTGGTTCTTTATATATTCTAGACATGAAACCTTTGTTGGATATATGCATCACAGATAAATTCCCCAAGTCTGTGCCTTGACTTTTGACTCTATTATTGGTGTCTTTTGTTGAATAGAAGTTTGTAATGTCAATTAAGTCCAATCTCTTTTTACATTTAATACTTATTATTTTATTTCCTATTTAGGAGGTTTTTGCCTACCTCAAAGTAGTGCAAATATTCTCCTGTTTTCTTCTAGAAGTTGTATTTGTGTACTTGAAAGTCAATAAACTATCTTAAATAACATTTCTGGTGGCTTGCTAACTTTTATTCTAACTAACTTTCTTGAGGAGCAGGCAGAATGGTAGCATTACTACAGGTGTCTCTTAAATTGCATAAAACATTGTTCTCAAGAAAAGACATTTGCTGCCAGATTAGTCATGTATGTTATGACAGAAAAGTTAAGGCTACTGTTTAGACAATATGAAAATTGCATGGCTTCACTCAGTAACCAGCATTTTAAGAGCATAAACTTAATTTCTAATTCAATGCACATACAATTACTTTTATAATAGAAACCAAATCTTTAAATTTTCACTTTTTTAAATTATTATAAACTATTCGGGAGAGTAACATGACTAAATTTCTGAATCAAATGAAAAACTAATTCTAAACATCTGTAAGATTTGAAAATAAGCTATTTGATGCCAAATATCTAAATGGCTAAATTCTTTACTTTCCTAGTAGATACTTAGTGTAGGTATCTTAGTTGACTATAAAATAAGTGTAATGCACTGTGACTGGTAAAAATCAAAAACAAAACCTATAATTTAGATTGCATAAATGGGATAAAGTATAAAGACCACAGGGAAGAAATTCACCATGCATCCACATGCTGATCCCATCACATCTAGAACGTTGTGCTCGACTCTAGAAATCTCACTTTAGGAACAATCTTACCAGGCAGAAGTGAGCAGCTGTAAGGCTCACGAGGCGAACGGAGAGGCCGCGTCAGTGGGTGCTGAGCCTGCAGGAGCTGGAGAGGGTGGCACAGTCACCTCGAGCAGGGTTCACGCTGTCTCCCGGCAGAACCGTCCCCTCCGAGCGCGGGAGTCTCCCGAGGATGTGGGGATTGCAAGCCGAGGATGAGCGAGTCTTCCGAGGACGAGGTGACCGGATTCCTGTGTGGTGTTTCTCTCCTTTTCCCAGAGCACATGCAAAGACGCAAAGAAAATACCTGAAATTCTTTGCTCAAAGGAGAGTCAGAAACTACGTAAGTCAACTGGGCCCGGGAAGGAGGGAGAAAATGGGTTTGGCTGCGCACCCAGACGGGAGGGCTGGGGGTGTCCGCGGGAGGCGGGCCGCAGGGGGAAGGCGAGGACGCTCCCCACGCGAGGGCCTGGAGGCCGGGGCAGGTGCAGACCCGTCTGTCCCTCTCTGCGGGAGGTGGGTGCCAAGGGAGGGTCTTTCCTCGTCCCAGCAGTGGGAGGACCCCCCGCTGACCCGAGCAGGGGCACTAGACCAGACCTGCAGGGACAGCAGCGCGGGGTGGGAGGCACATTCAGGTGGCCAGACACCGTCTGCAGCTCTTTAAAGGTGCACACTAAAATTCTGCTGAAATCAGGAGCAAAAATTGGCCGGGCATTAAACCTGCTAGAGGGCTCCCTGGCTGGGGAGGCCGGGCCTCCCGCCGGGCGCGCAGCACGTGGTGCTCCGAAGCGGAGTCTCTTCCTTCGTTTTCAGAACTGCGCTTTGGGCTCTGTCAGACGAATCAACTTGAGAATTGCAGATGGAAATATTCCTGAGAGCTGATCTGAATTCCACCGAATCTCAAGCTCCAAGAGGGGTATTCGTTCACCTTCAAAAAATGTCCAAGTTATGTGCTTGGCAATTAATTTTTGAGGATAAAGTGGAGTGTGTATTTTTGCCTAATGGTCTTACATAACCCCTGTGTACCTCCAGGGAAAAAACAGGACAACTGTAGGGTTTTTATTTCCCCCTTTTTCTGCATGAATCAAGTACCTTGTATGAAACAAATCGTTACAACAACAAGGAGTGACAGTCTGACAGCCTAGTCGGTTATTAAAGGGAATGACAGCAAATCAGAAATCATGGCAGTGCATCTGTATGAACAGCAATTTGTGCTGAGTTGAATAACCAGGAAACTCAGAAAATCCCCAAGAAGGAGAAAGAACAAAATCAAACAGATACATTTCTATCCATCCCACAATACCCTAAAGTAATTGACAAGTGGAAGGACAGCAGCATTCAGAACTTTTCTGGTTCTTACTTTAATTTCACTTCTTGACACACCCAGGGGTTTAAAAATCAGACCAATGAAAAGGAAGCTAAAAAAGCTCTCTATTTCCTTCTTGCAAGACTAGATACATGATATGCTGCCCAGGTAATTATTTTGTGCTGTATTTCCAGGGATTTCTGACTCAGTGTTATCTAGAGGATGTAATAAACTTCAGAGCAGCTAGAGATACAACTTTTAAAAGTTGCAATATGGTTCATAAGCTTAGAAATTTTGTCTTGTACACCTCAAGGGCTTGTTGGGGTTTCTCTTTGCTCTTTTTTTTAATAATTTTCAAAAAATAACATTCATATTCTAGTAAATGGTTGTTAGAGTAGGTATTTTCTCAAAGCTACCATAGTTGTTTTTATTTTTTTCCTTTTTTCTACTGAAATTACAAATATTGAGATTCCAGTGATTAGGGAGTTATTCACAGTAACCATAAGTGTCACCAATTCCAGCCTTATTAGGACTTTCAGCAGAGCGGGGATGGCCAGCAAGGCCCCTCGGAAGGCGTGAGCGGACTGCTTGACTGCTGTGTGTGCTAGGGTGGACTCCAGAGCTGGACTGCTCACACAGCTGATGAGACTTTTGTTTTTTGCTGATGTTTAATATCTTACAAACACAACAAAACTCCATCTTGAGAGGAAGGGGAACAGTCGGATCAGCTCAAACACAAGTTTTCCAGAAACCCCAGTCTCACCAGCACCCAAAGGTGAACAGATATGTTACAAGTAAAGTTCTTCTAAAGGGGAAAAAGCCTCCAATTCAACTTCTGATCCCACATAGGGCTGTGGAAAAGATATTTCCCCTGACCAGAAGTTTAGGTCCATCTCCAGCTTAAAGTCACCACTACCAATTGGATGTCCTATCAAGGCAAGGAAAAAAGAGTTCAGAAATCTCCTTGTCCTTCTCAAGTCTCCCTGTCCTCCTGTTTATTGTAGCTAAAGATGAGTTCCTAATTAGGATAGAGAAAATTGTCTAGGAAAGAAAAGGTTATTAAACTTTAATAATGTCATTGGGATGCAAACATCTTGCCAAAAGGGAAGTTCAGGATTCAATGAAAATAATCTATCAGGTGAAGACCTAACATCTCACTTACCTCAAAGGGTAAAAAAAAGGCCTCAGGTATCCATAAGGATTCTGTTATTTGCCCCGGGAATAGGAGACATTGTGATTTTCTACAAGGGGTAGGAAGCAATCATGCATCGCTTTGACATGGATAACGAGAGGTTCTCTCTTCCCGGGGATGATGGAGGGGCTGCCAAGATTCATCAGACACATGACTGTTACTCATTTCTGCTGATTCATGTGAGAAGAGATGAGAGACCTTAAAACATCCTGAAACTTATTTTTATTGACTTTGAAAGAGGGAAAAGGATGTAGAATATGTGTAGCTAGATTAAAAACGAAAACAAGAGCATGTGGTTTTCTGGATGGCTGCGGACGGCATCTGAGTGATAGGCTCGTGGAAAGTGGGTGATGTGCGTCTCACAGAGACTTGAAGGGAAGCATATGGGTCTGATCCGAGGACGCTAACCTGGATGTGAGGTGTGGGGTAGGAAACAGAATATTGTGCTGCAAATAATATACTGGCATGGCATAGAATGAAGAAAAATAATTGCAGTGGTTTTAAGGAGAAAATAACAATGAAGATAGGTAGAATTTGAAAAAGGATGACATAAAGTGTAAATTAAATTTTAGCACAAGGTAGTATATGATGTATTATAAATCTCACATAAGCTTTATGCTAAAGAACTCATAATTACAGGAAGACTATTAAAAAGAAATTATTTCAGGCCAGGCATGGTGGCTCATGCCTACAATCCAGCACTTTGGGAGGCCAAGGCAGGAGGATAGCTTGAGACCAGGAATTTAAGACCAGCCTGGGCAGCATAGCAAGACCCCATCTTTACAAAAATTTTTAAAAGTTAGCTGGGTGTTATGGCACAACGTGTAGTCCCACCTACTTGGGAGGCTGAGGCAGGAGGATCACTTGAGCCCAGGAGTTCAAGGCTGCAGTGAGCTATGACCATGTGATCACACCACTGCACTCCAGTCTGGGTAACAGAGTGAGACCCTGTCTCTATAAAAGAAAGAAAGAAGTTGTTCCAGCAGAAGGGGAGGACGAGAGCATATCATACATCATTGCAGGGACTCGTGAATTTCAGATATGGAGGGATAGGTTGCATTCCTAGCTAAGGCTAGTCTGAGAGGAACCTTGGAGCTTCTGGCAAATTCTAGTCCTTCTCTACCCATTATGTGGCCAGGAAAGTTATGTAATCTCTGTGAGGGAATCACAATACCTAATGTGCCCAATCTGTAGGAATGTAGTATTAAGTGAGTGATGGGTGTAGATGTATCTAAACTGGTACCTGGTACACAGTAGATACCCAAGATGGTCACTGCAAGAATTGGGCTAGGAAGGGTTGCAACACCATTTTCTTGGAGAACACAAAAAGCCTCTACATCCATAGTAATTTTTGGAGGTGTTTTTGACCCCAGGCAACCAAGCTTGTATCAGATGACTGTTGATTTGGCCTCATTGCCGTGGTCTCATTGTGTTACAAGAAGATGGATAAAGCAGCTACCACTTATAGATGCAGTGATTCGGGGCAAGAGGTTTGCTGCATACTGGATGGCATGGACCAACCCAATTTAATCCTTTCTTTAGGAAAGAAGAATGCAAAGCATATGCAGAGATGAAGATTATAAGAAAATACAGCAGCTAAGAGAGCAAAGAGAGTAGGTATTAAGCAGAAGCCACACATAAAGCAGAAGCCCAAAGGCACTATGGGCAGGAAAGACGGCTGCACTATCAGAGGGCAGGTGCAGTGCCCAGGACCACTGATGCTTTTGGGCCACTAGATCTGCTGTTGGCGACAATGTTCCCTTCATTATGGGGCTGCCAAGGGGGTTTCTGTTCTTCCATGATGCACTGTATAGTCTTACCAATATCACCACATCACTGGAGCAACTCTAAGTGGGCTTTTGTGCCTTACTATCTAAAGGAACTTAAAACTCATAGACCTACTATTGTTATTATGACTTATAAAGATAATATAGATGTATATCCTGACTTTGAAGAATTTCTCTTTAGTAAAGAAAGTATTAAGTTTAACAAATAATTATAATGGGGATATAGAAAGGGATAAATACCATGAGAGTAGTATAGATAAATTGTGATAGATTAAGAAGAGAGAGACACTTTATAAGTAAGATTCAGAAAGATGATGGAAAAAAGAAGCATTTTGGCTGGACCACAAAAAAATGGGTCAGATTTGGATAAAGTGAGAAAGATAGAAAGGGAATAAAAAGAGCAAAGCTCTGAGTAAGGTCGAGAGGCAGCCTGTGCATCAGGATGGAAGCCTGTCTATGACAGTGGGAAGGCAAGGAGCGGAGAAGAGGATGAGCGGGGGCAGGGACGGGCCAGACTGTAGAGGGTTGGTCCGGAGGCAGGGGACACATATGGGGGGCTCTTTGTTTTTCTTCCACCACTGCCTTCAGTTGTGCTCTGTTGAATCTCCCTCCCTGCTTTCCCATGTCAAACAGGTCACTGGGTCACTGTCCCCACCGCCTGTAGGCACCACACCCTCCCCCAGCCTCCCCAGCAGCACAAAAGGCCCCGGAGGTGACTGCAGATCACCTCCCTCTATGAAATTCTCAGGGGAAACAACCAAAGACCAAAAGCTAAATCCCTTTCTTCCTTTATGTTAAAGTTGGAAAATTAAAATTCCAAAATTAATTGCTCTACAACATTGTAGGTTGTGGGCATCTTCCCAATCACACCGTTCTGCAAGTCCCACGGTAGCTCTTTCCTTCAACAGTTGTTTCTTAAACAGACACAGTCACGACAGCCTGGTAACCACGGCCTTGGTTCACTCACAGGGAAAACTCCTAGCTGTCCTAGAACAGATTGTGGGCACATAACCCAGAAGGTGCCCAGCATTCACAGAACTCAGTAAGCTCATTTTGGCACCTGGTGCCAACTGCTATGTCCAAGGTCTGGTGGGAAATTCCTTTGAATTGCTTTGGATTTGAAATGCCATAACAAAACTTTCTGGAGCCATGATATCTGATGCACATTTGCTTCAAAATGTAGGTCCTATTCTACTTTGGAGGAGACTGTTTTTTCAGTCTAAGGCATCTCTTCCACTGCCCCCACAACTCCCTAAATAAGGGTCACATCCTCTTCTGTCAGCTTCTCCCACTCTGTCACTTGGATGCAACCCCACAACCAACCAATGGCCTTCTCCCCCACTGTTCCCAGTGTTTTGAGTAATTACCAAGCCCATGTGGTTTTTAAGGCATTGCTTCATTGTAGCACCTGTATGCAAGGTCAAGCATGGAATCTCAATATCACCACTGCTTGCATACTAAGTAGACTGCTTCTAGGAAGCCAGGCACATGCAGCCACGGCTTGTTTCTCTACTTTGTATGGTGCCCAGCACAATGGCCCCTGCGTTTCCACATGTCAGTACTCACAACTCCCTAGATCTTATCCTGTAATACCCACTTGTTCTCAGCAACTAGGATAGTCGTAGGTATCCTCGTTTATCTGAGTGGAGAGGTTACCAGTGAGCTCTGGGTGGGTACTAGACATTACTGTTTTATTCAGAGACCCAGCTGTGAGGAGTTGCTGAGACAGCAATAGTTTCGGTTGTTTCACAGAAGTCTCTTAGGAGGATGGGCTCCAAGACCTGTCCTGCTGATGAAACTAGAACACTTGCTACCTACCATTAATTGTTTTGGACCACTCAGAACAGGTGGGAATCTTACAGAAATAAGCAATTTCTCAGGGTTAAGAACCCACAGTACTTCCTTTAGGGTGGCTCATCTTAGACTGTCACACCATCACTCAGAGCTTCCCCTTCTGGCTATGGGCGAGCAAAGCCCTGGGTCACAGCCAGGACTGGGCAGCACATATCCCCGCAGGTGCATTCCAGCAAGTGACCTTCCTAGTGTAATTTCCCTTACTTGGATCACAACCCTGCTTCTTCCAGGATATTGATCACATTGGACCATTCAGTTTCCTAATTTGTCCTCCCAGCCTCTTAAAGTCATTACTTCAATCTCAAAATACCGAGGGAAACAATTTCCAAAATTCCCCCATGAGCCCTGTAGGGATGTTGATGCCCCGGTACTCCCTCATTAATAAAATTTGCCATGTATACTCAACTCTGGCAGAACGTAAGAGTGGAACTTCTTAGATACGGGGACTGTGTGGGTTAAACAGTTTGCTGTGTCCACCTAGATCCTCAGAGTGTGACCTTATTTGGAAACAAGGTCTTTGTGGATGTGATTAAGACAAGGACCAGCGTGAGATCATACTGGACTAAGGTGGGCTCTAAATCAGATGCAAATAACTTCATAAGGGACAGAAAAGCTCATGTGGAAACATAGAAAAAAAAGGCCACGTGAAGACAGAGGCAGGGACTGGGACCACCAGATGTTGGGAGAGACAAGAAAGGATGCTACCCAGAGCCTTCGAAGGGAGCATGTCCCTGACCACACCTCGGTTTTGGATTTTTGGTCTTCGGAACTGTGAGAGAATCCATTTCTGTGATGGTTTGATGTGGCAGTCCTAGGAAACTAGTACAGGGACCGTCTTATTTCTGGAGTGCGCATGAGATGACAGAGAATGTGACAGTTCAAGGCAACACAACCCCCTTTGCTCCTAGGACTCAAACACAGGGGACATCTCAAGAACAGGAGACTGCACATTTCTTGACAATGTGATCACAAAGTGGATAGAGACAGGGTCAGATCTGTTGGAATCATCACCCTATTCCCAGGCTTACGATATGGTCCACCTGCTTCTCTGGCCTCACTATCTGACTCTTTCCCACTCTAAATGGGAAAGTAGTCTGTTTTCTATCATAGCAAAGTGGCCAAAAGGGTCCAAAGGGAATCTGAAGCGTCCAAGAGTTTGTCCTCAGCAAGCTGAGGGGTAAAATACAAATAGCTGTGGTCAGACAGGGAAGTGGCTGGGAACAAGGTCTTTGGATCTGAGGTGCAAAATGTGACTATTCCTGTGGGTCGTTATGGCTGAGTAGGAACTAGCACGGCTAGATTCGAAGAGTTTAAGAAACCACCAAGCAGAGTTATTGCAAAGGTCCTTAATATGAGTAAGGAAGGTGGAATCAGTAAGGTACTAAAATCGTCGAGAAAAGTCTGGGAGTGTTCTCAGGGCAGTAGACAGCAGCAGTCCCAGAAGTTGCCACAAGACAAAGGGAGGGTCTACACGGGGAGGAATGCACCTCAGAGAGAAATGGGGTCTAGAAGTTTCCTTGTGGGACACAATTTTTGTCCTCAGTAAAATGAAGAGAAGTAATAAAGATGACCTCCACTGGTAATGGAAACAAGATTTTAAGGAAAAGGCAGTTAATCAGTTTAATTATAGCAAGAATGTCAAGGAATTTTCAGAGAAGTTCAAGGAAAAAGTGTGTTCCCAAAAGAATGAGGACCATGTGTCCTGGTTAAAAGCGCTGTCTGAAAGCCAAAAGTTTATATACCCTGTGATTCCACAAAATTACAGAGCTAGGGAACAGGATAGTGGTTGCCAGGGATTAGGGATGGGGGCGGGAGGGAGGTGCCTGGGGCTGTGAGAGGACAACCTAGGGGTCCTTGTCCTGAAACTGTTGTGACTTAGACTGTGGTGTCGGTCACACAAATCACACATGGACTAAAACTACATAGAAAACGCACACACACGTACACACTCACAGAGTTAAACTGGTGAAATCTGAATTAGGCCAATGGATTATATAAATATCAATTTCCTGGTTGTGACACTACACTATAATTTGGTAAGATGTTACCACTGGGGGAAACCAAGTAAAGGATGTACAGGATCTCTCTGTATTATTTCTTAAAATTGCATGTGATTCTACAAAAAATTCAAAATAAAAAGTTTCAAAAATTAATTTTTGAAAACATGGCTGAGAGAAGAAATTGAAAACGGGTTGGCAGTGGAGAAGCTTGAGTAGAGGCTGGGTGGAGCCCATGAGAGCCCGTGAGGATGGTGTCAACGCCGCCTCTGGGAGGAGGATGTGCTCACTAGTCGAAAGGAAACACCGAGCACACGTCGGGGACAAGGTTTGCTGTGGTAGTGAAAGCGGCTTTCACCTGGCCAGACACTGGATTAAAAAATCACTCTGCTAAAAAAGACACATGTTTCACTTGCTATGCTAACAATTTACTGCTCTGGAGGAGGGGAAAAAAGCCTAGAAGACTAACGAGGGAAGTTTTTCTAAGGATTTAATTCAGCCAAAAATAAATAATTGTTGTGATAGGAAAGCGATTGGAACCTCAAGAGGACATGATTGTGCAATTTGTAAATTAAAAATAGCAAAGGAAGTGAAGGAAACGCACTTTCATATTTATATCCTAAAACTTTGAAGGATCTATATCAAAAATTTCCAATAAAACATTTCCTAAGCTCTAAAAAAAGAAATACATGGAGTTCTAAAAACTTTCAGATAAACAATTACAAATTATCTAATAAAAAATAGAACAAACAATGGAGAGCAATTTATATTTACAATAAAAATAACACTTGCAAATAATAACTAAAACTTACTGAGCGTTGCATAAGGCCCTTTGCTGACTCACATGCCTTGTTCCCTTACTGCTCTTTTATGCTTTGAATAAACTTAGTCTTGTCAACCAAAAATTAAACCACTGAACCTGGAAATGATTTTTCTGTTGGCAATCCCAACTGGACCTAGAAATCCCCTATCACAAGCTTATGGGTCCTTATGCGTTTCCCTAACAATTGAGAAGTGGTCATATTCACCAAAAAAGCACTACTGCAGAAAACAGTCAGATTGTGAGGAGTGAATTTCTGTTTGTTTGTAGAATTTATGGTTTTCTGTTTTATTAGAAAAGCTATCTTTCTCCTGGCATCATCAAAAATCTTATTTGTAAATATTACATTGGAATTTTTCGAAACCATTAGAATATCAATTTTCTGTCTTTTCTTTGTCAGTCTCAGGGCTGATTTGCATTGCAAGGCGCCAGACTGCCGCTGTTGGTAGCCCTCGGGCAGTGTTATCATCTGACGATTGAAGTTGGAGGGAATCTTGTGCCTTTCAGGCATCTTGTGAAACACAACAAACACCTCCTGGTTTCCAGGAAATCTTTTCTTTCCTTTTTCTTTTTTTTTTCTTTTTGTCAACATAAAGTCTAAACAAAACAGACTAAAATTGAAACAACCACGGCCCATCTGTCACAATGAGAAGTCTGTTTGTCACTGTAGCTGCTTCCATATTGTCAGCCAATCAGGGAAGAGATAGAAATGCTCTCAAACAATGTTTACAAACGGTTGTTCCAAGGACCAATCTTTTTAAGATGCTGAAATGTTGCTATGAAAAAAAAATTAAAAGAAGAAATGACTGAGCCTTAAGGCAACAGGAAATTCTCAAAGTTAAATGGGTGTCTTGGCTCTAGGACAACTGCAGCCCCTGGTTGTTACCAGCCTGGGGAGTCTTTAAGGAGGAGACACACAATGTAGCCATTCTTTGCAGGTCCCTTCATTTTCTGCAGCCTTGTTTCACAGAAGAGCATCTTGGCCAACACTGACATAAATCACTCATAAACCATGGCCAGGGCTTAGGGATTATTAAAATAGAAATGAGATGACACGAAAGGAAGAGAAATATTCGACATTACTACCTCTTAAAAAATACTGTTCATGACAAGATTCTACCCAGAATTACTAACAAATACAGTGTTCCTTAGACAACAGGGTCATGTCAGGAGATTATGAATGTATTAGGGAGGTGCTTCAAGGGGCTTTAGGTTTTTCCAGTATAATTTAACCAAACTTACTGCAAACTACCCACCCGTCCTTGTCCTGAGTCATGCACCACTTACTCACAGCCTGTAGGATATCCATCTCAAACAAGCACACTGGGTGGTTAGGACTCTGAACCATTTTTCGCCACTCTAAGTGTCTTTGCTGGACGTGCGTCAGATTTTAGGTGTGACCCTACTGGGCTGGCCAGACAAGCAGGCAACGCATTTAGGGAGGAAGGCATTGGCCATCCCCGTGTGAACGTCCTTTTCTTCTCTCTCCTCTTCCACCTTGGTCACCTATTTCATGAGACCTGACTTGTGGTCATTTCGGTACCTATCAGACTCCTCCAAAGAGCAAGCTGATAAAATAAAATGACCAAATTTATTTACAATTGATATCTGTCAACTTTTTTTGCACATTATCAACCACAGCAATCAAAGAAATGAGACAAAGAGACCAAAGCAAAAGGCAGGTGCCTCCCGCAGATTTTATTATCAACATCCTTCTCGAGAATTCTGGATGACTCTGGTGTGAGGGAGGAGCTGTGGGGTGGGCCCCAGAGTATTTGGAAGACCACACTAGATTGTATTTTCTTGGTGGACACTAGTTGATAGTCACTGCAGTTGCCTGAGTTAGGATAAAGTCCGGTTGCCATTCATCCTAGAATTTTGGATATTTAAGACAGGTGTCTGTATTTTACTGCATATATCATGTCTTAAATGACTAATCACAATTTGGAGTTCTGATGTAGGGTAATATATATCACAATAGTCTTATTAAATGAATATCAAAGAAAGAAAGGGTGGAATCTAAGGCTAAGAGGGAAAAATTTCGATTAGTAGCAAATGAAGAAAATGGAACTTGATATAGAACTAACTGTCTGAGAAATTTAAGGTTACCATGAAGAGCTAAGAATAAGAACAATAACCAAAAAAAGAAAACCAGAAAACTTACACACCTAGATGATCTGAATGCCCCAAAGCTCTCCTCAACCACATCTTTTTAGACACAGTAACCTCCAGCATATGAAAAGTCAGTAGGAAAAGCAGGGGAAGGTCCATCCACTAGATTTGCCTTTGAGTCTAAAGAAAGGCATTGGGGTGGAAGCACAGACCAAAAGGGGTGTTTGGAGCATTCTATGCTGCCCTGTGAGTGGGCATTCTCCTGCTTTATCAAGACAGAGTGTATGATTATCAAATGTGGTAAAGAACACAACACAGGCAGAATAATGGAATGTTCAACCTGAAATGTAAAGTGGAATCAGTACAAATGAAACTTTACATTTCAGAAAATCAAATTCGTGATAGAGCAGCAGACTTGAAAATAAGGAGGGTGATGAAAATAAGATAAATAGAATGACAATATACTGACAGGAGAGAGCAATCTGACTTCAAAATCATGAATGGAAGATGACACACATAATTTGGCATTATTTGTAACAAAAAATAGAATGCATAAAAGTAATTATAAATACCTGTAATGAAATGTGGCTATCAAAACAAATCCAAAATTAGGTTGATATTGAAAACATGGATAGCCATAATACTGAAAAAATGTATTAAAGGAAAGTGGGTCTAAAAGCTAAAATCATATCAACATGGATGAATAATTTGGAGGGAGGTTGACAAAGATGGGTGCAGTAAAGCTGAACAATCTTGAAGGCAAAATCTAGTAAACAAGAGAGTGAGAGAGAACAATTTAGCATTCAGTAAAAAAGTGTGGAATGCTGGTACCATTGTACACAGCAGTAATGTCATATCATGAAATTATTTTCTTTTACAACAAGAAAAATTAAAGTTAATTATCTGAGCATTGAAAAATATTATTTTTTAATTTCCTATGACATCTTAGTTACTATGCTATGTGCTTTATCCACATTGATTAAATGACCATTTACAAAAACTCCATGGCACTGTTATCTTCATATGGCCAAATAATTTGTGCAGGTTCTCATGAAGGTAGGAACTATGTTTGTTGGTGCATTTCTCTACCCTAAGCTTGTAACATGGTACTTTTTGCATAGTAATTTATTGACATATATTTGCTAAAGAGATGGATGGATGGATGGATAACTATCGCAAGGAAAAGAAAGAGGTAGAAATCTGGCTCAGGCCTTCCTTCTTCGGTCTCAGATATATCACAAGACAGAGACATAAAAGATAGACACAAACATATAGACATATTGTGAAGATAGAATTTAATAAATATAGAGGATATAGAAAATCATTCAAAAATGACCCTGAAAGAATGGACTTTGGAGACTGGAAAGATGGCACTAACTCTACCTTCTTATTTGATTTCAATAATCAAACACAAAGTTACTGTTAATAATCAAAGACAAAGTCTTGGTTTGTCAAATGCAAGACGATGAGGTGATACTCCTTAGGGCTCATCCTCTCCTATTTGGTTTTGATTTTTAACCTGTGCATGCTTCCAGAGACAGAAATTTATTGGTAATTGCAGCAGAACCTTCTTATTAAAGCTGTTTTAAACAAATAACAACACTGATTTTCATTCATATTAAAAATCAAGAGGCAATCTTCAACTTTGTTTAATGAGAAACAAATAGAATTCTGTTTCTTTTTCAGTAAGGGAACACCAATGCAATGTCACTTGCTGATTACAGAAGGGGAAATGTCTCCTCTTTAATTTGCCTTTAAAATTCAATGAAGGCATCCCTAGATTGGAATAGATAATACTTGGTAGCCATTTTAATGTGCGTTCTACCAAATGGACCAACCACAGAGGACTTAAGTGCGGATAAGAACAGAATAACTAGAATCACCCAATTCTTCCCAAGTAAGAAACTCAGCCATCCTTATTTGAATCTGCAACACTGATCAGTTCACCCTAAATTTACCCTAAGACTCCCAACATAGTGGGGTGTCTCATCTACTGGGAAAAATAGAGATAAGAATTATATGGCAGAAAAAAAGGAAAATCAGTCACATTTTATAAATTGCATTTTGGATGTGTACATGCTTGTCTTATCACAAAAGGATAAGGCTAGAAGCATAAAATAACAATATTATTTAAATAATAAGATTAATTACATGTATGGTTCATTCATTCATTCAAAAAATACCTATCAAGCAGTCACTATGTGCCATGATCTGTCTTAGCCACTGAGGATATGGCAATGAACAAATCCTCTACCTTTTTGGAGTGTATTGTTTGATGAGGGAGAAAAATGTGCACTCTGATAACAGTTAAGTGCCAGGAAAAACCTAATAAAGCCAAGTAAGAGTTATAGGGGTAGACTTTTTATTGGGTGATCAGGAAAAGTCTCTTTGAGGCAGTGATATTTGCTCACAGATCAAAATTAAGCTAAGAGAACGAGCCGTGGGAATATCTGTGAGCAGCAGACCCAAAGCGCTGAGGCGGGAGCAAGTGTGCTGTGTTCATGGAATCCCAAGACAGACAGTGCAGCAGGAACAGCGTGAGCAACAAGGAGGCTGTAAGAATGAGGTTGGCTATGTAACCCAAGTTTTGGCCACCTAACCCAACTTTAAAATATTTAAATTTTTTTCTTTTGATCAAAAGACGTCAAGATTAGGGAAAAATATAAAGCATCTAAATGGTGAAGAGCTCTGGTTTCACTTTTGAAAGGACTACTATGGCTGCTGCATGGTCGATAAATAGACCATAGAAAGGGAGGCGAGTGGGATGCAGAGGCACTTTATAATCCCTGGGCACAGAAGAGGGAAGCCCACACTATGCAAAGAGAGATCGTGTGCTTGGTACAGAAGGCAACACCCACGTAACTTGCTGACAGATTGAATAGAGCATAGGAGAGAGTAGAATCAAGTCTGACGCCCAGGATTTTGGCTTGAGCAGCAGGGTGAACGTCTTGCAATATATTTGGAAGAAGACTACAAGGGAAGGAACACATTAGGAGATAAAATAAGAGTTTGGACTTGGTTTAGATGCTGGTTAGATGACCATGTGGCTGTTTGGAGTGGGCGCTTGGATAAAATATTGAACGAGAAATAACGACTGAGTTGTCTTTAGATGTTGGAGTTTGTAGAGATTTCTCTGTGTTTGTTTATCTCCTGTCTAACCAATAACCAGATGTCCAATGTGTATCAGTGCAGGCAAATTGCAAACTTAGTCTATCATTGTATGTGGCCAAAACATGAATGTGGAAAGAGAAAAGCTGTTTCAGCTGTTTAGATGTTTTTATCTACAACATGTAGAGGATTTATTCTTTTCATTCCTTGACGAGTAGTATCATAAAGATTCAGCATAATATGGTAAAAACAACAAGGGATATCATAAAATAACTTTTTCTTTTAATCAAAGGACTTGAAAATTAGAGAAAAAATTACTATAAAGAATCTAAATGGTGAAGGACTTAGATGTGTGGTCCAGAGGAAGAAAGACAAAGTAAATTCTTGTGTAGTGGGGTTAACTTATGGGATACATAGAAGAAAGTATGTGAACTTACTATGAGATCACAGACAACACACTGTACATGACCTGCCCGTGGGGCCTGAGCAGGTAAGAAGAACACAGGGAGCTTACTTATCAAACCCCCACTAATGCATATAGCCTCTCTATTGAAAGTGAGTTGTTTGTTTTCTAAATAACATTCCCCACATAAATTAATTATCCAGAAGTTTAGTTTATATTGCTGGGCTCAGGAAGAGAGTTACATGCAATGAATGAATGGTCTACAATGGCTTATATGTTGCCTAAAAAATATCAATCATGCTATGCTAATGCTGAGAATTTCATTGTATGAAAGAAATGTAAAATTCAAAAGTTGAGATTTGATTTCAAACTATCATTTGCTGCTTTACATGTGTTCTATTAAGGGCTTTTGGATTTGAGTTGTATCTTTGGACAAAGTGAAAAAGAAATCTACAGTCAGCTATGCATGTACAGGAGAGCAGAAGGTTTCTAATGGGTTGGCTTAGCGGTTAATGGTGCACGCTAAAAAGCTGCGCAGATCTGGGGGCTCTGAAAAGAGAAGCAAGACACTAGCGGATCTATACATTTTGTGTTGCAGCTCTTACGTGCAGACTGACTTTGTTGGAGTAAGCCCTGCATGAGAACAAAGGCAGAGATTTGATCTCCCGTAAGAGTTAATTTGATACAGAAATTGCTTTGCAGACCCCACATCGATCACTGAAATAAAAAGAAATATGGGGGAAACAAATGTAGTGATAGATTCATATCATTTTTCTATTAATTGATTTTTAAAAATAAGAAATCTACAGTAGAAAAATTGGGAACGAAATGAAAACACGAGTCACACGAGAGGAAGTAGAGGTAGTGAAGTCAGCAAACCGTGAGAACCAACTTGCCGATAACCCAAGAGTTAATGAAGAGACTTCATTCTTACCTACAAATAATTAGCAAGAAAAGTTAGGAGTTGCTGTAGAATGCTATAATAGCCACACATTATTTTGGAAAATCATTTGCCCCATATATTAAGAGCCACAGGACACTTCAGACTTTTTGACCCAGCAACTCTGTTTTGGAGGATTTACCTAATGATCTGTAACAATAGAGTAATCCAAAAGAAGAGGAAATACAGCTACATATCATAAAGATGTTCATTCCATATTGTTTACAATAGTTAAAAATTAGAAGCAACCTAATTGTCTGAAAATAAGAAATAATAAGTAAATGAAGTATTGAAAACGAAAATGATTATGAAAATAAGGGACTCAGACAAAATGCTTATAAAATAGTATAATGTAAAAAATACAAAATTTTATTTCCTAATGTTTTATTTATGTAAATATTAAAGAGTTAGGAAAATTCTGAAAGAGAAAAAACTTGGTCATGTATATGGTCTCATTGTGAGATTTTGTCCCGTCTCATTATCAGTATTGTCTTTGATCTTATACTGTACTTGAGACAAAAGGAAAATAAAAATCACACCAGAATATTTAAAGATAAGAAAAACAGGTTTTCCTACAGACACACAATGTATCTTCTCATGTGAGCCATGTCAGAAATAGGAAATTGAGTGACATAAAAATATTCACCTCAACTCTTGTTAAGGCTAATAAAATGTAAGTATCATAACAAAATTGTGTCTTATCTATAGAAATATTCATCAGCAAACAGAATTTTTTTAAAATATAAGCTTTATTAGTTAGTTACTAATTGTTTGGAACATTGAATTTAGGACAGAAAAGCTCACTTAAATTTCCAGAAGGTTTGAATAAGCCTAAACACTGTAAAGTCATTCCCTTGGGAAATCCACTGCAGTTACATATTGGGTGTCCAGTCACCACCATAAATGGCTTCAAGTCAAGTAGTCACAGACAACTTTTGTCCAGGGCAGCAGGAAGAACAGTAGCAAACATATTTTCAGTCTCTGTAATAACATTTGAGCACCCACTGTGGTTGGACTTGCTATGGGGAAGTTTGCGTTACCCAGTGGGACCAAGAGCTTTATAATCAAAGGAGAGAGATGAGGGCAAAGACAGAGCAGAGGTGTGGTCATAAGGTTATGAAACAGGTTGCCGTGGCCCAAAGGCTTGTGGCTGTGTTTGGAGATAGGACCTCCATCCACTAAAGAAGTAATTAAGATTAAATGAGGTCATAAGGGCAGGACCCTGGTCCTATTGGGCTAGTGTTCTTATAAGAAGAGACACCAGAGAGCTTTAACCCCCATGCACACCCCAAGGCAAGGCCACATGAGCACATTGTGAGAAGGCTCCGTCTGCAAGCCAGGAAGAGAGCCCTCACCCAGAACTGACCCTCCTGGACCTTGATCTGGGACTTCCAGCCTCCAGAACTGTGAGAACATACATTTCCGTTGTCTGAGCTCCCCAGCCTGTGGGTATTTTGTTATGGCAGTCTGAGCAGACTAATACACAGGTCTAATTGTGTAGGGTAAAGCATTATTAGAGGTGAAAGCATCAAGTCATAATTGGTAGCTAAAGCCAGCAGCTGCACATATAATTAAAATTTAAGTGTAATGGAATGTTAAATGGGACTTTCTCTGTTATCTTGAAATTGCAGCTGAGGTGCAAGGCTAAAACAAAGGTGCCCATTATCCTCAGATTCTAGCAAGGCATCAGCAAACCCCACTCTTGTCTGCACGGAATTTAAGAAGAGGAAGAACAAGCACTGCTCTCACCAAACCCCACCCCACATCCCTCGTGGAGGACCCAGGAAGAGAGTTTATGAGTGGCCTTGGGGGCTGCAGCATTTTCAGTGGGAGGCGACACTCTCCCTCTCAGTGGAGGAAGGAGGTGTTTTCCCCGATGACCCAAAGCTCCAAGGAGGTACAAGAGAATTATTCATTGAACTTGAGGATACCTGAAAGGGGAGGAGAAAGGTCTTCACTCACCAGACAGGCACTTGCTGAGCAGCAGAACAAACAGGTCTGACTTTGCACTGTCAAAAGTGGGAATTCGGGGACATGTATTCAAGCAGACACAGAAGATTTAGGTCTTCTCCAACCAGCTCCACGACCTCATCTCCCAGCACCTCAGTTTGGGCTTGTCTGATGTTTGCATCGTGGTTACACTGCAGATATGCATTTTTTGGGGGAAGACCACGTCACATCTTCTCAAGGGCACACACTGCCAACATGATTTATCCCCGTTGGTGTTGACTCTGGTGACCTAGTCGAGGACAGAGAGCTCTTCAGATTATTTATTCCACATTGATGGAGTTGGGGTGGTTTCTTATGTTCAAGGAACTGGTTCATTTCTTTTAAATTGAGAATATATGAGCATTAGTTGTTATAATATTCTTATTATTTTATTATTTTCTGGAAGAATTGGCTTTTTGTTTCATCGAGGTTCTCCACTGCTTTTCAATTTTACATTTTATTGAATTCTGCTTTGATCTTTATTATTTCCCTCCTTCTTCTTGCTTCAGGTTTATTTTACTTTTATTTTTCTAGTTTCTTTCTGTAGAGACCCAGATTATTGATTTGATATCTTTTCTCACATCTGATGCATGCATTTAGGCTGTATGGTATGGTTTCAAAGAGTCCCTTGTCCTAGGTCAAGATGACTGGCTAAGTATATAGGGCAGCCTTTCTTTCCTGGTCAAATATCTAAGAAAATAAGGAAGATGTATGTGCGTATGTATGGACACATGCACACAATCCATAATCGTACTAAGAAATAAGAAACTAAGATGTGGAGTCTTCAGAGGATCAGAAACCCTAAGAGAGACAGCAGTTAGATTTTTCACTGATGAAATAATATACAATCAAAAATAGGATATGGCCCATATGTAAGGCGGAAGAGGGCCCCAGAGTGTTCTATATCTGAGAGAAGGAGGAGGAGACCAGGGCAGCTAACAAGAAGATTATTTGTAAGGAAACAGCCATTCAGTGTGGCCTATTCATATGCCCTCCCCTTTCCCCAGATAAAAGCAGTGCATAATTGTCGCTTGACCTGTTGGAAAGGGAGTGCTCAGGCACAGGAAGTCCCTAGATCCAAAGGCCTGTCTGTGCTGGCAGCCCATTTGCATATCTTCCTCTTCTCTCAAGCTCTCAGTAGATGGGATGCAATAGAAGCTGGCAGTGTGCCACACCTCTTTGCAAGTGCAGCCTGTGCAAACAG
Source organism: Daubentonia madagascariensis (assembly GCA_023783475.1). Taxonomy (NCBI): domain Eukaryota; kingdom Metazoa; phylum Chordata; class Mammalia; order Primates; family Daubentoniidae; genus Daubentonia; species Daubentonia madagascariensis. Next base: position 32,314,447 of record JAKFHU010000901.1, on the reverse strand, counting down.
TTACACAAAACTTAAAAATAAATTAAAAACCTCAAAAACAAAGAGAAAACACTTCTCCAGATCACCAGATACTTGAAAAAAAAAAAAACATAAAATAGAGATATCAAATTCAACAATATTAGAAGATAAATTTAAGGGAAAAACCTACAATGCTATAAAACTTAGAAATTAATGACAAAAGGCTTTCCTCTAAAATATAATTGACTAGAAATTAAAATACTTATTTCAAAATGATTCTTGAGTTACAGAAACTGGAGGAGAGATTTCAAATTAGAAATGACTAACAAGGCAAAAAAAAAAATAGAAAGAAAGAAAGAAAAAAGAAAAAGTCCAAATGTAGAGGGGAAAATGCATAGCCTTAAATTAGTGAAATAAGGAAACAAATCTGCAAACTTGAAAAAATGAAATAAATCCAAAGGAAATAGAAGAAAAACTTAATTAGATTAAAGCAGTTTTAATGAAATAGCATACAAAACGTAAAATCGTTCAAAAGGATCAAGAGTTTTGTTTAAAACCAAATGATATAAGAAAACCAATTACAACTATTATCAAGAAATAAGGATAGAAGTCATCAATAAAGAACAGTAGAGAGAAAGAGGGACATAACCACAAGTACACGGTAGACTGAAATACATAAGAATTGTCAGTTCTGTATCAATGAATCTATCTATAAAAATTGTTTTTAAGATAAATTACAAAATTTGACAAAGATTTAGTACAAAACATGACCAGAAAACTATTGAAGAAATTAAATAAAAACTAAAGATTTACCCCTTAAAACAGACTCAAATATCTAGATTGGTGAATTATAGCAAATGTTGTTTCAGAGATAATTCCTATGTTGCATAAAATACATAAGAACAGCAAAAAATGAAAAGAAAAACAACAAAATTCATTTTATTGTTCTATATACCCTGATATGAAAATTTGACAAGGACATCTTAAGCAAAGGAAATTTGAGGCCATGCCCCTACATAAATCTAAATGTAAAAGATTAATTAAGGTATTAAAATTTGAATGTAGTATATACTAAATGAATAATAATACACCATGAATAAGTAAGTTCCCCCAAGAATGTGTTAATAAGCAAGGCTCAACACTTTAAAAAATGGTCACATTTTGGTCACTACTGTAATGTACATATGGAGAATTAAAGAGATGAACTCCTCTCTCTCTCTGTCTCTCTCTATAGATAGACAGAGATAGATAGACTTTTGACAAAATATAATTCTTCATTAAAACATCAATTATCTACATAAACTTGAAGAGATCATCTTGTCATTGATACATGATTCCTAGAAGAAATATAGAGTAAGCGTAATCTCAATGGGAAACATTAGAAACAAAAATATTGAACAGTAAGGAAAAGATAAGAAAGCACATTGCGGCTCTATCTTTCTGCAGTATACTGTATATTTTAGCCAATACAATAAGACAAGAAAAAAAAGATAAGATGTATAAGTATTGCAAATGAAGAGGTTAAATTGTCATTTTCCCCAGCAATATGACTATATCATTATTCCCCAGCAGAATTAATTGGTGATCTAGTCTGAAGGAATAAAGAGCTTTGCAATATGGCAGGATACAAAATACATAAAAATCAATACTTATTCTAATAACAATAATTTGAAAATGTCAAGAGAAATTCCAATCAAAATAAGTAAATACTAAGAAATAAGTCTAAAATTATATACATGTAAGGTATTTACAGTAAAACTATAAAATGTTCCTTTAAAAACTTTTAGAAGACCTGAAAATATGGATAAATATACTAGCTGAGAATCCCCAGTCTAAAAATTGAAAATCCCAAATCCTCCAAAATCCAAAACTTTTTTTTATTTCAAAATATTATGGGGGTACAAATGTTTTTGGTTACATGGGTCACTTTTGTAATGCTTGAGTCAGGGCTATCTGTGTGCCCATCACCCAGATAGTGTTCACTGTACCCATTAGGTAGGTTTTTGCCCATCCCCTCCTTCCCCTTACCCCTTGCTTTACAAAATCTGAAACTTCTTGAGGACTGACTTTATACCATAAGTGGCAGATTCTACACCTGACCTCATGTGATGGGTCACAGTCAAAATAAAGTCAAAACTTTCTTTCATTCACAAATTATTAAAAATATTGTATAAAATTACCTGCATGCTATGCATGAAACATAAATTAATTTCATGTTTAGACTTGAGTCCCATCCTTAAGATATCTCATTTTATATATATATAAATATTCCAAAATCTGAAAAAAAATGAAATCTGAAATACTTCTGGTCCCAAGCATTTCATATAAGGGATACTCAGCTTATATCAAATTTATTCATAAATATTTTAAAGATAGTATTTTCCCCATAATTTGTCTATAAGTTCAATGCAATCCAAATCAAAATTCTAACAGAATTTTTTATTAAACTTTACAGTCTAATTATCAAATTAATCTAGAAAAGTTAATTAAACTCAAGAATATTCAAAACCATTTTTAAAAGAGCAACAAAGACACTGAGAACACAAAGGATATTTTAAAGATATCATCTTTAATATGGTGATATTTACAGGTATAAGCAAATAGATCAATGCAATAATATCTATCAGTGGGGGAATACTTAAACAGGTCCAGCTAGGAAAGAGACTCACCAAGTTGGGGAAGGTAATAGGAATAAATATGTAAACCAAGAGTGGGTTTTAAAGCAGGAGAAGTAGAGAAGCATAAAAAGGCAAGACAAGCAGAAACCACAAAATGAAATGGTAGAAATACATTTGTCATAACAATAAATGTAAATGGCCTAAACTTGACAATTAAGACAAATATTATGTGTGAGTGTGTGTGAATTTACTAAATATACACATAAAATATAAGGACATTGAAAAGCAGACAGTAAAAGATGCAAAAATATCTTAACAAAAAGTGAGAGTAGCTTTATTATAATAGTAGGAAAAAATAACTCTTTGGGGTAAAATGCATCATTAAAGAGAATGAAAGCTGCTACTTGATGAAAAGTCAATTCAACAAGAAGACATACAAGTCTAACTGTGTATAAATCTAATGAGAAGCACTGGCTCACACAAAGAAAAATTTTCAGATTTTAAAGAAGGTATTCAAATTCATAATCATAAAATAAACGTTTATTACAACTTTTTCAATTATTGATAGATAAAGCGACAAAAATCATGAATTTATAGAAGAGTAAGAAAATATAATTAACAAATATGGTGTAATGAATATACATATAATCCTTCACTCAACATTTAAAGAATATATAGCCTTCTCAAACATAAGTTGAACCTTTACTAGTCCATAAAACAAGTTTTAACACATTTTATAGAGTGAGTAGTATATAGACCAAGTTCTTTGATTATCAACAATTAAATTACAAATTAACAGTAAAAAAATGCAATTTTTTTACAAACCTACATCTAGAATCTTTTCACAAAAAGATCAGGAACAATCTTACTGATAATTATAAAATGCTTACAAACAAAAGATAACAAAAATACTACATATCAAAAGCTGTGAGAGTCTACTTAACACCATATTTAGAGAAATTTATAATTTTAAAATCTTATATTTTAAAAGTGCCAGATATTGATACAATCAATTTAAAAAGATATTAAAATACTAACAGGATAAATCCAATGAAAGTAATGGATTAAATAATACAAAGCAAAAATCAGTGAAAAAAGAAAATAAAGATAAGGGAACATATCAACATAGCCAAAACTTGGCTTCACTAAAAAACTATAAAATACACAAAATTATCAAGATTCATGAGGACACAGGAGATATAATAAACAATATTAGGCATGAAAAGAGGGTCATAACAATAAATAGCAGATATTAAAAGATCAGAGTATTATGAACAACTTTATGCCAACATATTTGAACATTTAGACAAAATTAACAACTTCCTATAAACAACTTGAGAAGAAATTTTTAAAAACCTACTCTATAATATTTTTTAATTAAATTGATACTTTAAAATCCTCTTACAAAGAAGACACTGTCTTTGACAATTTTACAGATAATTTTATCAAACATTTGAGAAATCCCAATCTTGCACAAGTTCTTCTAGAAATTAGACAAAGTGAACGTTCCTCAATTTGTTCTTTGAGGGTAGTATAACCCTAATATCGAACTAGATAGACTTAGTAAAATGAAAGAAAATGCCACTTGTAAATGTCCTAAACAAAATTTAAACAAACAATACAGCATATAAAAAAGATTATATGTTATTTGCAAGTTGAGTTCATTCTGGAAATGCTAGATTCTTCATCATCAGGAAATTTATTTAGGTAATTCATCATATTAACATACTAAGGAGACAACCTATATGATCATCTCAAAATACGTAGGAAAAGCATCTGATAAAATAATGATACTGATATATCTAATCGTATGTGCTAGGGTAGTAATCCAAACCCTTTCCATTTATTAATTCAGTTAGACTTCATGGCAATCCCATGAGGTAGATACCACTGTTACCTACTTCATTTTACAGCTGAAAAAACAGGCCTGCAGAATTGAAATAATTTTCCCAAGGTGATGCAGCAACTATGTGGTGGAACTGAGTTTGGATGCAGACACTCGAGTTCTCCACTCAGTTACAGCAAGTATCCCGACATATCTGTATGCCAGTATGCTAACAAACCATCTCCAAATAATGGTAGATTTGGTTCAAAAATCCTCCTGTAGTTTGGCTGGTGAATTCATTTTCTAATTCCCACAGTGTCTTGTTAGGACATTCAAAAAATCTTTGCTGAGTGAATACATTTCTCTTCCCAATGACAAAATATTAGCCTTGTTAAGACTAAATAAGATTAAACCACAATAAAGTTTATTACAAATAATATTATTTTAGCTTATTCAGGCAACTTTATAACCTTGTTTCCATAAGCAACTTCCAAATTCTAATTGGTATCAGTGCCAATGATACCATGCTTACCCACCAAGAAAATTAGGAGGTCCCTAGCAGAGGGCAATTGTTTAAGCCTAAAGTATCAACACCATCATTATCATCCCATCTCATCCCATGTATAAAAACATACAAGTTTCTCATTTTTTATTCAATTATACATTTTTGAGTTTTCTTTTAAAAAAACAGGTGTTAGTTCAATGTGTTTTTAGTTATGTCGTTGGTAAACTGATTTGAGTTTAAAGTATACATTTTAAAATTTAGATTTTCTTGATATTCTGTCCCGTGTTTGGAAAGGTGGTAGTACTTTGCTGATGCCTACTTTTATATATACACATATATGCATATGTATCTACACGCAGACACACTCATGGGCATACACACACATGCACACACAGAGTTTGGAAGAGAGAATGTAATTTTTCTGGAGCCAAAATGGACTTGAGTTCCAATTTTAGTTCCGCTTCTTTTAAATGTGTGACTGAGCAAGTTACTTAATTTTTCTGAAACATCGTTTTCTCATCAGTAAAATTAGGTAGCGCAGGTCAGAGGTGGCAAAAGGATTGGTATTCAGGGCCGAGGGACTGACTCTGAAGGCAGCCAGGGAACATCACAGCTGTGAAGGCAGGGAGGTGAAGCCTGCACACCCCAACTTGGCTTAACTTAAGGAAACTCTGTGTACCCCATCTCCTGGCAGCCTCAGACGAGAGGTGCCCAGTGTTGGGCCCTGGAGCTGTTTAGTCAAAAGAAAGAGTAAGGACAAAAAGAACTATGCCTTACTTTTTTATGTCTGTGAAAGACTGTTACACTCTTCATGCAGAAAAAGTTTAATTTCGGTGCACGAAGCCCCTTCTTGTTGAGATACTTACAGCCCAGATTTTACATTATAGAGCTGGTATAGTGCACATGCTCAAAAATATTTTTGGAATGAATAAGTTGCCAAGGAAGGTATTTCCTACTCCTTCTGTAGTCATCTTCAAATTCTTGATCTTTTTTCTCAGAGCCACGCTCGACGTTACCACAGCCCCTCTTCAGCGGTCCTGAGTCCTTCGGGCCTCCTTGTCTCGTTTTCCAGTTCCTTGGATTCTTGTGTCCTGCCTTTGTTTTCCTCCCACCCCCGCCATTCTGTTCCTATCCCATCCTTTCGCTAGTACCAGGCTTCATCGGTGTGAGCAGAGGTCAAGCCTCCCCCTCCCGAGCGGCCAGTGAGGACACTGCAGACAGCCCCGCAGGATTTGATTGTGGTTTGGTCCGCACCATTCCAAAACCACCAATCAATTCAAGAAAAACTCTTCTGCAATCAGCACCGTGGGGGGAAAAAAAGCACTCAGATAAATAGAACATGTCATTTAGGGCAACTCGGCAGGGACCTGACTGACCCACTCACTTCCTTTCCAGTGGGCTGCACTGAGTGGGGGCGGGGGCTTCCCAGTCTGTGTTGACTGAGTGATCAGTACACGGGCCCCACCCCCGGTCACTTGAATGAGCCAACCTGCAATCCACCCTTCTTGCTCTGTAACATTCACACTGGGACAAAAGAATCCCTGTATGCCCAAATCCCATCCCACTGAAATGTGGCCATCAGCATCCAGTGATGTGTGTGCTGGTGCCGAGTCTGCATGGGAGGGCTGAGCACGTGCGTCGGGCTTGAGACTGAAGGGCCACGTGGAAGCATGGGAGGCACACAGAGGCACCCGGAGCAGCCTACATACTCCAAGGAAAGCCACACACTTTAGGCATCAGAAAGATACACAATGCACCCTGCAGGCCAGAAACAGAGGGGAGGCAGGCGATGCCAGGGCCACCTGTGGGAAGCCATGGTGTGATCCCTGGTGCAAGATTGTGCCAGAGGAAACCCACACCTTCTGGGTTCTGAGCTAGAGTTGATCCACATGTTGGAAAAGACTAAAATAACAAACTAGAGGATGCCATTGTTCTCTGAGCTCCCCCCAAGACTGACACCGTGTCGCCGTGCCCTGCCCTGCATGCCTGGCGGCAGGCAGCCACTGAGATGCTGGCCAGGCAGGTGGACGTGGGGACGTTCCCACGACTGCTGTTCATTAAGAATTCACAATAGGGTAAGTGCAGAGCAAACGACGCAAGGACACACTCCTGTCTTTAGAGCACGTAGGTTAAGGAAATGGGACCTGGACGCAGCTTGACTCCGAGCCTTGGAACACGTCCGCGCTGTCACCTTCTCACTCTTGGCCTTTTGCTTTTTATTCCTGATGTTTTTCTTTGCTGACAATGAATTCAAATCAGATGAATCCAGCCTTATAGAAGAATAGCCAACCTGAGTAATCGGGGGCCCACAGATACTAAATTACTGCCTCTGTGTTTCCAGAAGACGCCAACCTCAGGGCCAGATCAATGGGGCAGTCCCAGGTCGGTTGCCGCCAGTCCTCACCCTGCCTTGGCAGTAGCCCAGGCCTGCCCCAGAGCCCTCCTGGAGTCGAGGCTCTGACACCTGCCGATCGGTCATTTGGCACCCTGAGGAGTTCATCACTTTGCTCCTCAACTACCCAGCTCCATGTGGGGACACAGCCATTGCTCTGCTACCACGTCCCTGCCAAGGCTGATGCCACATTCGGGCAGCACCACTGAGTGCAGAAACCCCCAGTGGGAGTGCGAAGGAGGCCAATGCCCAGAGACCAGGGTGCTCTCTCTCCCGGCTGTCCCCGCACTGCTGCTGTCTGTCCCCATGCAAGAGCCTGGCTCAGCCGGCTGATGACCCCTTTTGCTCATCCCCTTCATGCAAAGACTCAGGCTTCAGCCCAGGGGAGCTGGGCAGCCCAGGCGCTCTGAGGGAAGGCACCCCGCGTGTCCAGGATCACCCCTCTCCTTCGCCCTGCCCCGCATAATCCTCCCTCCACATGTTCAGTCCCCTTGGGGCCTCCCCTCCCTCTGCCCTGACCACGCCTCCCCCTCGGGGGATGACTTGGTCCATCCTGCGAACTGTCCCTGGCAGGCTTTCCCCTCCGGCATTCCAGACCTCCCAGAGGCACCTAAATCTTCAGACTGACCTCCTCAGACCTGATCCTAACCTCATGCTGTGTTGTTTTCCACAGCTTTCTCCTATGATTGTGGTGGACTCAAGGCTTGAACCCAGGAAGTCTGATTCCTAGTTCTCGATTCTGTTCTGTATCACCTTTCTCTCCCTAACAAACGTGACAGGATTATGAGATTAAGTCGCTTGCTTTTCTGCATCTGTAGTAATACTCTTTCCCTTTCATCCAGACACATTTAATTACTTTAATTCTTTATCTTCTGGATTAAATAAGTTATACATGACCCATATAACTATGAAAGCAATGAAGTAACACAAGAGGGATGTTAACAGTCTCCATGCACTCCTGGCTTTGTGTCTCCAAACCCTCATCCCTGCTAAGACCAGCACCAAGATCTGGGATCTGGCCACTCTCTCTACATGCTCATGCAAAGGTGATCATTTGCAAAAAGTGGAATAATAGCATGCGTAACACTCCACAACTTTCTGTTCCCACTTAATATCGCACTGTTGCACAATATTCCGTAGTATGTCTGACTCTAACCCCATATGTCTAATTGTTCCCCTTTTATGCACTGGAACACAATACATTTGGCCATTCCCTTTTGATTCATATCTTTTTACTACCATAGACAATGTTTTATAGTCAACAATCTTGAGATGATATCCTTATATACTGGTGCTGGTTTTTTTTTTTTCTATAGGATATATTCCTAAAATGGAATTGTGGAGTTCAATGGTATTTATATACTTAATTTTAAGAAATATTTCCAAATTCATTTTGGAAGAGTCTGAAGCACTCCCTGCTCACACCAGCGATCTTCGGGAATACCTTCCTCCGTGCCTTCTCGGCATTAGGTGTTATCATTTCCCTGGAATTTTCTGTCAGTCCGATTTCACGACTGCTTTAATTCCCACTTCTCCGACTCTCAGTAAAATCTGACAACTTTCTAAATGCTTATTAGCCCATATAATTACCTGTTCTAACAATTTTCTCAGATTATTGTTTTAATCAATTTTAGGATATTTTGTATATGGGGGATGTCTTGTGATTCTCCTTTGATTTCTGTTTATCATTCTTTGCTACACAAAAATGTTTAATCTTTGTGCAGTTGAAAATGCCTAGTTTTTTCTTTCACACACATTAAGTATTTAATTTACACACCTTTTCTAACCAACTTAGTTTGCCAAAGGCCTACTGATATTTTAAAGACCATAAAGTTGTCATTCTCTCCTAAAGACTTCCATATATTCAGACTACTGAGGAATAGTCTCCTCTATTTTAGTTGGTTTTGTTTTTCCTTTTCTCATTTAGCAATCTTTATGTATCAAATCTGGCAAGTCTATTAGGACTGTTATTGGGGAGGAAATTCATCTAGAAAGTGATAGAGCAGAAAATATCAAGTGTAAATTTTTCACTTTCCTATTGAGTTAAATAATTTTAAGTTTAGGTGTATCTTGCCTAGTACCTTACCCTCACTTCTGGAAGGAAAAGTTGTCGCGCCTGTGGAGCCCCATCTCTCCCAAATTTGGCAGAAATATATTCTGTTTCTCCTTCCCCTGCATAACTTAGAAATATTGGCCCATGAAATAGGAGTAACAGAATGAAATTGTGATTGACTTGCTTAGCAGAAGAATGACAATATGTCGAGGCAGAAAATGAGACGTGTGATGTATACTATGAGAAAAATGTTAGATTCTGTGAAGAGTAATGTATATTCAATACAGATAGAGTTAAATAATTTAAATGTGATTTTGGTAGGAATAGTAACAGGAAATTTATAGCTATTGCTAATTATAGAAAATATAATAGGATTATTATATTTTCTTCTCCAGTTGCTCAGGGATCACGTTGAAAGGTAACAGAGATGATAGGTAGATAGATAATAGGTAGATAGATAAATAGATAGAGAAATAAAATAAAATGATAAAGAAAAGGGAACTCTAAAAATAAAACTCTGAAATTTTTGCTCATCAATGTAAATGATGTAGCAATTTATAAAAAACAAACTTTTCTATAGGAACTGGTTAAAATAAAAATGGAGATAGTGCAATTTCATCAGAGACAAGATGCTGAACTGGGTGTAGGAAATGTGAATTGTGTTTCTCTCTGTTAAAATGATTTGTCCCAAATTGAACGCAGAATTGAAGTGATCGAGAACTGCTAAGCATACGGGCTCTCAGACTCCTGGTGGTGTGTCCCTGGAGCCTCACTGTCCTTCTCTGTCACTTCAGGTGTGGTCCACACCGGGTCCTCTTCTCTATCTTTATTTTAGCAGGTTGTCTCCCAATATTTGTTTCTTTAGACATGGACTTTCCTATACTAAAAAATGGGAACTCAACTCTACCTAAAAAATAAATTTAAAACGGAAGACTTTGTAATCTATAATAAATAACACACTATGTTATCACGCGCAAATTAGTTGATATACTTTCCTATAACATCATTGCAAACATTAGGTTCACCTTCAAAAGCCAGGCAAAAGTCATATTTCCAGCTTTCTGCTCCAGTGGATTTTTTCCTTCCCATTCTCATTATGATTATTTATGTTTATTTGTATTGTTTTGCTTAATTACATGTTGTGTTTCATATATCTTGTGTTATTTTTGAAAAATGGCATTTAACGAAGTGAAAGTAAACAGGTAACTGTCACAAGGAGATGACAGTCTGTTAATTTATGTAAAGTGTAACCAACCAGATGTTCTAGAAAATGTTTCAGTCAGAAATAAAGAATCCTATAAAGACAGTACTATTTTTAATAAACAGGTGATGACTGCATGTTGTGATAATTTTTTTTTTCCGGGAAGACTTCTAGAGCTCAGCCTAGATCCAAGAGCCTAGAGTCACCAAGTGGGTAAAGCAGTCTGCTGATAAGAACATCAGGAATGGGCCACAGCTGGCCAGCTCTGCTGTAGGCATCAGTAAGGTGGTGTATCAGAGAAAAACCTGATGTTTTGAGTGTAGCTGCTGTCTATAAAAATGGAGCTTTCAGATCCAAAATCTTATTGACCAAGAGTAGACACTATTATTATTACCAGAAACTAATATTTATCTAATGCTTACAATAAAGAATGTCTTGTAAGTAAGCCACAAAGTCTAGGGACGAGGACAGACCTTACCTGTTATGATTTACATCTTTATAAATGGTATATCACATGAATACATCATTACATTCTTGTTGAGTCAATGGTCATAGAATTTATTATCCTTGTCAGTTTTCTTCTGGTGAGCTTCCACTCAAGCTCTTCCTGATTATGACAAAATCCAGAAACGAACAGATGGGCCTCAAATTTGCCATTCTCGTTGTGGAATTCAGGTGTGCCAGTTACCACCACTTGTAAGATGCTTTAACTCACCCACTTGTAGCTAGAATATATTTCTTTGAAAAAAAAATACTAATATAGCAAAAACAACACAAAAATTAAACTTTTATCTTTAAAAAGATAGCAACTGCAGAAGGAGAGTGATTGATGTGTCCCTCTTCCTTCCATTCAGATTGTCTGGACGTCTGCTCACAAAGACCTGGACAGTGCTAGAATTTTATGAGTAAATCAATGCTTAATGATTAGCTTTGGAGTTCTTAAATGGTGAGCTACATGTTCCAGTCTCCTACAGTCAAGGTCATTTGTAGATATGTTCAAAAGATGGTCCACACTTCCTAATAGGAAATACTCAGCTATGTATCATTTTGTCTGTATTTATCTTCACATCCTTTTCTCTTTCATAAATTTTTCTTTCAAAAACAAAAATGCCCACACTTTCCTCACGTAGAGTTTTTTGTGACTGAGCGATGCCTTGTTCTTTAGGAATGTGCTGGGCCTTCAAGTTGGGGCCCAGAGTGTGTAACTTGAAGAAAGGTGCACGTATCCATATGCAAATGAACATATCAACAGTCTATCTTGTCAAGATCTATTGTGTCACAATTATTACCACAAGTCCCACTTTGCTGCCAGGATTTTTTACATCCATGACAGCTACAAGAAGATGAGTTCTTTTCCTCTCTTTCTCATATTTTTTGTCTACAGGTGTATGGTTTACCCAGGCCCAGCAGAGTAAAGAAATTGAGCCACATGATTAGATGAGGTCCTAAGAAAGCAATGCCACTCAATGATGAGTATTTAAGAAGAAATCTCAAGAAAGAATGTCTTGTGAGTAGACTACAAAGCTGCTTCCGTCTCACCGGCCAGCACTGCTGATCTGTTGTGCTGAGTCTCTCCTGGATGGAAATGATACACCGATATTCACAGGTGGATAATTTTCTTCTCAGTCCCATGTCTACACCTGAGGTTGCTGCCACAGGTGCAGCCTGTTTAGACCAGCAATTAGGTTTATTCCAGGCACTGACGACAGAGAGCAGGAAAGATGCAGCACCTGGCATGTTTACTCCTGCTGTTTACACAGAAATAGACTCCTTTAAATTAGCACCACATATGATCTTATCATCGATTTCTCAAAAATTTAATATCCCAGGGACACATGGGTTAAAAGCAAATAAGCTTCAAACACTAACCTTAATTTACTCACAAATATTTCACGTCTACAAATTTTATTTTAGCTATGATTCTATACAGATTGACGCATCATTGTTTATTTTACCTTGATGTGGTTCTAGGTTCTTCTAGGCTAAAGACCCCTGGCTTTACTGCTGCCTTTTCCAGATGTTTCCCTGAATACAAATGTGAGCCCATTATTCACAACAATCTCTTCTCCTGTAAGGGCTCGTTACTCTGTTTTACCCCTTGTCTAAGGCAGACCAATGTGGGTTTCTCCAAGCTGGTTTTCTGACATAACCCACAGTGAGAAATACATTTTATATCATGAACCAGTACACATTTATACATAAAATCAAACAAAATTGAAGTTTGCTTGTGCTTTTTATACTTTGATACTTTCTATTCTATTCTGCTATATTCTTAAATATTTTCTATTATTATGGTCTTTTTTTTTAAAGGATTGGTCTCAGCCTGCAGAATTGTTTTCAAAATCCACTATGCGGGCATGATGCGCAGCTGCAAGGCACTGGGTGGGAGCTTCCTCACCAAAAGGGAGGAGGAGGCGTGCCCAGGGCTGGGCGTTCCCGCAGGTCAACCACACCGCAGCCTCCAGAGGGGGTTTATGGTGTCGTGTTTTCAGCGTCCCGTCAAAGAAGAGGACAGACGGAATTAGAGACTTTGGCAAAATGGCCATTTTCTCTCAATTAGAATAACAGGCAGCATTTGAAATAGTCTCAATAGTGGTAAAGATGAAATAAATGTTTGATAGGGTATCTCTCACTGAGCTGGTGATTACGTCCGCCTTGGAAGTACATGTGGTCTTGGTGGCATTTCTGAACTGTGACCCGGAGAGGTGGGTTGGTTAAGACCACAGAGTGACAGTTCAGATTTGAATCTGACCCCACTGACTACTAGATGTGTGCCTTTAGCAAGTTTCTTAGCCTCTGTGAACCTTGATTTGCTCAACTTCTCATCTTCCAGAAGTATTGCAAGGATTAAGTAAACTAATGAATATAAGGGACTTGTAGTAATGTCTTGCACATTTCAATGACTAAACAAAGGTTAGTTATTATCTTCCTATATGAAGAGCGTTTCAGTTTCCTACGGCTGCTGTGACAAATTTCTACAAACTTAGTGGCTTAAAACAACACAAATTTATTATCTTATGGTTCTGGGAGTCAGAAGTCTGAAATGGTTTTTACAGGCTAAAATCAAGGCATTGACAGAGTTGTGTTCCTTCTGGAGGCTTTAGGGGAGAATCTGTTCTTGCCTTTTCCAGCTCCTAGAGACTGTCACATCCCTGGACTCGTGGTCACATCAGGCCAGTCTCTGCCTCTGTCATTGTGTCTCCTCTGGCTCTCACTCTCCCGTCCCCCACCCCTGAAGAATGCTTGTCACAACCCTGGGCCACCTGGGCCCTCCAGAGTCATCTTCCATCTCAAGACCCTTAACTCAATCACCCCTGCAAAGTCCCTCTGCCAGGTAAGGTGATCTGTTACAGCTTCCAAGGTTTAGGATGTGGATGTCTATCTGAGCCATTATTCTGTCTAACACTAAGGGCAACTTATTTTCTGAAAGTTCCCACATTTATTCCAGGCTTATTATAGGAATGCCATGTGAAATGCAAACCCCAGTGCCCAATTGTCTTTGATATAAGGTTCTCAAAGTGAAGGATCACATCTTATTGGTGTATCATTAGAGGTGCATACAAAGAAATTGCCCAATAAAGGTGGGATGAATGAATTAACTGATAACATTGTAAAAGGCATCTTACATCCACTGTAACTGCCCCTGAGTGAGCTTCCTGAGGATGACAGGACAGAGCTGGTGTTGCCAGTGCTGTTGCCGGGCTTGACTGATGGCCAAGAATGATTTGAGAGGGTCTGGGCAGGACATGCTTACTTGACACACCTGCATAGATGAGCACCTTGGGCTCATTTCCGTCTTTAGATTTAAACATAGATCCCCCCAAAGGAAACACTTTTGGCCCTTACAACCTGAGGGAGTTGGGGAGGAGTAGGGGTGGCTAAGTGTGTAGTCCAGTAAGGGAGAGAAAGGAGACCCTGCTGTCAGCTCAACTGACACCCAGCGGGACAAGGTGAGGAGCGGCCTCTTTGCCTGACGTGGTAAACACACACCCGGGCAAACTTGGCCCTTCCCACAGCAGGCCCTCAATCCAGCCCTGCTCACAGGCCAAAGGCAGGCGGAAAGGAGATATTTGACAACATCGTATTTGAGGGGAGAAGAGACCTTTTCAACCATCAGATTCAAGATTTCCCTCTTCCCCACGCAAGCAGATCCTGCAATGTTCTGGGAGCTCCCAAAAGAGGGGTTCCTCATGAAATAAGTGGGGGCAGTCCAGGGCCTAGAGAGGCCTTGGGAAAGAGGTTAGAGGGAGGCCCAGAACCTCGTGTGCACAGCGATGGGATGAGGGGACAGAGGAGCATCACACAGCAGCTGACAGGCGAAGCGCCTCTGCTCCCTGGAAGGTGTGGTCTGCAGAGCAGCTGGGTTTGCTCCCGCGGCAACAGACTGTGCGAGGGGAGTCAGTACCTAGTGCAGCACGGGCACCCCGAGCACCTGCTATAAAACAAGATCTGCAGGACTGGAAGCTGAGCTGCTGCCCTGAGAGAACTACAGGAAGGCAAGGACTTGGGATGAGGATTAACTGTCTCTCTCGACTGCTTTTCTACTTCACAGCCATCCTAGATGAGGTCGGCATGCCCTCATTCCTGTTCTGGAACCCATCCCTAGGGACTGTTTGCGGAGCCAGATCCTTGCAGGCGCTTGTGTTCAGTGGGAGAAGGAAAGTGCACTTCAAACACCCACACACAGCACAGGAGCCCACCCAAAGGTAACGTGGGCACCTCAGGGGCTACAAGTGAGGGGGGTGTTTTTGAGATGCTCCCTGCTCTATTTCCTCCACGCTTTACTACACAACATTGCTTTTGTGCTTAAGTTTTAACATGTAAGGGGAAATAGCAAAATGTGTCAGGGAAGCTTGTGTTCAGACTAACCTCCATGTGTGTGTGTGTGTGTGTGTGTGTGTGTTCCTTTTTGACCAACAGAAGTTCATTTTCCAGGCCTTTTAATTTATAGATTATAAAAAGGGGGGTCTTCTTCCATGCCTCCAAAGACAATGTCATCTACAATTTCAGAAAAGTATTGAAGGACTTTAGCAGTGTCTCAATGACATGGAACAAGGGGTATCTTGGTGCACTGGGTGTGAACACCTGTATGTCTTGGTATAAGAAAAACAAAGTGCTGAAATTTTCACTGAATCCCTAAATAATTTGATGGCTTACGATTGCTTAATCCATTTGATCATTTTACTGTGTATGTTTTCAATATTTTGGAATTTAACTTACAGTTTTCTTCTTGATGTTATAACCACCACTGTTTACCATTTAAAATTATTTTTTCCTTTCAGATGTTTGCCTAGGTTAAAATGATTTCCAAAAAAAATTCACAAAAATTATTATTTAGCAATTTCATGGTGGAAAAAAATCCAAATAAGATAGCACACTTATTAAAAATGTAGTCATGCAAAACTACATGTGGTGTGAGGTTCCTTCCATCTGAGAAAAACTCCACTTAGTGTTTGAAGTGCTTCTCTCGCTCTTTTTAATGGGAGATCTTCTTTACCACTCCACATTCTTAGGTAACTGAAATTTCTGTGGACTTCCATACCAGATTCCAAAATAATTTATGTATTAGCCTTAGGCAACCTTAGGGTAGATTACAATCTACCTTTAAAACATTTTATTCCCGAATGTTTGTTAGCACTAAGTATTCTTGGTCTACAAAGCAAAAGGTCAAGTTGCAAATTAGCATTAAAACAGCATACTGAATACCTATCAAAATGTGTCAGTTTCACTTACTATGCAAATACATAGAAAACGGAGTCCATGTGAGAACATCTTTGGTCTATGTCAGAACATCATCTCAGCCCATGAGTTAAAGTTCTTTAGAACACACACAGACATTCACATATGTTTTAAAACAAGATCAACAATTTTAATTTGCAAACATAGCAATACTTTGTCAAGAACGACATTTTCCAGAATTTTACCCTTGCTTGGCTTTTTGTTTAGTCATGAGTCATCTTGCACACATCCGTGACAGGTAATCTTTCATCCCTGCCTCATTGTGCCCACGGGTAACTTCTGTCCGGAAACAAAAGTTTTGTCTATTGCTCAGTAATGATACTGTATCTGAGTCTGATTTGTTTTTTCTTAGATTGTGCTACAGACCCTAGGATTGTGCTCTTTATTTAGTTTTAAGTCTTCCCTCCCTGAATTTGAAAGACAATGGTTTTACCTTTTTAAAAATTTCCACCATCACCTTCTTCCTCAAGGAATGGACATGAGCATTGATAATATAAAGGCTTAGGTAGCAATGCCATAATGGCAGGGGACTTCGACACCCCACTGAAAGAATGGGACAGATCATCCAAAGAGAAAATAAGCAAAGAAACAATGGACCTAAACAGGACTCTAGAACATTTGGGCCTAACAGATGTCTTCAGAACACTCCACCCAAATAACACTGAATATACATTCTTCTCATCAGCTCATGGAACTTTCTCTAAAATTGATCATATCCTAGGCCACAAAACAGATCTCAACAAATTCAAAAAAATAGAAATCATACCATGTATCTTTTCAGACCACAGCGGAATAAAATTAGAAATCAATTCCAACAGAAACTCACATATTCGTCCAAAAACATGGAAATTAAACAATCTGTTGCTGAATGACTATTGGGTCAAGGAAGAGATTCAAATGGAAATCAAAAGATTCTTTGAACTAAACGATAATGGGGACACAAGTTGTCAAAATCTGTGGGATACAGCAAAAGCAGTCCTGAGAGGAAAACTTATCGCCTTAAAGCCCCACCTCCAAAAGACAGAAAGGTCACAAATCACTAAACTAATGAATCATCTTAAGGAAATGGAAAAGGACGAGCAAAGCAATCCTAACGCCAGCAGAAGAAAGGAAATAACCAAGATCAGAGCAGAATTAAATGAAATTGGGAACAAAAGAACAATACAGAAGATTAATAAAATGAAAAGTTGGTTCTTTGAAAAGATAAACAAAATAGACAGGCCTCTTGCCAGATTGACCAGAAGCAGAAAGGAAAGGACTCTAATAAGCTCAATTAGAAATGAAAAAGGAGAGGTCACAACTGATATCATGGAAATACAAAACATCATCTTCAAATACTACAAAAATCTCTATGCCCCAAAACATGAAAACATGGAGGAAATGGACAAATTCTTATAAACATACTACCTCCCTAGGCTCAACCAGGAAGAAACAGAATTTCTAAACAGATTGATATCAAGCACTGAAATTGAAGTAGTAATAAAAAAATCTTCCAACAAAAAAAAGTCCTGGACCAGATGGGTTCATACCTAAATTCTACCAAGCCTACAAAGAGGAACAGGTGCCTATACTGCAGAAATTATTTGAAAACATCCAGAAGGATGGAATCCTCCCAAACTCATTCTACGAAGCCAATATCACCTTGATACCAAAGCCAGGAAAGGACACAACAAGAAAAGAAAACTACAGACCAATAGCCCTTGTGAATATAGATGCAAAAATTCTCAATAAAATCCTTGCAAACCAAAATTAAATGTACATGAAAAACATAATTCATCACGATCAGGTGGGCTTCATCCCTGAGATTCAGGGATGGTTCAACATATGCAAATCTATAAATGTAATTCACCATATAAATAAAAGCAAGAACAAAGATTATATGATCCTTTCAATAGATGCAGAAAAGGCTTTTGACAAAATCCAGCATCCTTTTATGATAAGAACTCTTAACATTATAGGCATAGATGGCTTATACCTCAAAACTATTAAAACCATATACGATAAACCCACAGCCAATATCATACTGAATGGGGAAAAATTGAAAGCATTCCCCCTTAAAACTGGAACCAGACAAGGTTACCCACTATCTCCACTTCTATTCAACATAGCGCTGGAAGTCTTGGCCAGAGCAATCAGACAAGACAGAGGAATCGGGGCATCCAAATGGGGGCAGAAGAGGTCAAACTTTCACTATTTGCAGACGATATGATATTATATATAGAAAACCCCAAAGATTCAACCAAGAGATTACTGGAATTGATAAATGAATTCAGCAAAGTCTCAGGATACAAAATCAATGCACACAAATCCATAGCCTTCATATATGCTAATAACAATCAAGCCGAGAAACAAATTAAAGATGCAATACCTTTCACAATAGCACCAAAGAAAATTAAATATTTAGGAACATATGTAACTAAGGAGGTGAAAGACCTATATATAGAGAATTATAAAACACTGAGAAAAGAAATTGCAGAGGATGTAAACAGATGGAAAACCCTACCATGCTCTTGGATAGGCAGAATCAACATAGTAAAAATGGCTTTGCTACCTAAAGTGATTTACAGAATCAATGCAGTCCCTATCAAAATACCAACATCATTTTTTGCTGATCTAGAAAAAATAAATCTATGCTTCGTGTGGAACCAGAGAAGACCTCATCTATCCAAAGCAATCTTAAGTAAACAGAACAAATTGGGAGGCATCTATCTACTAGACTTCAAACTATACTACAAGGCTATAGTAACCAAGAAAGCATGGTACTGGCACAAGAACAGAGATGTAGACCAATGGAACAGGACTGAGAACCCAAATATAAAACCAACCTCATACGGTCATCTGATCTTGACAAATTCCACAAAAACATACACTGGGGACAAGATTCCCTATTCAATAAATGGTGCTGGGAAAACTGGATGGCCATATGTAGAAGACTGAAACTGGACCCACACCTCTCACCTCTCACAAAAATCAACTCACGATGGATAGCAGATTTAAACCTAAGATGTGAAACCAAAGAATTCTTGAAGAAAACTTTGGAAAAACTCTTATGGACATTGGCCTAGGCAAAGAATTTATGAAGAAGACCCCCAAAGCAATCACAGCAGCAACAAAAATAAATAGATGGGACCTGATCAAATTAAAAAGCTTCTGCACAGCCAAGGAAACTATCACTAGAGTGAACAGACAACCTACAGAATGGGAGAAAATATTTGCATGCTACACATCTGATAAAGGGCTGATAACCTGGATCTATACAGAACTTAGGAAAATCAACAAGAAAAAAATCAAACAACCCCATTAAAAAATGGGCAAAGGACATTAACAGAAACTTTTCAAAAGAAGACAGAATAATGGCCAGCAAACATATAAAAAATTGCTCAACTTCTCTAATCATCAGGGAATTGCAAATCAAAACCACAATGAGATATCACTTAACTCCAGTGAGATTGGCTCATATCAAAAAGTCCCAAAACAACAAATGTTGGCGGGGATGCAGAAAGATAGGAACACTTATACACTGTTAGTGGGACTGCAAATTAGTACAACCTCTATGGAAAAGAATATGGAGATACCTCAAAGAATTAAAAGTAGAATTACCATTTGACCCAGCAATCCCACTACTGGGTATTTATCCAAAAGAAAAAAAGACATTTTATAATAAAGACATCTGCTGTCGAATGTTCATAGCAGCACAATTCACAATTGCAAAGTTGTGGAAACAACCCAGGTGCCCATCCATACGTGAGTGGATTAATAAAATATGGTATGTGTATACCATGGAGTATTACTCAGCAATAAAAAACAACGGTGAATTAGCACATCTGGTATTATCCTGGGTGGAGCTAGAGCCCATTCTTCGAAGCAAAGTGTCACAAGAATGGAAAAACAAGCACCACTGGTGCTCACCATCAAATTGATACTAACTGATCTATACTTATGTCACACATGTCAAGGGGGAGCAGGGTGGAGGGGATGGGAAAACTCTCACTGAATGGATGTGGGGAGCACAGTTTGGGGGATGTCCACGATTGTAGCTCTGACACGGGCAGTGCATGGGCAATATATATAGCCAAAGTGTTGTACCCCCATAATATTCTGAAATAGAAAAAAAAAAAAAAAAAAAAAGGCTTAGGTTGGCCACACAGTTCTGACCTCACCGTCCCCAAGTACCCGGCAGTTCAGTTATATTCATTTCAAAAAGATAATAACCTTTAGGAAGTAATGTTTCATATTTTTTCCTTTTTTTTTCTTACCCTAACCCTAGCCCTAGCCCCAGCCCTAACCTTAACCCTAACTCTAATCCACATTTCATTTTTTGACTGAGGTGGGAGGTGGTGGGGGGTGCATAGGAGAAAATAAACCAAACTTGGGCTCCTGAAGTTTATGTAGCATGAAAAAGAAACTTGAGAATCCATCCCCTCTCCTCTGACCTGTGTCTGTTTGTTCACATTTAAGGATATTTATGCACAAATTCCCTTTGTAGCCACAAATCAAATTTAAAGACACTATTATAGGATCTATTTGTCTAATTTATTATGCAACCCTCAGAAAAACCAATACAATTCTCAGCTTTCTCTGGAAATTGTATGCAGGCCTAAAGATCATGTCAATCAATACCATGATTTTTAAACAAGCACAAACTTCCTATTATTGTTCAGTATACCTTTTTCCTTTCTTCTTCTCCTGTTTAGAATAGGATCTTTTAAGATGATATAAATCTACTTTATAGTTGTGTTTCTTTTAATACTTAATCAACTACCTTCCTGAGAACCCATTGCTTTTGCATTTAACTTTTAGACTTTCTTTTTAGGCAAATACTATTATTTACTAAGTGATTGAGACCACAAGTCACAAGAAGGCTCAATGCTGTTAGCTCCAGTCCTTTATGCATCGGTACCCCGTAAACCACTGTCAATATAAGTATTAAACACATATTGACTAAGGTTTTACCGTGACCTTAACATACAGAGGGGGCTGGTGCCAAGGGGCTGAAGACCCTCTCCAAAGGCCCTCCTTGAATAGAGAAACTCAACTATTTATCAGCTCGGGGAGGATTGCGGACTATCCCTAAACCCAGCACAAAGAAACTCAAAGGAATATCAAATTATAATGTTTCTAAATCATTTCTTGGAGCTAGAGTTTTTACATCATTGAAAGGAGACAAAGTGTCGAGCAAATGGCTCGTGAACATAGGAGATAGTTGCTAAGAGGTCTGTCAACGAACAGCTATGCATTGATCCCCTTGTCCATTGTTGGTAGCTGGTTTGAACACACGTTCAAACATTTTTAAGTTATAATCCAGATTTGGTAATGAAAGTCTTATCCCAAATATTGAATTGCATATTTGGAAACCAGAGTTAGAGTTGGAAGAGGCAGACTAACTTTGGGATGGTCTCTGTCATCTCTAAAACACATGACTCATGAGATCAGAAACTCAGCTTGTAAAAATACTCCCCAAAAATGGTATTGGCTATCACAGAGTGTGTTGTATGTGTCAGCTGAGTGCGTGACAACTGAGTGAATACATAAAGGGTGTTGCGAGTATCAGTGCTTTCCTTTTTCATTTTAATCTCTCCATTCTCTCTAGCAATACACATTATTTTTCAGAAAAAAATTTGACAGAACATTAACATCAGTGAAATAATCCTGTTTTCTGCTGCTTGAGTTCAACTGTATTTAGGCCCATGAGTACATCTGCCTGAAGCAATCCATTCAAACTACTACATTCTCTTTGTCTAGAGGGGTCTGATACATAACTTACATGCATCTAAAAGGAGCTAAAAGTTTTTAAGGCAGATTTGTTATATATGTAAATGTCAACAATTGTATTCACTTTGAATTTGATTAAATCTAGAAATCTTTTTCAACATAAGCACTGATTCTGGGTTCTTTTTGTCTTGATAATCTTACACCTTTGTGCAAGGGACTAAAAATGGCCTTAAAATGGACAAACATGTCTATTTCTAAAGGTGATCACAATAAAACCAGATAGTTGTGTCCTCCCACTAAAGACTCCTTACAAAGACATAACACCTGTGCATTAAGTAAGACTTCACATTTGAAACCAGCCTTGTGCTCTCTGGGACCTGTTGAGACAAGAGATTTGAAGACCTGTTCCTGGGTTTTACCCTATACAAGAGTCAAAATCATTGTATGGCTTTATGTTCAACTACAAAATGACAAGATTGGATGAATCATCTCTGGATCCCTTTTGAAATCCTATATTCTATGATTCTCAGGAAAATTATTAGATATGGATGAAATGCTTCACCCAATATCCTTCATTTCCTGACCTCCTCCTTACCCATGTGTTCCAAGGCACTGGTGAGGAAAAAACTGTTTTATGAAATGAATCTCCAGTTGACGCTGTTTCAATAAAAATGGCAGTAAGTGTAGACAAAGTCCCTCTTACCCTGTTCTGAGTGTGTATGAAGTTCTTACGGAGAATGGGCCTGGCCTTCCTATTATTCTAACACACTCAAAGCTTTGAAGTGTTGGTTTCCTACTAGTTCCCTCTCTATTCAAGTCAACCCCACCTCCCCTTCTGCACGCTACTTCCCCACCCTACAATACTGCTTTATTCACCAGCTCTGGGTCTCCCCGAAGCTCTCCTCCTTCCATGGGCCACTTCTCTGCCAAGCCCCTCTTTGCTCTACACCCACTCCACCCCCTGTTGGATCCACTCTAAATGAAAGCATTTAAAGAGAAGGTCATCAAGTATCCTGGGAGCTGTGGCCCAAGACTTCTGCAGTTTGAACTACCCCTGATGAAGTCCAGAGTCTTGTTCAGGTGTCACCTTAGGTTGCTAAGTATAAAGCCAGTCTTTAGCTCCTTGGGGTCCACTTCTAGTAAAATCGATCCTGTGGGCCTTTAAACATTATTTGCATTCCAGAATCAGAAAAGAAAGTTCATTGCTGACAAAAGCACAATACTTTTCTTTTCACCATTCTGGGTCATTTCTTAGAGATTTCACACATAGAGCAGTCTTCTGCACATCTAGCATGTTCTTTGATGTACTAAATAAGGATGTTATTCCAGGATCTATATAGTTGGATATGGGTTATGGTTGTTTCATGCCCCCTGTATTCACAGCACCTAACACACTGTTTGCTACAACAGCTACCAATAAATATTTGGTTACTGTGTACAGAACAAGGTTTACATTGTGAAGTAGTTATGCAGACCAACAGCATGGGACCAGAAATTTAATAAACACGCAATGACACATTTCTGCCAAATATCTCCAATTCACGTACGAAAAAATAATTTGCATGTTTTGTTATTCTTCCAAGTTGCCCATTTCTGATCTCCTATTCTGACTCTTTATGCTACTTGTAATAAAAGAGTGTGACAAAAAAGAGTAAAACCAGTGGAAAACACTAACAAATAAAATTGGAACCAAGCTCCCCCTTTCTTTTCTTAAATAATCTTAAAACTTTGGGAAAATAGTAGGTAGATAAAACAAGGTGGGGACCCCTCCTAGGAGAGAGAGGGGAACAAAAGCAAAAATCAATAACTGGAGATAAAACGGGTGGAACAGGAACTCCGAGGGACCCGGCACCTCCGCAGTTCACAGCCTCAGAGCGCTTTCCCTTAAACTCTTCACGAGTATGAGCGGCAGCTTCTCAAATGCCCATCTTGCTCCAGCTCAAGTGCTAAAGAAACAGAAATGGTGAAAAAAAATATATTAATGACTGAATGGCAAAAATGAGGTAGGGTGCTCTTCACTGAGTGAGCGTCTGAGTTCAACATCGTTATTCCGTCAACTTTTTTTTTCTTAACTTGCCTTTTTACATTTAACAAGTGTTGTCTTTGTATCATATCTGTAGTCAGGTAAATCACAAAATCATGAAGTCTTGGAACTAAACGAAGCCTCCCTGATTTATAGAACAAAACTGTGACAAGCCCAAAAGGGAGACGTGAGCGTCCCGGGCCTTGTTGCTGTGGATCCAGACTGGACTTGGGTGAATTTCACCCCACAGCTCCTCAGCCTCCAAGGAGTCTTTCTGTTTTTGTTGAAATCTGACTTTTCCCTGGCCAGGTGTCTTGGTAGGCTGGCCCCTCCCTGTGGCATCACCGGGCTTCTTTCAAATACACTAGGAAATCCGGCTTTTCCGATTTGCATTCTCATTGCTGACCAATGCATCGTGTTAGCTCATGTGAAAAGGCCTCTGACAATGAGGGGTTAATAGAGCCTGGCTAGAAGCCGGAGCAGATGCTCATTCTGTCTGAGTGGGTTTTATTGCATCCCCCTCCCATCTACGGGCTGGCAAAGAATATGTGGACAATATGGATTCGTTAAATATACAACTGCTGAAATTATTGGAATTATGTATTTTCAAATAATTTATGTAATTGCTGTAATTAATTTTTGGTTTATGTTATGTTTGAAATAAAAAGTAATAAAATAAAATTAAAAAGCCCCCCTTACATACAAAGGACTAAGTGCTTGCAATATTTTAGTTTCTTTTTAATTGCTCCATTTTTTACTGTGATTAGCAAAATAAAAAAGCACCCAACTGCAAGAAAAAAAACACCTGATTCCATTTAAACATAGGATTAATCCATGTGAGCTGACACCCAGATTGAAGTCTGTATTTCCAGTTTTGGTGCAACCGTGCTGTTTGCTATTCCTCTTACCGGATGTGAAGTCTGTGACATATATAGAATTCCGGGGCTGGGAGACCAGCTCTCCTTTCACTAGGAAGTTCCACTGCAGGTTAGCTGTGTTCTTTGAGAGCCTATTCAACATGATTTTGGCATAGAAGATAGTCAAAAGTATCGTTTGATTTGTTGCTTTAGTCACTAGAAATATCCCAATGCATTTTTTTTCCTGTGTGAAAATTCAAATTCGTTCTTAGGACATTCAATATTTAGTCAAGGGACAATTTTTCTTCTTTTTGTGTAAATGAAAAGTATTGGGAAGTGGTGAACTTGTTTTCATTAGGGAGGCCCGAGTATAGACCAGATGTCCGAGTGTCGCATAGTGAAGAAAAATGCGTACGTCAGGAAGGCAGGCAGAGTAAGTACACGACCCTTCAACACTGAAAGTTTCACAGAGGCACTTTGAAGAAAAAAAGAAATTTTTTTTAATGAAAATGTGTCCTACAAATACAGTCAAGCAGCCTAAGCTGTCGTTTCATATGGCGACTCCTTTTCCAGTATTCACAGAAGATGGCCAAGTCCCCCTGACAAGGAGCACCACACTACCAGAAACCTCATTCCAGCATCAGCAAATCTTGGTTCTGAAAAATTATTATTATGTTGAGCACAGACTTTTTATTCCCAGGACCTGCCTATGTCCTCTTGCATGTGGCACGTGACCGTTTTTTAACATGTTTGCAGACAGCTGCCATGTGTCCTCTGGGTCTCCTCCTCCTGATCCTGGAATCCCTGTCGCTCTCTGTGTCTCCCAGCCAGAGTCCTGGGGTGTTAGGAAATGGAGAGGAGTTTTGGGTGGTCTCAGAGATTAGTATTTATTGGGCAAGAGTCATAGACACTAAACTCCCAGCAAAGAGGACTAGTCCCACATGATGAAATATGGCCCAACCCCCAAATGCCAGCAGGGCTCCACGTCCTCATACAACGTGAACCTTCACCCTTCTGGGCATTATCCTCAGAAGACACCTGGAATGTCGGTGTGTGGGGTGCCGCAGCCACTGCTGCCCACCAGGCCACAAGGATACAAATTGGCAGATCTGGGAGATAACTGTGGTCA
This sequence comes from Daubentonia madagascariensis, assembly GCA_023783475.1. Taxonomy (NCBI): domain Eukaryota; kingdom Metazoa; phylum Chordata; class Mammalia; order Primates; family Daubentoniidae; genus Daubentonia; species Daubentonia madagascariensis. Next base: position 32,288,435 of record JAKFHU010000901.1, on the reverse strand, counting down.
GGGGATTAAAAGCGTTTACATAGTTTGACCACACATCCTGTTGGCAAAGCTGTGGGGAGCTCTCATTTGAACAAATGACGGAAGCCCTGTGGAGGAGGACCTGGAATACCCAGCAAAGTTACAGGTGCCTTTACCCTTTGACCTGCTAATCTTCTCTAGAAAGCTAGAAACCTACCCCGACACTGACCCCATCAAATAGAAAACAGCATTTAAGAACAAGATAATTCATTGTATCATTATTTATAAAAGCAAAAGACTGACTCAATCCAAATAAGAATCAATAAGAAAATAAGAGTTGAGTAGACTATGATGCAGCTACATAATGGTATATCACACAGCCATGAAAAATGAGGATGGTTTTTATGAGCAAATAAGTGAAAAAAGCATCATGCAGAATACTGTGTGTGTGTGTCTGTGTGTGTTTACACATGCTACTTTTGTGTAGGAAAGAACTAGAATAAGAATGTGTATATCATATTATTTTAAAAAGCAACAAAAGAAGGATAAACCAGAAATTAATTGAAATGGTTGCTTATGGGGTGAGTGGAGACAGGTAGAGAGCATAGGGCAACAGGTGAGCATTCTTTGAGTGTATCTTTTCATGTATCGATTTACAAATTATGTAAATATTTCACACATTCAAAAGATTAAATTAAATCAAAGACTTTAAAAAAAAGTGCTTCCACTTTTTGGCTAGTATTTCTACTTCTAGTAGTTGAGCCTATGAAAGTGCCAAAAAGAGCAGTGTGCACAAACGAGCTATTTGTAGTGTTATTTTAATGAAAGCACCAAACTGGAAATAAATATTGACTAGGACATAAAGGGTTAAATAACAAATGACAAGGTCACACAAGAAATATTGATTAATCATTAGAGTCATGTTTACAAAGAGGCTTAACACGTGTCTCTACTTGTGGGGCTGTGGGGGACGCACGGCTTGAGGACCTCAGCTGGTCACTTTCACAGGCCATTGGGCCAAGGGTCCACTCGACGGGGACAACTGCTGGCCTTTCCCTCCTCCCACTGCTGCGGGCTTCTGACCCCTCAGACTGGCCCTGCCCCTCTGCTCAGGCCTGCAGGGACCTGTCCTGCTCCAGGCCGCATGCTTTGCTGCCACTGCAAGCCAACCAGGAAGGGAGGCCACCTGCATCCTTGCGTCTTAATGGCCCTCATGCGCCATCCAGTTTGGGAAATGAAAGCTGATCCGCGGAAGCCCCAGGGAGTCACAGCTCCCTGGGTGATGTCCATCCTTCCTTATGCTACGCCAGGTGCCTGAAGGTGGCTCCCTGTTATCCTTCGTTGCCCATGCTTGCATTCTTCAAGGGCACCGTAGGAACAGGCACTGGTTTCCACTCTGTCCAGGCACCGTGCTAGATACCTGGACGCAGAGATGACTCCACACCGTCCTGCACTCAGCGACCACATGGGGCTATAAGCAAACAAGGAAACACATCACTGCCATTAACTGTAGCAAGTACGATGATAAAGACATGTGCAGAGCACTGAGAGAGTGTTAAAGAGGGAAATCACAGCCCCAAGAAAGGCAGGATGGCGGGAGACGGCTCCTAGAAGGTGACATTCTCTCCACGTGAATCAAGAGAGTTGCTGGCCAGGGGCAGAGGAGAGGATGAAACCAGGCAGACGTGCGCCACATTGTATGTGGGATACTGTGTATTTCAAACTGCTGGAGTTTAAATTGTGAAGCAGAGAGTGGTAACGTGACGCTGACAAGGCACACAGCTATTCCTGAGTGAAAGAAGCCAATCTCAAAAGGCCACATACTGTATAATTCCAGCTATATGAAATTCCGGAAAAGTCAAAACTACGGAGACAGTAAAAAGACCAGCAGCTGGCAGGGGTCAGGGAGGAGGGTATGAATAGATGGAGCACAGAGGATTTTTAGGGAAGGGAAACCACTTTATATGCCACCATGATGGTGGATAGATGTCATTGTACATTTGTCTAAACCCATGGAACGTGTAACAACAAGAGTGAACCCTGCCGCAAACCATGCCTTTGGGTGATTACGATAGGTCAATAACAAACTCTGCCCACCTTCTGGGCTCCTGAACAGACACCCTCACAATCCACTTACCTGCGTGCGCTCTCGGTTCCTGAGGGCAGGCCTTGTCCGGGGATCCAGTGGCTCTTGGAGCCACGTCCCTCTCCTGCCGTAGCAGGCCCAGCCGTTCCCCAGGCAAGCCAAGCGTGCGTGTGACTTAACCCTAGCTACCACACTACGTCCAGGAGGTGCAGACCCTGTGGGCTCGCACACTGCCATCCGGGAAGAGACCCTGACTCTCTGATTAACGGGAGAGCGCTCGCCTCTAACACGGAGGTCAGCCCGCCCGCATTCCAAAGACTGAAGGAACTGGGCAACATAAGATTTTCAAGGGCATCAATGCATATTTTCCATTCCATTGTCAGGGTCCCATTCTGTCTCAGTTAGGGCCCTGACCTTAGCCGTCGACTCGCCTCAGCTGAGAATTCTACCTTATCTGGAATCCGCTGCCCCATGATTAGGTTCTAGGCCTGGTTCTCAGCTGCTTTGCCCACTGGCTGCAGGACTTGAGTCTCTTCATAAGAAGAAATAATTTCCCAGGGAGGGTCTCCCCTTTTCAAACTGATCTTTAATTACTCTCTGACTTCTATTACCACTTTCCAAAGCATCAGCTGCCCCCAGGTACAGCTATCTAACTCCTGTGTCCTTACCATTACTATTTCCCCATATTTTTTCAAGCCCCGGATCTATTTGCCCAAGGACTGCATTTTTTTCATCCAGGGCACCATCCCAGCTCACCACTGGTACGTGTCTTCCTATGCCAGGGCCATCCCTGCTTCACCTGGAATGAGGATAGAGGCTTGATTGCAAGTTCCTTGGCCAGTGGACAAAACAGCACAGAAACCCACATCAGGAGGCCCTGAGCTGTACACTAGCAGCAGGAAATGCTTCCCGGAGTGCTGAGGTCCAGTGCCTGTGGGGGACAGAACAGAGTCATGCAGAGCCTAGGGCACCTGGGCTGCCATGCCTTCCCCACAGGGGACTCAGCCAAGCCCTGGGCAATGCTCGAGCTGGGAGGGCTCTTGCCAGTTGTCCCAAGTTGGGGCAAGGAGGTTGGGCCATTTTTCCCCCCGGGTGCAGGCTAAAACTAGATGACAACCAGTCATTGGGTACAGGCTAAGCCACAGGGCAAAGCCCTTCTCTCCAGCTAGAGACAATTTCTGGAGATGACTGTGTCCTGTCAGTGGCAGCACGTTAATAGCTAGGGAAACGTGTGCCCTGCCTGCAAGGGATTTCAGTGGCATATCACAGCAGGTAGAGCAGAGGCAGGGCCACACATGACTGACCAGCCAGGAATGACCTGGGTGCCCATGATTCTGGAGTGGATGTCTAGATACACAAAGGAACTGGGATGGAGACTATAAAAGGACACAGAGACTGTGGCAAATAAGGTGATGCAGCTGAGGCACACTGATTTCTAAGCATTTGTGAACCATCCAGTTTGAAATGCCCACCATAAAAACACAAATGGCCTCAAGAGTCTAGGGGAGAGGGAGAGCTGGGTCCAAGGGAGCTTTGGTAGGTGTGCAGTATAAAGAGGGTGTGATGGGTTGAGCTGTGCTCCCCAAAGTATGTTGAAGTCCTAACCCCCAATACCTCAGAATGTGACCTCATTTGAAGAGAGGGTTGTTGCATGTGTAATGATTTAAGATGAGGTCATATTGGAGTAGGTTGGACCCCTAACCCAATATCACCAGTATCCTTATAAGAAGATGACCGTGTGACAAAGTCAGAGACACACAGAGAGAACGCCACGTGGAGACAGAGGCAGAGACTGGAGTGATGCAGCTGCAAACCAAGGAGCAGCAGGATTGCCGACAAACACCAGCAGCTAGGAGAGGCAGGGAAGGATTCTACCCAGAGTCTCAGAGGGAACACGATCCTGTTGACACCTTGCTTCCAGACTTCCAGCATCCAGAACAGTGACAAATTCCTGTTGTTTTAAGCCACCCAGTTTGTGGTGTTTTGTTCAGGCATCCCTAGGAAGTAATACAGATGGTAACTGAAATTGTGGAAGTCAATGCGACCACCCAGGAGCAACAACAGCAGAGGTGAGAGAGGACTCACCAGGTGAGGGGCAGGTGGAGGGACCAAGGAGTGAGGTCCATCCGAGGGACAGGAAGCAGCCACAGGGTGTGGCCAACCCACAGTGACAGCACGGAAGACCCGCAGCTGCTTTGCTCAGGCGTGGGCAGAGTGGAAGACACCAGTGAAATGAGGCAGCTTGGGAGAAACGGGGTCTGATGGATTTTTTAAACCTATCTGAAAGGCTAATTAGAAAGTCAATAGTTATCAGTCAGGGTGTGTAAATGGATTGGAAAACTAGCTTTGCACTCCTTCCTGTGAATGCAGCCTAACTTATTTGTGATGCAACAGGCCCATTTGACATTTATTTCTTTTACCTTTAAATTTTAGCATATATCTGTTCAACACAATATTAGTCTTGGCATTGTTTAGCTCTTGTGTACACTCCTGTCAGATATGTGAGAGAGAGAGAGAAAAAGAGAAAAAGTCCTTGGCTCAGACTATAACCAATTTGTGTAACAAAAATTCTTATCTGCCAATGTTTGCCAAAAGAATGTTGTAAACTTGAATCATTTCATGCAATTTATAAACATATTTAAATAAGAAAAATGTTTTACTTGTACTCTGCCTCATGAATGTATTTGTGTCTGAATTTAGAAGACAGGATGTAACCCATCTTTGGGAATAGCACTTAAAAAGCAGGTGTAAGCATCCCTCTTTCCAAGGTTAACTAAAGAATTTTTTTTATTTTTTTTTTGTATGCAAGTTTGTTTTCGTGTTACATGCCAAATCAAAATAGAATCTACTAAAATTTGTTTTTTTAAAAGATGAATAGTAATTAGACATTTTAATCTCTCATATCCATGGGCCCTGCGGACTTCTGAAAGACTTCTTTTAAACATTCATTATCCCTAACAATCAGGTTCACAATAGTCTATACATTTGTGCATCCTTTGATCAAATGTCATTGAAATTTTAATAAGTGACTAATGCAAAGTAAAATTTTATCTTATTTTTTCTGTGGTTTTCCTCATTCTGATTATCAATCTTACTATGACTACTTTGTGCTATTTAATTTGGCATGTAGTGGGGGCTGTATTCTGAAAATATATTTGTTGTTGGCAGCTGTTCCATTATCTCACGTGTACATTCTTCCTGTATTTGAATTATGTGTTCTGGGTCTCTTCCCAGAACTAGATAGATTGCTTAGGGTAAGACAAAGAAAGACAGAGTTTTGCACTGTGAACCTCTGAAATCCAAGAAAGTAATGATGTGTTTCATTCTTAGATATGTTAAATTACAATGACCTAGACTTCTGCAGTACTATCCATGAATTCCACTGTGTACAACAAAAGTAACTGCAGAGATTACTTTTCTATACATCTTACAGGGTTGGGCTTATAGAAAACATAGTGTCAAACTGGCAAGTTCAATATCTTTACGTCTTTTTCTCATTTCATCCTGGCATTGTTTGCAGTTAATGACAATATTGTATATTTGATCACTTTTCAGTTTTTAATGTATGTTAGCAAACAACAATTCATTGTTTTCTTGAAACACGTCTGACTTGTAAATACCAATACCTGGGCCACCACTGGCTAATTAAATCAGAACCTCTGTGGATGGGCCCAGGCACAACATTTTTTAAAGTTCCCCTGGTGAGTCAATATGCATTCAGAGTTGAGAACATTGTTCTGGCAGATGCAAATTCTCTGGTTATTAGTCCAATTCCATATCAATTATTGTCTGAAAAAATAAATTCTTCTGTTCTTAAAACCGCATAGGGTCATCATAAGGATTGAATGAGTTAATACACGTAAAGTGCCTACAAGAGTGCTGGGAACGTGTCCCATGCTCCACGAAGGATGCCTATCATCACCGCCCCCCCAGCACCATCATCATCATCATGATAGTGAAGGATATTCCGGGACAATTTGACTTAAATCATTCTTCAGTTGTAAGATAGTCAAATGTGGCTCATGAAATTTCCTGATTATAGTATCTTCTATCAATGCCAAAGAAAGCCATGCGGAACTAGGAAACATATAGATAAGGGAGAAAGGAAACAACTAAAACCCAGCTCCTCAGTGGCACTTTTATCTCTCATTTTGGTCAGATAGTGACCTGTGACCATGCAGAACAGGAAAATAGCTGGATTCTGTAAATGGGATTCAAATAAAATCAAATGATTAATCAAAACATTAATTTACCTCAGAAAAGTGAATAAGGTACATGCAAGGATTATTATATGCTCAGTCATGGAAAATGATTTCACTATATGCATATATTTTCTACATAGTGCAAAACATCTGATCAGATGAAAATTTTCCCAATCAATTAATATAGCATAATTAGATAGATTTTATTGACAGATTTGTCACAATAAGACAAAACCTTCTTATGTACTAAAAGTAATAAAATCTGGGAAGTTAAACAAATGTGTGGCTCTATTTTTGGCAAGTATTCTATTTTATATGCTTTTTATACTTTATTAAATATATTGCATGATTATTTCTTAATAACAGAAATCTCATTATAGCCTCCTGGAAAATTAGCATAGTAGTGAAAAATAAGAAAATCTCTTTTATATGGAGAGTAACTGTTAGGTTAATCAGATTTCCTTCTATATCAAAACCATATGCCTGGGAAATCTGATGGAGGCAACAGATATTGTTATTCTGACTTAGCAAGAATTTGGTTTCAGACAGGACATATTTATTAGCAAAAGATAAAATGTCAAATGGATTATACTGTTTGTCTTAACTTCTCTAATAGAAAACCAGATGATAAAATCCCAGATCAGCCATGTAGATTTGAGTGAAGAAAAGCTCTGCAAGGCCCAAAATGCCTTCTTCAGCAAGTCCAATAGTGCTCCGTTTGTCTCGAACTCGATCTGAAATGTCCACCATTCGTTACCACTGTGGGTCACAGTGGAATTTACCAAACATATCCAGTAACATATACAAAGCAAGAAAAGAAAATAATAACATTAAAATTAAACCAAGGAAAACTACAACAACCAACATTTCAGTACAGAAAGGTCATTTAACAAGAAAAATAGGAAAAACATAGGCCCAGAAACACTCCTTTAAAGTGATTAAATTTAGTCTCATGAACTGTCATCCCAATTGGCATTATTTTCCTCTTATCGGCTTGGTGAAAACTTTACCATAGTCACTAAGATTTGGAAACCATTCTCTAAGACCATAAAAATGGGAATATTATCCCTAATGCCTATTACCCAGCTGTATATTTGCTACTCGGAAAGGAGGAGAGTATGCTCAGGGATTCCTTCAGGTTTTTCCCATTAGGACATTAGCTTTAATTCATATATGAGTTGACCTATTGCTGTGTGAGAACAGAGCATCTGACCCTGCGGGGATCAAATATTGGGACTGAGAAAGGTACAATCATCCAATGTCAGTGACATAGTCCAGCATGCTAGCCGTGAAAGACAACGGGCCACTAGGAACCTAAGGTCGTGAGCAAGCAGCCAAGGGCACACCTGGGGAGCTCTGGGACAGTGACCTTGGGGTGAAGGTGGGCATGGAGCATGGTGTTCCCACTGTCCATCCACAGGGCTTGGGCTTCATCCCAATAACAATGGCTTCAGGAAGAGCCATCAGTCCTCATGGCTGTTTCATCTTTAGAATAAGACATTATGGGGCCACAGCCCTTGACCCCCTGGAGGTTTACTGGAAATTACTGACATGAGGCAGATAGATTAATAAGAGAAAATGCACACAAATTTATTTAACATGTTATACAGGAGTCTTCAGAATGAAAACCCAACCCCCCAGTGGGGTATAGAAGCTTATATACCATCTTGAAGTTATAGAAAGAATGCAGGCTCAGAGCATGGTTGAAAACTGGTTTTAGTAGCAGGACAGGTTATGAGAAGAAGAAAGCAAGAGGCATGGCTGGGAAAGGTGGTCTTGTTATGCAGATGAAAGCTCACAGGCAGTAGCCCTCAGGGAAAACAAATGGTAATTTTTTTAGACTTTTAAAAGTGCCAGACTCTCAGCTAGTCTCTCTTATATTCAGACAAGGAAAGGCATGGCTACACTAATACAGATTTTCTACAGATGCAAATCTCCCCCATCAAAAGACAGCTTTACAGGGTTACTTTTGTCTGCTGGCCCTGTGGCAGCCAACTCAAAATATGTAAAAAAAAATATTTGGGGGTAAAATATTTTGATTTCTTTCAACATCAAAAAACTAATGAGCTTGGTGGTGGGACTTCTGGAGTGGGGGACTGAGGAGTCCATCAGACCCTTTCCTAGCAAAACAACAATTTAACTGGTAAAAACTACAAAAATCAGTAATTTAAAGTTTCTGGAAATTGTCCTAAGGATATACAGCAAATAGAGAAATACTTATTCAAAAAAAAATCTACCAAATATCAGTTAAGAATGGTAAGAGTCTGTGACATTTAAAATACAACCCACTCCCTTCCCCCTACCTCAGGTCAGTGTTACAGAAGCTCTTTGTGGGTGCTGTACTCCAGGTGGGTACAGCCAGGAAGATGGGGTCCCCCTGCATGCCCAGTTCCCAGCCTAGGGCTATGGTTACACTGTGGGAGGGGCAAACCACCAGAGTTTTTCATCCCCACCTGCCCTGTGCTGCAGATAGTCATGGCCAACAGGACTGGGTTTCCTTTCCCTCATCTGGCCTCTGCTTCTTGGGTGGAAGCTCTACCCTAGGTGCAGCAAGCCCAGAATGCTGGCCCCCCAATTACCTCTACTCCACTTGCTAAAAATGCAGAAGTTCATCAATAGGGGTGAGCAGAGAAAACCAGGAGCTACCACACATCTCCAGCACCCACCCTTAGAGCAGTGGTTGTTACTACGGGAGAAGCAGATTGTTGTCCCTGCCCCTAGCTCCTGAGTGGTGGCTCAGAGATACATCAGGAGGGAGAGATAGGATGTGAGGACAAATAGCTCCACAGCTCTGCCTGAGGCAACTGACCTTATTTGGAACAGAATCTGGAGAAACCTAAATAAGTGGAGAAATATACCATGTTCATGGATTAGAAGAAACAATGATGTAAAATGTCCACTCACTTGAAATTAATCTACAAATACAATGCAATTTCAATATTATTTCAAGAAGGCCTTTGAAAGAAATCAGTATATATATATATATATATACTTAAAATTATATAGTTTTACAATTTATATATATATATTTACATATACACACACAAACTTAAATGCAAAATGATGTTGTATAAAGGGCATAACATTTGAGTATTTACATTAACTGATTTTAAGACTTACTATAATGCTAGAGTGAAAAGAGGGTGTGGTGTTGGTGTAATGAAAGAAAATAGATCAATGGAAAAAAAGAGAGTCCAAAAATAGACTCGTACATGTAGGGTCATTTATTTTTGAACAAGGTAATCGGTCACTTCAATGTGGAAAAGAAAGTCATTTGAACAAAGGATACTGGAACAACTGGATATCTATATGAAAAACAGTGAACCCTGATGTCTAGATCCTCTACACAAAAATAATTCTAGATTAATTATTTACATAAATATAAAAGCTTAAATCAGAAAGCTACTAAAAGAAAACATAAGAGGCTATCTCTACAATTTTGGCATGTGCGAATATGTCTTAGAAATAACAATAAAAACATTAATAATAAAGAAAAAAATGATATATTGGACTTCACTACAATTACATTTGCATTTCTAGAAAGGCACACTATTAAGAAAATAAATTGGTAAGCCACAGGTTGGAAAAAACATTGCAGTACATATAACTGACAAATTACTTGCATCCAAAATATACAAAGAACACCTACAATTCAATAACAAAAAGACAAACAACCCAATAAAAATCAAAGACTTGAACAGACACTTAACAATAGAAAGTACATAAATGGCTAATGCATAAAACATTGCACCATTAGTCATCAGGGAAATAAAAATACCACAGTGAAATACCATAATACACTCACCAGCATGGTTATAATAGAAAAGATTAGCAACACCGAGAGTTGATCAGGATGTGGAACACTACCTTATGCAATGCTGGAGGGAGTATAAGTTGGTACAATCACTTTGCTTAGCATTTTCATACAAAGATAAACATATATCTGCACTCGGTTAGTAATTCAATTCCTAAATATTTACCCAAAATAAATGAAAATATATGTCCACAAAAAGACATTTACAAGAATATCATAGTAGTCTTAGTCAAAATAGCCAAAAACTGGAAGCAACCAAAGTGCTTATCAACTGGATAAGAATAAATGCACTTTGTTTTGTGAATATAGTGGAATACCACTCACTAACAAAAAGAAACATACTATTTTAAAATTTGTTTACATTTAAATTTGTTTTTAATTGACAAGTAAAAAGTTTCTATATTTATGGTATACAATATAATGTTCTAATACACACACACACACACATTGTGGAATAGCTAAATAAAACTATTCAAAATGCATTACCTCACATGCTTATCATTTTTCTACAGTGAGAACACTTAAAATCTACTGTTAGCAATTTTCAACAGAGCTCTTGAATTTATTCCTCCTGTCTAATCGAAATTTTGTGTCCTTTGACCAACATCTCCCCAATGCCCCCACTCCCCAGCCTCTGGTAACCACCATTTTACTCCATTTCTATGAGTGCAACATTTTCCCACTCCACAAATATGTATCATCATGAAATATTTGTCTTTCTGTGCCTGGCTTATTTCACTTGACATAATTTCTTTCAGGTTTATCCACATCATTTCAAGTTACAGGATTTTCTTCTTTTAAGGATGAATAATATTCCATTGTACACATTTTCTTTACTCATTTATCTGTTGATGGACACTTTGGTTGATTCCATATGTTCACTATTCTGAATCATGCTGCAATAAACGTAGGAGTACATATATCTTTTCTTCATACTGATTTTATATCTTTTGGATATATGCTGACAAGTAGGATCATATGGTAGTTCTACTTTTTAACTTTTGAGGAACCTCCATACTATTTCCATAGTGGCTATACTAGTTTACATTCCCACCAACAGTATACAAGTGTTTTTCTCTACGTCTTTGCTAACGCTTGTCTTTTTTTCTTTTTGATAATAGCTATTATGATAGGTGTGACGAGATACCTCATTGTGGTTTAATTTGCAGTTCCCTGATGATTAGTGATATTGAGCATCTTTTCATATACCTATTAACTATTCATATGTCTTCTTTTGAGAAATGTCTATTCAGGTCCTTTGCTTCTTTGTTAATTGGGTTATTTGTTTTCTTACTGTTGAGTTGTTTGAGCTCCTTACTTATTTTGGATGTTAACCCCTTGTCAGGTGTATGGTTTCCAAATATATTCTCCCATTCTGTAGGTTGTCTTTCACTCTGTTGGTCATTTTCCTCTGCTGTGCAGAAGTTTTTCAGTTTGATATCATCCCATTTGTTTATTTTTGCTTCTGTTGCCTGTGCTTTTGTTGTCTGACAGACATGTTTTCTTCTAGTAGTTTCAGAGTTTCAGTTATCGTGTTTAAGTATTTAATCCATTTGGAGTTACTTTTTGTATTTTGCATGAGATGAGTCTAATTTCATTCTTCTGCATGTAGATATACAGTTTCCTCAGCACCATTTATTGATGAGCCTGTCTTTTCCCCACTGGGTGGAACACACTATTGATACATGCAAAAACATGGCTGAACCTCAAAAATGTTACCCTGAGGGAAAAAAATCGTAATAAAGTATACATTCTGTTTGTTTTCACATATAAGAAGAACAGGATGCTTACCTAATCTGTGGTGACCTACCTGGAAAGGAACACAAAGGAATTTTCTGAGGTGATGAACATATTCTATACCTTCCTTTGTTTGGTAGTTATACAACTGCATACAATTGTCAAAATTCAATGAACTAAACACACAAGGACTGAACCTCTTATTATATACAAATTATACCTTAACTTTTAAAAATGTTTAAAAAGGAAAGGGTATATATTGAAATCACCTCATATCTGTTTGGAAAGAGAATTTTCCCTGCACCTGACAGGCGTGAGTCCTGTGGCTTTGCAGGTCACCTGCACCAAGGTATAGTCCTACATGAACACTCGCTGTGGCAACGGCTCCTCCCTCCCAGCCTCACAGCAGACATGTGCGTTCAAGAATCGCTGATGAGGCTCAGGGTCTTATCTAACTGCAGTAATTCATGTCTTCACTCAGCAAATGTTTATTGAAGGTTTATTATGTGCCAATCGCTATGGCTGACAGTGTATGTATATGCCAGTGATGAACGAGGCAGACAAACACTTCTGCCCTCAGGAAGTTACACTAAAAGTGAGTTCAGTGATGAGCTGGACGAGTTTCCTGATTCCATCGGCAGACAGGAAAGGCACAGACAGATTGGCACTTTTGTTAGATTTGGAGGTTTCAATTAAGTTGTTGAGTAAATACACCCCAGGTCCCTGTTCTAAAGAGGCTTTCCGGAAAGCCTTCACATATAAAAGCCTACATGTTCTGAAGTATCTTCAGAAATTACTATTGATACATGTGCATTTCAATATAAAATAATACCAAACAATAATTTCAAAAATCTTACTTAGAGTAGACTTTCAAGAGACTAAATTTTTTAAAACTTTTCGTTTATTTCTCCATTATGCCCATTTCTTCCTGAAAGTATGTAAAAAAAAAAAAAAACGGGGCAAAAAGGATGATTTCCTTGCTTAGATTGATTAATTAGCAGCTGTGAATTTCTCCCACAAAGTCTCTCTCACTGTATCTTTTATTTGCCTTTATAAATGATTGTAACTAAAATTAGGGTGCCTTATGCTTCAGAAGAACTACCATTTTTTCCCTTGTTTTGTCTTGGTGTGAATAGTAATGATGACCTTACAAAAACAAGCACTGATGCAAAGCGAGAACAGTGTGAATCTGAGGAGTGCGTCTCACGTAAAAATCATACTTCCTATACTATGTGCACTTTAAAACATTTAATCCCCTTGAGCCCTACAGGTCAAATTTGAAATTCAAGATGAAACAAGATTGGAGAAATTGTCCAACTCCTTTGGAAATCTGTCTTTACCACCCGATTCTAGATTGCATTCTACAATTGAGCATTTAAAACACAATTTTCTGCCCATTTTTCAAAGAAAATCTCCAAAACATAGATAGACTTTTACAAAAGAAAACAATGAAAGTGATAGTTTCTATTTCAGACTATCCTATCATAGCCCATTAAATAACTAAATGCCAACAGTCAACGAAGGTAATATTAAAGTGCAGAATCTGAAGTGGCTGGTCTCAGATGAAAGGGATTGAATTGTTGAAGAAAGTAGAAAGTGTAGTTGAAAATACAGATGCCCTTGATGCGATGAGATGTGAAGGTAAGGGTGGAGACTTTGTCGCTGTATGCCTAATACCTAGCAAAGCGTTTGGCTCATAATAGAAGCTCAATAAATGTTGGTTAAGGATATGTTGAACAAATTGTCATTTTCCATAGAAACATCACTTCAGAAGAGAACTTAGAAGCATCAGGTCAACTTGTCGATCATTAGAAAACATCCTTGTCTAACTTGCTTTCTCTTCTATATGATAGGTTTCACAAAATGAAGATAGTGACAATGCTTCCCCTTAGTCATATTTTCTTTGAGGCTATGTGCCCCTTGCAACTTATTTTGGTATGACATCATTTTAAAATAGTGGACAATTCTGCTTGCACTATCTTGGATGATCTCTGCATCTCTTAAACAGAACATCACACTTTAAATAATATGATGTAACAGAGGCCTAACCTATGCAGAGGACAGTGAGGTCATTATCTGTTAGGGCCTGAAGAATTTTATTCTATTAGTACTGTATAAAATGGAGTTGATTTTTTTCTCCCTTTTCTAAAAACATGCTATTTCAGAGTATGATCATAGAGAATAAGCTCTCCTCTGAAATCCATTCCCCCCTTTCAATGGTAATACAATCTTAGTCTCATAATATAATACATAATTGCTTAGCTAGACCACATTTCTGAACTTCCCTTGAAGTTACGTATGGCAATATGACCATGTTCTCACTAACGGAATGTGAACACAGGGATGTATACCATTTCCGTATTGGGAAATTAAGTCTTCAGAACTGTCTCTCCTTTTCCTTCTTCCCACTGGCTGGAATCTAGATGTAATGACTGAGCTTCAACAAGGCAAAAATAACCACGGTATTGGGGATGACAGAGCAGAAAATAGGAAGGAACCTGGGCCCCTGAATGACCTTGGAGGGCAAATTTGCCCAGCTAACCTGAATTTCCCATCTTGGAATTGTTGTGTGTGAGAGAAATAAATGTCCATATTCTTTAAGTCATTACTTTTGAGGTCAGTTGGGGTCTATTTGTTTAGCTCCTGTTTTCACTAGCTGACTAATAAAGACATCTAAACATTTCAGTTGTTTTCTCTCACGCACTGCTATTAAGACAGGGCTGGTTTATACCACACTTGTAAAAATCAATTATTTTGATGTCTATATAAATAGCACACATCCAAGCCTACTACTGCCTACATCTCAAATTCAGAGGATAAAAAATACCCTTTAAAGTTAAGTAAAAGTTCAATTCAATATCACTAGCCCCTTGTAGTAGATACCGTTTTGAATGTTAACCCTGAAAAAGGTTGTATATATGCAGCATTTAGTCTTCAAGAAATATGGGTGATAACTGGATATGGGTTATATATTCTGGATCTACACTTAAACATAGCTAATGTGGTAGATATGAATGCTATCCTGCAGAACAGTTTCTGTGAAACAGTGTAGGAAAAAATACCATGTTGGATTGAGGATGAGTACGAGCTAAGTAAGAATAGGCAGTAAGTGTGGATGTGGACTATTTTTATCCAAAGAGTTTAACAATGCACTTTCCCCTTGACACTCATAGAGAAGTTCAGACATGTCTGCAGAGTTGGGAGCCGTACACGGAAGAGAGGAAGGGAAGGCATGGCCGTGGAGTGGACAGCCAGGAGTCTTCTGCAGTTGATTCACTGATGGCTTATTGACAATAACCTTATTTTTAAAATGCTCAGACAGCTAATGGATAAGCCAAGGGCATCAGACCAGGCCCACCACTTGGCCATATACTTAATATAAATATTAAGTCAAAGAGAAACCATGACTTAGTCCTTACGTAATTTTGGAGAAAAATGGCCATATAACTCAAAAGTGTTCCTTTTCAGTTGTTTAATTTTCAAATTCCACTTAATTTTCTAGATGATTTTATCATCCAATTCTTTGGAATATTTATATAATATAAACACATACAACACACATAATTAAACATTATACATGTTAAACATATTAAATTGTATATTTTATAATAGATATGTTTGTTAATATACAACTTAACATATATTATATAAATGTTAATAAAATATATTAACATATATAATTTAAAAATCAACTTTAGATCACTTTAACACTATTAGATTAAAATCAATGCATATAAAATGACACAGAGGCATCCTTGTCCATGGAAGAGACATGATTACATCAATGTCTTAATAAATGTTTGCTTACCACTGGGAAATGTGGCAGAGAAGAAATAGTCTCTACCTTCTGGAGCTTATCTGTTAGCACTTTTGAAAATTACAGGTTCTGTTTACACTACAAAGTTTTCATTTATATTCACGGAAAGAAATTCACCCTCGAAATTTATTTTAGATAATCAGAAATTCCCATGGTTTGCAGTTTTCTTGATAAATATCAAAAAGGAACAAGTTAAGAATGTAGAGAAACTAAAAATTAAAGTAGAGAAAATTACTTAGAATGGTATAAAAATAGTTACCAACTGAACATCTATGTCATTAGTTCACAAAAATATGAATGTTGTAATAGCTTTTAACAAATCATTTATATGTTATTCATGTCTCAGGAGTATGAATTGGGAAATATAAGAATTTGTAATAAATTAATATATTAGGAAATATCTTTTAAATTACAAAACTCAAGCTGATATTTTTGGAACAAGATATGTGTGTCCCTTTTTTTATCAGGTTCTCCCTTTGTATTATGAGGACCCCAAATAATTGTAGATTTCAAGAATGACAAATATGTCTAGATTGGAAAATAAAAATGAATATTAAATAGGCTTTAAGATAAAAGCCAAAAGGCAAATAATAAATAGTGCATTGGCTCTGTACATTTGTTTATATTTTCTAAGTTTAGTAACACTTGCAAAAATGTATTTCTTACCATGTACAAGGAAAAATGGAGTTGCTGTCATACTATACCCACAGTGTTTTTGCTCTAAGCACAATATCGTGCCCTGATATGGACTCCAAAAGGTAGGCAGTAAATGAACGCTGCTTATCCTCAGATGACACATCACTCAGTACGTGGCATCCAGGTACCAGAGCCTCACCTACTAGACACTGGTGAGCAGGAGGACAAGGGTGTTATCTTCCTGTGAAAAAGAGTCAGCGAAAGTCGCAGTTGGCTGAGCCAACCACTTGTCCCTCTACCTCCCTGTCCCCAGGGCCACTGATACACCTCCAGTGTTAGGAACATAGTATTTAAATATTATCCCACTAAACAGCTCACATAGTCAGAACAGAAATTCACATTTTAAGAGTTGCTTGAGTGATTTGTTTGTAAATTTTTTGACACAAATTGGCTTTTCTTTAAGGTAAATTTAAAAATTCACAGCAGCCAATCCTCCTGCATTAAACCTGGCTGATCAATTTTAATGAAATGCCCTAAGTCGTAATAATATGTCAAAAAAAACACACCTCTTTCACATTACAATACCAAGGAAGTATTTATTTGCCCCAGGTTCTAGCCTCCACCTGCTCCCAAATAAAGAAAATGTGGTGCAATAATAGTGACATTTTAAATTTTGCTGTTTTTCTTTAAAATCTTGGTTTGTAAGTCTCAATTATACGAGGTCATAACAGGCTTCCCTGTGCGATGTGCTGGCCTCAGAACCCAGAGCCCCCAGGTACCCAACAAAGGGGGGGAGAAACAGACCGTGGGAAAGAAGGTTACTACAGCCTGGAGCATGGAACTTGCAGGTGCATAATTCCTTATTTCTTAATTACTAATAAAAATAATTTTAGAACCCACCAATGACCCTGTTTCACCCTTGAGCTACCCATCCCCCCTTCACCTCCCCTCCCTGCTCCTTGGAAGAGCAGTTTAGACCCGCTGCTTTCACGACCCAAGCCTCCCAATCTGACCCCTAACAGTCCCGTGTTCCTCTCGGTTCCTTTCGGAGGCCCGCAGTGACCTTCTGTGCACCGACTCCAAACGCTGTCATTTTGCCCTTAATTCTCTTCAGCCCTCTGAAGCATCTGACCCTGTTATCAACCGTGACCCCACGTGCACAAGAGTGTCCCTAAAACCCTGTCCTGCTCTGGCTCAGTGACACCACTTCCCCTCTGACGTCTGCACCCACTGACCCCCCCCCAAACGTGGAAAAAGGTCCCTCCTGTCCCCTGAGAGGGGCACAGTCTGGTGACAAAGAAGAGCCCTAAAGGCCTGGGTTACGGGGAGTGTGTGTGTCACACAGGGGCCTCCACAGCACAGGGGCGGGCTCAGACCCTCAAGGCACGGGAGGCAAAGCGAACAGCGGGAAGACCACGGAAATGTCCCAACAGGAGGTGACCAAGGCACCCCAAACCCTCCCTTGGAAAGGCCAGAAGTGCAGAGGAGCAGCTGGGAGTGAGGGCTACGCCGGGGGTAGAATCAGAGAACCTATTGCTTAGCTGGGCGGGGATGCGGGGTCGCAAGAGGAAGAGGCACCCCCGTGTCCGTGTTCTCCCGCGGTCCGCTCCGCCTGGGACAGGAGCACAAGGAAGCGCATTTCCAGTAAGATGAGGGCCCAGGGAAGAACTCGACTGCGTGAGTCCTGCGGGGCCTCCCTCCTGCCGAGCTCGGCAGCCTTGTAGGTGACACGCCCGGTCCCCTCCACCGTGCTGCAGTTGTCAACGTTACGGTCACAGAGAAACCCTGGAAAAGGATCCAAGGCAAAAACAAGGAGCCTTTCTAAGGGACAAAGAGGCCTTTCCCGCAGGAAACAAGTGGAAGGTAAAATAGGAAACGCCGCGGGGCCAGCGCCCGCTCTGGGCTGTGCAGAGCTGCCTGCCCGCCTCCCCCAGTGCAGGCCGCCAGCCCTTCCCTGAGCGCCAACGCGTCCTTTGGCAAGACTGCTGACCCTCCCTTCGGTTGCATTAAGGTTATGGTTATCATTATGAATCTTTGCAAGAGTTGAGTCAGTCTTTTAAATGGCTGGTAGCATTTGAAAAGCAGGTAGGAGTCATTTTACATCAGGGTAAGCTTAACTGTGATCTGGACTTAATACATATTCTCATGAGTGGATTAACAAAATGTGGTATATGTATTATCATGGAGTACTATTCAGCCATAAAAGAAATGGTGAACTACCTCTTATATTAACCTGGATGGAACTGGAGCCCATTCTTCTAAGTGAAGTATCACAAGAATGAAAACACAAGCACCACATGTACTCACCATTAAATTGGAACTAATCAATCAACACCTATGTGCACATATGGAAATAACATTCATTGGAAATCAAGCAGGTGGGAAGGGGCGGAGGGGATGGCTAAATTCACACCTAATGGGTACAATGCACACTATCTGGGGGATGGGCACACTTATAACTTCGACTCAAATGGTATAAAAGCAATTTATGTAAGCAAAACATTTGTACCCCCCTAATATTCTGAAATAATAATAAAAAATTTTTAAAAATATATTCTTACTTTCCAAACTGTTGAAATTAGATGACTAGTTTGCTAGTTTTCCCTTTTTTCCCAGTACCTTCAACATGCCAGACTCACATAAACATTCATCTCTAGACCTTAATAAAAGTTTTAATTGTTATTAAAAGGAAAACTATTGGACCTTGGTAATAAGGACCACAATCTGCATTTTAATTTCATTTCCGTATACTCAGTGTTACTGTTGGTTGTGTTCAGTCGTCTCCAAATTCCAATTCTGGGATAACGATGAGGTTGTGGATGCAGTGTACTTTGGTTTAGGGTTCAAAGGGAGCCTCATAAGGTTTATTTTAATGTTATTTTTACCCCTCTGGGTAATGAGACCTGCTGCTCTGAATTTTAAAACAACAAAGATTGATCTTAAATGCATTTCCGTAAATATGCTGGGCACATAGCAAAATGCACAGTCATTCCTGGTTGAAATGTGGCAGCTAAGCCCAAGGAGCCATCTACGCTTATTGTGAAATTTCCCATGAATACTTAAGCTTTCACAAAGAGAAGTTTCTTCAAGAAAGACTTTGGTCAACAGATTTCAACTGAAATAAACTTCACGAGTTGACATGAGCTTAATTAAAAAGTGATAAATCTCCCTTGCCTCATATCAGCTATTTAAGAAAGAGAGAAACTTCAGGCTCTCGCTATTAAGTCACAGTAGTTGACACCTATACGATTTCTATGATCTGCTTTATATGTAAAGAATATGGAGCCCATGTAGTTTTCCTTCAAAAAAATAGTAACTTTTTTTGAATGTATTCTTTTTCATCATTTATATTGTTCTTCAATTCTAGGGAAGATCTTGCTGATGAGCTAATGTTGAGTTTACACAGTTTTAGTTGTGTATTCTCTTCCCTACAGCAAATAAAGCAATATGACTTGAAAAACCTACGTTCTAAAATTCTAGGTATATAATGGTGTGCCTGCCTCAGTGCAAAGATTAACATGCTAAGTACCTGTTATGGGTATGGTTGGACACCTCAAGCCATCTGAAACACATCTTCACAGGGAGGAAGGAGCTCATGCAAGCCCCCCCTTAGTTATACAAGTACAAATGCAGGAAGGCCAGCCCCCACCTCTGAGAAGACCAGAATGCAGACCGCATTGAGTGTGTGGCTTTATAAAATAGTTAATGTCTCCTTCTTTATGATATGGTTTTCATAAGGGTGGAAGAGCTGGCATCATGGAAAGAATATTATTTACATCCTGAAAGAGACTGGCCCTGGCCCTGCCCTTACACTCTTAGGGTTGGCATAAAATGCTGACAAGTAGCTAGAGGTGAGATCTTGAAATTCCTTCTCCACCTCTCCTGTGAGTTTTCAATCCCCTTCCTGTGGTTTTCAGTCCTTTCAAGGGGTGGGTCCCATTTAGGATCTCTTCTTGGGATCTCAAGTTCTACTCTCATCTCCTCCACAATATAGAGAGAACCGTTATATCTTCACCCTGTGGCCCCAAGTCATCCACATGCAGCCATTGCATACCATGCTTTCTTGAATTTTCAAGACAAATTTTTAAAGGAAGGGGGGAAAAAAGTCTTTATCATGCTCAAGTGCTTGCTCTTGCAACAGAGACCCATAGATTTCAAGATCTAATCTTGAACCTCAAAGCCAAGAAGCCGAATCTTAGTTCTGCTGGGTCTTTATGTGATCCCATGTCCATAAAAATAAGTCTGTCTCAGGTACCAGTTTTAATGAAGGAAGGGATGAGAATGGATGGAATTACCTTTTATAAAAGATAATTATAAAAAGAAATATTACACATATTTCAAAATATTATCCTATTACAAGTAAATTTACACCTAAGAAAGTGAAATGTTGATGAATATAATTTGGATTCAAACACCACGAATTGCCAAGTAAAACACACATAGGTTTGTAAAAACCAAGCATCTTTGCAGCCATTGCTTCCTCCCGTAGCTATAACTGGCCATAATCTATTTGTTTTCTAAGTTCAGAAAAGTTCAATTTTTCTTATCTCACTTTGACATTCCAGGAAAGGAAGAAAAATAAAGATCCTGCAATGCCAGCTCCCAATTCCTCTGACTGCTTCTCTTCCTGGCCTGTTTATAGATACATAGTTGTATTTATCACATATCTGAATGTAAAATCAAGATACATAGTTTAACAAAGCAGTTTTTTCCCCCTCATTTGTCAATTTGCTTATATGAAAAGTCATAAAAGTTTAGTTGTTTTTAATTTTAATTACATTTATTGAGAATTAATTTATCAATAAATAAAATAAAATTCTGTGATGTATGCTTGGTTTCCCTATAGTAGCATTTCTTCATGTTTCAAAACACAAGTCTTTCCTATTAATATGCCTTCTGTCCTGCCAGATCACCATCAAAATAAATTGTCATGATGCTGTATTCTATAAAGCACTTTTTAATCCCTCTTGTGTGTCAATTGAATTTTTAAAAAAAATATGAAAAAAGAAGATTAAACCTTTATGTAAGATAGTAAATGATTCAGTTTCTTAAGATAACATACTTTATGATTTCTTTATATGTATAAAAAAGAAAAAATATTGGCCCTTTTTATCTTCCTGTGTAATGGGTGGGGCTGAGTGAAAGGAAGTCCCAGTCTTCCCAGGCACACTGACGAAAAGGGAAGAATGATTTTTCACAAAGAACAAGTCCCTAGAATGCTAGAAAGGTACCAGGCACCACGATGTTTGACACACAAAGAAAACAATTAAGCTTTGTGCAGACACGTGACCTGCAAGAGAAACCTGAAAAAGGGAGTATAGTAGAACTGGATAAATAATTTTCATCCCCTTCCTTCTCTTTGATATAATAAAAATCTTGAAATTCAATTTTGATAGAGAGAATTTTGGCAATGGCCGTGTAAAGAGGCTGGGAAGTCATCTTCCACATAGGCTGTTACGAACAAGTAAACAACCATTTTGGGGCTCTGGAGACCGACCAAATTCAAGCAGCAAATTGAAATTCATAATAAACTATTAAAACTGGGTAAAAAAAAGAAAAAAAGAGGAGAAACATCTGCCCTTTTGCCTGTGGCTGCTTCCATCCTTTCACCCCTACCCAGTTTAAGATGTGTTTGTTTTTCCAGAACAGGGCTGGGTGAGGAAACCAGCAGCCTGGCCCCTGTGGACGCAGGTGTGCGGGGGAAGCTGACTTGGAATGGAGGCTGAAAACTCAAGGTGGTATTGTCGGTAAATGTAACAGACTTGGTAGGCAATGAACAGGAAAACCCATGGCTTTTCTAGCCCAGGGTTGCAGTTCCAGTCGGGGCAAAGAGCAGACCAACATGAATTTAATGGGAAAGCCCTAGAAATGAGAGAGCCATAGAGGGACAGAGCTCCCGTGCACGGGTGGGGAATCTGCGGCCTGAAGGCCACATGTGGCCCTCCAGATCCCCAAGTGCAGCCCCTCAACCTAATCCAAACTTCACAGAACAAATCCATTTATTAAAAAGATTTGTTCTGTAAAATTTGGATTCAGTCAAAAGGCTGCACTCAAGGATCCACGTGTGGCCCCAAGGCTGCAGGTTCCCCACCCCAGCCCAGGGGAAGACCTGAGAGTCCTGAGAAGAAGGTAAAAGTGAAGCACATTGGAGAAGGGGCCAAACCCCTACTGTGCACTCCAACCACACAGAGATCAATCATCAGGAATCGAAATCATACAGATGCAAGGTGTTTGAGTACAACCTCTGCCCAAATCACTGGCGATCACTAAGCTATACAGACACAGGGTGATCCCACAGGAGCCAGGCTAAAAAATAATGACTAAAATAAATAAAAACTCAAAAGAAACATCAGTGATTACACACCACAGGGGAGAGAGACTCCTTAGTTAAAGACCACATATTTGACTAAAAAAGAAGAAAAATCTGAACAAGCTGCAAAATTGAGAGAATTTATTTCTAGCAGACTTACCTTTCAAAAAAATATTGAATGAGTCATTCAGGCCGAAAGAGACAGAAAGTAACAGCTCAAATGCATACAAAGATATGAAGATCACTAGAAATGGTAAAGATGCAGGTAAATACAAAAGATAGTATTAATATATTTTTCTCTTTTTAAATGTAAAAAAAACATGAGATTGAACAAAGCAATACCATAGTATTGCACAGTTCGGATTATAACCTATATGGATGTAATATATATGAAAATAATAGCACAAAGGAAGGGGAGGAAATGGAGCTATATTGAAGCAAAATTGTTGTTTTATCAAAATTAAGTCAGTGTAAACTTAAGTCAACTGTGATAAGTTAAGATGTATAATAAAATTTCTGGAACAACCACTAACAAAACAACTGAAAAGCAACAAATACATAAATAGTTTAAAAATCAACAGAGAAATTAAGTTATTGAGATAAAACAATATTTGTTTAACACCAAAAAATTCAGTGAAGAAGGTAAAAAGGAGCAAAAGGACAAAAGCCACAGAAAACAGCAAAATGACTGATGTGCATTTAACCACATCAATGATTACATTAAATGTGAATGGACTAAGCAACTCATTAAAAAGGCAGAGATTCTCTAACAATAGATAAAAAAGAGTACCTTCAACTCTATATCATTTAAGCCCAATTTTGACTTCTTTTTAGAATAAATATGCAAAGAAAATAGAGTACATTCATAAAAGCTAAGAACATGGAAACATTGTGCTGGAAGGGTAAGAAGGCTACCCCACATCTTTAAAGAACTTCTAAGCTAACATCCCCATATATGAAAGGAAAGACACCACCCTGATGAAGACTCACATGATCATGCAATTCTTTATGAGTGCCACTTTTCAGTCATTCCTACTTCTTTCTCTTGTCTTGAAAGTCAGAGTTCAAGTTCTCAAGACTGTTCAACATGACCAATTTATCTGAAAGTGAGTCAGAAACAAACTTCCAACTGTAGTTCTTGACATGATTTTTAATACACTTAACAATATTACCTTTCATCCAGAAATAAAAGGAATATATTTTGCCATTTTCATTATGTTTATAAATATGAGCTAAAAATGAACTTATGATTATATTAAGTACATGCAGACAAATCAGCTCAGGTTTAGATGTTGCTCATGTATAATTCCTACACATAAAAACCAATACAATGAGCATTTACTACAACTATTTCAATTAATTTCTTCTTTACATTACCCCAAATTATGACCTAGACTAAACAAATTTGGCAGCTGTTATAAGATTTTAGTATTTCCAAGTGTTTTTTCTTTTTAATGTTGAATATGTCCAATTTATTAGTTCTTTTCATAATAATTTTTTAAAAATATGACTCAAAAATATGACATACAAAGTTTATGATTTGGGGCTTATTTTATACATGAGGAAAGTATTATAAGCCAGAAAATACTGTGAATGACTTGACAACTTCCATATATGTAAGTACTGACAAAGTTGAATCTCATCTACCCCTTTGAAGTATAACCTCCTAAATGTGACAAAATCTGTAAAACAGTTTTCAGTGACCATTGGAGGAATTGGGTAGAACTGAATCACATGCAAAAATCAAAGGAATATCCTTATGGAAATTGCTTCAGTTAGTGACTTTTTATTATAATCTGGAATATATTATATTATATTTTATTATAATCTGGAATATATTTATTATAATCTGGAATGACTCATAAAATAATGAAATCCATTGACTTGCTCTCTACCATTATTTTTTAATGGGATGGGATAAGATAGGATGGATAGGATAGAATAGAATGGATCAGAGTACACCCTGTATATTAAGATTAAGTATTTCTTCATGAAATTCTTGTGTGTGTGTGTTTTGTGTGACATTGTACAATATCTTTCTTACTATGAGTTGCAGTAAAAATATTTGAGATATACTGGCCTAACATACCATTGCTTCTGGCTTTTCACATGTTCCAAATCATCATTAAACACCTTGGATCCCTTTAAGAAATCTATTTCACACTGTCAGAAATAAGAGAAGAAAAAGGTCCAGCCACTTCTATTTAATTATACTATAGTGTACAGTATAATGATACAGTGTATACTATATCATTATAAAATGATTCAGTAGAGTTGTTTTGAGATAACACAATTACATTGATAAGGTATAAAACTAAGTATAGTATAAGATAGAAAATCTTGTTAAAAATTAATACATTATTTGTATTTCTACATTTTTATTCCTATCTTGGATAACCAAGTAGTTTGATGGATATACTTTATTTTAATTATACTAATCACATTTGCCACGCCCACATGACTCAGAATAAAAGCACCAGCACCCAGGTGGTTAGGAGAAATATTTCATCTGGGCCTATCTAACCATCCCTTCCCAAGTATCAGTTGGTGATCAGCTTTTTAGAAGTCACATGAAGAAAGACAGCTCTGCCGCCTTCTGTTACGTGCATACTCTTTTCTGTGCACGTATATGCCTGTGTGCCTGTGCGTGTGTGGACATGCGTGTCTGTGAGAGATTTTTTAAGGGAGAAAAAATGACAGCCATGCCAAGAGAAGAGTCTCAACCACAGTGGATAAATCAATCTATCAAAAAAAAAAAAACAATTCTGCCATGAAACTTAATCACTAAAGGTCATGTCAGGGAGTAAGGAACAGATTAAATTAGCATAGTATTAGATATGGAAAATGATTTCTGTCAAAATCATCTTTACCACAATTATAATATGTTAATTACGTATTTCATTAAGGAAGTTGATTATGGTTCACGGATGAAATCACGCCTGCACCGACACCTGGAAGGAAGCAGCGGAGCCTGAGGCCTTCCCTGGGCGCCTCCGTCTCTCCCACCCCCTCCCCGCTCCTCTGCCTCCCTCTTACTCTAACCTTCTTCGAATTTCTTCCCCTTCCATGTTCCATTCTCCTCCTCATCCGCCCACGGTGTCACCGTCGTCATCGCGATTAAACATGCCCATTCTTTACCTTGGTCCCATTCTGGGGACACCTGGTTGTGCCCTTAAAGAGACACCAGTTCTTGGGATGGTCCCGTGAGTACAGCGTGGTGGGAAGGGAATGCAGCCACAAGCCAGAGCCAGCCGCAAGGCTCTTCAGCTTTGCTCTTTTTAATGCTCACATTAGCATATCTGTA
Source organism: Daubentonia madagascariensis (assembly GCA_023783475.1). NCBI lineage: Eukaryota > Metazoa > Chordata > Mammalia > Primates > Daubentoniidae > Daubentonia > Daubentonia madagascariensis. Next base: position 32,262,571 of record JAKFHU010000901.1, on the reverse strand, counting down.
GACCAGGATCCCTTTTCACCCTGTCCTCCTGTCCCCTCCATCACTGCCCACCTCCTCCACCTCCTGCTCCCAGCCCAGGCACGTAGCAGCTGGGCGCCAGCCTGTGCCTGCAGGAGTCCCAGCAGTTCTGACTCACGGAGCCACATGCCTCTGGCACAGGGGCCTGCAACGGGCCTGTGGGGTTCATGGGCCACTGGCAAGAGGCATGGGTGGTCCTCTGCTCTCAGCCGATATGGGTGACACCTCGTCATCCTGTCCTGGGAAGGAGCCACAGTGAAGACCGCGAGGAGGATGGAGTCAAAGCGCTAGCAGTGCTATGTGAGATCTGCCAGCCAGTTATTTTAGTCAATAATCTGTGAGCCTTTTCCTCAAGATCATCCACTCATTTTTTTTATGATGGTCCAACATTAATTCATGGGGAAACGTGCAAGCATTTAGAATTCCAGAGTTTTATTACGTGCCTTGAGTGGCCCTCCACCACATATCTTACAGACCCAAGGGGCAGAGCTTGAGGGATCCATTTTGGTGCCCTTGTCAGTGACGTCTTCCTGCACTTGCATGCACCAAGTATACTTAAAAGAGTGTCAGGGACAAAGTAGAGAGATCACATGTTACACTTCACAGGCGGGTTTCTACACAGAGTCCCGGGTTAGCCACTGTTAGCCCAGACCAGTAAATGATGCAGAAAACAAGGGGAGGTGGCTGCAGGTAGGGGACTGTACATTCCCATAAGAGAAAGGTCCTGGTGATACCCCTGGGACTGAGGCTGTGGCAGCTCCATCAAATATAATTACCTTGTTCTAATAGTTCCCTGTGAGTGAGAACACACCAATGCTCGCGTGCCCTTGTGTGGCTGGATTTCGCCACACAGAATAATCATTGTTGGAATTAAGCATAATTGTCAAGAAAGACTTGGTCCTCACAAGAAAGACCGTCTCATACAACTGTCCCTTTGCTTTCCAACAGTAATTACTTTAGTAATTAATCTCTGTCATTTAACTGTATTACATTTTGAAAAGAGAAAATGGAAGAAAGACCAGTTTCAAACTAATTTACATCACAGTTTAAAATCCCAGAATAGGGTGAATCAAATGTCAAATTTAGCCCTTTCACATTTTCTAAAACAGTCTCCTTCTAACACCAGCCCAATGGGATCAAAAGCAAGACACTGAAGTCACCTCTTCCTGAAAGCCCAGGCTTCAAAGGCAATATTGCTTCAAATTCTTCATGGAAATCCTCCTGGCTCGTTCCAAGGTGCTCAGAAATACAATTAATAAACCCATTGAGGAGAGCAATAGGAAATCTCTGCTGTCGAAAGACCATTTATGCTGCGGGTAATGTCAATTGCTCATAATGCAGCACAAGCATTTGTTAATGACATCATCATATAGTAGGTGAATAAATCTGTTCCAGCAATCTCCTTTAATTCCTTTTCACCTCATTTCATCGTTTCAAATTAACTTGTTTGACCTTGTTTATTGTACACCTCATTATACTTAATTTTCAAAGAAGTGCTTTTAATATGCTGAAATTTTCCTCAATTTCTTATTAGTTTTTTAATATTAGTAAGAGCCTATATATTATCTTTCTTTTTAATAGCAACCCTTGTTAAAATATGTTTCTCATAACAGACTACACAAAAATTTACAATATATTTTTAATCTGATTTATTTCATTCATAATCAAGGTATGTCACTAGCTTGTTTAAACAGAAATTTTCAGGCTTAATAATCCATAATAAACTTTAAATAAAATCTCCCTTTTTAAGTACTACATGGAAAATGTGAATATCTATTCCTCTCAACCCAGAGAACCTAACGTCAGGTATGCGATAGGGTTGAGTAAGTGTCCAGGCATTTTCTACTAGATAGGTGGGTAGTACTTTTGTTTTGCTGCAGTGAATAAATGGTTATGCATTTATTGGTCTAGTATGCAATTTGTCTAATAAGTAGACGGCTGAGGCACATCTTTTTCTTTTCCGCAAAGGTACAATTCAGATGTACATTACAATTCCAGTATTCAACATTCAACTAACTTGTCTCTTCGACTAAGACAAAACATTATTATTTCCATTGCTATGTAAAGACAGAGAGAGAGAAAGAAAATAACTAAAATTTGTGAAGTAGGAAGAGTCTTCAAATGCCTACCTGTAGGGTAAGAGACTCACAGTAAGGTGCGTGGGGAGCAGGGAGAGGACAGAGGGGCGCTGGGGGCAGTGGGGGGAGGAAAGGTAACGGTGTGGATGAGGGTAAGTAGGTGTACGCGTCTTCTCCCATCTCGTGACTGCACGTGGCCTATCCAGAAGGACGTCCCTGTCACCAGACGTGCCTGAGATCTGTTTGTGCCATCCCTTTGTCACCACAGATGCACTAACACAGCAGATAGGTTTGTTTGCCTTGTTGACTAAATTCGATTTATCTTGTAAAAAGAGAGCCATATGAATGTTTTAAATATTTATTTCACCCACATCTCTTTTTGCTTTTGGTTATGCTTTTTAGGCATGATGAAGAGGAAATGAGACTTTATGAAAACAATTGCTGTACTTCTGTCTTTAACTCACTGCATGAACTCACAGCTCTGAAAACCTGGTTTTTCAAGGTTCACTAGAAAGTCTTCATTGTTTCCTGGCAGAAAACAGAGCAGGAATTTATATGGGCCCGCAACCTCCTGATTAGAGAAGGCCTAGGGTCCACATATAGAAATACACGGAAGATTAAAAGGGAAAGAAGGCCACTGACTTGCTCAGCGGATGTGCATTAGGGCACAGTCAACAAGGAGGCTGTGGGGTTTTGGTTAACAAGGACGGGCTGGGACTCCAAAGCCAGGTTCTCGCCCTCCCCGCTGGCCTCCAGAGCCAGCTCGTTATCCTGCTGGCTGGACAATACACCAGCAGGTCTGTCCCTCCCCCTCCGCTCCCCAAATCAAAGATCAAAGGCTGCATTTGTAAAGCAAATAGTTGGAGAGTTACAGCCGGGTTTGATGAAAACCCATCCAGGCCTCTTGGGAGATATTACCTTGCTCATTATTCCACTGATTGGCCTTATTTCATCCAAGGATTACTGCACATTCTCCTGACGGCTGATGAGAGACTTCATGAATATACAAAATAATCCGGCGGCACTGGGCCAGCACTGATTATCATTGTGCAACTCCGAGGAGCCGCTTCAAATGAGCTGCTGGAGACGGCGGAACTCTTCCTCCCCGTCCTCCATCTGATTTTACCACAAGGATCCTTATTACGCTATTTTTCACATGTCTGTAAGAGAAAGAGAAAGAGAGAGATATTGCATCTAGTTAAAAATGATCAGGGAATTCTGGGTACCAGATGTTTTTTGCTTAATATTGCAAAATGCCTTTTATTAGATTACACTGAGCACTTACTAACTACAGTTAAACTGCTTTGCAGAGAAACCCGATGGGGACAGTGCCCTAAATAGCTTTCCTGGCTTTTTCCCCCCTTCCTTTCTTTTTTGTGCACATCTCCAGTTTGTACATGCTTATTCATGGTGTGTGTGTGTATGTGTGTGTGTGGCAGAAGCTGGATATGTCAGTGGGGAGGGAGGGACAGTGGATGTGACATTATCAAGGACTGTTACACACCGGCCTGAAATAATTTAGTATCACACTGAAATCCGGTCTCTTTGGCCAAAGAAATTGGCCAAGGTGTTAATGAAACAGTAATGATGGGGAGCAAAGGTGTTTATTTTCGGACTCAGTCAGGCAGAAACAGCTTTGACACAAAGTGCCTCTGATGGCTCCAATCTCCTCTGATGGGTCCAGACGCGGACTGAAGCTCCCTGTTGGTCCGGAACCTCGGAACCTTTCTCTCCTTTCGCTCATTGTAACAAGCCTGTGGGATACTGCAGGGAGACCCCCGTTCTCCCCAGAAAGCAGCTTCTCTGGGAGCCTAGCTGTAAACAGAACCAGGGGCCCCTTACATTTCATTCCTAAAAACACGTTTAATCCCCTTATGCTAAACAAGAAGGTGGGGCTCTGATTGGCTCTTACTACCCTGTAAACCAATCAGAGCCCTTGATTTACAGCATTGATCATTTAATATCTGATAAATGGGGGCCTGCGATTGTCATTTATAGCTGGACACACTTGTTCTTACTGACAGTGAACTGCTGAACTTCTCTGGGCAATAAATGTCTTATCCTGCATTGTGTAATATGTCACATGAAATACATGACCACAGTGAGTGACTCTCAGCCTCCTCCTACCACACTGGCTGGAGAACTGTTCAGGCAGATGCGGTTTCTGAGCAAAAGAGGGGAAATCTGCTCCACCATCTTTGGCAGTGACAAGCATCTCACACTGTTTCCCCCAGGAGGGAGAGACCTCTTGGGGGAGACACCAGTCATCAACGACAGGTGAGCAACATCCAGTTCCAGGTGAGTATGCAGTTGGCACAAACTTCTTCAGAAGGTTTATTTATTCTGTTCACGTGGTTGTATCTCTTCCAATCCATTCACTGCTGGAGATACAGCTACTCAGGTGATATATGTGAAAGCCTTTTGAAACACATAAGGCAACACACACATGTAAGGTATTATTACTCTGATTATATCTGCATCATCATCATTATTATTAGTGGAGAACAACTACTCAGTATCTTCTCATATTGAGAGCAAATCCTTTGTGAGTTCCCAGAGGCATCTGTCTGCTCTTATGTCTGTAGGGGATCCACTATACAGTCCTAGATAGTTTCTGGTCCACTCAGAAAACGTACTTGTTTTGTTCTTTTTAACAGACGTATCTTCAGAGTGGGTGTGGTGGGGAACCTGTCATGTAGACAGGCTCTGCAGTGTGTTAATGACCGAAGCTGAGCTGCGTCTTCCGCTGCTCCACGGAACCACCCAGCACAGTAATTTAATGAATCTACATTTCATGACTGAAGTGATAAGGATGAAACATTTTAAAATAACCAAAAGGTAGATATACCAAAAAAGCCTGATGAAACATTAAATGAATGTAGTGTAACACATTATCTTTGCTTCTGCACATCCAAAAAGCTCAATGAACTAAAACATTGCATTAGGCTAAGAATAAAGCTAAAAATTAAATTGCCTCAGAAAGATCTAGGGTAGTGGTTTATGCACTAAGAATGCAGTAAATTTGGTCATTTAATCTCATTCTTTCTACCTCTGATGTGCACACTTAAAAAGAACACAGTGCTTGTGGGGAAAAGGTAAGAGAAGGGGACACAGCTACCGTTCTGCCCTTGTCTGTTTACCTGACGCCAGAAAGCGAGGGGTGAGTCATAGTCATGTTGATTTTTTTTTTTTTACTATAAAATTGCTCTGATTTTCCAACATGTAAGTGCAGCAAATGTCAGCAAACATAAAATATGAGCAACTTTGTAAAAGATAGAAAACAGACCAATAAAGAAGACATATTCAAAAATATAATACTGCCCCTTCAAATCAATAAATAAAGACAAGCATTTCATACACTAATGCATTTATCTATGACCATTATAAATTAGTTGCTTGCCAGAAAATACACTTCTTAGCACAAGTGCCATTATTTAAAGTTGTCTATTTAATGCACACTTAGTATATTTCCTCATCCAAAGCTCCTCTGCATAATTAGACAACATCCATTCTTAAAAACTAAAGTAGATGCCAAAGATGCAATACATAAAGCATGACGTCTTACAAATTTACATCTTCAGAAGTTATGTGTGGTTTCAGATCAAAGAAATTACAAAAAGATTGCTGTATTATGATGGCCTGGGTTTCGTTGTGTGCACTCCCACGGTTTCGTTGTGAGCTGGCAGAAATGTAAGCTATGATGCAGCCAACGTCACAGGATGTGTGTTCTCTAGGGAGATTCTATTAGCAGGACGACTGCAGAGCGGGCCCTTAATAACTGATTGTGCCTGATCATCCTGTCTTGGGCCGCTGGGTCATTTGCTAGTGAGAGCAGCATCAGCGTGTGCTCTAGCATCACCCAGGCCTTCCCTGCCTTGCTGTGCTCTCCCTGATCATTCTGGTCGATACTCCTTTTATTTTCAGGGTCCAAGATATGCTTTTGGTAAAGTCCAAGGACTCATTCCTAAGTTTACACATTCCAATGCCTCCTTCCTTAAATTTACTGATTTTCCTTTACCAACATCCACTACTGATTTCCATGTTGCTGCTCCACCCCCAATGCCTACCTTTGCCCTGTGTCATTGTCAGTGTCTTTACTAACAACTTGACTCACTCAAGCAATGTTTGACTCATTATAAGATTGTGGCTCCAGACAAGGCAGTTCTGCAGAGTGAGTTGGGGGATATTTTAACACATGGTTACTGAAGCAGCTAAGACAGCAGGTGGGGTGCCTAAATACCAGGGGTCTTCAACAGGTTCATGGAAAATGTGTATTATGAAAAAACTACACATGAATTTCAAAATTTTTTGCATCAAAATTAACTCACATTAACTTGTTATAACATGCCTGAATAGGATCTAGTTTGAGGCACTAAGAAGAGTAAGACATTAGTTTGAAAAGAGCCCCTATCAGAGCAACATAAATTCTGCTAAATTGAAGCAAGAACAAACATCAAATTTGTGGTGAAGTTCAGGTGGAAGAATGGTGAAAACATTGATGTTTTAAAAATATTTATGGGGACAATGTCCCAAAGAAATCATCAGTTTATGAAAGGATAACTCATTTTAAGATGAAATGAGACAATATTGAACATGAAGCCCTCAATGGCAGAACATCCACATCAATTTGTGGGAAAAAAGTTCATCTTGTTCACACCTTAATTGAAGAGGAATGAGGATTAATAGCAGAACAATAGCCAACGCCACAGACAACCTAATTGGTTCAGCTTACACAATTCGGACTGAAAAATTAAAGTTGAACAAACTTTTCACTCGAAGGGTGCCAAACCTGCTGTGCCCAGATCCGCTACAATGGAAAATTTAAACAAGCGGGCTCGAGACTCTAAAGCATTTCCTCAAGGAATTGTGACAGGAGGTGGAACATGGCTCTACCAGTACGATCCTGAAGAGAAAGCACAATCAAAGCATTGGCTACCAAGAGGTGGACCTGGTCCAGTCAAAGAGAAAGCAAAGGTCACGGCATTCGTTTTTTTGGATGATCAAAGCATTTTGCTTGTTGGCTTTCTGGAGGGTCAAAGAATGATACCATCTGCTTATTAGGAGAGTGTTTTGAGAAATTTAGCCAAAGTGTTAGCAGAAAATGCCCAGCGAGACTTCACCAGAGAGTCCTTCTCCACCACAACGATGCTCCTGCTCACTCCTCTCATCAAACAAGGCAATTTTCAGAGAGTTTAATGGGAAATCAGTAGGCATCCACCTTACAGTCCTTATTGGGTTCCTTCTGACTTTTTTTTGTTTCCTAATCTTGAAAAATCTGTAAAGGGTACCCATTTTTCTTCAGTTAAGAATATAAAAAGACCACACTGACCTAGTGAAGTTCCCAGGACACTCAGTTCTTTGGGAATGAACCAAATGGCTGGTATCATCATTTACAAAATTGTCTTGACTTTGACGGAGTTTATGCTGAGAAATAAAGTTTACATTTTTGATTTTTGCCTTTTCACTTCATTTTTCCGTGAACTTTGTGAAGTCCCCTTGTAGAAGCCACAATCATTGATGATGCTTAAGACAATCTCTGAGGAAACACTCCTTTTGCCTCTCAGGTGTTTCCAGTCTGCATCAGGTCACTCTTTTTCCCGAGGGGACCCTTTCCCCTAACAGGTCGCAGATGAAAGAAGCCCTGAGAGATCATAGACACTCGTGAGCGTGATCAATGCACATTCTGGGCTGTGCAATGCCATGACTTACAGGTTAATGGACTTGATCACTTTTGCTTTTCAGCTATTTCTACAACACAAAAATAAATAATCATCCAAGAACTCCCTGCATCTTCCTTATCACAGGTGGAGCTAAAAAAGAAAGGAGAGATTCTCAAAGTGGTATCTGTTGAGTCTGGGACGGGTTAAGGTGGAGGCAACCTCTCAAGTAAAGTAAGTCTGAAAAGGAGAAGAGCATCTTGGCTCCTGGGCCGACGAGCGTCTTGGCAGATAGAATAAGTTGCCTGCCCGGTTTCTAGCCATAGCTCCCGTCATCTTCCTGGCTAAGACAGAATCACTCTTTTCACTTTCATAGCCTTTTCTTTCAAGACTGAGAGGGGAACATGGTATTTTGCTTAAGCAAAGTCAGACTCTATAATCTCCTTCGAGTTGCCGTGACTGATTCAGGCCCAGGCGTACGACACGATGCTGGCCATTGCAAGTCTGCCGGGTAGGGGTGTAGTGGAAGAGATTTACCTCTCCCCTAAAAAAGGGGCATAAGCAGAGACCCTCTATTCTTACATCTCTGGATGTTCCCATCTGCACATGTTGCCTTGATCTGTAAGAACCATCCTGGGACCAAGACCAGAACCTTAGGATGTCAGAAAAGAAAGATGTGGAAGAACCGGGTCTTCAGTGATGTCCTGAAACCATCCTACAATAAACTTCTTGTTATGCAGGATAATAAATATCATCTAGGATACTTTGGTTGCATCTTTCATTATTTGTAGCCAAAAGCACCCTAAATGATGCAGGTATAGGAGGCAACAGAAAAAATGGGGCTGAGTACTAAAGATGGGGAGGGGAATGATTTCAAGTTAGAGAGAACAAGTTCACAGAGGCTCTTGCAGCACATGGAGTAGCAAAAAGGACAAGGAAAGTGAACAGTGTGGAAAGACTGTGACATCTCCCAGGGTGCCCTGAACATATCTCCCTGGTCTGCTGGATGGGGACCCCCTAGAAGCTGCTCCAGAGGTCCTGCCACGAGAAGCAGGCAGGATCCTTTATCTTATCCCAATGATAGACATAAGCTACTGTGTCACACCAGAAACAAATTACATGTTTTCAATTTGTAAAAGTATTAGTGCGAGTAATTCCCACATAATGAAAAGAGCTCCTCAGAATAAAATGGTAGATTAGAAGTAGAAAAATCACTCCTTATTTGTAATCAGTTTGGGCAAATTTTGTGAAGGAAGAAAATTTCCCAAAGCTCCCTGGAAAAAAGGCACTGCTTTCCCCCATTTACCGCCTCTTCATCTGTTACAGATTATAAACTCCTACAGGGCATGCAGGTGTCTTGTGATTAGTTTCATGCAGCCCCCAACACAAAGATGTGTAACGGAGGCCACCCTTCCTCAGTACCCTGCTTCTTTTTCTGTTTAACGATGATGACTTGACCAAAATCCCATAGATTGCTGGCTTTTTGTCATTTACTTGCCCTGTTCTGACAATAGCTTGCTACTCTTAGACAGCGTAGGCAATGAATGACGACTAAAGAATGAGTATCAGACACTGCTTCTGCAGCACTGTGCACCACTCGGGGGTCTATTTCTTGACATTAAATCTTAAAACTGACAGCATTTATTGAGAAAACTACTGGGGCTCCCCAAGAGGCACAGACAGCAAGAATTCATCAGGGACAGAGATAGAGGATTTGCCTCCAGCTCTTCTGAGAGGTGCAGGTGTAGGGTAAGAAGGTGTTCACCAGTGTCGTTTCAGCTGGGGGAGGGAGGGCAGTAGAAAATGTGTCGTCCTAACACACTAGTAATTAACAGAAGAATCAGAACTTAGGATCCACAGCCACTGGAAGAGAAGAGCTATCTCACAAGTCACTTTGAGCGTGGCCACTCTGTCTGTGGAAAGTACTATCACTGTTATTTTTCCCCATCTTATCTAATTTGACTACTCACAGCCAGTGGACTGATGCCTTCTTTCCCACAATTTTATGTACAGAAACCTAATTCTAGAGTGGCTGAGATTTCTAGGCATTGTATTTCTTCTAGAATATAGGCAAAAAAATAAACTAAAGGACATTCTCCCTCTGTGCTCTCTTTGCCAGAACATGCTGAGTGAGTCCAGGAGAAACCCTGGGTGGCGGCATTTAGGACAGAATGAAAGGCCTTATCTGCTTTAGAAATTGAGGGCAGAACTGCAGTTACATTGTGTATTTCAATATTTTGAGCCAATCTTAAAGTCTTATTACTTCCACACGTTATGTGGCTTTCCATTAACCAAATCCAACATAACCTCCTAAGACCGTGTTATAGAAGACAGTGTATCATCCAGGAATGAGAAAATGCGCCTTCTTACCTCACCTTTGACCCTTACCATCTGTGTAACCTTGAACAAGTCATTTAACCTCTTAGTGTTGCCTAAGTGCACAATCTCAAATCTGCTGGGCATAAAAGTTATAATTTTTTTTCTCTTAAAATCAAATTGAGTTTAACAGGAAAGGACTACCATGGCAAGAAATCTACTATGGGGATTTCAATCTGCTATTGAAAAACTGAACGAATGAAAAGGACGGGCAACGGTACAGGAAGGAATTCCGGAATGTTTATGAGGAACAACAGGATGACTAGAAATTATAATGACTCTTCTCCATGTGATTCTGCACTCTGCTTTATATATATATAAATTTATTAGACTTATTTGATTACATAACTACTCCCTCTACTAGTATTTGACACATTCACTAAAAGTTTGTTAAATGCATCATGAGAGGAGTGGTTTTGGACGTACTTTACAAGCTGTCAGACACTTTAGTGAACATGATCATTTAATCCCACAACAAATTTGTGGAAGGTGTTGTTATCCGCATATTACAGAAGAAACAGTGGCCCAAGGACGTGAACCACTTGCTCAGGATGCCTGAGGCAGGCAGGGTTGGAGACAGAAGTGGTACTATGCCAGGTTTCTTTCTACTACTCTACAACCTATTTCAAAACGAGTGACAGAAGCTCGCGATTCCTCCTGGCCCAAAGGATCGTGTCAAACTTTCCAACTCAGCACAGAGCAAGAAAAGCATGTGAGGTACTTAAACTACGAAAAAATTCAAATTTTCTCCAAATCTTGCTCTGACAACAACTGTTAATAAATACGTAAATATGATGTGCTCAACGGAATTTAAAATGTATTTCTCAAATTCCAATACCAAATCCAAGAGAGTACAGATTATGTATGAACGTGAATATTTGTAGCATTTTTTACTGTCCCATATTTCCAAGTATGATTTTTATTGTTTGTTATGTATTAAACTTGTGAATACCCAAGTGGTTTGTAAAAGCTTTTATTAAAAATCCCAACTTTTAGATGGCTAGCCAAATTGAATGTGAGCCCTGGAACAGCCGAGCTGTAAAATGAGTTATTTTCTTACACAATCTCATTAAATATACAGGGAGTTCTATTTTGTAGAAGGCAATTTTATCGAAATGCTCAGGAACCAGCATTCTTTAGTTATCTTGGCATTGTCCTGTCAAAAGGGAACTGATTAGGAAAGCAGGAAGAAGAGAAAGAAGGGAAATAGTTGGAAGGAAACTGAGTAAGGAAAGAGGCTGCCTCTAATGCTTGGGGATCGTCTACGTTGAACAAGAATGAATCAATGACCACGAAAGAGAAAGAGGAACAGAAAAGGACAACAGGCCCAGAGGGGGAGCGAGGGAGGCTCCAAGCAAACAGCAGAGGCTACAAGAGAGGAGTTTATATTTAGCAGTTTCCTATTGCCCAGCTTGAGAAAAAACAAGTACAACGCAAACTCTTCATTTCTCCTACATTCCCGGGATCCTGTCCTGAAAAACCAAACCAAGGAAGGAGTCGAGGGAGGAAGAGGGGATGAGTAGGAAAAAAGGAAGGAAATTAGAGAGAAAATTAGGAAAGGAATAAAGAATGAAGGGAGGGAGGGGAGGAAGCCAGGAGCCAATTTGGAGGCTGCGGCAACCTCACGTGCTTTCCGTCCCTGTGGAAGGGTGCGGCACTTTTCATCAAGCAAGTAAGTGTTTTATGAAACCAGTCTACAAGTTCCGGCGTATCGGCTGTTGGGCTGAAATGTGAAAAGCTTTCCCATCCCGGATCCTTTGCTTTGGTGAGAAAAATATTTTGAGGGTTAAAGCTCCATCTTTCTCAAATCAGAGAGCCAAGATGTCTAGAATGACTTTCCCTGATTATCCTCAGAACTGAATCCTCCTCACCTTTTAGGTTTCCTAGAGCCTTGCCCCACCACCTGTCCACGGACCCAGGTAAAAACCCGCCTGGCGGAACCTCCCACCCCAACTCATGAGTCTCTGAAGACTCGTGATTTATCCTGCTACTTTTCCTGCCCAAGGACTATGATTTCTAAGTATTTGGAGCATGGGTTATTCCTTTTTTTTTGTAGTAGTAGTATGTTTCTCTTGTTAGACGGTAAATTTTGTGAGACAGAACCATGTTTGTCTAATTTATTGTTGTTTCCCAAGGGCCTAGTACAATGCCTGTCACGTATTAGCCATTAGACCATTAGACGATTCATATGAATTCATAGAACAACTCATAGATTGTTCTATGAATTTTGATGTTTATCAGGGAGTATTGGTAAGACAAGAAAAATTACACATCTAAAATTAAAAGAACTCTTCCCTCTGTTTATATTATCATTATTTTATTATTGTTATAGCATCGCATATAATAGAAAGAAGAATGGGCTGAACTTAGCTTTATATTCCTATATCCATCTCAGAAGGCACTTGATATATGTTAGTGAGAAGAAGGAAGAAGAGAAGAAAAGAAAGAAAAAGGAAGTGTGAGAGAGGACGGGAAAAGGGGGAAAAGTTTAAGGTAATTGCAATACTATCAAAAAGCAAATCAAATTTACAAAATACTTGCAAGCTACAAGATATGCCAGAAGAAAATGGAATAGTACCTTTAAAGTGCTGGTAGAAAAGTCTGCCAACTTGAAATTCTGTACCCGTCTAAAATATTATGTATAATTAAGGGCAAAACATTTTCACACATGCAAAGACGAAGATACTCCACTACTCACAGACGCACTGAAAGAACTACTGAAGGATGAACTTCAGACGACATGAAATTGAATCCAAATAATGAAGAGATATGTACACAGCAAAGGTACACAAATCAATCAATCAACATATTGGCAAATCTAAACAAATATTGACAGTAGAAAATAATGATGCCTAATCTAGAGAGGTAAAAATAAGATAGCACTGAAATACTGAAAACAAAAACATGAAAGACAAAAGGTGGCAGTTAAGAGTTAAAGCTTTCTAAGTTTCCTCATCTTGTTCAGGGAGAGGATAGAGAAGTAATTAACTTTAAATTCTGATAGCTCAATTTCATTTCTGCTATTTTATGGCTTTAAATAAATCTGGGGCAAATATGACAAAATTTTAGCATTTGTTAATGCTGATTATATTGCATTATGGCTGTTTATTATATTGTCTCTGTACATTTCTCTGTTTTGAATTTTGTATAATAAAAAGAATCATTTGCACATTAACTGAAAGGCAAATTAAGTCTTTTAGACAATTATTTCACACCTTCCTCCCTCCACAAACTTTCAACACCTCCTCCCCCATTCTCTCTCTCTCAGCCGATGACCTTGTTTCTTGCTCCGCTGGGAAAATTGCAATGCTGGGAAGAGAACTTGCACAGACTCCCCCTCAGCGCCCACTGGCCGACCAGCACCTGCACCTGGCCGCTTAGCAGGTACAGGCTCCATGGCCCCGTCCAAAATCTGTCCCCTGCTTCTGGACTGGACGTGTGCTCCGTCGCCTGCTCAGGCCTACACCCTCACTCTTCTGCATCATTTCCAAAAACATGACAACATGCATTATTACCACCATTAAAAACAAAAACAAAAATGACTTTCTCTTACCCACACCTCCCCATCTGCCACTGCTCCATTTCTCTTCTGCCTTTTGCAGCAAAACTCCCTGAAATGATTGTCCACACTTCCCTCCCCCCTTCTCGCAAGCAGGCCGCAGTCAGTCCACTCTCCCGCCACCCCACGGGCCCTGCCCTGCCTGGGCTCACGGTGACTCCACCTGGCGGCATCCAAAGCTCCACCCAGTCCTCAGCTAGCTCGCCCTCCTGCCGTCCGAGCTCAGTCCCTCTCCTCTGTTCCTTACCCTCCCACACAGCCTTGACCATCCCAGTCTCGTGACTCTCAGCATCACTTTAAATACAATGCCCACGTGTATCTCCAGCCCAGAACTCTCTCCTGAGTGCAAGAATTCCCAGGCAGCTGCCTTCCTGACATCCATCCACACTTGGGGGTTGCACGAGTGTCCTAGGGCTGTGGTAACAAATTATCACAAACTGAGCAGCTTAAAACAACAGAAATTTATTCTCTTACATTCTGAAATCAAGGTCACCCTCCCTCTGGAGGCTCTAGGGAAGGATCCGTTCCATGCCTCTCCCCTGGCAACCCCTGGTGTTCCTTGGCTTGTAGATGCATCACTACAATCTCTGCTTCAGTCACCTGGCCCTTTCCTCTCCTTTGTCTTCTGTGCCTTCACTTCTTCTTATAAGGACACCAGCAATATCAGACCAGGGCCCACCCTAATCAAGAATGACCTCATCTTAACTTAATTACATCTGCAAAGACCCTGTTTCCAAATAAGGTCACAGTCAGGGATACTAAGTGTTAGCACTTGAGCAGATCCTCTTGGGGGCACTATTCAGTCCACAATATATGTCTACTAGATATTTCAAATTTAGCTTGTCCAAACTGAAATTCTGATCTTCCATATTCAGATTTCCCCTGGAAATCCCTCTTCCCATTTGATTCCAAGCCTTCCTACCAGTTACCCAGGTCAAAAATGTTATCGTTGTCTTTAGCTCCTGTCTTTTCTCAAATCCCATATCCAATATCTCTCTCTATATATATTCAACAGTATTTCTAGTATACATGTTACATGGATTATTTACATATCACAAATAGATGTATTTTTATATATTACACATCAATAGTACGTGTATTACATAATAGTACACACATGGATTGCATATATATTACATGTTACATACATGTGTTGGTATATGTGTTTAGACACACACAGACATATCCTGTGCGTGACCTTCTCATCACCACCACTGTTACTACCTTGGCCCAAGGCACTATGCTGTTTAATTATCACCTAACACTTCATAGTGTCCAGTACTGCACACTGCATTGTATATAGCTAGTCTCCTGATGGTCAATTTTTCCACAGAATTTTCACTATTATAAACAGCACTGCAGTGACTATCCCCACGCAAACATTTTGTGTCCTTAAACAATTATTCCCTCCAAGGCGAAGCCTAGAAGCAGGTTGCAGAACCAACGTGTTTTATCTTGCTCAATTTTCCTTCAGGTAAGTTATCTGAACCTTTTAAATGATTAGTAATTTACAGCTAAGAAGAACCTTCTTGGTCTTGACTTTTGAGAAACATTAAGCTGTTTGCTTCTTAGAGGAACTCTTACACTAATACTTATTCTGTACCGGTGAGGCACCAGGCACTGTTGTAGACACAGGTTCCTGCTCTCACGGAGCTTAAATTTTGGTTGTGAAAACAGACCACACACGACGACCATAATAAACAAATGCATTGTGTAGCACATTAGAGGGAGATGTTCACTGTGGAAAAGGAACAGCAGAATTAGGGAGCCGGAAACACAGGGAAGTGCAGGTGCCACTTGAGGTCAGATCAGGGAGGCCCCAATGGGGATACGATAATCGAGTGCAGGGGCAGGGCTTGGCTCTGCAGCTGTCTGCGGGGAGGACAGTGCAGGCCGAGGGAACTCCAGGACAGTCCCTGAGGAAGGAGGAGCCTGGAGCAGCACGGCTGGCCCTGGGACGAGGGAAGTGCAGAGGGGAAGGAGGCTGGGAGGGCCGGCCCTCCAGGATCAGTTCCCGGAGGTTTGGTGACCCAGCCAAAGGACTTCGGTTTTTCCTCCCGTGACATGGGAGCCACTAGAGGGTGCAGGGTAGAGGAGTCACGAGATCTGGTCTGCAGCCTAGAGCTGTGCCGAGAATAAGCTGGACGCAGGAGGCACCTGCTGCAATTCATACCGACTTCTTACAGGACATGCCAGTGACCTCCGTGCCACTGAGTGCGAAGAACAGTGCTCATTTGGCTTTTCCTTCTTTCCGAAGACACCCTCCCTCCAACTCCTGGGCTCTCCCCATCGGGCTTGGTCTTCTCCGGTTGGCCGATACATGTCGGAGTCCTTGCAGGATGGTCTTTGTGCACTCCTCCTTCTCAGCGGTCACAGCAAGCCTGAGGCCTGGACAGCCGCTAACGATGTTTAAATGTCTCACTCAGCACCAACTATCCCGTGAAGCTCCAGTCCCCACAGACTGGAGCTGGGCTGTCACAGGTCCCTCCCCATGGATGTCTCAGGGACACCTCAACGCACCCTAAATGCATTCCTGGGCTTCTTCCCACAAAGCTGGTCTTCTGCACGGTTTGGTCAGCAGACAACTCACCAGCCACGAAGTTGTCTAAGTAAGCACAGGTGTGACCTCTAACCCTCCTCCTCCAAAATGCCACCGAGTCTACCTGCTTTTCTCCCCAATATCTTCACTCTGCCACTGCTTTTCATCTCTACCATCAGCTTCCAAGTCCTACAACCATCATCTTCGCCTGAATTGTCTGCGCTGTATCCTGCCTCCATTCTCCCTCTATGCTTAGAATATTTTGAAAGCTTCCAATTGCTCTTAAAGATCGAAATCCTATACGGCCCTGACTTGTGCTGCATCTGCCTGATTTTCCAGCCTCATTTTCCACTCCTCTCCCTCTGGCTTTGTCTACTGCAGCCCTGCTGGCCTTTTCCTAGGTGCCATGCTCGGCCAGCTCCTGCCGCCTGTCATGTGCCGTGGTGGGTATTTTCCCCTTCCTTAAAGGCTGGTGCATCCCCATCTACCCAGTTAACTTCCGTTCATCCACCAGCCCCGAAGCCCAGGTTAGATATTGTTGTTTCTGGAACTTCTTCTATTCCTCATAGCTCTTAATTAACTTTTTAATGTAGCCACATTTTAGTAATTATCTGATTAATGGATGGCTCCTATAGAAGACTGTTACTCCACTCAGCAGGGACTACGCTGTGTCTGGTTTTGCTCATCACTGTATTCCCAGTGCCTCCCAGCACCTAGCACATGATAGGTGATCAGTAAATATTGGTGCATTGAATAAATAAATTTCTACTTGTAGATACATAGATGGATAGAGACTTCTTAAATGATATCCACCAAAATGTTAAGAGTAACTGATTAGATTTAGGATGATTTTAATCTTATTTTATGTTCTATATTGTATTGTTTGAAAGTTTTACAGTAAACAGGTTATCATTTTTATGAAAACAATAAGATTATTTTCACAAAATAATAAATCAATTAAACAGCACTTCTTTAGGTGGAACAAGGAGAAGTGGATGGAGGAGTTAGGGAGGTGGGTGAGGAGAGAGAATATGTACTTTCACCTAGATCTAACCCATGGGACAGTACAAAAACTCACTGTTCTCCCTCAGTCCATCTCTGCACCACTAACTCCATTTTAGAGCTGGGCAAAGGAAGAAATAGAACAGAATGTGGAAGGAAGTTACCAAGTTATGTGCACCCAGCTCAAAGCCAGTTCGTAGGTTTGTTCTTGTCCTGACACCCAGTTCCTTCAACAGCTGCGGACTTGGCTGAAAAACCTAGGAAGGCTCCCACCCGCACACCTCCTGAGTGTCCCCTACAGGTCCTGTTTCCTCAAGCCTGTCCATACACACACACACATGCATGCATGTGCACCACCAGGGCTCCCACCCTTCTGCCCATCAGATGTCCAGGGTGGCTGGTGTGTGACTCTTCCTCTATGGAGTGGTCTCAGGTGTCAGAGCCTCAGGTGCGTGCCCACCTTGTGGCCACTTTAAGGGCCTGGGCATCTGTTGTAACCTGGCTACCAAGGCCGGAAGAGATGTCTGTGGGAGCTGCTGGAGATGTTTCTGTTGATTGTGATTATAAAAGAGATGCCCAGGACATGGTGCCTATTCTCCCCCTTTTGCCCAAAGCTTCAAGGACAGGATGCTTAAGCCATTTTGTGACCACAGCCGACAGGCCTAAGAACAAGCTAACCTGGTGAGGATGGCTGAGTAGGTGGAAGAGGGACCAGCCCCGCATCCGGGCAGCATTGCTGAGCTGCTGAACCAGCTCTGCTTATTTGCAGACTTCTCATCCCCATTTCTTAAGTCACTTTTAGTTTTGAGGCCTGTTACCTAAAGTTACGGCCTCCTTTGTGAGACCCCAATGCCCCCGACTGACCACGTTTGACACCTCCATGGACACACCCCTAGACACAGCCAGGTGCCTGCCCTGCGGGACCAGGGCTCTGTGTCTGGCGTTCATGTTAGCCGCCTTGGTGCTCAGCAGAGGGCCCGCAACACGGCAGTGGTTCAAGCCATGATTAATGAGATTGTATAAATCATTTATATGTGGATGGAGAGGAACGTGAATGGATATTAGTGCTGTCCTTGTGCACCAAAACAGCCACTCAGGGGAAAGTTCAGGGACAAAATTCCTCAGGTTTGCCATCAAAAACCCCTGATTTATATCTATTTCACCCATGCCTCCCTCTCCAGTTGCTTAAAGTTGAGAAAACATTCTCTTTGGTTAAACTATTGCATCTGAATAAAAACAAGGTAAGAAAAGATCTTACCCCAGTCCTGAGTTAAGTAACCATGATGTAGAGATAACTTCTAACTCTGTGCGTTTGAATCTTTGCTCCAAGTCTCACCATCATCCCAAGTAGTTAAGGTGGTAAATTCATGGGTTGTGGATTGTGGGTTGTAGGAATTTTTTTCCCCATAAAATACAGCATACAAGGGTTATAAACACACAATACAGATTATCAGACTATAAAAAGGCATAACAATACAATATGATTCATTGCTGGCATGGGCACAATATTTTGCTGGAAGATTAAAGACTATGTGACTTAAATAACTTTTATTGTAATGCTTTCCACAGATCTCCTAACAGGGAAAACAAACGGATTCTGCCTGGTGATATGACTGGTGAGTGGTACCCAATAAAATTCCCCAGAAGACTATTCATCTCTCCAGTCTAGCAGAGATGGTTCCACTTTGGTGAATGTTTCGCAACCAGACCAGGCAGTTTCTGGGTTTAGCGATAATATACCAGTCTCATAGGATGTGCTATCGTTTGGCTAAATATAGCACATGTCCTCAAAATAATGCCGCTGATGATGAGTAATAGTTATGCTGGTTCCTCCTCCCAGTCTCTCACACAGGCTGTCTTGGATTTTGTCCAGGAATTAATTTGTGGTAATCTAGTCCCAAAATAAATAACTTTTGTCTTTATGCATTGCCTTGAGCGTCACAGGGAACAATATGCAGACCGGACAACAGGAGCTTTGCACATGACCAAGGAGAGACCAGGCTCCTCACATCTACAATTCAAATGCAGTGATGAGGGCTGAAGTCATCAATCTGTCCCAGTCCTCTCCTTCGGGCTGAGCGAGAGCTGGGGCTTTCAGCACTGTCCCCCACGGAAGATTTGAAGCAGTGACAAGTGGAGAGTTCTGCTGTCCTTCCTCCTCATGCTTCGCCCAGAGGCTGCTGGCAGCGCGCTCCATCAGGACGGAGGTGCTACGTGTCCATGCGGTGCTGCCCGGTCTGTCTAGCCCCCTGGATTGGCTGAGCTGCCGTGTGGGGCAGTCGCTGAGTTCCTGAGATTTGTTGGCAGCCTCCTGCTCTTTGTTCTGCAGAATGTGAAAATAGTGTAAATAGCAGCATCTGCAACTGCTCCTGCTGCTCTGACCGCCAGCCAAATTCTATTTTTTTCCTCGCTCTCCCTGTCGAGCCATCCACACGCTGCACATAGGCATGGACTGCAGAGCGGGGCGCAGCGAGGAAACCCCAGCAATGCCAGGGGACACAGGCTGACGCCTGCCTTCACGTGGGGCCCAGGGAGGGCCCTGCGGCTCCGCTGCTCCTGGCGAAATTCAAAACTCCATTCGCCACATCATGGGGTTTATGGTGTTTATAGGATGATGTGTACAAATGCATTTTTGCCACCCCCAACAACTAAAAAAACCTCACGCCTCATTCTTAATAGCTTCAGTCACCGTAGCTGAACTGTATGCTTTGGAATTTCTTAAAAGACAATCATTCTTATTCGTCGGTCCTCTGACTGTACTGAAATTAGCCCTGGCAATGAGTAACTCAAGGAATTCTGCTCCTGACAGCAACCAAGGGATTTCCTGTTTTGTCCAGATCTTTCTATGTAGCCAGATTCAAAGTGTTCATTTTTCTTGGATATTATAATTTCCTTTTCTCTTTCATTGATCAATGGAAAGGCCATTATTTTCTCTATGTCAAAAATATCTGCACTTTTTTTCTCTCTGAGTGGCAGATGTTGCTGGACTGTGAGAGATCCCAAAGTTTTCAAGGGCTTGATCAAAATTAATGCTGTCTTGATTTTAGAAATAAGTGGTCAGGATTAGTACTATGTTTATATTATTATAACTTCCACATTATCACCCTAAATCTTGCTCCAAGACAACCTTAGCATAAAAATGTAGAATTCCCAACTATATTTATCCTTTAAAAAAATGTGTATCTTTCTAACATATGTCAACCCCAAGGACATAAAATGCTTGTCTCTGAGGAGCAGACTGTAATTGTGTTTAAAAAATACACACCAATAACTCTTGGGTGCATTAGAAAATTCTGCACATTGGTGAAGTATGTGTGCACAAAATGGCCATCCTGTTCTGCAGTCCTTAAAGGTTAAAACTGACATAGATCTGAAATGTTCTAGAACTAAAGCAATCAGGGCTATATTTCCAAGCTAATAGTAAATGATAGTCTTCACAATTTCAGGAAAGTAAATACAGGCTGTTTTGTAAAGTTCCCCTTTTTTTAATCTACATAAGTTACTGCAGTTTTGCCATTCCATTTGCCAACCCAAGCAAATGTGGGTTTGAATATTTATGCCCTAGACTCCATAAGGGTAGAAAATTAGAAATGATTCAGGAAGTAATTTTTTCATTAGTTACCAAGCAGATAGGAAAATGCTGGAAACAATAAAGTGAGGGGGGAAAATCACGACAGAAATAAGGCCAGGAAACTTTCTGGTGCAGACAGCTTCAGACCTCACAGACAGGTCTCAAAGACAGGAGAGCTGGTGTTTGACCCTCCCCAGGGAGCTTCACTTCCCCCTGAGTGAGAAAACCCCACAGCCAGCCCGTCCATGGACTCACAGGTCATGGCTGCATCATCAAATCCATGAGCTACAACTTGGCTCTTTATTTAGGTCCTCTCCTACCACACCATGAAGAGATCATTCTGTCTCTTGGTCTGACCATGAGAATTGCTTTAGGTATTTTAACCTTCCTCATGCTTCATTGCTTCCACGCATGTTGTCCACTTGACGTCCCTCTGGGAGGCAAGTTCTATGAAGGGGAATTTTTTTCATCCCTCAGAACTTCACATCTGCATGGAACACCCCTTCCACCCTGCACATCTGTCAGTCATGGGACACCAGCCCTGAGACACGCCTGCATCACCCCGCAGAGCCCACAACTTGCTTAGCGTGGTTGGTTGCCATGCTGCTCACTCCTCTACTGTCAGACATCTGTGGGGCACTAAGAATTGAGCTATATGATTGCAGAGACACTGGTTACAAATGAAAGCATTCAAAGACACGTTCTGCTGCTTAGCCTGAAACATCATCCAGAGCTGGCTTTATTGAATCTAATTAAGAAAGAAAGAGGAAGAAGAGGAGAACTTCCCAAATCAGTTTGTGTGGGAAAGTAAATTCAGCTTGCGTGGTTCTCTGCAGGGAGGCAATGTCTTTATCACCACAACAGTGATGTCCCCATGGCCACCTGGGCATTTCCAGCAATTCTTCAGCAAATCAGATCACCATGGGCCAAACCAATTAATTGTCACCCAATCAAACCTAAAGACAGAAAAGTCTATCAGTCTAACCCTGCTGTGGACAGCCCAGGATCTGCCTATAGAAATTACCCATTTTAGAGGGAAATGTGAACCAAAGAATGGGGGTGGGGTGTGGTCTTTGGAGTATTCAAGGGCAGCAGAGTAATAAGGCCACAAATGGAAACTGGTATCTGTGCATGTCAACAAGGACATTGCATGCTTTTCATGAGAAGTAGAAATTAAAGGGGACAAAGGTTTTGGAGAAATCTTACTAAGACTTTAGGCTTTGTCTCAAAGGCACTTCCTCCTTGAAGCCCTTCCCGCCATTGCTCACTGCTTGGGCAGCTCTCTCCAGACATGGACTTTCAGAGTATCTTGTCCCTACCTCATCTGTTCATATACTACTTACGTGTGTATTTTATGTCCCTGTCACAGGGGTGCCTCTTGAGATAAGGACTCCACCTTTTTATCTTCATATTTCTAGAGAAGCCTAGCTCAGTGCTCACCATAGAGAGGCCACTCAATAATGTTGGTTGAAATGGATAATAATTTATAATCATGTAAACAAATTTTATGATATTTTAAAATATAAAGATCCCCAAATATGAAAGATAGACTCTAATAAAACAGGTGTTCTTCTCAAACATCATCAATCACTGTGGATTGTATTCCTAGGTATTAACATATGGCCCTGGCCCATTCACTAAGTTCTTGAGACTGTACCACAAAGGTCACTTTCCCCCTCCTCAGTCCCAGCAATACCAAACAGAAAAAGAAAGAAAATGCTATAGTTTGAATGTGTCCCCTCCAAAATTCAGGTGTTGAAACTTAATGGCCAATGTGATGGCATTAAGAGGTGGGGACTTTAAGGGGTGAATAGGTCATGAGGGCTCCTCCCCTCCTGAATGAGATTAAGGCCCTTATAAAAGAGGCTTCAGACATCTTTGGCTCGATTTCCCTTCCGCCTTCTGCCCTGTAAAGACACAGCTTTCCTTCCTCCCCTCTGGAGGGTGCAGCAACAAGTTGTCTTTGAAGCAGAGAACAGCACTTATCAGACACTGAACCTGCCAACCCTTGATCTTTGGACTTCCCAGACTCCAGAACTGAGAAAAGACAAATTTCTGTTCTTCATAAATTACCCAGTCTCAAGTATTTTGTTATAGCAACACAAACGGACTAAGACAAACTGACAGACTGACAACACTATGTCACTGGGAGGATCAGATGCATCTTTACAAAGAGAGGTTCTTCTGCTTCCAGAGACTAGACAGCAACATCAGCTGGTGAGAGGGATGTGTGGCCCTGAAGGAAGGAATGAAGGCCTGAGAGGGTTACCTGGGGGCTGGAAAGAAGCTGACAATACCAAACAGACAATGTTATGCTGCTGTCCAAAAAACTCCACTAGTCACTTACACAATCGACCAGGTGAAATAACTTCACATCAAAGTCATGGAGTCAGATCCTCACCAGTGCCTACCTGCAGATGATAAATGTGTGCCTCTACAACATATTTCCACACCCTTCTTGTGTAGCATATTGAACTTATAAACATTAGGCTTGGCAGGACTGTGAAGTTTAGTCAAAAGACCTATCACTGGCCTCTCAGGCCAAGAAACACAATTAAGGTGTTCTGTGTGCATCCCAATTCACAACTGGGATGTGGGGTGATTGAATTGCATTTCCAAACTTTATCCTTGATTACATGTTTCCAAAATAAATATATGTATATTGTATGTATTGTTTGAGAACTAAATTTAACATAAAGAATAGACATTAATTATCCAGACTAGACCAATTTCATGAAAGAAATGTACAACACTTAGTCATGTGTAGGCTGCACAGCTCTCACCTTAAAGTGTTCTATTTACCATTGATGACCTTGACTTGTAGTGCAGCTTTTATCCTGCATAAATCACTTACTTGGAGCCATCCCTCCTAGCCACACTCCTTGGTTTGACCTCTTTTCTGTCACTGAGTTGGCAGGATACAGGTGGCACTTATACTGTTGTTTTACCCCCACTTTGGCAGATGGCAAATGCATGTGGTCTTCATTTAACTGTCAGCATAGATTATTCACCAGGGAGTAGTTCTTGAAGACATAGCTTCTATACATCAGATGCGCCCAGTGCTTCACAAAACTAAGGACTATTTAAATAGCAGGGCTCATTTTTCTTGAAAAGTAGCTTAGTGGCCATCTTTTATTAATTGAGTATGTCCTTGGAGTCTTGTCTCCCATATCAAACAGCTTATCAAACTTTTTCCATCTTCAAAAGTAACTCCATTGAATTAAATTTCTCCATCCCATCATACTTGCAGAAATTATAGTGTGTCCATTTCTCTAGATGTCCTAAATTTTACACCTATCTTAAGGAAGTCCATTCTAGACCTGTGAACCTGGACTGCATTTCCTTTCCCACCCCAATTATGGTTTGAATTGCATTTGGGGGGTGGTGCTTTGGAACAGCATTGAGATCCTTTGTAATCTAGAATCCACAGGACCTCCTTGCTGCACTGACATAGGATGGGCATTGGGCACACATCACTCACTGTTCCTTTATGAGGATGCTGGACATACTGGGGGACTCGGGGACCTTCTTTCTACTCTTAGTGTCAGAGGGGTAGTGCTCCTTTGGAGCACTTGTATTGCTTTTATTTAAGGGACTGCCTTTTTTTTAATGGACCAAATTTCATTCCTTGCATTGTCCAGTAGTCAATTTGGAAATAAATTTGTGTGTGTCCTCCCTCATCTTCATAGTATGCTATGCAGCTTATACCTTTAAAAACTCTCTTAGATCTTTCTTAAAACCTGGTGGGGTCTCAACAAAGACACTAATGGTTGAACAGCCTGTTATCATTAATAGTTACTTACGTGCAAATGCCGTTTGGTTGGAATCCCTACTCTGCCACCCACTGACTCCTGACCTTGAAAATTTCACTTTACCGGCTCTAGGTTTCACATCTACTTTATTTGCAAAATAAAATAAAGTAAAGCTATACAGTAAATACCTCACAGGTTTGTTATAAAGAGTAAATAAATTAAAATAGCAAAAGTTCTGAGCATGTTGGCTAATGTGTTAAATGAATCAGCGAATGTTGGAGAAAATGAATTTTAGGCAAATCATATCTCCCCCTTTTCCTTTGTTTGCTTTTACTGATATTGGTTTCTTCATTTATGCATTTCTTTCCTTTGGTTTTTCTTTCTCTTGAATCACTTAAGTGTCTTTCCTGTACCTGCTAGTAACGACACAGATATTAAACACATACACACATCTCAGATCTCAAGTACCACAAGGAGAGAGAAATGTGCAATTACAATACAGCATGATAAGCTACAGAGTGGCTTTTTTATTCGTCTGATAACAAATACATGGGCACAAAACAGCAGTGGGGAAAAGAAGGAAATGGTTACCTCTATCTGAAGGTGGAGCGGGTCAGAAAAGTTTTCACTAGGGAATCGATATTTGTTCTGGTTCTCAAGTTCAAGCAGAGTTTTCCTCTTGGGCAGAGGAAATGACATAGGCAAAGGCATGCTGTTTAGTGGGGCTACTAAACAGCACGGCCCCCCT
Organism: Daubentonia madagascariensis; assembly: GCA_023783475.1. NCBI lineage: Eukaryota > Metazoa > Chordata > Mammalia > Primates > Daubentoniidae > Daubentonia > Daubentonia madagascariensis. The sequence goes on along the minus strand of JAKFHU010000901.1, from coordinate 32,237,271 downwards.
CGGAAAGCTGAGTGGCTCGATGCTGCTAGAGCAAGGGGTGTGAGTAGGCCAAGAGACAGGATGAGGCGGGGAGGCAGCCAGCCAGCCCCGAGGAGCGCTTTGGACACATGAAGGAGTGCACCTTTACCCTGCAAGCTCTGGGGAGCTTGCACCCAGCCCAGGACCCTGCTCAGTCAGGTCTCAGTGAGTGTTTCAGGATGATAAGGACTGTTGAAAGCCATCTCCCCAAGTAGGACCAACGCGGCCTGTTGGTAAGACAAGGCTGAATTTATTCTCTGCCACAATAAGGGAAGACACCATCTCTGCGAAGCACTGGGTCTCAGAGGGAGGAAAGCAAGATCAGAATTTGTTGAGAATTGAAAAGCGGGTTTAAGGAAGGTCTTTCAACACAGCAATTTGGTGAAGATTGGGTAAGGATTCAGATACAAAAGTCATGGATTTGTGTGAATGACCAGGTGAGGATTTGGATGTGAAACATTGTACCTAAGGACTGAAACTTTTTGATGCTATCCATTGAAGAGTTAGTGGATTTTAAGGAAGTTCCTATAACGAATTATCATACCATTTTACTGGGCAGACAGTCCAGGAAAGGTAGAGAAATGCCAATGAAGCACTGAAAATAAAAAAGTCCTGTTAATGTAGACACTAAGGGGAGACTTTGTTCTCCGTGTCCAGGCAGAATGTGGGGTAGACAACGTTGGTTCTCATTACATTGACCTTTATATGCCCGGGAAATTTCTTCTCATATTCATGCTGCCCAGTCTATTCTGGAAAATATCAGGGTATGGGGCAATTGAGAGGAAAGAGTTAGCTTGACCTGTCCTAACTTTTGCATGCCCAACAGAGTGGCTCTTTAAAAATGCATATTTTATTAAAGGTAATTATCTCATTTATAATTAAAAAAAGTTATTTGTGTTATTAAAAGCAAAAAAAAAATGATAAAAATTTTCTAATTTGGGGCTGAAAACTAAATGTAAACTGTTGTACAGTATGGCATTATACAAACCATTTGCAATACTAATTATCTGAAAGAAAAATAAAAACTTTAATCTATCTGAATATTTCTAAATATCCAGATGTAGGAGGTTTAGAGAAAAAAATTTACATTTTTCATTGTTCATTTCAATGTTTTTATATCACATAGATACACACTTATGATAGAAAAAAATATTATTACAAATGAACTAAATCAGAATCCAGTTACAGATAGAAAAATCTGTAAAAAGATTTAAATTTGTGGTAGATTGATTAATGATATGCTTCCTTACACATTTTATTTTGCTAAATTTTGTCATACTTTACTCAACAAAGAAGTTACCAAGCACAGAAAATTGAACACAAATATCTCAAAACCTGGCATGGGACCCAGGTAGCTTCAGATACAAGACGTATGGTACAACTGGATATTTCAAACACATTTTCCAAATCAGATAGCAATGCAGCAAAGCCTGCATGTCGTGTGGTGCATCACAACACGGGCTGCAGTGTAGGGAAGACAGCCTGGCGTCTCTAGGGGAGAATCCTTCCTCGCCTCTTCTGGCTTCTGGTGGTCCCAGAAGCTTGGCTTGTGCCACATCCCTCCAGTCTCTGCCTGCATCTTCACATAGCCATCTCGTGTCTGTCCTTGTGTCTTCTCTTCTTAAGGACAGAGCCATTGGATTTAGGGCCCACCCTAAGCTACTATGACCTCATCCTAACTTGGTCCATCTACAAAGACTATTTTCAAATCAGGTCACATTCTGAAGTTCCAGGTAGACAGGAATTGGTGGGGGGGCAGTGGCAAGGGGTCACTATTCAACTCAGGACACCCATGCATGTGTCAGTGTCCATGCTTCATGAGATCCACATCAGAGAATTTAAGAGAGAAAGATGGTGATTTAGAACCAGAGAAAGTGTTGTGGAGGAGGATTAGGGTTAGGGGAAAAGGTCCACAGGAGGCTTCACCCCTTCCTTCAAGGGACGTCCCAAAGCTATAATCCTGGAAGGCATGAGCCAGGAGAACAGTAAAATAAGCAGGGACAGATCTAGGATTTGGAAACCGAGTTACTGGACAAATTCTGCCAAGCCTCCTCTTCCTTGGCCCCAGGAGGTTATTCCTGGGCTGCCCAGAAGGTCCCAGCGGTGGCCTCGAGGCTCTCAGCTGAGAACAGGGCACAGCCTTCCTGGGCCACAGCTCTGACCCCCCAGCACAAAGGCTGTGTCCAACCTTAGGGTGGAGTGGTAGGGACTGTGTTCAGTGTGAAACATGCATGAAACAGACAAGCATATTAAGCATAAAATGACAAATAAGAATTGAAAACATAACAACATACATGTAATTAATGATGCTTTTTAAGGATCATATTCCATGCCTAAATACAGAGTATTTTAATAAAAATCATTTGTCTTTTCCTCTGCCCTCCAAAATGCCTCCATGATGGGGATTTTGGCAGCATGTTAGTCTTATTTCCACTACCAAATGATAAAAGACCCATGGAAAGGTAATGAAAAAAAGCTGAATGGATAGAACGAGCTTGGAAACCGTGACCAATGAGTCGTCAATCAATAATACAACTTGTTAGTCATGGAAACATAGAACTATGTGACTTCTATAAAGTACTCACTTCCTTCATTTAAAAAATATTTTCCAGCACAAGTAACAATATTGTAATTTTTTTATTAGGGAAAAATGTTAACATTTCACTAAAACTCCTAAGTCTTGTAAAAAAAAATCTGCTTCAAATTCCAGCTTTGTGGAAATTATTAAATGTTTCTATTAGTGTAAAACAATGAGTGGATTCATTTGATTTAATTTTCTTTCCATCCCAGTGTCCTTCTTTCTGAAACCTTCGTTCCACCCTCATTTTAAGTCCTTCCCTCCCTTTTTGGGTCACGAGTCTGTCTCTGAGGGGGACTCTGTCACTCCCTTCTCTGACGCCTCACAGCTCTTGCCACTCAGAATTCCAGCCTCCTTGCAGGCCTGCCCTTCGTCAGATACGAACTTCATGAAGTTCCTCTCCTTAGTGTTCCTGCCCCTAGTGCAAAGCACAAGGCAGGTGTGACTGAGCGTCCCGCGATTAGCTCAGATTACGCCCAAGACATTCTCACACACCCCCCGGCAAACCAGACACACGAGGCTTCCCCCGGCTTCCTCCATGCTGTTGCTTCCTCAAGTGGCACCCTTCCCTCAGCAAAGACCTACACTGTCTTCAAAGCCCGGCGCAGATCCTACGTTCTTCCCAAGAGATTCCTTCATCCTCACTGTATGATTTTGCTAGGGCTTCCCTAAAAAGTAGCACACACCAGGTGGCTTAAACAACAGAAATTTCTTGCCTCACAGTTCTGAAGGCTGGAAGTCTGAGGTCAAGGTGCAGGCAGGGCTGGTTCCTTCTGAGGCCGTGAGGCAGGGATCCGTTCTGGCCTCTCTCCCTGGCAGGTGGCCACCTTCTCCCTGCATCTCTTCAAATCCTCTTCCCTCTGTACGAGTTTGGGTCCAAATCTCCTCTTTTCATAAGGACACCAGTCATATTGGATAAGGATCCACTCTAATGACCTTATTTTTTTAACTTAATGACTCCTTTAAAGGCCTAATCTCCAAATACAGTGGCATTCTGAGCACCAAGAGGTCGGGACTTCAACATACAAATGTGGAGAGGGGACACAGCACAACCCACAGCGCCCCCCTCACGCCCTAAAGTGTGATTTCTTTCATCGTTGAAACCCCACAGTACTTGCATCTAAGTCTGTCTGTTGGAGGGACTTAATTACCCTTTAAAGACCCTCTGTCACTTCCTAGAGGGAGCCACACTTGGGTGTAGTACATAGTCCACCCTAGATTTTCTTCCAAGTTTTTCACTTCTTCTGGTTTCAAAATTGGGTCGGAAGTTCCTCTACATGGCACACAACGTGTTTGTTCTTTGCAAGCTCCAGCCCTTTAAATTTTGCATTATTGTTTCCTGGAAAGCAGGGCTAACTGCACCCGGTTTCTAGGCGTTCCCCGGGACATACAGCCAGAGGCCTGCGGTAAAAAATGTCCGGTGGGTTGAGACCCTTCTGTGGACAGGTCTGAACGGCAACCATTTAAACCTTCTTTTTAAATTTTTTTCTTCTTACTGAGAAGGATCATACAGAATCAACTCACTAAAAAAGAACTGTCATAAAATCTCACACCATTGACTTGTAAATGGAATCGAATCTGTAGAGTCTACATAATGACACCATCAGAAAGGAAAGCTCCCGCGCTCATGCAACAGACGAGATACGAAACGACTACCGTGGCAGACGGACGCCCCGGAGGTATTTTGCTCTATTCTACTCGCTGCGTTTATATCCCCACTTTCTCTAATTTTAGTTATTTTTTTCCTCAGGTCTCAAGACAGGAGCAGAAAGTGTTTTTTTCCTTCCTAACAAATCACCTCATACAGAAGTCAATAATATGAATACATAACGTCTCTGGGGTCAGTGCTAGGGCTTTATTAAAACTGATTTTTCAAAGTGCATTTCTGTCGTTACTGCGGGGAAACCCTCCAATCAAACGCCTCGCGCCCCAGCCCCCGCCTGCGCCACGTGGGCGCGAAGGAAGGAAACACGGGACAGGGACGGAGGAGACGCGCCGCCCGGGCTGAGCCCCGCAGGCCGGGTTGTGCTGGGGCAGGAAACGGGGGGACAGTCTCCCTCAGTTCCTTCCAGAAGGTTCCCCCAACCCCCCCCCCCCCCGCAGCTGCCACTTCCCTGAAGATCAGTGACGACCAAAGTAATGAGAAGACGCTCCTCCCGGGACTCTCACGGCCCCACCTGAAGCCGAAGCGCTGCCGCACGAGGCGCAAAGTCGCCCGGAGCGCGGACACGACGCTGCGCGTTCGCTGCCACCGGGCTCTGTCTGCGCAGGCGGCGGGGACGGCGCCGGGCCCACGCCCAGACCCTCGTCCGGGCCCGGCAGCCGCGCCGCGCAGCCGGTTCCTGCAGAGCCGCCGCGACGGCCCAGGGCGGCCCGTGCGCCCGGTGCCCCGGGCCTGCGCCTCGCACGTGGCCGCCGGGCTGGGGGGGCGCCCGCGGGGACAGCCCTTCCCCGGAGCCGCCGCGCGTCCCGCAGGCTCGTGTCGCCCGGCGGCGGCGGTGCGGGGACACTGCGGGCAAACGACTCCCGGGAAACACGGGAGCATCCGTCCGCACGGAGCCGCGTAAACCAGGGAGGAAACGCGGGCAGGGAAGTGTGTGAGGAGCCGCGAAGAAGGCTCAGCCACAATTTAAAAGAATAAACAAACACACACACAGAAACTAAAAACTGCCCGCAGCGTAGAAAGGCACACACAAGGTGATCGGCCCTCCCTGCGGCCCCCTCGTGCCTAACCTGCCCGGCAAGCTTTATTCAGCGCAGGTGGCACCTTCCTTATGTGTGTGCGCTGGACCTTTCTTTGTTTGACAGGGTTTAAGGATCTTTTGTTTCCTTTTGTAATTTTCCAGGGAGGTTGCAGGAAAAAAGAAAAGGCCTATGTGCCCTAAAATGAGCTTGTATAATGGGCATTTCTCTTTACCTCCAATAACCTTTTTTTCCTAGCGTAAAAGCAACATGTGTTTTTTGTGCAAAATTTGAAAAACAGAAAAATATAAAGAAAATAAATATCATCCATAATTTTTCCTCCCAGAAATAGCCATAGTTGTATTCTAGAGTATTTATTTCTATGCGTATTATAGTTAATCCAAAAGAAAAACAGAGGTAAAGATCCATACAATTGTATTTTATAAAGTTGGGATCACATGTGTGTACTACTGTATACTGTGTTTTTATTTAATGTTATGTTGTGAGAATTTTAATATGGCACGGGTAGTTTTGGAAAGCATGATTTTTAACATCTAAAAATATTTTTTAAATTTTTATACCATAATTTTCCCATTTCTCTGTTCTTGGATATTCAGATGGTTTGTAATTTTCTCTCATAAATCATGCTCCAGTGAGCACCCAGTACGTAAATCTTTTAACATGTTTCTGGTCATTTCTTCAGGATACATTCCTAGAAATGAGAGTATTGAGTCAAAGGGAGTAAACCTTCCTAAGGCAACGTCTGCATGTGGCGAGTTTGTCCTCCCTCCCACCTGCGTGAAAACATCCATCTCGCTGTTCCCTCGCCAGCATCAAGCATTACACCTAAAAATTATAAGCAGATATGCCTTTTTGATAGGTGAAAAACACTATATTTTAATTAAATTTGGTACAAAAGGGGTTGCATGCTTTTATTATATATTTGTGTTCAGTTTGAATTTCTGTTGCAAATTGTGTGTTGCTATCTTTAAAAAAAGGGTGTTAATATTAATATTTTTTCTTGCAGATTTGGAAGTGTTCTTTGTATTAATAAGGTTAATAGAGATGTTATTGTCATCTAGGCTGCATTTTTTCAGTTTCTAGGTTGTCTTATAATTTTGTATGTGACATTTTAATATGTATTTTTATATATTTTATAGTATATAAATATTTTATATATTTATAATAATATTTCAAATATTATTGATGATATAAATTCTTATAGAGTTAAATCTGGTACTCAATTTACTTTTTATTCATTATATTTCATTTATTCTTTGGAATTTCTTCACCATCTCCAAGTAATTTTATAGATAATCAACAAAATATTTTTTATTCCTGCGTATTTTTTAATATTTAACTAATTAACCTATTGAAAACTTATTTCACTGTATATAGCAATGTGAGACTCTAACTTGTATTTTTTCCAAGTAACCAGTTTATTAAATAGTAGCACAATTGACTGAGCAATCCACATTTCCACATGGTTTACAATACTTTCTTTACCACATTCAAAAATCTTATGCACCTCAAGGTCTTTTTCTGGGCAATATAGTCTATTCTACAAGTGTGTTTGTATATTTTTGTACTATTAACAAACTTTGAAAATTATTTTAGCTTTACAATATAATTTATAACATATGCTATATATTAATATAATATATACACTATAATACAATAGCTTTATAATATCTGATAGGTCATTACCCATCATAATTCTTTTTTGCATTTTGAAAATCATTTTTACAAAATGGTGCAGACATTTTGGAATGGTTTGTCAGCTTCTTCCAGCGTTAAAAATAAACTTATCATATGACCCAGCAATTCCACTCCTAAGTATCTGCCCAAAAGAAATGAAAGTATATGTAGGCACAGACTTGTGTGCAAATGTTTATAGCAGCATGATTCATAACAGCCACAGAATGGAAACAACCCAAATGTCCATTCAACTAGAATAAATGAACAAGATGCAGTATAGTCAAATAATGGAAAATTATTCAGCAGTATAAAAGGAGGAAGTTCTGACACATACTACAACACAGATGAACCTGGAAGACATTATGCTAAGTAAAAAAAGCCAGACACAAAAGGTTGCATATTGTATGATTAGGTTTATATGAAATATAATATAGAATAGGGAACTCTATAGAGATAGAAAGTGGATTAGTAGCTGCCAAGGGCCGGGCTGGTATCACACAGTGACTGAAAATGTGCATGACGTTTCTTTGTGCTGTGATGGAAGTATTCTAAAGCTAGATTATGATGATTGTTGCACAATTTTGTAAATTTACTAAAAATCATTGTATTGTACACTTAGAACAAGAGAATTTTATGGCATGTAAATTATACCTCAGTAAAACTGTGAAAAATCATTTTCACTATTTATTCTTTCAGATTATTTTAGGATAATTTATTGAGTTTTCCAAACAATACCATCACTATTCCACTAAAATTTGAGGAAGATTGTTACATTTACACTGATAATTTGGTATCAAGAAACATAATATGCATTTTCATTTCTTAAACTCTCTTTGTGTTGTTAATTAGAGTCATGTTCTTCATTTTTTTCACTAAGTCTTTTCTTAAGGTGAGAACTGCTCATTTCCTTTTGATTAATATTATAACTTTTTGCCATAAATATTGCAAATTTATTATTACAGTATATAGAAAAATATTTTATATTTATTTAACCTTACATTACTTTGCTTAATTTAAAACTTTTTTAGATTCATTTGGTATTGCAAGTATATAATTGCAGGAACTTCAAAAAATTATTAAGTCTCATTCTAATAATAATTTTTCCTTCCTGTGCACTGGCTAGAATTTCCAGCACCGATTAGAAGAATAATATTGTACCAAATAAAATTGCCTTATTCCTGATTTTAAAGGATTTTTTCCAGTGTTTCACCATGAAGTATAATGTTGACTTTGGGTTTTGTTTTGTTTTGTTTTCTATTTTGAAATAACTATAGTTTTACAGAAAGTTGCAAAAATAGTAGAGAGAGGTTTAGTGTATCTTTTGCCCAATTTACCCCATTGGTGGCATCTTATGCAGCTCTGGTGCAATGAGAAAGCCAGGAAATTGGCACGGGTACAGTGGGTGTGTTTAGCTCTATGCCATTTATCATATGGGTAGACTTATGTAAACACCACTGCAATCAATATATGGAACTGTTCCATCACCAAGATCTTCCTCGGCCTCCATCTTTATTGTGAAACCATCCAGCTCCCAACATCCCTAACCCCTGACACCCACTGATCTGTTCTCCACCTCTGGAACCTGGTCATTTCAAGAATGTTATATAAATCACATACCATATAGCATGTGACCTTTTGAGATTGGCTTGTTTTACTCACCATAACACCTTTGAGATCCATCCATGTTGTTATACATATCAATAATTTGTTTTTTTCTTATTGCTGTAGTATTCTATGCCATAGACTTACTATAGTTTGTTTGGTCATTCACCTATAGGAAATTTTAGTTGTTTTTTAGCTATTGCAGATAAAGCCACTGTGAACAACCATTGCATGGTTTTGTGTAGACATAAATTTTCATTTCTCTGGGATAAATGGCCAGAAGGATGATTGCTGGGGCATATAATAAGTATATGCTTAGTTTTTTAAGAAACTGCCAAACTGTTATAAGAAATCCAGTTTCTTTGCATCATTGCCAGCATTTGGGACTGTCATTTTGTTTTATTTTAGCTGTTCTAATAAGTATGTAGTGATTTCTCATTGTGGTCTTAATTTGGATTTGTCTAATGGTAGTGATGTTGAAAATATTTTCATGTGCTTATTTGCCATATGTACACTGTCTTCAGTAAATGTCTCTTCATATCCTTTGCCCATTTTCTTATTGGATTGTTTGATTTTTACTGTTGAATTCTGAAGAGTTCTTTCTGTATGCTAGATGTGAGTCCTTTTCCAGATATGTGATTTGCAAATATTCCTTCCAGTCTTTAGCTTGTCTTTCGATCTTCTTAACAGGGTCTTTTGCAGAGCAAACCTTTTTGATCTTGATGAAGTCCAATATATGGATCATTTTTTCCTTTTATGGATGTGTTTTTGGTGTCATGTTTAAGGACTCTTGATCAAGTTCTAACCTGGAAGATTTTGAATTATGTTTTCTAAAAGTTTTATAGCTTTATGTTTTACATGTAAATCTATTCTCCATTTTGAGTTAATTTTTGTGTATGTAAGGTGTGAGGTTTAGGCTGATGTTTATTTTTTGCCTATTAAAATCCAATTGTTCCAGCAACATTTGTTGAAAATGCTTCCTCCCTTGGATTGCTTTTACATCTTTGTCAAAAATCAATTGGTCTTAATGTGTGGGGGTATTTCTGTTTCTCTTTTGTTTCGTAGATCTATGTGTCCATCCCTCCACCAACACTACATAGTTTAGGTTACTGTAACTATGTAATAAGTATTAAATTGTGGTAGAATGACTCTTTGAAATGTATTCTTCTTATTCAACATTGTTTTTACTATTCTAGTTACATTGTTTTTCCATATAAATTTTAGAATAATCTTGTCTTTATCTACAAAAAAATCTTGCTGGGATTTTGATATGAATTTTGTCAAACCTATACATCAATTTGGGGAGAATTGACATCTTTACTATGTCAAGTATTCTAATCCATGAACACAGTATCTCTCCCTGTTTATTTAGGTCTTTGATTCCTTTTATTAATGTTTTATAGATTTTAGCATAGAAGGTATGCACATGGTTTTTCTTAGATTTACAACTAAATATTTTATTCTTATTAAGAAACTATGAAAGGAATTATACCTTTCATAGTACTTGCTTTCCAAGTACATATTGCTAGTATACAGAAACCTAATTGGTCTTTGTCTTATGGTCTTTATCCTGCAACTTTGTTGAACTGACTCTTCACGATTTCAATTATTTTAAATTTTCTGGATATTTTTATGGCCCAGGACATAATATATCTTGGTATATGTTTTGTGGTCACTTGAAAACAATATGTATTCTGCTGGTTTGGGATAGATTATTCTATAGATATAATTAGATATTCTGTCAGTATAAATTAGTTAGTGGTATTGTTGAGTTCTTTTATATGCTTGCTGTTTTTCTGTTTGGTTGTTCTACTTAGACTGTCTCTATAAATTGCACTACTCTGGCTATTTTATATAAGTGGAATCATATAGTGTTTGTCCTTTTGTGACTGGCTGATGTCATTTAGCATAATGTCCTAAAGATTCATCCATACTGTAGCAGGTGTCTGAATTTCCTTCCTTTTTAGGGCTGGATAATATTCCACTGCCTAGTTATGAGGTTTTGTCTTTTCCGTTTCTTTGTGGGAACTTTAATAGCATAATGGAAGATGCTGAGTTGCCAACGGCTAACAAGGCACCATTTTAACCCAGAAGTCATGATGATGTTTCATTATGCTTCAATGAACTGAGGATTTTAAAAAAGGTAGTCCTTTTACCAAAATCAATTTCACCAAGCAATAGAACAAATAAAGGAACTAGTGAACTCCATTTTTGATAGAAGGATCATTTATATTACATAAATCAGATTAGTCACTCTGTTTTGCTAGAAGATAACTTATAGAAAATAGTTTGAAATTCTATATCATTTACATGGTAGACTAAAATAAACCCATCCATTACCATCTACTGAGTTTTTACATAATTAATTAAAAGATTCTTAAAATAAACATTATTGTCATTATCATTCACTCCTAGATTTAATTATTGACCTATAAAGTTAAAAATTTGAACAGGCAAACAATTATAGGGTGCAAAGGTGTAAACATCTCAAGAGAAGCTATCATTTATTACATGTATACATATTAATTAAGAGTCACTAAATAAATACTTTCTCTCTTGAACATATTGAACAGAAAGACAATCAGAGACAGACCGGGGGAAGAGGAAGAAGAGAGGCAAGGAAAGGGTAGGAGGGAGGGACAGAGAGAGAATCTCCCACAGGTTGACCCTGCAATATCAATTTCCCACCAGAAGTGAGGTCACCTCAGCTGAGGAATACATCCTGAGGAGCGTCCAGGTACGTACTGATGGGTGAAGGATGAAGTTTCAGTTTTCAGTCTATGAATGCCCTGGGACTTAGAGGTTTAAGCCACCTCGTTAATGTTTTGTTAACTTTATTTTTGGCCTAGGAGTGAAATTTTTTTTCATTTGTTTCTGATGTTCACTTAACAGAGACAGAGAATGAGAAATTTTCCTGAGGTGAGAAGGACATTTGAGACAGTGTAGACAAAAGACTATTCCTAGTCAAAAGACCATCCAAGACACAAAGACAGAAGCTACAGGCCATCGCTCAAAATGGAAGAGAGATTTTAAAAGCCCTGATTATCACAGGAACATGCATTTGAGGACCTTCCACAAATATAATTCAATCTGAAAGGCTTTTTCAAGGTTAATGAACATCAGTGAAAGTTATAAATTAGATGTTTTTAAAATGTAAACTTGACTATTTTTAATCAAGCTAAAAGAGCTATTTCAATTTCTTATGAAAATGCATGCTAAGATGATCTTAAGTCCAGAGTAATTTGAACATCTAAATTTGCACAAGGCACTCTCCCTATTGTAGTATTTAACATGACCACCCTCCATCAATCCTCCACTAATTCTTCATTAATAATCTCTGCACTCACATAACATGGCCATACTCATAGAGTGATGACCTCAGTTCACGCCAAAACTGACAATCTTAACGCAGTGTTTGGGTTAGGAAATGAGTTGGTCATAAAGTACAGAAACTAGGTGAAACCAGAAATCTATATTTTCCTTAACTCACCTCAAAAAGACGAGTTGGTTTTCTTAAAATTTTACTGGCATACCATTTGAGTTTGTTTGGGGATGGTTATTTCATTTTGGTTGGATCCCCTACCCCACCCCGTGTTTCAAGCCATGTTCTGAGTAAAGAGAACTTCAGAGGTAAGGGAAATATCTTCTTAAGTCAGAAATGTGGGTTTTTCATGAGACCTCTATCTTGTTGATATTCCTTGATTTTGTAAATTGGATAACTTCATATAATGTGAAAATAATTATGGAGATAATAATTCAAGGCATTTGCAGAAGAATATCTCTGCTCTTAACCTTGTGGAAATTAGTCTCTACAATAGTTAGCCGAGTGCTGGCATCTTATTTACCATATGATATTGTTGTGAGGATGAAACAAGAAAATACTCATTAAAACACCTAGCAGAGACTCTTAGCTGGCATATAGCAAGTGCTTAAGAAATGTTTCTTAGTTTGTTTGCTGTTTTATCATCTTTGCTAGGAAAAGGTTATGGGTCAGTTGAAAAAATGCCACTACATGCGTGGAATAATAGTGCCTATATATATATGTATATATAAAAAAATGAAATGTTAAAACTATGATAAAACTAACTGCTAAAATATCTGCTACAGATAATACAGTCATGATTGAGTTCAATTTAATCACTATACATTTACTCTCTACTACATTGAAAGCACAGGATTAATGGCCATATCGACATATGATGCGTGTTCCATTCCACCATGTTACTGCAAAGGTAATGGAGACCACTAAGGGGGCTTATTGTCACCCAAAGTTTCCATAACATAAAATCTGCTTCTAAGATGAACCATTTAATTATCACTGCCAATTTTCCTTTCTCCAGCAAATGTTAGGAAAGTTTAAAAATTAATGGTTAAAAAAATTTATTTGCAAAAAACAGTATTTCATTTACAGAAATGTAAAACAGCTTTTGAAATCCATGTTCCTGCCCTCTTTTTTTCAGCATGCAAACCCATAACACTAAAACATCCTAACTGATTTTATTTCTACACTTTGTTAAAGTGATTTAATCCCAAGCTGGGACCTCATCTGCCCAATATTTAACCCACAGAAAACTTTACCAGCCTGGTTTTGAACTCACAGAAACAGTAGCTTTTAATGGAAATGCTGACAGACCCTTAAGTGTAGCAACGTGAATGGCACCAGTGATAATAAATATGAGGAGTGATTCCCAAACCGAAGACGGGCAAATAGTTACACAGCTGCTACAGGAATAGCAAGATAGAATTAAAAAAAAAAAAAAGAAGAAAAGAAATTAAATGAAATGGATATTAGCTGGAAACATCTGTGTTCACCACAGAGCAAAATGCATATTCAGCAGCCAGTTTATTGGCTCTTTAGAGGATGTGAACGGTGCGTTGTAAATAATGACCCGCCTGTAATAAATTCCCAGTAAAAAAGAGAGGTGCTCTGTGGCTTCCTCCCACAATTCACATCTCTGGGTCCCTGCTGTGAGTGATGATCCACAGCAGCCGCAAATTCCTGTTTTCAAAATGCTATTGTATACTCCAGGGCTTTCATTAGGTTTTGCACTAGCTGGGGAAATTTAAAACTTGAGAGAGGGACGGGGCGGGGGCGGGGGAGAGCTGCTGTCCGTGCTGACCGAGTCTGGCACCCAGTCGGTGGTGGGGCTGGACAGGACAGGCGGCTGCGCCTTCCACACCACCCCGTTGCCTCCCATCCTTCTTCCTCCTGGAAACCCATAATGAAAGGACAGAGCGAGGATCAGTAACCTCCTGATGCGATGTGAAAGAAAAAAGACAAGCTGAAGGTCTTTGCGGCTGACTTCTGAGAGGCAGTTGGGAAACAGCTTGGAGATTCAGGGCACCACAGCGAATTGGTTCCACGAGGAACCTGCACCTGCCATATCTTTCTGGAGTGAAATGTGCCGACTGCTTCATCTGCAGAGTTCCAAAGCTTGGATAGCCCATAAAGATTTAGCATCGTGCTAATTATAGGTTCAAAATATATCTGTTGAATATATATACCATGACGAAGGCATAGTGTTTGGTCTTATGGTTATAAATACTTAACGGGGAAATTGTCTGGATGAAAGTAGTTTCCTCTCAACCCATGTATCAATACAAAGAAATGAAAGTCCTTGCCCGTGCCGGTGAATTTCTGTGACTCAACTTAATGTGCATGGTGCTGTTGCTGGCCTGTTGAGACTGTGGGTGTGCTGGACGAGGCTAATCCTCATACCAGGCCTTGCACCTTCAAGACACAGTTTTATATTCCATCTGCATCTTTCTAGCCAAATGATCGTTTCACAGCTGCAAAGTGCACTAATGACAGGAGCTGTTGGCTGAGACTCAAAGTTCCCAGTGTTCTGAGTGCGCAGGAAGCACGTTGTCTGGTAGCCACCTCTGTTCCTGTGTAGGGACAAAAGCTGGATGTCCCCACTGGCTACAGAGGTGCCAAAGCCTGGGGTGGAGCCCACCCCTGTCTGTATCCCACCAATTCCTACTGAAAACAGGAGGTACCTGACAGTCCCAGACCTGCATCCTCAGGCGGAACAATAAACAAAGCCATGTGAAAAGGACTAATTTCAATTAAGAGAACTAGATATGTGTTATCACCAGCTCCAAATCACACCAAAATATATTTTGTGTATTTCCTTCCTGGAGTCTTAGTTAGATCTCTACTCACTGATATCCACAGATAGCAAATGTATTCAAGTCATTTTCTGATATGAAAAAAAAAACGGTTAATCCAAATTCTTTCCATGTTTTCTCTGTCTTTCCAAATAAACGAATCCCTTTCAAACAAGTGCATGGCTAGAACCACTGAAAGCTTCTTTTTTAAAAAATATTCTGTTGAACAACCTTCTATAGAGATCTTAGGATAATTTCCAGTAATTTTATTCTTTTCAAGGATGTTCTAGAATATTGCAAGGCAGCAGTAAAAACAAAGAAACAAAGCAGCAAGCATGCTTCGTTTGGCACCACGCCATTTCCTACCTTTTGGAGTCTGTAGGAGCAGGGAGCAGGCAGAGGCACCCAGCGCAGCCTGAGTGCCCTGCCCTCTCTGTTTGGGCACAGCCAGGTGAGGCCAGCAGCAGGTCCTAGGGGCCTCGCTCACTACCCTGAAGACTCGCTGCTCCTCATGAGGCATGGCTGGAGTGGGGACAAAGTGAATTCCCCAGGGGCAATCGGACTGTGGCCCACGGCAAAATTGGGACATGTTTCTTTAAAAAAAGAAACATCCCTGTGAGAATGAATTAAAGAATTGAGGAAAAGTCTTCTCATTCTGGAAGGAGAATGGCATATTCTCAATATTAGTTATTAAATGAATCAATCAACCCATTCATTTAAGCTATTACTGGATACCTATTAAATGTCGACAGTGTACCAGGTTTAACAGAAGATTACAGATGATTAAGTAGTGACCCCTGCCTTCTAGGAGCATAGGATCTGGTGAGAGAAACATGCAAGTTAGCAATTCATCGTAACACAAAGAAAAGAGTAAGGATAAAAGATAAAGGATGAGAAGGGGATACGATGTAACTTTTTAAAATGATAAAAGAAATTGATTCAGTACATTTGGACTACTCTATTAATCCAAGGACACAGGAACATAGACCTATTTTTTGAATCTGAAAGAATGGTTGGAAAGATAGAAAGGAAAATTACTTCATATAGTAGGTAAACTTTGTAGAACAATGTCTCCAAAAAAGTGATAAAACCTGCAAACAACTTCAAGAATGGTTTAGATCAATTTAGAATAACAGATACACATTAGTTTTCCAAGGAAGTCAAAGACGTATTAGACTTAATTGTGCCCTTTAGTTGAGCATTCACAGATGTCATTCCCAGGGTTGAATAAACCATGGGGGGTGTCCCACAAGGTCTTAGTGTTGGTTTCTGGAAAGACAGCTGGAAACGCTCGGAGAATAGCTCTCACCTGTGGTGAACAGCTCTGGCTTCCTCACAGCATAGCCCGTGCTGCATTGGTAGTTACCAGATCAGACATGAAAGCAAGTGGGTATCAAATTGGAAGCAAGATGTCCAGTTTCAAATGATAAAAAAAAAATCAATATGGTAAATGCTGAAAACTTTGAACTGCGCCTACGCATATATGTATACCACACATATAACACATATATGTCTACTCATTAAGGTTCATCCCAAAAGAAAAATAAGAGGGTAAGCCCATCTTCCAAGTGGATTCCTCAACAAGTCTTGACAAACCAAAATAGAACATAAGGTCTTTGCAATAAGCCTAGTTGAGTATTGGCATCTTTTTCTAAGACCACACACACATGTACAGTCCCTTGTATTTACTGCATCCTGTTAGATACTTTTAACTCTATATCCGGACCCCCCTTTGCTGCCACAATGCCCACATTACACTTGTGGATTCGAGGTAAACATTTCAGTGTGCCAGAATGAGTCATAATTATTTTTGCTGATTTCTAAAGCAAACTGGAGTTCAAATGAACCCTACCTGATTATGGATATATCAAGAATGCACATTACCCATTATATTGCTAAAAATAAAAAGAAAACATGTCACAAACCATTGCAGAATACGTTCAATTTCACAAAAAATTCCATACTCATTAAAACATAGTAGAATACCCATTTGTTATCAGTGCTTTCCTCTGAGTGGTAGGATTATAAGTAATATGTGTTTTTACTTTTTTTTTGCTTTTCTTTGTCTATAAGTTTTCTGTTCTATGAAGTTGAGGATGTAATCTATGTAAAAAGCAATTTTCAAAAAGGTAAAATCATAACTATCATATAGATATAAAAAGAATGCATATTAAATATTTTAAATTTAACTCAATGAGAGAATCAAGATGCATAACTAGTTCAAAAGAGAACTTTAAAAAGCATACATTTTTATAATATAATTGAATGTAGAAATAAATGTGAAAAAAGCTGGTTTTTCCACAGGGACAAGAGAGAATTCAATTGAATCTCTATAGACAGAATTGTACATCTAGAGACAAGAATTATTTTATGTTACTATCAGCTACCTACAATTTGCAAGGTTGTAAAATAATTCCCACAGAATCAAAATATAATAACTCAGAGAGTTCTCCTCTAAACTTCTCTGGCATCTAGACAATCCATAGTTTTCCGCTGAAACACAAATTTTCCCCTACATTGTTTTAGTTCCCCCCTCTCTCTCCAGAGCTTTAAACTTCCCTGGCCCAAAGGAGGCCCACTTAATAAATATTTACTTAAATAATGAGTAAATGCATATCTTTTATAATTAAAATAGTCTTATTTAAAACGTTTTCTTTTCAGGGAAGTCCTATCTCTTGACAATGGATAAAGTTGGTAGATTCCTAAATTTCCTCCCCAGGGCAGTCACAGCACAGTTGTGCAGGTTGTAGGTGGAACAGCCATGGGAGGTATCGTATACAGTGTGATCTGTAAATATCACTGGAGTTGTTCAGAACACAAGGCTCTGGAGTCAGGAGTGAGACTAAGGGAGGAGAAGGAGGAGGGAAGCTTAGAACACCAGATCTGACTCAGGAAACAAGGCCGCTCCACCCACTCTATGTAGGTTGGGACGTGGCTGTTCATCCACTGCTCTATCTTCCCACCACAAACCAACCAGGAGCCAAGGTGGAGCTGGGCAGAAAGAAGTTCCCAAGCAGCATAACTTGAAACCTTTTTAGGAAACATATTTAGGACAGAAAGTTTTGTTTGAGGGAAAAAGAAAAACAGATCATTGCATTTTAAAGATCACTGTCTGCAAATGACTTGTTGCTGCATTTGAGAGGTGGGGTCTATTACTCATTTTTATTTCCCTTGAAAACAAGCCATTTGTAGACAGTCATGTTAAAAAGTGATCAATTTTTAAAGCATCCTGCTCTTTGTAACATGGCCAAGTTCCAATACAATTCTTTTAATTAGGATTATATTTCATGCCCTAGAAAGCCCACATTCCCTACAAACCACCCAACCTCGTTCCCCTCCTCCAGGCACCTTTGGACCCAATTATTTCACCACTGGGGTAGGAGCTGTGGGAGCTGTACTCTTTAGCAACTTTCATTACCCTGTTTGTAAAGCTCAGCTCTGCTGTGACTCTCCAGGGGCACATTATAGCTTCCATGGAAAAACTCTTGGGTGTGCAGATTCACAGTTCTTTTATCAACTTAGAGCCTTGGAGCTCAGCACCCAACACTTCCTTCCCCAGCCTCTTGCACCTAGATCTGTCCCACATATGCGTTGTAGAGGGGACTTCTAACAGGGCAAAACAATGATCCACCCTCACTCCAAAGCTCCTGTTATTCTTGGCCGCTACAGACGGCTCATGTGAACTCTCCATAGCCTTCTCTTCCACCAGATCTTCACAACTGCAGCACATCCTGTATGTCCAGTTTCCAGAAGAGATTAAACCACATTTACAAAGGAAGAGCTTTTAAACTTCATCAAGACTTACTATCAGATCAGATGACTCGAAATGAATAATTCTGATAACAACAAGATTTGCTTTAGATGTTTTTCCCCATTGCCTGTAATGAGCCCCAATATAAACGCTCCCACTTGCACACACATAGAGGCTCTGGGAGCCAGAGGCTCAAGGGAAATAAGAGAGAATGAGGCAGGTGGGCAGCCTGGGGGACTGAGCACCCTCACCGTGACCCAGAACTCTGCCTGTCCACCAGCCTAATGAACTTCATTTTCTCCCGAACAGTGATTGGAGTGAATGACAGGCAAAATGATAATATCTTTTCAATCAGCCCAAGAGTGAGTTGAATGTGAACTAAATCATAAAGATACCTCCTAAAATATATTTTATAACTACATTTGTAACTGCTGTATTATAATAAAATTTTATTATGTCAAAGATTATAAAAATGTGTGTGTGTATGTTCTTAACATTATAAAAACAGATACTGGCATGATTTCCATGGGAAAGTCCATAGGGATGGGCACACTGCCAGCAGACTTGCCATGGACAATACGGACCAATTATTTGCTTTGCAATCATCAAATAAAACTACTTTTAACAAAGGTGCAAGATGTCACAGAGGGGGAGGAATCTTTTAATAGCAATATTACAGTTCGAGATGTCCAGAAGAATTTGGAGCATGAAAATGAATTTTGAGCGTTCAAGAGTTCAAGACCCACTCTCAAATAACGAGCTGAGCTCAGTAAAGATCGTCTGACTTAGGAACGACCATTCTTCCCCTTTCTCTGTGGAAGCGTGTATTGTGCACATCTTATTCCTACTTTGCCTCTTCTTGTTGGGATGGGGTGGAGGCCAGCAGGTACCTTGTCTCTGTGGGTCACAGGTTGGGGTCAAGAGGCTCTGAGTCTGGACCACCCGCCTGATGCCAGGATGGAATCAGATTTGAGGGACCTGGGGTTGGCAGAGAGAATGCTCTGCACTTGAGAGCCACTCTGCCGTCACCACCCCACATCCCTCTATTCTGGGAACAATTGTGCATCTAGGTCTCGTTCTCCACACCAAATGCCCCATCAACCTGCAAGACTTAACTTGGGCTGTTCACTCCTCCATATCCGAATTCTGATCGTGTCCTCACCCGGACCAACACCACCTCTGCAGTCCTAAATTCAAATGCTCCACCCTCTCACCACAACCCTTTCTCCTTTTGGATCACATTCTCTATTTGACTTTACCTGTTCTTAACGTCTCTAAATCTCTACTTCTTTGATTTACTGTTCTTCCCTTGTTTCTCTCCTTTGCAGCCTACACCAAACTGTTCATTGTTTTAAATAGTGTTTTGCTGGTAGGCACAAACCTTCTGCCTCTTTGTCCTTTAATTAAATTACATCTTCCAGAAAAACCCAGACAAAAACCCAATTATCTATTTATTTATTTAATTTATGTAACAGCCTTGTTGAGATATAATTTACATACCATACAATCCACCCATTTAAAGTATACAATCCAGTAGTTTTTAGTACGTTCACAGATATGTGCAAACATCACTGCAATCAATTTTAGAGCATTTTCATCACCCAAGAAAGAAACTTCATAACCATCAGCAGTCACTCCTAATTTCATCCTTCCTGTCCTCTTCTTCCCTCACGCCTAGCCCCAGGAAGCCACTGGCCTAATTTTTGTCTCTCTGTATTACTTATTCTACACTTTTCCCCCTCCTATCTAACTATATATATATAACTAATTACCTATTCTTTGAAAAACATCTCCCCACCACCCCTCTCCCCTAACCACCACAGCCTCTGGTAACCACCAGTAGAATTACTCTGTTCTATAAATTCAACTTTTAAAATTTGTATTAGGGAAATGATAACTCACTAATTTTTACATATGAGTGAGATCATGCAGTACTTGTCTTTCTGTGCCTGGATTATTTCACCTAGCATAATATTCTCTAGTTTTATCCATGTTGTTACAAATAAAATAATTTCATTTTTTTTAAGGCTAAATAGTATCCCATTGTGTTTATACACCACATTTTCTTTATTCATTCATCTTTTGTCGGGCACTTAGGTTGATTCTATATCTCGGCTATGGTGAATAACACTGCAATGAACATGGGAGTGCAGATATGTCTTCAACACACTGATTTCATTTTCTCTGGATATATACCCAGTAGTGGGATTGCTGAATACTATGGTAGTTTTAATAATTTGAGGGACCACCATACTGTTTTACATAATGGCAGTACTAATTTACATTTTCACCAATGGTGTGCAAGAGTTCCCTTTTCTCTACATCCTCACCAACACTTGCTATCTCTTGTCTTTTTCATAAAAGCTATCCTAACAGGCGTGAAGTAATACTTCATTGTGGTTTTGATTTGCATTTCTCCGATGATTAGTGATGCTGAGCATTTTTTCATATACCTCTTGGCCATTTTTATGTATTCTTTTGGGAAATGTCTATTCAGATCTTTTGTCCATTTTTTACTTTGATCATTTGTTTCTTGATACTGAGTTGTTTGAGTTCCTTGTATATTTTGGATATTAACCCCTTATTTGCTGTATAGTTTGCAAATATTTTCTCCCACTCTGTAGGTTATCTCTTCACTGTGTTGATAGTTTTCTTTTCTGTGCAGAAGCTTTTCAGTATGATGTAAACCCATTTGTCTACATTTGCTTTTATTGCCTTCGCTTTTGAGGTCACATCCAAAAGATCATTGCCCAGACCAATGTCATAGAGAATTTCCCCTATGTTTTCTTTTAGTAGTTTTATAGTGTGGGGACTTACATTTAAGTCTTTAATCCCTTTTGAGTTGATTTTTGCATATGGTTAGAGATAAGGGTCTGATTTTATTCTTCCAAATGTAGATATCCAGTTTTCCCAACACCATTTATTGAAGAAACTGTCCTTTTCTTAATGTGTGTCCTTGGAATCTTTGTTAAAAATAAATTGGCTGTAAATGTATGGATTTATTTCTGGAGTCTCTATTCTGTTCCATTGGTCTACCTGTCTGTTTTTAGGCCAGTACCATTCTGTTTTGGTGACCATACCTTTGTAGTATATTTTGAAGTACAGTAGTGTTATGTCTCCAACTTTGTTCTTTTTGCTTTGGCTATTCAGGGTCTTTTGTGGTTCATGCAAATTTTAGGATTTTTTTTTCTATTTCTGTGAAGAATGTCATTTATATTTTTATAAGGATTCCATTGAATCTGTAGATCTCTTTGGGTAGTATGGAAATTTTTAAAAATATTTGTTCTTTCAATCCATGAACACAGGATATCTTCCCATTTATTTGTGTCTTCTTTAATTTTTCATCAATCAATGTTTTATAGTTTTCATTGTAGAAATCTTTTACCTCATTGGTTACATTTATTCTTAAGTATTTTCATTTGTTCTAGATGTTGTACATAGGCTTGTTTTCTTGATTTCTTTTTCAAATAGATGCTATTGGTGTATAGAAATACTATAGACTTTTATGTTAGATTTGGTATCCTGCAACTTTATTGAATTTGTTTATTAAATCTAATAGTTTTTTTGTGAAGTGTTTAGGGTTTTCTATATATAAGATTATGTCATCTGAAAACAGGGATAATTTAACTTTTTCCTTGTGATTTTGGATGTCTTTTATTTCTTTCTCTTGCCTAATTGCTCTGGCTAGGACTTTAGGTATTATGTTGAATAGAAGTGGTGAAGGTGGGTATTCTTGTGTTGTTCCAGCTCTTAGAAGAAAAGTTTTCAACTTTTCCTTAGTCAGTAGGTTAGCTGTGGGTTGGTTATATATAGCATTTATTACATTGGGGTACATTCCTTCTATATCTAATTTATTGAGTTTTTTATCATGAAGGGATGTTGAATTTTGCCAAATGCTTTTTTTGTACCTATTGAAATGATAGTATGGCTTTTGGCTTTTGTGCTTCATTCTGTTAATGTGATGTATAATGTTTACTGATCTGCATATGCTGAACCATCCTTGCATTCCTGGAATGAATCCCACTTGATCATGGTGAATCATCTCTTTAATGATGATATTGAATTTGGTTTGCTAATACTGTGTTGAGAATTTTTGCATCTATGTTCATCAGGGATATTGGCCTGTAGCTTTTATTTTATGTCATGTTCTTATCTTGTTTTAGTATCAGGGTAATGTTGGCCTCATAGACTGAGTTGGGGATAATTCCCTCCTCTTTAATTTTTTGGAATATTTTAAGAAGAATTGGTGTTAGTTCTTCTTTAAATGTTATTAGAATTTGGCAATTAAGCCATCAGGTCCTGGACTTTTCTCTGATGGGAGACTTTTTATTGCTGATTCAATTTTATCACTCATTATTGATCTATTCAGATTTTCTATTTCTTCATAATTCAATCTTGGTAGGTTGTATACATCCAGGAATTTATCCATTTCTTCTAAGTTATCTAAGTCATTGGTTTGAAATTGTTCATGACAGTCTCTTATGATCCTTTGTATTTCTGTGGTATCAGTTATAATGTCTCCTTTTTCTTCTATGATTTTATTTATTTGAGTCCTCTCCCTTTTTTTCTTAGTCTAGCTAAAGGTTTGGCAATTTTGTTTACCTTTAAAAACAAAAACTCTTCATTTTGTTGATCTTTTGTATTGTTTTTCCAGTCTCTATTTTATTTATTTCTGCTTCAATCTTTATATTTCCTTTCTTCTGCTAATTTGGGTTGAGTTTGTTCTTGTTTATCTATACCTTGAGGTGCAATCCTAGGTTTTTTGGGTTTTTTTTAAGATCTTTCTTCTTTTTTTTGCTATAAACTTCCCTCTTAGAATGGTTTTTTCTGTATCCCATAGATTTTTGGTATGTTGTGTTTCCATTTTCCTTTGTCTCAAGAACTTTTTCAATTTTTCTTTTAATATCTTCACTGACCCATTGGTTATTCAGGAGCATACTGTTTGATTCCCATGTATTTGTAAAGTTTCCAAAATTTCCTCATTATTGATTTCTTGTTTTATACAATTATTGTCAGAAAAGGTACTCGATAATGATTTCAAACTTCTTAAGTTTGCTAAGATTTATTTTGTAACCTAACATATGATCTACCCTGGAGAATATTCCATGTGCAATTGAGAAGAATGTGTATCCTGCAATTGGATGAAATGTTTTGTAAATGTCTGTTAGGTCTATTTTGTCTGGAATGCATTTTCAATTCAATCTTTCTTTGTTGGTTTTCTGTCTGGATGATCTATTCATTGCTGAAAGCAGGGTGTTAAAGTCCCCTACGTTATTGTATAATATTTTCTGTATATACTTGGGCGCTCTTGTGTTAGGGTGCATATATATTGGTGGTATATTGTTATACCTCCTTGCTGAATTAACCCCTTTATCATTATACAATGACCTTCTTTGTCTCTTTTTACAGTTTTTAACTTAAAGCCTATTTTATCTGATAATAAAAATAGTTACTCCTGCTCTTTTTTTGTTTCCATTTGCATGGAATATCCTTTTCCACCCCTTCACTTTCAGTCTATGTGTTTTTACAAATTAAATGAGTCTCTTGTAGGTAGCACATAGTTGGGTCTTTTTTTTTTAGTGCATTCAGCCATTCTGTATCTTTTAACTGGAGAACTTAGTTCATTTACATTCAGAGTTATTATTGATAGGTAAGTACTTACCCCTGCTATCTCGTTGATTGTTTTCTGGTTGTTTTGTAGGTCTTCTGTTTCTTCCTTCCTCTCCTGTTGTTGGCCTTTGTGGTTTGGTGGTTTTCTGTAGTGCTAAGCTTTGATTTCTTTCTCTTTCTCTCAAAAACCAAATTTTAGATCAATACAGACATCTACTTTCTCTGTTTCTATACTAGGGCTAGTGAGTACTGGAAGGAAGATAACATTTTAATAGGAGTCATTCCAAACACAAGTCTCTGACATCAACCACAACCTCAATGTGGCTTGACAGTTATGTTTTGGGTCCAGAGAAAGTTAGCAGTTTTCAGTACAGAGATAGTAATACTATAGGCACAAGTGACCAAAACAGCTTATACTTAGGTCTCAGAGAATTAATTGGCTACAATGTTTTCAAAGAAATTAGTCCTTGGTCAATCAATTTGTCTTGGGTACACATTTATAGTTGATTGGTCATAATCAAATGATTCTGGTTGTTTTGATTTTTTTTCTTCCTGATGATGGGGAACTTCCAGTATCTATTAAGTATAATCATTTGGAGTTTCTACAAATATTTCAATAAAGAAGTATATATTAAGCCCCCTCTGTCTGCCTGGTGCTAGGGTGAACATTATGGGAAATTAAAAAAATGGAAAAATTCATAGCCACGGTCTTAAAGGTTTATAATCCAGGTGGGGGGGATAAAACCAATATACTTAAAACATTAGGAAAACAGGTTTGAATAAACTCTATTATACTGATAGTATTTGGGGTAGAAATTTTAAAATGGGAGAGATTCGTGTTGTCGGGAAGCCTTTGAGGCAGATCAGAGCATGAGCTGGGTTTTCCAAGAAGGCAGCAAGATGGGAGAACTTGTCACCATGTTTGCCCTGTTCTTTCAACTTTAATTTTGTTCTTCCTTTGTGATTTTAAAGCAGAATGCAACAAATGCACCCAGTGATATGGGAATTTGAACTGACAATAGAATCCCCAATCCTAATTTGTCTACTAAAAAACACCTTCAGGACTCACGTGAAGTTTTGCACATGACTCTCTCACCCTAGATTGTCTGAGAATCCAAAAGGAGCCAGACATTCATCTGGAGGGAAAAATGTCTTTAGGTTATTCTGTGACAATTCTCAAGCCCTCTCAGTCATGCCCTTTTGTACCACAAGAATCCTACCTGAGGTCTCACAAATCAAACCCCACAGGATCTGCTTGCACCTGGGGAGCTTTTGTCATGCCTCCTGTGTATGTTCAGCCCAGGATCAAAGCCAGAACCGAACAAGGAGATGGGGAAAGAAGACTCGAGAACTCGCAGGCTCTCAGACCCTTACTAGGTCTCAGAGATGAGCATGATCCCAGTTGGTCCCCAAGGTCAATAGTGAAATGGAACTTCCAAGTCTGGTTGCCACAGAGGAATAAAATATCTCTTCTTTGATTGGGAGTTAGTCTACCTGTATTCAAGTAATATCATTGAGCCGCCTAGACACAGTTTTATTTTTAAATAAATCTCTTATCCTAAAATATATCTATCCTTAAAATAGAACCCTTTTGCAAGTCTGAATGTTATATTCTATTAAAAGGGCAGAAAAGTACATGGTGTGACTCATTTTTAATTCTTAAAACATTTGAGAAGGGTGTTCTCTCACTGACTTCACATAATTTTATAACCTTTATAAAATTTACAATACAACCATATTGATAATATTGGCCATTTTATTTTGGAATATAATACACTTTTAAACTAATGAACACAAAGTGTCATCAAAATATGTGATTGTTCTTGCAAGGAAAAAATAAAGAAAGCTATTGGCCTATGATAGGTTGTAACAATGCAGTCGTTGTGTCCATGTACTGTGCATGTACAATGTAAGTCCATTTAAATAAGCACGTGTGTGCATGCACTTGTGTACATGTGTGTGTGGAGAGAGGTAGGGAAGAATGTTTACCCGGGTGTCCTCAATGGTCATCTTATGGTAGTAGAGTCTCACATGTGCTATTTTTTATCTCACATTTTGCTTTTTGTTTCTCTGTACTGTCTGAATTTTTTAACCATGAATATGTGTTTTCAGCAATCATGCTGAAGCTATTTCCAATAGAGGAGAAAACAAAGGTTAAAAAAAATCCTCCTATAATATCTCTTGCCAGTTTCCAAGCTCCTGGTTTCCGACAGGCTATTGCTCTCATTCCACACATTACTTCTACGTAACACATATTCCCTTACATGATCTTCATGGGCCCCAGCAGAGGGTGAAGGACGACGAAGTGTTGTGGATGCTACTCTTCATGACTCCAGCTTTGGCTTCAACAACAAAAAGATCATAGATTTAATAGCGTGGCCTGCATGTGATTTTTACAGGATTGGTTTAGGATTAACTTATTTCAATGTGTGATGTGGGCCTCTTGCCCTTGAAGTAAACAAAATATAGATCCAGATGCATGGCTCAGGGGTGGGGGGCCCCACGTTGCACCTGCCAGATGCTGGGTGGCTGCAGCCCTGTTCCTTCCATGCGATTCTCCACAGGTCCCAAGGTTAAAGCGGGGCTGATAGTTCACAGAGGACAGGAGTGGTGAAAGAAGAGAAAAAGAGGAAACAATGGGTGAAACCATAGCAGCAAAGTCCATTCCAGCTCGGGACATGGATGGATTTAGCCCCTATTTATAATGTGGCAGAATGGGGCCATAAAAATAGAAACTCATTAGGAACAACAAGAAAGAAGAATGTGTTCTCCATCTGCGACTCCTGTGACTTCCCACATGTTCTGAAAGTTGTGCTCCATGAAAGGTTCCCTAGGGAGGGGCAAAAGGGGCTGAAATCCACCCCGCTGTCCTACGCCAGCCTGTGCCCTCCCAGCAGGGGCAGCTGCCTCTTTACAGTTTCCGCTGATGTCGGGAGTCAACATTTGCCAATTTGCCCCTCAGCAACCCCAAGTCTCGCATTTCCAGAACAGTGCAAAAGCAAGACAGGTGATTTAATAAACTAATTGCCTGCTTGAAAGTAAACACAATAGCCTTTATTTCTACAATGAGGTAGAAAACTTCCTATTCTCATCCTTCATTGACAATTATGCAGTGTCTCATCAGAACGGATGACAATCAAATCCCAGTTTGAATGGAAGAAAAACACTTCTAGGGATGGAAAATTTTCTTTGCCATTAACTTAAAGTTTGCATTTATTGTTTATATTCATTGCCCTTTCTTCACAGAAGCTAGCGTTTATCTCTTTGTAACCCATGAACCCACTGTGATATGATTTGGACTTTTGGCCCCTCCAAATCTCATGTTGAAATCTGATGCCCAGTGCTGGGTCATGAGGGTGGATCTCTCATGAATGGCTTGGTGCCCTCCCTGCCTGCCGTAATGAGTAAGTTCTCACTTTGTCAGTTCATGCGACAGCTGGTTGTTAAAAGAGCCTGGCACCACCCCCTCCCTCTCCCTCTTGCTCCTTCTCTCACCACATAACACCTGCTCCCTGTCACCTTCCACCTTGAGTGGAAGCTCCCTGAAGCCCTCACCAGAAGCAGATGCTGGTGCCATGCTCCTTGTACAGTCCAGAACCATGAGCCAGATAAACCTCTTTTCTTTATAAATTACCCAGCCTCAGGTATTTACCTTATAGCAATGCAAAATGAACTAACACACACTGTAAAATTAGTCAGCATGTCATTAAAATTATTCCTCAAAAAGGGCATACAGAGGAAATCACGACAGGAAAAAAGCTAGCAGGAAGGAACTCAAAATTATGGCAGTAGATTGTCAAAAACACCAGCATCCTACCCAAGCCCTGGCTGTGCATATTTACATACATGCATGAGGGGAGCCTGCTGATATCATGTGTGCATTTGTGACATGTGAGAGGACCGTGAGCGAAATACTAATGGAATTTCTTTGGTATCTTAATGTCCCTGTCTTAAATATGCCAAATAACACCTTATTCCTTAGCTTTCTACGTAAGCCCTGATCAACGAATATTATATTTATTATTCTCTGAGTCCTCCAGTTTTTCATTTTTTACAGAACTCTAAACTCATATTGTAATATAAAAATGAGAATCCAGAAATCCCAAAAAGACCACAATTTTAATAAAAATAAATGAGTAGTTTAATGCTAAAAAGATATGTTGTACAATTTAGACTAAATTCCATTTTGATAGCCAAAGTAATATGAGTAGAAGATTATGTAAATGGCTTGTAGAAATTTCCAGTGGAAAAGAACTAGTGTTACAATTGTTTTTAAGTTTTTGGAAGGCAAAAGAAGTTATCACGTGCAACAATAAAAATCATTTTTTAAGTAATGCGGTCAATGCGTCTTAGGAGACAAAAACATAAAGAGGGTAATAGATAATTTTAAATATATGTTTAAGGGGAGAAAAAGTACTCTTCTTGGGTTCTTTTCCAAATAAAAGTACAAAAGGTTAAGTGTATAGTTTTGAATATGCATTTAAAAATATTTGCCAATATTTTAGTGAGATTTTGCAAAGAAAAAAAAGTATGTAGACTGATTCAATAGCTTACATAAGACTTTAGTTTACTGGTTGAAAATTACACTTAGAACAATTTGTCAAACAAATTTCCAGGAACATTAAAACACATGCAAGAAAGAAATTAATATCATGCATCTCAGCATCAGTTAAGAGCTGCATAGATCAAAGATTTGTTTCAGTGCCATGAAGGTCTGACTTTGACTTTCAAACAAGACAAGAGTATGAACCACATGATAAGATAGAAACAAAAACAGCTAATTTCTAAGGATTCCATCAGATTATAAATGAAACTTACTGTAGTGTGAAGGATCCCCAAATTGGTTGCATATCTGGCAGAGATGTTTTACTTCCCTTTTTTGTTCTTTTCCAAAGACAATATTATTTTTCTTTAATTCTTCCTAGAGCATAAATAAAGAGCCCATATTTTTAAATGAACAGCAAGCAAATTCTCAGTTATATCAATTGCAGTAATTAATGCATTTTACTGCTTTCTGCCATTTAATTATAGAATGTACAATTGAGCATTGTTTAGGACATTTTAAATTTTTTAGTGTACTAAAAATGGCATTAGCTCTTTATTCTCATTCCACACAATTCCAAATATACTTCTTTGAAGACAGTCCTGTACATTCTCCAAAACAAGTGATAAGATGGAACATCAAAGATAGACAGGTATGTATTTTATCAGAAAATATTCCAAACTTAATAGTAAAAAAAACTACCTGGGGAAGAGGAATCCCAATGGGAATTTATGACTGAAGCAAACTAGCTTTTGAAATCACATAGAGATTAGGGCTTGTGTTTGCTTCTAACTCAGCCTTTTTTCCCTCATCCAATCATGTAGTTTGACATCATCTTTCTCAATTAAATTGCAGTTAATAAAGCCCGGGATTGTGACACAGAAATGATCCAGGCAGTCACATGCCTTGATGTTACATTTACAGGCATTCGATGCCTCAACCAAGATGACTGTGGCCACCTTCACAAATGGGTAAATTGCTTTATTTGACATAAGTGTGTTGCTTCATTTAGTGACACATTCAAGGGACATGACCAGGTGACTGAACACACTGGATAATTCCATTGAAGTGGTTGAAGCATTCTTGGGCATATAAACGTAGACTGAAAAGAAAAAGGAAAAACATACTTACAAAACTGACACTTGGGTGGCAGAGCACAGGAAAAAGGACTTTGAGATTGGTATTCTTGCAAAAGGGAGTAAAATCTGCTATTAATAATGTGGAAATATTTTGTCCTTGGGACACTCCAAATTTTCAGAGATGTATATTTCTCCATAGCTTCAATGATGACAAACCTCTTGTAAAGGGGTGGTTTCTGTTCATAAGTTCATATTTTAGCACAATATTATGGTGTCAGTGTTATTCAGCAATAGAAAACACTCTTCTTTGATCTAGGTATTTAGGCATATGATAAAAAATAGATATCTTTCCTGCTTGCAAAAAGTTTATCTTGTACAAGGAAAGCTAAGCTAGCAAATAAAATAATTTTTAAATATTTTACAACATTATAAGGTCAAATTCAATTTAAAAAGAACTGCCACAAACATTTAAAAGCAATTTAAAGAAAATTAATCTCATTGTGCATCAGATTGGTGGCATTGCCATACAGAAAGGCACCTTTGCAGATGGCTTCCCACTTCTGGGCATGATGGAGTAACAGAGACTGGATTTTCCCTCCCACCTGAAACTTCTGAAAAACTGGACACAATATAGAAAACAATGATTCTCAAGACATTGGACATCATGAGGTAGCAAAGGACACTGACCCTGGAGAGATGGGGAAAAAGTGGCCCTACAATTGCACAGCTTGCTGCCTTGGGAGCATCTCCAGGCTACTGTGCAAGGAGGGGGAGCAAAGGCGGAGCCCAGAATGCCCTGAGCTGAAGCATTGGGCCAGGGAGTGTATCAGTTTCCTAATGTTGTGGTAACAAATTACCACAAATTTACTGCCTTAAAACAAAACAAATTTATTATCCAGAATTCTGGGAAGTCACAAGTCTGAAATGTATCAGCAAGGCTGTGTCCCTTCTGGGGGCTCTTGGGAAGCATCTGTTTTCCTGATATTGCAGTTTCTAGAGGCTGCCTGCATTCCTTGGCTCTTGGCCCCTTCCTCCATCTTGTAAACCAGCAGCACAACATCTTCTAATCCCTCTCTCTGTCTCAGGCCCTCCAGCCTCATGAGATTATACTTGATCCACCTGGAAAATCCAGAATAAGCTTTCCTCCTCAAGATCCTTAATGTTGTCTGCCATGGTTGGAAAAAAAAAAAGATCCTTAACTTAATAACACCTACAAAGTCCTTTTTTGCCATTTAAGGTAACATATTCACAGGCTCTAGGGCTTAAGATGTAGAACTCTTTGCATAGAAGGGGAGAGTGTGGCCATTACTGACTGTACCACAAAATCCAAGGCAGCTAGACTTTACAGGGATAGGAGCAGAGAGGACAGAGCTGCAGAGTGAGAACACTGTAGATCTGGAGAGGGGCTCCTCAGGTGTCCAGCAGAGGCTCCCCCTTGAGTATTCAGCTAAGTGTTGGTCAATGCCTGCATTGAGAAAGCTATGTAGGACTGAGGGATAGAAGTCAATAGACTAAGAGGGAATAATCGCAGGGGCTCACACAGGGTTAGAGTAGTTCTCACTCCTATCACGCTAAATAGGAATCTCATAATTCATGGACATCAGGGAGATTATTCAGAAGGATTTTGCCTCTGTTAAGGCAAAACTTGCCCTAGAGTAAACACCATTCTTGTCCTCCTGATCAAAGCTTAAAAGCAAAATTCAAAAGGATCAAAGTATTTCCCAGTAGCTTAACCAGATGCCAGAACAAAGCTCAAGAATATTTTTAGGAATAAATAAATACCCAGCAGCCAAAAATGGAAACATCACAATGAAAGGCACCCAAGTAAAAATTAGCAGGTGTGCAGCAAATAAGAAAAATATGGCCCATAATTAAAAGAAAATTAATCAATCAAAACTGATCCATAAATGATTCAGATGACAGAGTCAGTAGATAAGGACATTAAAACAATTATCATAATTTTATTTCATATGTTCAATGTTTTAGGAAAAATAAACATCTGAAATTGAAATATGGAAGATATTTTAAAAACCCAAATTAAACTTTTAGAGATAAAAACATATTATCTGAGGTAACAAATACATTGTATGGGATTAACAGCATGTTAGACATGAAGAAGAAATGATTAGCAAACTTGGAAATACAGAAATAAGAACTATCCCAAATAAAACACACAGAGAAAAAACAATTAAAACAAGAAAGGAGCTGTGAGCTGTGGGACAACCTGGAGTGGCCTAAGATATGTGGTATTTCTGTTCCCAAAAGAGGTGGTAAGAAGTAAAGAGAAGCATTTGAAAAAATAACGAATAAAAATTTTCCAAACTTGATGCCAATTATAAACTCATAGATCCAAGAAGCTGAACAAACCCAAGCACAAGAAACATGAAAGCAACTATATCAAGGCACATCATAATAAAATTGCTTAAAGGGATAAAGTTTTAGAATGAGCCAGAGAAAAAAATGTCACATTACATAAATACAAACAAAAGTAAAGATGACAATAGATTTCTCACTAGAAACAATGAAAGCTAGAAGACAATGGAGTTGCATCTCCAAAGTACTGAAAGTTAAAAGCGTCAACCTGGAATTTGTTACTTAGTGAAAATATATTTTGAAAACATTTTCAGTAATTATATTCTCGGCAGTAGTTTTTATATGGTTATTCTGAAGATATTGTTTGTGTATAGTCAAATAAAGCAAGTAAGTAATTATGTTGGTATCACTAAGAACCATAATTGTCAGCACAGGGTAAAAGGGAGAGAGATGCTAGCCATGAGGTTCAGTAAGAATCCTATAGTCCTGGATTTGAATTGGAAGTATTAAGAAGAGCTCATGATATATTTTGCTTAAGAGAATACATATTTATAGTTATATTCACCAGGAAAGTTTAGCTCAATGGAATAAAATTGATAATCCAAAAATAATCTATACATCTATAGTCAATTGATTTTCAACAATGATGACAAGACTATACCAGGAAGAAAGAATAGTTTTTTTAACAAATGGTGCTGGAAAAACTGGATATCCACATGCAAAAGAATAACTATAGACTCCTGCCTCATAACGTATAAAAAACTTAACACAAAATGAATCAAAGACCTAATTGTAAGAGCTAATACTATACAACTAGAAGATAAGAGTTGTATAGGCATAAATCTTCATGACCTTATATTAGGAAATTGTTTCTTAGATATTACACGAAAAGTACAAGCAACTTAAGAAACAATAAATAAATTGGACTTCATCAAAATTAAAAACTTTTGTGCTTTAAAGGACACACCAAGAAAGTGAAAGTACAACAGATACAATGGGATAAAATATTTGCAAATCTTATGTTCAGTAAAGGCCAAGTATCCAAAATATATGAAGAACTCTTTTAACACAACAATAAAAAGACAGGTCTACAGAGAAAATACAAAAATGACCAGTAATGACATAAAAAGAGATTTAATATCATTAGGCATCAGGGAATATAAATCAAAACCACAATGAGATGCTACTTTATACCCACTATGATGGCTAGAATAATAAAAAATAATGCAAAATAAGCATTGGTGAGGATGTGAAAAAATAGGAACCCTTGTACATTGCTGATGGGAATGTATAATTGGGAATGTAGCCACTGTGGAAAACAGTTTAGCAGTTCCTCATTAAGTTAAACATAGAATTACCATATGACTCAATAATTTCATTCTTGGTTATATATCCAAAAGAATTGAAAACAGGTGTTCAAACAAAAATCTGTACAAAACTGTCACAGCAACATTAATCACAATATCCAAAAAATGGAAACAACCCAAATGCCCATCAGTTGATGAATAAACAAAATATACTATGTACATACGATGGTCTATTATTAAGCCATAGAAAGGAATGAAGTTCTGATACATGCTTCATTATGGATGAACCTTGAAAACGTTACGCTAAGGGAAAGAAGCCAGACACAAAAGGCTCCATATTGTATGAGCCATTCATATGAAATATCCAGAGGCAGCAAATTCATAGAGACAAAGTAGATTTTGGTTCCCAGGGCCCTGGGAGAGGCAGGAATGGTAAGTGACTGCTTAATGGGTGCAGGGCTTCCCTTTGGAGAGATGAAAATTTCTGGAACTTGATAGGAGTGATTGTTGCAAAACATTGTGAATGTAGCAAACGTCACTAATAGAAAATTTTTTTATGTGAATTTTGCCACAGGAAAGTTGTAGACAATAGTAAACAGTGAATGTCACAATTCCTCTACAAGTTTAAAAAATCTGGAGAAGGGAAGTAGGTAGAAAAAATGGATGAATTGAGACAGATCACAATGTGCTAACTGCGGAAGATGGGTGGTAGACACACATGGGCTTTCTTTGCACTATTCTTTCTATTTTGAGTAAGTTTGAATATGTTTATAATAAAAAAATTAAATATACAAAAACCTCAAAAATTGATCAATGAATCAGTGAGTTTTTTGATTCTTGTTGATGGAATAATTAATCAAGGATAGGTCCTTGGAAAAAGAGTTCTATTAGCTAAAACTTTAATATAATTTTATGTGTGGTCTGATATGCTATTTTTCCAATTATATGGTATTATTTGACACTGCATCAAAATTAAGTTTAGAAGTACAAGATGGTTGGCATAGTTTCCAAATGAATATTAGTTTCAGAAATGTTGATATAAGCACAGATGCCTTAAAATTTTCCAGGGCTTATCTTATTTATTGCATATGCATCTCATACGATGAATACACAATAAATATTGTTTACTGAATTAATGAATGCTCCAATATTTCTGCTTGGTGATATAACTTATAGAATTGTGAATAATCGAATGTCATTAATTTTACTGAATGCATATTTCCTCATGAGGGAGTAAATAACAATAGCTTTCAGTGTATTAAACCAATTAATTGATTTTTAGAAAACAATAACTAGGCTTTTAAACACAACTGACAAACTAGTCAAGTAAAATAAATTGTTAAACTAATTTCTTGTGGATATCAAATCAATTTGAATATGTAGAATTAACCAGTTGCTAGTATCATGTAGATAAAACCTGAGATTTTAATTCATAACTTTAGATATGAATGCTGATTAATCTAATTTTGGGGTAAAAACACATTGTCCGTCTTAAATTGAGGCAACTTCTCTCCTCATTTAAATATATATTTCCGTATTTAGACCAGCAAATCATTCAAAGATGGAGGCTTTTTACTGTAGTTACAATTCTGCGCATTTTTCTCCTCTCTAGCCAATTGTTTTGACTGAAGAATACTTCGTTCCTGATAATACCGCGTGAGAGTTCCAACTATGCCAGGTGAGCAACTAGGAGCTAGCTTTGCTCAACACTGGATACAAATTTTGCTCTGTAACCTCTGCCCAGCCTACTCCCTGCAGCTTGTTTGTTCTAGTTCTACTCACTTTCTACTGTCTCCACAGTAACATCCTATTAGTTTCTCACACAGTTTGTCTATATCTCTCTCTTGCTTTTATGAAGCCAGAAACATGTTCCCTCCCTCCTTTCTTTTACTGTTTACATGGCCTACAGAATTATCTGGGATTCCTTTTCATACTGAAGATCGAAATCTCTTGTTTATCTTAAGAAAATAGAAATTAACTCACATAAACTGTTGATGACCAATGTACATAAGATGTACAACTTACATAATTATAATGATATAAAACATTTGGAGGTTAGAAAAGAAAAGCCTCGTGTTCTACCTACACAGTTCTGCCTGAGATAGGACTCGCTGGCCAAAGGGCCACCCTGGCACATGCTTGAGACAAGTACACAGGATGACACCCCCATGGAACTGCCTAGAATGTGCCCACCCTGATCCTGTGGTCCAAGCCAGAGGTCCACACTGCTACAGACATCACTAGCCATTCATCAACCACCATCATGCAGAGGGATCACACCTGATAAAATTGCAAGGCGGCTCATTCCTTGGCACTAAACATTAGACACACTGCAAAGACTTTAAAAGAAGGTTCTTTTCCCTTACACCAAAGAAAATGCAGTTAACTTCTTCCCGATTAGGAAAAGGAAAATGAAACTAATAAAATAAAATCCTGTTTGCTATGATCATATTAGGTAAAGAAATAGTGAATACGTTTCCTTTTACCCTCTATTCACTACAGCTATTTTCATATACACACACATATGAAAGCATTGTTGAATATTAGTACTGTACTTTAACATGATTTGGTTATACTAAAAATAAAATCTTTTTTTCTATATTTCATTGTGGTACAATTTCCTGTCTTTTACCTGGAAGATATATAGTTAGAATTTCCTGTAATACTGAATTAGCTCCAGTCAAAATGAACTATTTTACACTGCCATTATTACTCATTTACCAAAAATACTTTGTTCTGGGTTTAATATTTTCTTAATACTTTTAACTTTTCAAAGCACTTTCTTGTCAAATATCTTTTTTAGCCTCACAATAAGTCTCAGAGTTAGACTAACCAAATATCTTACTAGGATTTTTTTAGTGGCAGAAGCAAATGTTGTTTGTTTATGATGACTATGTTTGCCTTGACACTTTTTAAAAACTTTCAGTAAAAAATTACATTAAAAATCACATGAAAAATTTTTAATACTATACATTGACAATAGACATGTCCATGCAAAGCTATGGTTCCATTAGTTTTATTATGATATGATTATGATGTCAATGCAAATTTCTAAAAAGCTCTATCCAACTGTAATTTCAAGACAGCTTCATTGCATTAATAAATAAAACAGTCAACATAACGTTGCATTAATTTGGGGGGTTTTGACAGAAAGCCATAAAACAAAGGAATGTGCCAAATCAAGTCAACCTGAAATTTGGCTTCTCTTAGAGTGGGTCATATTATTGAAGTTCATGATTCTAAATATAGTGACCAGTAGGCGATGCAGAATGGAGCCTGGAGAATTTGGGCACAAATGGTTGGCATTAATCAGTGCACCACCCGGGAGTCTCACGTTGCTGACTCTCTTGTGCTAGATCCGGTTCTGTACAATGACATGTACCCCTTTCATGCTACCCTACTATTGAAGCCAAGGGGAGTGGTGCTGGCAGGCATTCCCTTCTCTACTTTGGTATTTTTTCCAACCCTGTATATTTACGGGGTTTTTAAATACTATCTTTTCCTGTTTACCATATGTCAAATTCTACATGAACTGATAAAAACATGCAAAGGCCTTATCACTCTAATCTCCTAAAATAGACTTCCCTCCCTCCTACCTCCTACACTTCATCAAGCCCCTAACTACTAATTACTAAAATCTAAAATGCTCATCTGACCGAATTGCATTATGTATCCTTTTTTAAAGACCTCAATTCAATTATCCAACTGATGTGGGCACCAGGAAAAAAAAAAAATCCCCAGTCCGTATTTTTCCATTATGCAGCTACTCAGCTCTGGGACAGTTCAGCATAAAGATTATTCCCCCTCAAATATAACGTGCTTTCTTTAAAACAAGCTAGCACCCTCCCTGCCACTGGAGCACTGCTGCCCATGTTGACATTGCAGCAGTGGGCCGCCTTCATCAGAGCCTGCTGTGATGCTCCTAACTCCTCACTCCAGGGAATGCTTCCCTGCTTGATGCTGGTAGCAGATTAAAGCTGTTCTAATTTTCCATCCAAGCCAAATAGATGCATAAGCAAGCTGTTAGATTGTCTCAGGATCAGCACCGTACACCAGCCTCATGCTTTTTCAGAGCTCCACTGCAGTTTGCATGTCGGTGAACATTTGCAAGGGAAATCATCCAGGCAGGAGGGAGGAGGAAGAAAGTGGAAGACAGAGGCAGGAGAATACCACTCCCAAAGCCAAGCACAGGTCCCTGCTGAAGTGGCAGTGAAAAGTCAAAACGCACTTTACCAGAATCCAGTGAAAAATGCGTGCAATAAACAGCAAAAATACTGTTTGCTGAGGAAAAGGAAGAGAGAACCATGGAGGATCATCTCCCTGCATTTATAGTAAAAAACAATTTGTCATGCTGTCTTCTGCACAAACAGACAAAAGAGAAAACAGGAGTTGGGAGGGAGCTCAGTGGTCACAAGCTAAAAGCGACAGAATGCCTGCATTCTGTGATCAAGCCACGGATCGCCACGATGCCCATGTGGGATTTGGGGCTGGAAGTCTAGTGTGAACTCATCTCCCAACCCCTCACCCAAACAAAGTGCATGATAGAATTGCCAGTGAAGAGAACAGCCTCCCAAGCGAATGAGGTAAAGTGTCCGTTGTGTGACATAAATTTGGGTGTGACACATCACCAGATTTGGAGAAAAAAGTAAGAACTAACATGGAAAAATGCAGAAATCCAAAGGAAGCTTAAATCAACAGAAACATAAGGAACATGCTTGCAACTTGTGGTGCCAAAAAAATGGGGTGAAGATGAGGGAGAAATAATTGCATGCCTTGTTGGAACTAGTTTTTATCATCATTGTGTTAAAAATTTATGATAAAAGCCCAGGTGCAAGAAGCATTCTGCTCAGTGTGGTGTAGGGTAAGATATACAGACACCTTTTATTCCTTTTAAGAGTCTCTATAGAGAGAGAGGAAAATAGAATACAGAAAAACACTATTCATGACCAAAAAGGCCCATCAAACCATTGATTACAGGGCTTCAGATGATGAGACTTCTCTTGTGCACATACAATATGAGCTCCTCAACCAAATGTGAGGCTAATTTTGTGAAAGGAGATCCTACCTACAAAGTCTTTATAGTAAAATAAACAAATGTGAAATTTTTCTAGAAATGCAAGAAATAAATGTATAATAGTCTTGATGGGTAGAATTGTTCCCCCTCCCCTCCAAAAAACACGATGAAACTCTAACCCAGAGACCCGAGAACGTGATTCCATTTGGAAACAGGGTCTTTGCAGATGAAACCAGGTTAAGAGGAGGTCATACCAGATCAGGGTGGGCCCTATGAGAGAAAGACACACAGACACAAAGAGAAGACAGCCACGTGATGACAGAGACAGAGACTGGTGTGATGCAGCCACAAGCCAAGGAATGCCAAGGATTGCAGGAGCCACCAGGAGCTGGAAAGAGGCAAGAGGTATTTTCCTCCAGAGCTGCAGGAGGGATCACGGCCCTGCTGACTCTTTGATTTCAGACTTCCAGCCTCCAAAACGTGAAAGAATAAATTTCTGTTGTTTTAAGCCACCCAGGTTGTGGTCCACGGCTATGGCAGCTCTAGGAAACAAATGCATTTAGTAAAGTCAGATCTGCCTTAATTTAATATTAAGTTCTACAAATTTAACTCCTTGTGTACAAAGCATTTGGATTGCAGTGGGTGTCTGGTCTTACAATTTAAAAAGCGTACTCTAGTGCAAGTAATGATATGAGTACATATATTCCATGTCACGTTGGCCTTTCACCCCCTCCTCTCACGGGTGCCCTTTGCCACCCTGTACCCACCCCAAGGTGGGCCAGTGCCATCCAATGCGCCATTGCCATGCCTGTCCTTGCATTGGGTTTGTGCTGGTTTTGCCACCAGCTCTCTTCTGGGCACTTGAGCTCACGCTTGTTCTCATTCTCTGACGTGATAGCTTCATACTTAGAAGCTGTTTTTCGTTTTTGTTCTCACATCTAGCTGTCAATGCTAGTAAGGGTTTGGTGACATTGAAATCTCTCAAAATTCTGGAAAGATGTAAATTGGTCTTTTTCTGAAAAGCAATAAGAAGAAACAAGAGCCTTAAGTATGTTCATGATATTGAGCCCAATAATCTTACTTCTAAGAATCTATATGAAAGAATGAAATGTTTATGCAAAGATGTTCATTTCAGAGTTATATACTTACCATCTTTGCCCAATCCAGTGCCTAGCAAAGTCCTGTTATTTTTGGGTGCTGCTGGAGGCATCTCTCATTGGCTTGTGAACGCACCAATCAACTATTTATAAGTATCTGTATTTGTTCCTTCCTCAAGGTCTTTTCCAGGAATCAAGGGTTGTCTCAGCACTACTCCCTTGGACACTGAGGGTCCTCCAAACATCATTGTCACTGTGGCCAGGTATTCCAGGTGTTCTGCTCCAGCTGGGTATAGCTGCTGGGCGAGGTGATCCTGTCCACTGCACTGTGTCCACGGCTGCCATTTCCACTGGGAATAACCACTTACATAGAGAAACCCTCATGGGGTCGTGGCTGGGAGTTATAGGCAATTTTAATCATTCACTAATTTTCAAAATTTTTCAAATGTTTAATAATGTGTTTTGTAACTTCTATAATATGTATACATTTTTTATCAAAAAACAGAATGTATAAGAAACCTCCAAACCTTTATTATCCTCATGCCAAATTACACAGCACCCCGAGGGGAGCAGGCAGGACATGTCATCTCAGCCATGGCTGGGTCTCCTCACCTGTATTCCCCTCAGGGCCTGGAGCCAGTCAGGGGTCCTCAGTGGGGATTACCCCTTGACCCCCAGGAAGCTCTGGTCTCTTGTCTGTGCTAGTCATGTGGTCTCCTAAGAGGCTCCTGGGGCTCTGATGTCCAGGAGCTGTTTCTGGAGCTGGGCCCAAGCTCCCTAAGAGAATCCAGCATCCATATCCTTGCTGCGTGCCCGGCACCACCCTGGGGCACCTTGCTACTGCTCAGGGTTGCTCCCTGGGAACCCAAACGGACTTCCTTTCGGATTCCTCCCACATGCTATGCTCAGAGTTCCTCCATCTGTCACCTCCATCCCACGATCTCTTTACTCTTTTATGGCAGACAGACAGCATCGTGTCTTCCAGAACTTTCTGCTTTTGACCTTGAAAGAGCCCTGGGATAAGAAATTAAACAAGTGTCTTGGCAGGAATAGGGGAAGACCAAATACTGGGGAGAACAAATACAAATAAAAACCTCAGTAAACAATCCTGCCACGTTTTTGCAATTATATTAAAAAAACGTTATGTTTCTTGAGTCATACAAAGAGGAAATAAACTAAGAATCAGGAATTCCGAGTAAGATGGTTGGAAAGGAATGTGGTTGTGCCTATCCAGTGCCACTGAAAGCTGTGGCTTACCCTAACCACAAGCTGGTAAAACCACAATTGTTTTCCAGGGAAAGTTTATTTTTCTAACTCAATATGGCATCTGCACATGTCCTTAAGATTAAACTGACCAGCAATGTATATTTTTTTAGTAAAAGGTGCTATTTCTTGGAGTGAATAATGGGAAAGTTATTTTGATAATGTTGCATCTTACATTCCTTTAGCATGTCCTGTTTGTGATGGGGGATAGGGGATGCTTTCAAGTGTCCAAACTCTTCTATGATGTGTATCGAGGCAGCTGAACCTCTGAAGTTTACCCACCGTAATGAACCTGGAAGCCTTCAGCTTGTAAAGGGAGTGTGTCCCTTTACACTTGAGGTCACCATGATGTACAGGGTCTGACAGAGCAAATACTTGTTTGGGGATTCTTGTGGGTAATGGAAAAATCCCAAATTGCTAAACTCTGTTTCCACTCAAATTGGGGGTTTGGAAGACTCTCCAAATACACGGAGCTGGAAGGAGGATCAGGAGGAAGAACTTACCAGTGACTTCCCATCTGTCAGCCCTTTCAGAAAGATTTTATGCAAAAAGAAAAAATATAGTTAAAGAAAACTTAGATTGATTAGGAATGAAAAAGAAAAACATTTTTCAAAAATACTTCAAAATATGCTAAGAATCCATTTGGCATTTCTGTAAACTTTCTTCTTCCAAGCACAGGGACTTTCGGGAGACACACGGCCCCTGTTTGTCCTTTCCTCAGGAGGATGGGCATTAAGCTGTGCTTTACCAATTTTTCCTCATCAGTCATACATTGTTGGAATGGTGCTCGGTCACCATCCAGCCTTAAACAAGAAGCCATAGCTGGGAGACCCTCTGCTTTCCTTATTAGTCACCAAAAGACAAGCTGTCCCCGGGCATTGGGAATGTTGCATGGCTGGGGGCATGTGTAGGCCTTCTTCCAACTGGGGAGATTTAATCACTGCTGACCATTTGTGTTCTGCTAAAACACAGTAGAAGCTTTTGGCTTGGGTGCAAATTTATTGGGATTACTCTGGAAAACAAAAAGAAAGTTTTAGATTAGTTAAGCTTGTGATGAGTTAAGTCATAATAAAAGAACAGTCTCTTATGGATTTAAACTGTGGTTTGGCCAACATTCTAGACAAACACACACACGCGCACACACACACACACTCACAGAAAAAGAGAGCATAAAAAGCCTTTCTTCTAAAAGGAAAATCATTTTAGAGTGTGGTAAGCCTCAGTAATGAGGACAATAAGCTCATTTGTTGCTTTTAAAAATAAATTTCAGTGATATTTTAATATGAAAAAACCCTTAAGATGCACAGTAGTTCCACTTTATTTTTAATAAGTCTCCCCAACATCACACGGACCCTCAATTCACTGGATAAGGGCAGTTTTGTATCTGAAAGTATAAACCACTGGGAAAATGTTTTCCATGCAAATTGTAAAACTGTATCAATAAGTTATTTTAAAAGAGAGTGATTAAATTAAATAAATAAAGAACCCACAGGAGCCTGGGGGACTAGTTGGAAGGGCTGGGGGTGCAGGGGGAGCGGTGGGAGAAAGGTACTAAAGGAACAGTGGGCAGGAGCAGGGAGGGTAAGCATTACTGCCACATCAGGCAAGATGGGCTGCTATTCTGCAGAAACCATCGCATTATCTCCATAGCGTAACATCACAATTGTTTTTTCTTTTTTAACATTTTTTTGTTTTTAATTGACAAATAATAATTGCCTAAATTTATGGATACAGTGTGATGTTTTGATAAATGTATACATTGTCAAAAGATTAAATCAAGCTAATTAATATACCCATCATCTCAACTACTTTTCATATTTTCTCTGGTGAGAATATCTAAAATCTACTCTTTTAGCAGTTTTGAAATATATAACAAATTATTATTAACTATGGTCACCATGCTGTGCAGTAGACCACTAATGCTTGTTCCTCCTGTCTAATTGGAACTTTGTCCCCTTGACCAACATCTGAGAATGTCTTCCTTACTCCCACAATATACTTGCCATGGGTTGCACGGTGGGGCATCCGGGTAGGTAGAATAGCCACATCACCTCAGACATGGAAGGCGGGGAGAGAGCTCCGGAGGGTCCCACACGGCCATTAAATGCTCCCATCCAGAAGTGACACAAAGCATTCTGCTCACAATTCATTGCCTAGATCTTACAGTGAGGACCAACCTCGGGGGAAACAGGTTGAAACCTACTGTATTCACAGAGGATGGGAAGCCGAAACATTTCATGACAGTGCTAATGAATATTCACTCAATGAATATTTCTCACTATTTGCATACTCTTCAGCGTGCCCAGATCTGGCTATGCTTACACTTAGTAGCGCCGTCTTTCCTCCTAATACATTTCAGTTCATTGCCCCATTTGCTGTTAATGTTACTTTCTGAAACCATTACTTTTCAGAAGGTCAGCTTCTCTTCCATCACACAGATGTATCATACAACCAAAAGAAGTCAAAAATACATCATTTAAACATGTTTGGAATGAGGATGGGTAATGATGGGTCCCATATGTTTGATGGGAGGGTTTTGTCATCTTTATCAAAGAGAGAGCCTTGTCTGCTACTTCAATTATGTTCTTTCCTTATACATTATCTTATCAGAGGCATTGTATGAGATCTTAAAATCATGAATTTCTGACTGATGTGAATGATTCATCTTATTGCAATTTTCTGTGAATATTATGATAGCCAAGTGGAAAGAGAAATTCATTTGTATGCTGTGAGATCTTTGAAAATCAAACTTTATTTAAAAATAAATTTTTATTGCCATAAGGCATTTCTTTTGTGTTGTTCCTCACGTTGATGAGGAAGTGATGGACCCTTTGTAATGAGTAGTATCTGAATCATGCTGGAAGATGTCAAAATAAAACGAAGATTTCAAAAAAGACTAGCTTCCCATCATTCCGGGAAAAAAGAGACAAATCGCATCTCAGTTTTAGTAAGCAAATATTTCATTTCCTGTAAGTTATACATAAATCTATAATGATTAAAAGTTTGTTAAAGTGACTGAAGAATCTTGTTGATGCTCTAATCGTTGTCTACTACATCTGTGCCTTGTGCTGTACGTAGTGATTGGAAACTAAAGAATTATAAGA
Source organism: Daubentonia madagascariensis (assembly GCA_023783475.1). NCBI lineage: Eukaryota > Metazoa > Chordata > Mammalia > Primates > Daubentoniidae > Daubentonia > Daubentonia madagascariensis. The sequence continues at coordinate 32,193,501 of JAKFHU010000901.1, read as the reverse complement.
AACCATCTCAGCCCTCCGGGATCTTACATTCTGGTTAAGAAGGAAAGACAAACAATATCATAGATCACTTTTACCCGAAGCAGAACCTGAGATAAGGCTTCATGAGCAATGATTTATTTATTCAGAAAGTACTCCCAGGAGAAACTCATGAAAGAAGGAAGCAGGACAGAGAACAGGGAATGGCCAAGCAAAGATGTAATTTCAGGCAAAACCTTGCAGCAAGCAGCTTCAGCCTGACCTTCAGGATGATTCTGAAGTGTAAGCACACCTAAGAGCAAGGGAGCTGGGTTTATATTGTTGAACTTCTCAGTCATTGGCTAAGGTCTGCTTCAAGGGAACAGAAACTCCCAGGTACTTCCAGCTCTGCGTATGTGACAAGGATGACTCCAGGAGCCCAGGGGCCATCCTTCAAAGCAGCACTGCAGATAGTGGCGCACACGGGACAGGGATTCCAGGGCATCTGGGAGAGGCACTGCCAATATTAACTGCAGTCCACCCCTCAGGTCACTCAGATCCACTCACATTTACTTCATACTGTTATGACATCTTCAAGGGGGTTGTTACTCACAATTTCTGGAGGGAATTTATAAGGTGGTTAGTGGGATGACCTGTACAGTCCCATTGCTGCGACTGGCCCAAGGCTATAACTTCCATTCTTCATCTCCATGCTCTGGGGCATCTCTTTTTGCTCCCATGAGAATTGTTACTGTGCCTGCCCAATCTTATGATTTCATGAGTCTGACAACAGCCAAATAAAAAATTCTGTTATGTGGTCATGTAATGCCCCATGGTCAGACACCACATCTCTGTTCACCAGGATCCAGGACCATGTCAAAAGATGCTTTTCATTTGGTCTTCTGTGTTGATGGCATGGTTTTGATCCAGAGCGCTAGGGCTGTGTACTGCACCCCTACATTGGGAGCAGCAAAGACTACACGTGGCATTTATATCTACCACAGATACCTCTAGTAGCATGAGAGACGATAAGTTCTACGACCCAAGTGGCAGGGCTATGTGTATCGCAGCTTGCACCTGCTACAGAGCCTCTCTTGCTCTGGGCCCACTCAAAACTGTCCATCTTGCAAGTCATTTAATAAACAGTCCCATAGAATATTTCCAAATATAGTACATACTGTCTTCAAAACCCTAGTAAGCCTACAAGGCCGGCTGCTTTATTAATGGCAGATGATGCAAGGTGTCATAACATTTTTTTACTTTAGAGTGAATGGCCTGGCCCACCCCAGGTCACTGAAAGCCTAAAACATCAGAAAATTTGTAGAATTTATCTCCTACCCTCTGAAGCACATCCAGAGCACCAGCCACGTTTTGCTCATGATGCCCTGTAAATGCATCATCAGTATAAGGAACCAATGGGATCTTTTGGAATGACCAGATGGTCCAGACCCTTCTGACTTGACTGTGGCAGAGGAGGAGAGTTAACCTGGCCATGAAGCAAGGCCAAGCATGCGTATTGCTGTCCACATCAGGTGTGAGTACAAACTGATTCTTGTCCTCCTTTTCGATGATATTGAAAAGAATGTACTCACTGACCCAAAAGCCATCCCACCAACCAGAGTCTAGTGAGGACACCATACTTACCATCTCTGAGGTTGAAGTTGCCATTTGGGTAAGTTCATGGTAGTCCACTTTTTGTACTGGCCAGATTGATGAACTCAGTGTAGATAGAATGGAAAACCCCACGCTTTGAGTCTTTGAGCGTGGCAAAAATCTGCCATTCCACCCAGGCTGTGGTCTTTCTTCTCCTTTACTATCTTGGCTGGGTCCAAGGAGGGTTGAGGGGCTTCCACCCAACCTTTCCAATCATGATACCTCTTATTCTTCAGACCAAGGAACTCGTGAGGGTAGTACAGTGTGCTGGAGATGTCCATCCTTATTATGCATTTGGGAACCAGGAAAAAGACTGTCTAGTGGGTTCATGGACCCATTCCTGTGACAGGCCTGAGTCAAGACTCCATATATCATATGAACCCCTCCAGCAGGTGGGCTGTGATGGCACTTTGTGTCTCCTGGAGTCAGTGTCACCTAACATCCCAAATTCAACAGGCCTCAAAAGGTACAGCTATTCCTTTTTTCTAAGTGAAACATTACCAGATAAGCATCTGCAAGTCCCATAGAGGGACCTTGGAACTCACTACTTTCTACTTTGTGGTCACCAGGTCCTTTCTCAAGGGCATCCAACTTCTCCTTCAACCCATGAGCTCTGAGCTGAGGACCAGCTCAAGTCTGGGAACCGTGCGAGGGTTCCTGTCTTTACAGTGGGGCTGCCGGCACTGGCTCACTGCTCATCCACTCTTGAATTTTTTGATCACGTAAAGCAACATTCTTGTTAGCTACACATATGTCTTGCCCATGGGAACACTGTGGTTTGTTATCCATCGTCACAGATAACTGAGGGTGTGGTTCTATGGCTGACTTCTCTCCTGCTGCCGTGACGGTAATCGGTCTACCTCGACTCTGATGGGCAAGAGCTGCCTCCTGGATCCTGGTGTTCTGGAATCCCATCAACCCCACTGATACTGTTAGTTATCTAACAGCAACCACTGTCATTAGCCATGTCAGAGCTTCTCAGTGATTCCGGTGCTCTGTTACCAGGAAGTCCCTTACCCACTTAGTGCACGGAGTGCCCTTGGGGCCTCCCAAGAAGCACTGCAGCCCAGAGGGTTCTCAGGTCTCGTGTAGACCTATCCCAACACACCCATCTCTGTGATCCTTTTGGTCCTTTACTCAACACGCTGCCAAGGCAGTTCTGGCAGCCCAAGTGTTACAGGCTGTCATTTTCTTCCCTTCAAACTTCCTAGAGTCAACCCAGCAGCACAGCAGGACTGGCCCGGGAGGCCTTTCTAGGGTGGTAAATCCTGAGTTAAAAATTCCTATCAACAAAGTCCTTCTTTACAGTTTTACATTCTGTCCCCTTCACGCACCACGCATGCACACGGCCTCAGAACCTTCACAATCCATCCCAGGCATGCTCCACCACTCTCTCCAAGGATGTGTTAACCAGTCCTGTAGCTCCTTGCGTGAATAATCTCATCTCTCCCTTAGTGGGGCACTATTGCCCTCATCAGGCCTTTACCGGGGAACCACTCAGCAGTAGAAAGGAGTGGGCTAGGATACAGGCAACAACGTGGATGGATCTCAAGGCCATTATGCTCAGTAAAAAATGCCAATCTCAAAAAAAAGTCAAATACTTGTGTGATCCCATTTATATAACATTCTCAAAATGATGAAGATCTAGAAGAGGCTGGTGCCAGGGGGAGTGGAAGGAAGTGCCACACTCAAGAAGGATTCAAGGAAGAACATACGCGATTTGAGAGCTGACTGGCTGAACACCGTGTAAAGACAGCGTCTGTGGCAGCATCTGTGGCAGGTCCTGCCACGGTGTAGGTGAGGAGAATGACTTCATCGTACTGACTGTGTGGCTGAAGTTACAAACTCACCCCCACAGCCTCAGTAGGTTAATTGATTGCTCTTCTGTTGGGTCCTTTGTAAGCCATTAGATTTAGGGACAACGGCTGAAATTAATTTCTATGTGTAAAAAAAAAAAAATTATGGGTGATGAAACAGTTATGAAAAAGCGCTTCTAATCAGCGTGAGCCGGTGCAGCCCTCCCTAATTCCATGCTCAGTGACATCTCCTTGGTAGCTGGAAATTAGCCACGGTAGGAGTATTTACACCACTAATATTGGCAAATAACATAAAAGAGAGCTTTACTACGTTTTTGAGACCAGGCTGTTAAACATGTAACAACATACCACTGATATGAACCCAGAATGGGAGAGTGTACCTGGGCTCTCACAGATTATACATGGGGCGACCTCAGATCAAACTGGACACTTAAAAACATTCCAAAATGTCATTTACATACAGGACTAAATTTCAACAGTATTATTCTTTTGTTTTTGACCTAATCAGTTTAAGTTAAAAATAAATGGAATCTGAATTTACCCTTAGAGGGGAGCTAAACTAAGAAGTGCTCTGTGAATTTACACTTTCAGTGTGTTTTACTTAAATGGACACTAGACCAGCAATTTTCCATCCCTGGTCTAATTTTATTTCTTTCTGCAACGTGCCATGTGAAATGGAAGGTTTAGGGTAGGATTCCCACCTCTCCTCCGTTCACCATTGTGTCCACAATGCGTCAATAGTGCCTGGCACTGAGCAGGTATCAATACATCTTTTGAGTGTTCGTTGTTTAAATTCAAAGCCGTGCAAAGTAGAAAGTAAAAACTTGCCCATGTATCTGTACTCAGATAATCCATGTTAGCATAAAACCAAACAAATAAATGCCTTCCTTCCTTCCTACCATCTATATTCACCCACCTATCAAAGGATGTTTCTTATAAAACCACAAGTAATCGTGACTGACGTTAGGCAGAGACCATTTCACAGGAGGCTATCAGGACAAACAGACAGCCAGACTGGCAGCTGGTGGTGATGACGGTAGACAGACAGACAGACAGATGACATGTATTGTTTATAAATATAAAGTCATAAATATTGGATGATACTTATAGTACTATTTCCCTTCACTAGTTCTGCATTTCAAATTTAAATAGCACCAAATAGATTCAGACTTCCAGTTTACACATTCAATTGTCCCCTAATCTTTGCTTCCTGAGTAAAACTGGATCCAGGCCAAAATATCTTAAAATGACACTATACCTGGTGGATACTATGGCCACCATTGACTTCATAGATGCATACAAAATGACCCCAAATTTTTCTAAATAAGAATATTCCAAAAGATAGAACTTGATTTTGCTGTTTGTTCATTCAACAGATATTTACTGAGTACTCACCAGATGCCAGGCTCCCCCCCCGCAGGTCCTGGGACACAGCAGTACACAAGGTAGACAGTCCCACCACGGAGAGGGTGCCGTGCATCCACCCACTTCCACTGGTGCCTCCTTGCTCAGTCCCCTGTGCTTGCTGAATCACACCCACCCCTCTGAACCCTCTTCAGTGTAACCATCCATGAAGACTCCCCTGGGCACCTCAGTCTATCCAGATGCCCCTGTCCCCTGGGGATGATGGCACTTCCTGCTCACCATACTGAGCAGGCAGTCGCCTCATGCAGGAGATCGGTGCGTCCTGAGCTCATGGCTTGTGAGCAGTTCAGCACAAAGGAGCATTGGTCATGATTCAGGGGGTCCGGGAGAGGGCACAGGTGTGCACAGGAGACCCCTCTTCTCCCTCACACTCGGCAATGAGTCTTTCATGGAAGTATGAGATTGACCACAATACAGAGAAAAATACAGTGTAGCATAAACATCAAAATAACATAGTTATATGTATTATGTATATAAAATAATATATTAATATATATAGAGAGATCTTATTATCTGATTAGTATCAATAGCTCTGTCTCATCAGTTTGCGGGTTAGAAGAACATACAGGCTAGCTAAGGAAACTAGCACCATGTATATTTTTGTTTCCATAAGATAATAAATTTAGGTCCCAAACAATTTAATCACAAATTCACCCTGGTAACCAAAGCATTCACAAGTCAGGGATTACTTGTACTCTCCTGTGGCATTAGCTGCGGTTGCAGAGACAAAGCTCTGGAGATGTTGAGGTTACTCGTGCCTCATTCCCTCTATCTCTGCCTTTGAAGTTTCCCCTGAATTAGAATTTAGTCTCTAAACTGACCTGCAATGGATACCAAGGGTGCTAACCAGGCATCCATGCAGGGTGACAAGGGGCTGCAGGGGAAGTTCCTTTTCTGCGGTACCCAGCATCCCGCACAATACCCACCTTCCCAAGGCAGAAGCCGGAAGACTCAGAGCCTAGGGTCTGTGTAGCCAGGCGCATCCACCTGACCTGGTTTCGTGGAATAGGAAGTGAGTCTGGGGAAAGGCAGCTGCGAGCGCAGGTGTGGAGGCCTTGTTTTTATGGGGTGGTTGGTCTTCGTGGAGCTGTTATCCTCCACCCCCAAGATCCCTGAAGCCCAGGAATGGTGACGTGGTTGTCACTAGAAGTCTCTGCAGTGAGCTGGGGTGTTGCCCCTGGCTCCATACTTCACAGGTTGGCTCACTGTCCCTCCCATTGTGTCTGACAGCCACCTAATCACTTTTTAAAACATCCTTTTTTAAAAAGAACTCTGACACTCCAAAGCCTAGAATAGGTTGCCTATATGATGATACTAGAATTATATCCTGTACCCAAATTTATAGCTTCTCTATCCCTGCAAGGTGCAGTCTTCTTACTGTTCTTCATTAGAAATGATGGGGGCACCACCGAGCCGGTGACAGCCCCATAAGTAAAACTCTGCCTTTCAATCCCCATCCAGTGCAGAGCTACTGGACAATGATGCTGGCCTTTCTGGCCACCTGGGACCCACCAGGCCTGCACTCCTACTTACTGGGTTTGTCTTAATTATTGGAACTCATGACCTCACCCTAGTCAATGCTGACCAGTTTGGCAACACTTTTATGAGATCCCTGACCCTTTGGCCAGTAGAACTCATCTCTGCAGAGTATGACAGCAGTCAACTCTGTCCCTCTGGCCCCCCCTCTTGCAGCAAGCAAACTCCATGACCCACCACTCCTAAGATGGCAGCAGTTCATCCCTGTGTCTCAACATTCCTGGATTGGGGTCCTTGATGCAGGAGGTGAGCTCACTTCTGAAGGACAAGAAGCCCTTTAAAGACCTGGTCCCAGTCACATAGAGCTACAAGCCCGACTCTGTCTGTCCTACTGATCTTACCAGGCAGGTACAAGGAAGCCATTGTAAAGTGAATGGACAAGGAAACAATTGTGTTTAAATTTTGCTGGCTGTTTTGTTTTATGCTTTCTTTTGTGTTTTATTCAGTTTTATTGGTAGGCACAGCTGAAAACTAGCCCAAAGTGAGCAGAACTCTGAGGTCCATGTGAGCACAGGTCAAGAACCACAGCAGAAGGGAGGTGCTGAGAACACATCTCTTGTTCAGCAGTCGGAATGGTTCTAGCATTGCCAAGAGTGCACAAGTACAGGCTGACGGGAGGGAAACAGCATCACACGGGCAGGCGGAAGAGGTGGCCAGGGTGGGAGTCACTCTTCACCAGGGTCAAAGGCTCCCCCTCCGGGCCTATTGCAGCCAGTGCCAGGTGGAAGGTAGGAGGGGGGGAAGCCTCATCATCAGTGCAGAAGGGAAAAGGCAGGAGAGGGTAAGGCACAGGAGCCCTGGCAGGCCCCTGCTGGGAAAACCAGGATTGTGATCAAAACAGGGTTCACCCCCACGCCTTGAGAATGAGTGATTAGCTGTCCATACATCTAATCTAACTGCTCTGTAAATGTATCTCTCATTCTACCCATAGTACATCTATTGGTTTTCAACAAATGCTTCAGAAAGCAGTGATTTCAGTTACTTTAGAAATAGAAATATCTTTACTCTAATGGGCCACAGTATCCCTCAAGAACTGCAGAAGAAGTGGCCCTGCCAGGGACAGTTCCAGAGCCAGCACGCTGTAAAGGAAGTGGCCCCAGGTGCCCTTGTCGGTCCATTGTTGATGGTTGTCATTGCTGGGATTGGTGAGCTGACCTTCCAGTCTTATGGGCTGGGTTGTATCTCCCAAAAGAGATGTGTTGAAGTCCTACTCCCTAGTGCCTCAGAATGTGACCTTATCTAGAAACAGAGTCTGTGCAGAAATAATTGGGTAAGAGGAGGTCACACTGGAGTAGGGTGGGCCCCTCACCCAATACAAGTAGTGCCCTTATAAGAAGACCCCACACGAAGACAGAGACACACAAAGAGGGAATGCTACATGCCGACAAAGGCAGAAATTGGAGTGATGCTGCTGCAGGCCAGGAATTCCAAGGACTGCCGGCAAACACCAGAAGCTGGAAGAGGCGAGGAAGGATGCTCCCCTACAGGTTTCAGAGGGCACCTTGATTTATACTTCTAGCTTCAAGACTCCTTGATTTCAGGCATCTGGCCTCCAAAACTGACCCTTTAAGCCACTCGGTCTGTGATAATGTGGTACGGCACCTTAGGACACTCAGACTCCCAGGATAAGACATTTAAGAACTTCCAATAATGCCCTACATGAATTCAGATACGTGGTACTGAAAACACAGAATTAGAGAAGATTATTTCTCCAAATGTAATTTTTGTTTTGAATATACAATTTCTCTGCTTATAATCAATTAAATTATGTATTACTCCTGCCTGAGTCCCCTGCCCTTCCCCCCCTCCCCACCACAAAGTGACAGTATCATTCTTGTAGTGTTGGGTGGCAGCAAAAGGGGCCATGAATAGGAAGCAGATGTTAAACAAACCAAAAAAAAGATGTAAGGAGACAAACATGATTTCGAACTAACCCAAATTACTGCCACATATGACTACAGAAATTAAAAAGGGAATCAAAACTTTAGCAAGGAGCCACAATCCCCCCGAGTTCTAGAGACTAGTGACCACTTTATTCCTGCACCTCATAATTCCAAATAGTTAATCTCCAAGAAGAAAAGAAAACAGATGTCACCACCTACAACATTTGCAAGGTGAATGCTCCCCCAGTACACCTAACCAGTGAAGAAAAATCTAAGGAATTTGGACATCACGTTTTCCGAAGAGAAAATGGAGAAAGTGGGGTGAACAACGCAGCCCTCAAAGAGGAGCAGAAGGAGATTCGGGTGCTGTCCTGGCTCAAGGGGGTAAGTCGGAGCAGGAAACAGAATGAACAACCTGCTGCTGGAAACTTGGCATTCAAAAATCCAAATATCCAGTTGTTTAAATGCTGCCCAAACCGTGTTGTGATGAATATAAATACAGCATCAGAATGAGGCATGTGGATTTAAAAAGTAGAAAATTACAGTATATCTATATTTTAAATGAAGAGCTCAATTTATTTCTGCGTTTTTTAAAAACAGAACCTGAAAATTAAGGGGTTGCCTTGCATTCAGAATATAATGCTCTATTCTTCCCACTTGCTTCCATCTCCAGCTAGCCATCTGTCATGGTGTTCGCACAGAACGTCTAAGGACGGAAGTGTCTGGATTCAGAGGCGATTCTTCCTGGTGGTGCCTCCAAGAGAGAACACGCAGGAGCCAGAGACCCTGTGGCTGGGGGAGAGCCCCCTTCTTCTTCATGGAGAGGGGCTTCCAGAAGGGCCTGGGTGATTCCTGCTCCCCAATTCAGTTCTAGCTCCTTTCTCCTGGGGACTGTGTTCCCAACAGAGGTCCCAAGGCTCTGTGAGTTTTCTTCTCTTGATACCAGAGATCACAGCCCACAAGTTGAAGAAAGCCCTGGCTCTGTCTGCCAGTGATTTCCTTTGGGAGCCATGCCTGCCTCTCAGCCATTTCTCGGCCAGTCCGACCGGCCTCTGCGCTGGGGCACCCTCCATCCGGTGCTGGATCCACCCCCAGGAAGCTGGGTGCCACACACCCGCCACACACAGGATAAAGGGTTAGAATCAAGCGGTTTGGACAATTGGAGACTTAAGCTGCTATGAGCACTTGAGTGAAAACCCTCCCCTTCCTTCCCTTTCACCTACAAATGCAGGGGGAGGGCTGGTGTCCGCATCACTAGTTACCCACAAAACCTTGCCAGGAATAATTAAGGCCTGATCCAGGCAGGGAGCAGTTCTTTCACCAGTAAGAGAAAAAAAAAAGAAAAGACCTTACTGGAACTAAGAAAGATCTTTTTTTCCCCTGTTTTATTTTTAACCTGATGTGTTGCATAGTGCTGAATGTCACCAGATTGTGATTAGTGTCACTTTTCCTCATGTTCCATATGTGATCTGACATAGCACCTGACTGATGAAATGCAATGAACAATATGTCAACATAAAGAAGCTCACTGGGTCACAAATATGCTCTGAGAACATTAAATTGCAAGGAAATGTATATTGAACGTGTTTTCCATAGGAATAAAATTGAGCTGCATAGTTAACATATTACATTTAGGTATACTACCTTGGAGACCAAAAGAACCAAAATACATTGCTGAATGACCTATAAAATGCACATTATCAACACATATTGATAGCGCAGACAGTCGGATGAATACAAACCGGTACCAAGAAGAATTGCAGAGGGAAGCGATGCTTCTCCGAAAAGGCAAACAATGGTGGAAATGAGCCAGGCCACATTCATAACGAGCATTAGAAATAGATCACCCCATTATTTGGCTTAAACATTAAGTGATATTATTTTCCAACACTCTTCTGGCCTCATCCCACTCACACCGTGCACAGAGTTAGAGAAAACTCGGCTCCTGGGCAGAGACCTCTGGGCTCTAGGCCGGGCCCCCCGACCTGGCCCCAGCCCCCGGCGACCACCCCACGGCTGCCCCCCTCAGTGCACGGGGCCTGCGACCTGCTGACAGAGCCGTGAGGTGGGCCCCAGCACAGAGGACGCAAGCCACCCTCCGTGGGATCTGCGTCCTGAGGGTAAGACCCGACCCCTCCCCGTCAACCCTGCCGGTGCCTTCTCAGAGTCACAGGCAGCTGCCGCAGGCCAGAGTCCTGGCCGTCCTCTGTTTCTGATAGTTTTGACTTCTACTTTACAGAGGAGAAAAGCTGTGCTGACGTTAACTGGTTAAACTCAACTTCTTCTCTCCACCTGGAAACGCCTCTGTGCTTGCGCCACCTTCCGCGTCTCTCTGTCCCCCAGTGCAGACCTCGCCCCTGCTCTGGGCGCTGGTTTCGTGCACTCGCTCCCTCCTGCTGCACCCTGCAAGTCTCCCAAGGCCACGGGTCGACGTGTGCTCTCTCTCCCCTTCCCGAATTTCTCCCTCTGCCTCCGGACCACCTGCTGACACAGCTGTTTCAGAATGACCACTGAACCCCTGGCACTCGAGCCCGTCGCTCCCGCCCACCCTGGGTTCGCTGCTGTCCAGCGATCCCTGACTCGCGACCTCTCCTCCTCCCGCGGCCTCAACGACCAGGACGCACCTCCTCCCGCTTCCTCCCGTCTCTCGTCCTCTTGCCCGCACCCCACCTCCCACCGGATGGATTTCACAACCAGCAGCCCTTAGCCTCTTCCCCTCTCTGAATGTATTCTGTTTTCTCCTGGGGCATTAGATCTCCCCTTAACACGTAATGAATGCTGATTTCGAGAGTCTAGACCTCCTGCCAACATTTCCCCCACTTTCCTGACTGACTGCTGAACACATCCTTCCTGTCCCAGCCTTCCTTTCACCCAAACCTCAGTCTGCACACGCTACTGTCCACTAAGGTGCAGCACGCCCACCCCCCAAGCCTCCCTGAACCCCCACCAGGAAGGAGACTCCCTGCTGCTCAGTTTGCATGGCACTTCATCAGATTGCTCTTAGGGCATTGCCAAGTGTTCATTCATTCACTCAACCACCTTTGACAGTTGGCAAGGCCCCGCACTAGGTGGTAGGAAACGCTGTAAATGACCACTGCCCTTGACTCCAGGAGCGTAAGGTCTGGCTGAAGGCAACATCTATGTAGACAGGTAAGCGCAATAGAGACTGTTGGTGTGATGATTAGGCTAAATGAAAAAGCTATGGAATTACACTTGGGAGGGGCCTAACCTAATATAGGAGGCTCAAGGAGCATCCCAGGAAAAGCAACTTGTAAGATGAGAACTAAAAACCTTGTTGGAATTATCCAGCAGGTAGCTATGTGTATGTATCAAGGCCTAGGTGGGGGAAAGAGAGAGAGAGAGTCATTGATGGCAGGTTCACTTGGTGGGAGCCTGAAGAGCAATGACTTCAAGGGCAAGCTCAGAGGTCAGATTACCCAGGGGAAGCCCGTGATGGGACTTCTCTCTTAGAAAGGTCACCCTGGATAAATAGCTGGAGGTGGCCAAGACAGGAGGCAAGAAGGCTGGTTAGACTCTTGAGAGTCACCCAGATGTGTAATGGCAGTTTCCTCCTGAACTAAGAGCATAGCAATGAAAGCAAAAAGAAACAGACAGATGTGAGATAGATTAAGAAGGGAAAACAACCAGGCTTGGTGTTCGCTTGACTATGAGGGAACGAGAGTCAAACCAAATGCAGTGGGAACACCCACAATCCTGCCTGGAGAAGGGTGATGACGGCACTGAATAGGACAATACGTCAAGAAGAGAGATGATGACAAATCCTTCCCAGTATTTTAGTAATTTGTGCAGACACCATCTCCCCTATGAGACTGCCAGCAGCATGAGGGTAGAACTCTGACCTTCTGCAGTTTGGGAGCCCCATGGCTGCTGGCACAGTGGCGCTTCGGGCACAGAACACGTTAAGATGGCCACGATCCCAGCTGAGGCGAGTGCTCCAAGGGAGCTGCTTTCTGAGCTCTCCCACTTTGGATGGCTTTTTCAACTTTTGCTTCATAAAAATCACAAAACGGTTTATTAAGAATAACTGAACCCCCTTTGTAGAATTAGAGCTATGTATACTTTATACATAAGACTTTATTATAATTATATCTAAACTGAAACTATTGGGATTCTAGTATCACTCTCCCCGTGAAACCCTAAGCCAGGGTGTCTAAGACCGTGATAACTTTTCTCATTCAGACCAGAATCATTTCATGGTCCCACTTAGCCGGTACCTTTAGTGCATGCCAGTCCCAATTCTGGCCTGGGATTGCTGCTTCTTCCTTCTTGTCATTTGTAGACTCCTGCCAGCCTTTGCACCTGCAGACATTCCAAGTTCCCTACAAGTACCGTATCAACAGACCCTTCCTTCCCTTCCCTCCCCTCCAGTTGCTCTTCCTCTCAGCATCTGGTTCTGCCTTATATTCCCTGATTCTTTTCTCCCAAAATCAGTGTTTTTCAGTATTGGGAGTAACATTTTAAACTCCTTTTGGAGGAAAGAGTTAACTCCTGCTTAAGGTCTGATTGGGCAAAATCATGACAATTCTTATGTGACAACTTTGGACAATTCCCTGGCAATAAGAATTAAAGATACCACTGTTTAATATTAACCAGTGGCCAATAAGGTATAGAATACATTTGCAGGTATTAGAAATGGAATGAATATTTGTTGAATGAATGAATGAACAAGTCTAAGCAATTCCATCTGGCTCTAGACAAAGCTAAACTGCTTCTAAACCCATCCAAAATTTTATAAATGTATGTATTGACTAGGATATTGGAAAAGCTTTAATGATTCACCCCTCAATTTGAGTCAGATGAAATTAGGGGAAAAATTAATTACTATGAAATAATTGTCATGTGGCAGATACTTCACATCTATTACTCTGTTGAATCTTAATAGCAACCCTAGGAATTAGCATCCCCACACTACAATGCCCCAAAGGATTCACTCACAGAGCTGGCGAGTGGGAGTCGGGATCTGAATGTGGTTTGTATGATTCAGAGCTCATGCAAACTCATGAGCTCTCCTCCCCTACCTGTTGCTAGGACCCCTGGCGAATAATAATCCCTTAATACAGGCTTCTGGAAACCAGTCTTTCCCATGCAGAACTATCAACCTGAATTTTTCTAAAATGAAAAAAAAAACCAGTATTTTTTCATGAGAGCCATCAAGCACTTTTCTGAGGCTACTTCTGGTTTGAGTTTAGCCTACCATTTCCTCTTGTGTGCTCTTCTGTCTCCAGCAAGCTCAGAGATGCATTCCTTTTGCGAGGAGACTTCAGAGCAGTGACTCATGCAATTACCACATTGTCCTAAGTGCAACTTGCTCCACAGCCACCATTGTGCTTAATGGAATTACCAAGCAGTTACTATGTGATTATTGGGAAATAATGTTGGGTGTTTTGCAGTGAGTCCACCAATAACCTATGTCACCAATACACCTACCATTTATCCCTGTAATTAAGATATCGTTGACTTCTATACACTTGTTTAAACAAAAGAAAATTTTAAAAACTATATTTTAAAATGGTGCTTTATTTAACGGGAGCCTAGCAAAATTTGTAACATCAGATACCTGCGTTTTTGTAAATGATCTGCCATCCCCAGAAGGAGATGCTAGAATTCATGTCAAATCATCATAATGGATACTTTGTTGTTCCAACCAGCACAAAAACAGATGTATTTACAGTTCCGGCAGCTGCAGACCCACTATTAGAGAGCCAGATTTGTACTTCCTTGGTTAAATCTCAGCTCTCACTCCTGAAACAGAAGTGATAAAATAAGAGAAGGAAAGCTGTATCCAAATGGCCAAGAAACTGGATAACACATTTTTATCTGGGAATAAAATTATAAAACACGAAAGAATTGGTCTGGCAATTCATAAGCATGAAGAATTCCAGTTTTCTGGTGTAAAACTACTTCATGCCATGTTAGAAATAATGGCAGTTAATGATTTAACACCCTCTTGTACTCACTGAGAAAAGACACCACTCCCAACTAAGTTACATTAGACATATTGTGCGTGTGGTTCCAGCCGTCCTACCAACTGGTGGCTCCTGAGAACATAAACAACAAAATGGCATCTCTGTAGCCCTGTGGAAGGTGTCTTTTATTTTTTATGAAATGACACACACTTATCTCAAGCATTTTAACATGGTGGAAAATATTTTCTACATTGTAAATGTCCCTTTATTTTATAGTAATTAAACTTCTAGCTGGGCATATAATTATCTAGAATAAACATTATGCTACCAGTCCCTCTTTTGACCAGGTGTGGTGACGTGCAAACATTATTCTGACCAGTGGAATAGGAACAGAAGTAAAGCATGCAACTTTCTAGCTGTTCCTCTTTCCAGCCACCAGAATGCAAGAGGTGGTAAGGAGTGGTGGACCACACGTACCACGGCCACTCTTGGGGCAGCGGGCAGCAAGGCAGAGGCTGCTCCTGATAATTTGACTATAAAGCTGCCACTTCAACAAGGAATCTTATGTGAGAGAAATGCATTTTTCTTTTGCTTAACACTCTGTTATTTTGCCTGTCTGCCCTATGTATACAAAATCACATGCTAACCAATAAAAACACATATCAGGAGTAGAATTCTGGATTAAAAACTGCGGTGGAATGAAAAAGCGGCTGTTTTATTTTCTCCCTATATGTGTCTAGCACTTCTAGGAATCCTAAGAGACAAAAGGGTAAAAATTATATGGAAGCAATTTTCCAACCTTTAAGAATATACTTCTATGAGCATATTTTACCTTGCTAGGCAAAAAATAGTTAAAAGTTTAGAAGGCTGCAAATATCTGTGTCATGGCCCCCAATTGCTGAGTAATGTAGATTCATCTCCATTTCTTCATGTGGATAAATTATTTTATTTTATTGGTAAACTAGACTACTTCAAATTATCTAGGAGCTTTGCTAAGTACAAAGACCCCGAAAATATCATCCATCATGTTAAAATGCTCAAGAGATGGTATGTGTCACTTTGTTAAAAATGATAACTTGGATGTTAATTCATGACAATATTTTCTGAACCAAAATTCTGGATGCATGGTCTGTACCGATTTTACAGAGGTGGAGGCAGAGGTCTTTGTGACCTTCAGAGAAACCAGCTAAATCCTTAGAGCATGTCTTTCAGAGTGGTGCTGCTTTTGGCAGGACGTTACGATCCAGGACCTGGTATCTGTTTCAAAGACTCTCCTGCACCTCGGGTCGGGCAGCTCTTGTGATCTGACCTTCAGACGCCACTGGAGTGGTACAGTCGTGGAAAATGGAGCCATGTGGCCCACGTGGTTGAGACATTCTGAGACACCTGCTGAAATAACCTGACATTGGTTGGTGGGACTTCATAAAGGGTACAACAACAACAAAAAATAGTGCTTAAGAAAAGGAGGGCTAAACAGTTCCCCAGGTTGCCAGACCTCACTTAAGTCAATTACTTGACATCTTTTCTACCTATGTTTTCAGTGGTGAGGCAGAGTCCACGCGAATGGAGAATAAAATGAGACAACCAAATTTATTTTTACTTATGGACTTGAGCCAGAGTCTAAATGACTCTGGCAATGGTACTTACTTCCCTTGGGAGCCTATTCTCCAGTCTAATAGATCTCGCTGTGAGGAAATTTCTCTTATAATTCAGCATAAATTGTCCCTTGTTGAATTCCATCCCATTATTCCTAGTTAGATGTCCTTGGACTACCTTAAACAACGAATCTCTTCTCATAGGTCTGCCCATTGCCAGGCAGGAGAGGTAGACAAAGAGGAGAAGAGAAAATAGGAAGGATTATTAGGAAGAATGGAGTCGAATCTACGAGTTCTGCCCTGGCTTGTGTCTAATTAATGAACGTTTCAGCCACAAACTGTTACATATGGACACAGACAGCAAATTTATTAACAATGGGATTGGGTAATCTCAGAAAAATGTTTAATTTTCTGCTAACCTCGACATCTACCTCTTTGTAATTTCTCCATAAGTGAGATAGGTCAGAATCATAAAGACTACAGACACAGTAAAGATAAAGAGAAAGTTAAAGATTAAAGGTACGTGCCTGCAAGCTTTAAAATCAGAGGTTTGGTTCTATTTGTGGGTATTGATCTCTTCTTCCCTTTATTCCACCTGTAGCCAGCCTTTTTAATAACAGACACTATTCACCGAGTTTTTTTTAAACATCTGGACACTATATTTATAATCTCATCAGATCCACACAACATGGTACCTGTGACACAGTTTACCCAGAACCCCATGATGAGGAATTGCCTCTCTGCGCCCCCTACACACACACACACACACACACGCACAGGGGAAGTAGCCACATTACAACATGGCCAGACACCAGCTACTGTGACCAGTGTAAATGAGAACCTGACCAAACATGGGCCAGTGAGTCCTTCCCAGAAATGTGCTTGGCTTGGTCCTGAGAGAGTCAGTTCAGTCTCTCTCTGGGTGTCTGGACTGACACGTGTAACGCCTGGGGGCAGCTAGCTGTTATGTCCTCTGAGGAGTGGACCAAAGAAGTACAGAAGGCCCGTCTGTAAGGATCAGGGAGCAAGGAGGATGTACAGAAAGGGGCAGGGCTGAAAGGCAGAGCTACTGCTTCAGCAAAATCCCAGGCCCTGCTGCCACATGCTCCTGAGGCTCTGTAGCATCCTATATGTGGGTTTCATGAGGAATATCAGAATCCTTATAATAAATTCCATTTAAACTACATTAGTATCCTTCACAACACAAAGAGTACTAATTCAGTTTATAATGCAGAAACTGCTCAGCTAGCCAGTAGAAGAGCAGAGATTCGAATCCAAGTCTTTTTAGTTCAAAGCTGAGCTTTTAGTCATCCTGGTACACATATAGCCTTCGTGCTGGTATAGCACACGTTCCAAATACGGCCACAAAGGGGTCGTGGGAAGGAGAGGCCAACCGTAACAAACTCTTCGAGCAAGGTTGAAAACTCTCCTTTAGTGTGGACATGACCCAGCTGACCCTGGGCAGCTCACTGGACTTCTCTGACCAACAGATTCCATTTGTAAAATGAGCAGCAGTGGTTGCCCTCAGCCAGCGGCTTCCCAGTACGAGAGGCTTGGAGTCGTCGGTGGTGGGATTAGTATCAGTGTTCCCAAGGAGTCTCTCGAACTACTTACATGAAAACTGTTTTTGTTCTTGACTGTGCTTTGACAGGATTTGTATTTTATAATACAACACACATCCAGTAAGCAGCCAAGATATCCATACCACACAAGAAATACCAAAATAGGAATTCCGCAGCTACGTTGACAAAAGTAGAAATGCACAGCAGTGATTGAGCCATGTCTGATGTTGCAGGAAAGGACAGAGGAAAAGACACCCATTAGGTTGCCTCTACCCATTGGCCTTATTTTCCCCCCAAATTTCCCTTCTAATCCATTTGCAAGATTCTTTGCAATGCTACATTTACAATCTACACAGTGCTGAAGGAAATAGATTTCTGTGTAGTCTCACTTTATAACCAGATGAGACATTTAGAAAAGACATTTTATCCAAAGCTGTCTTGAAAGGAAACCAGCTCCTTCCCACTGGCAAGTAAATTTTCTGGCTTTAAGCCAATTTACTGTGCTGTTTTGTACGCATCACACCTCAGTTCCCCCCTTCTTGCCTTGAGATAGGCCCTATAGTATTCCGTCAGGACCCAAGTCTATTAAACAGCAAAAACTAAATATGCAAATTATCTCCCAACTACATGCATGAAGCCTGCAAACATTATTCTTAGGAAAGTGCTGATTATGGAAAATTATGAATTAAAATGTCAGGCACTGAGGTTTGAAACCTTATAACTGTGTTTACTGTATAACAGCCCCCAAATGCCTTGAAAAATAGAAGGGGAAAAAACAGCAAAATCAGTGATTTAATGACTGCTAAGGTTGCCAACACCCAATTTCTGCCTTAGTGACTCTGCCAACTCTACCAGTCTTCGTGCACACACTCTCACACATGTGCACACACATGCACACATGCACATACACGTGCATGTACACAATAAAGCAGAGAACAGACACAAGAAATAGAAACAATTAAAGTGATAGCTGGTTCTTCCTCTGGTCTAGGCTTCCTAACTGATTTCATCACAAGCTTGCTGTTCAAATTTCTCTTTTAATCTTTCCACAAGAAGCAATGGGGCTCCTACATGAGCCAGGCACTAGTAGGCTCTTGGGGATATGACAGCAAAGAAGACAGATGTGGCCGTTGCCCTCCCAGACCACTGCAATGCAACATGTGGCCCCTGATCAGGGGCATCCGCAACACCAGCAAACTTGTTAGAAATGCATGTTCTCAGGCCCCACCCCAGACACTCCAAATCAGAATTTCTGGTCATGGAGGTCAGGAAGTTTTGTCTTAACAAACTCCCAGGTAATTCTTAGGCAAGCTAAGCTTGGTAAGTACCGGGACCAAGTGCTGATGTCTTCATAACGCTGCTTGAGTCACTTTGGTAGATGCAGTGAATGGGGTAGGAATGCAGGCATTTCAACAACTGGCTTCAGCCTTTGTAGACTCTGCAGGCTCAGCCGTTTCTGTAGGGGACTTACGCTATGGTTCAGGAGTTTTCCGAAATTAAATCAACAAAGGATCCCAGACAATATAAAAAGAAATTTTTTTTAATACTGTAGTAATATTGGCTAAACATCGCTACTAAAGATTTGTGTTGCTCCCCTTAAATTACATTTCCACAAGGAAGGACCCAGTAAAACAAAAGTTTTTGTCAATCTCTGAGCACATTCCAGTTATTCTCTAAAAGAAAAAGTGTGATTCTATGCCAAGCACATAGGCAATTGCAGAACAGACTGTTTTATTTGAGGAGGGCTGCTGGTCAGTGTGGAAGGAAAGGATGCCACATTTGCCTCATTGGTGATGGATCGATACAAAGCAGATAGTTCCTGGTTCCCAGGTAAGGCGATGTTCAGCTGAGAAAGACAATATTCAAGATCCTCTATTAAATACTATCTGGCAGCAAAGAGAGGCCGGGGTGGTGATTTTTGTTAACAACTGTTTTGAAAATAAGTTTGAAGAGTTCCTCCACCTCCACCTGCCTGGTGGTTTCCTGGCTCCTCAGAGATACAGGGAAGGCAAAGCACAAGCCAACTTTGTGATCATCTTGTCCTGAGCATCTGCTCTGAGGGTCCATCTCCTTCCGACATCATTAGACTGGATTTTACTCTGAAGATATCCAAGGCCTGCCTTTCCTCTCTCCCCTGACTTCATCTCTCCCTTCTTCTGAGCACCTGCTCTAAATAGCAACCACTTTTTATCAATCCTCACTACGTGGCCAGGACTGAGCTAAGTGCACACAGGCTTCTGATCTCCTAACCCTCGCCCCAGCTGAGAAGTATGCACTGCTGCCCTCTCGTGCCACAGGGGAGGGAACCCAGTCACGGAAAGGCTGGCTGGCCTGCCAGAGGCCAAGCAGAGAGAGTGGCAGAGTGAGCATTCAAAACCTGTGAGTCAGGCCCTGCACCTGCTGCAGCGCGCCGTCCCTTCTCTTCCCTTTGCTGTTCCCTTTCTGCATTTCTCGACACCATGCACTGCCCACGGGCAGCACATGAAGGCCAGTGCTATTCCACGCTTCCATTACTTGGTGAAAATTATTCTTTAAACACCAGTATGTGGAACCTATTAGTCAATACAGGAGAACACAACGAAAAACAGTTGCTACGCACTATTTTTGGTGGTTCTTTAAAGTCTATACCTAGTTCTACAAAGTCACCACCAACATTGAAGTAGAGAATGTGGAGCTGTTGCTCCTAGAGGGAATACACAGTTAGGTTCCTGCAAGCCTCTGCTCACAGCCCATCAACTGGTCAACATATAGCCTTGTTTTTTGTGTGTTTCTATTTAAAGACACCTTATTTAATATATATTGTTTATCCATGAACATTGGACTCATGGCCAACAGCATTGTAACTCACCCCTGTGAAGCTGATCTGACACACGGATTTTCTCCACAAGGCGCACAGAGCTGCCTCACTCCTAGCAACACTGGGCAGCACTTCAGCACTACGCTTAGGGGCCATTTCAAATAGTGGAATCACCAACAAAAAGGACACAAATGTGAAAAACTAAATAGACCTCAGAAAGGACATCTTGTACAGTATGAGCTGAAGCCAGAGGCAGAGCGTTACCTGGTCTGACCTCAGGTAGGACATAACTGTAAAAGCAGTGCAAGTATTGATTTTGAGGTCAAAAATAAATTTTATTGAATAG
This sequence comes from Daubentonia madagascariensis, assembly GCA_023783475.1. Classification (NCBI taxonomy): domain Eukaryota; kingdom Metazoa; phylum Chordata; class Mammalia; order Primates; family Daubentoniidae; genus Daubentonia; species Daubentonia madagascariensis. Next base: position 32,173,005 of record JAKFHU010000901.1, on the reverse strand, counting down.
GTGGATTCATAAATACAGACCCATAAATATTAAGAATCAACTGCACTAGATTTATTCTTCAACTTTCTCTGCCTCCTTGCTGAGGTTCTCAGGAAGAACACTGATGCCCCAACTCTGCCACATCCCTGCTCTCATTTCACTAGACTGCTCTCCAGTGAGCGTGGCTGGCCACCCCCACCTCCAGCCCCAGACGTCATGGTACACACATCTTCCCTCCTCCCGCTCCCCCCACCTTTTAATTCTGGGGTGTCTCTGACCACAGAGGCCTCCTGACCTCCTCACTCCCTGTGTGCTCCCAAGTGGGGCTGTCCTCAACTTCAGTTACTATCTGCAAGTAGTTTCAAGCTCATTCCACTTCATGGTTTTTGCATTTTGTATTTTGCATTTTGTATCCTCCCTGGAAGGTTCTCCTTTGATATCCACATAAAAACTCACTTTCTCATTCCATCAGACGTCTGCTCAGATGCCACCTCCTCCGAGCTACACCTCCCATGACTCTTTCCTCCTTCCTGCCTTTATTTGCTGTGTGGCATCTTACACCACTTGAAATATTATTTATTTGTTGCTTATTCACCTGTTGTGTTTTTGGCCTTTTATGGGAAGCAGAATTCTAAGCTGGCCCCCACGACCCCAGCCTCCTGCTGCACACACCCGGGAGTGTGGACAAGGTTTGAGAGGGGGTGGGGACTCCTGCAATTATGTCACGTTATACAAGACTCTGCTGCAGCAGCCTGGAAAGAGATTCTCCCGCAGGCTTTGAAGAAGTGCCATTTATGAGAGGGCTCATGGCTCAGATCTAAGAGCTGATAGCCAGTAAGAAGATGAGGACCTCAGGGGACCAGCAGCTGCAAGGAACTGAATTGTCCCAACAACCTGGACAAGCTCAGAAGTGGCTCTGCGCTCCAGGTGAGAATGCAGCCCTGCTGACACCTTGACTCCAGCGGCGTGGGACCCTGCACAAGGGACACAGCTAGCTGCTGCCCAGACCCATGACCCACAGAGACCAGATAATAAATGGGTTCTGTTTTAAGCTGCTAAGATTTTGGTAACTTGTCACAGAGAAATGTACACAATTTCCATTAGAAGGCACGCTGTGTGAGGACAGGGAAGCTGTCCATTTTGGTCACTTCTTTATCCTCAGCACCAACAAAAGGGCCTGGCCCATATTTGGGACTCAGAGATAAGCTGGATCTGTCTGGCCCCTTGGAGACCTGCAAATTGTGCCCAATTTCAAAGAGCCTGGGAGTGCGGAGCCCACGCCAGGATCTCTGCGAACCCCCCGTTCTCCCTCAGAATTCTCTCTGGCTGTGTCCCTCTCACGCCTCTGTTCTGCCCAGTGGCCCTTCCTGAGCGTCTTCTCGAAATTCCAGGAGGACCAGGTGTTGGGCGACAGATAACTCGGGAGGCGCCATCTCCATGGTGACGGCCATGGCCTGGGGGCACTGTCCCTCTGCTGTGTGCCGGGGAGGGCTGCCCTCCCACCCAGGCCCCAGCTTAGGCATGGAGGCAGCAGGGGCCTATCAAGGAATTCTTCCTAAATAAACCTAGTGCCTCTCGTAGGAGCCTTATGAGGACAGCTGCTGATACGGTGACATTTCTTGTGTCATTTAGTCTGTGCTGATAGCTTCTGGTGCGGCCCCTCTACTGAGCTCCCCGGGCGGTATTCACCTGCCTGCCGGCTGCCCTCCCCAGGAGTCTCACAGGCGCCACTGATTAAACATGTCCACAAGCCGAACTAACCATTTCTTCCCAAAACGGTCTTCTCCAAGGCCCCATATCTCATCATACAGCACCTCCTCCTTCCAGAGCCCCCCAGCCCACACCCTCCAGGTCTGCAGTTGGCCCTCCACAGCCAGCCCTGTTTCTCCCCCCTTGTAAACGTTTCCCCACCTTCCCAGCACCAAGAAGGCCCCGTGACCATCTCAATTGTGCTTCAGAAAACACCACCGGGCCTCTCTGTCCCTCCCCAACCTACCCCAAATTCCATTTTCCGCAGTGCAGCTCAGCTGCCCGCGACGCCAGCACCACCACCACCTGCCTTGGCACAGCTCTCAGGGCCGCCCATCACCTCCCCACGCTGGGCTTGCTGGCTCCAGTGCACCCTCGTCTTCACCAGGCTTCCCTTGGCTCCTGCCTCCATCTTGCCCTCAGTTCCTCAAAAACTTCCCTATCTGTCCATTTACCCTTGGCCTTCTGGTGTGTCAGGGTGTCTGCTGGGAAGCTTCCTCCCTCCCTTCTTTTTTTTTCTTAAGACTAAGTTAGTCCCCTCTTATGTGCTTTTACATCATATCAGAATGTTCATCTCACTGCATTGTTACCAGCCACCCAACATCTGTCTCCTCTACTAGAACATACAACCCACATGGCAGATGCTGCCCTGTCTTGTCTGCTGTTGTGTCCCAGTGACCGGCAGAGCACAGATCACCAGATGGTGCCCAATAATTGCACATCAGTGAACATGTGACTGATTAGAAGACAGAGACAGCAGCCTCCACAACGTGACTGTGTGAGAGTTGACAACGCAACACCGATGTTGCAATGCAGGGTCAGAGCAGGGGATGCAAGGCTGGTCTCAACTGGCCGGAGGAGTGAGAGATGGGAAGTGATTGCTGGGTTCGGAGAAGCACCTGGGGCCGCGGGCAGGGCTATTTCATGGAGGAGGCAGGACTTGCTCGGAGCCCGGGTCAAGGCAGGCAACTTTGGCACAGAAAGATCAAGAAGAGGTCCCTGGGGGGGTGGCACATTCAGGGTCTGGCTGGAATAGGGGCACACAGGTGTGGAGGGCAACGAAAACAGGGGCGGTGAGACTCGGAAAGACTGGGATCCGGTGGGAGCCACTGCCATGGCCAGTGTGGAGGGTGAGGGGCGGGGGAGCGGCCCTCGCCAGCACCCCCCTGCAGAGAGGACAGGAAGCCCTTCCAGGCCCCGCGGGAGGGGGAGGCGGAGCGGCACAGCCCGGGGCGCGACAGCAGGAGCGGGGGGTGCGCGTGGGGAATCAGCGGGGCAGGTACCTCAGCTGAGCTCTGCGGCAGAGCCTCGTGAGGGCGTGGGGGAAGGAGGCGTGCCCGCAGACGGGGTCACTAGTGGATCCAAGCGCGGGGCACAGTTCATCCCGCGTTTGCCGCCGGAGGCGACAGCGGAGGTTCCAGACCCGCCAGCGCCGCAGCTGCGGGAAGGGAAGGGCCGGGCTCCGGACGCGGGGCGCCCCCGCGGCCCCTGGTAGGCGTGACGGGGACAGTCACAGTAACACCGAGTAGTGAGGCCTTCCTTCGGAGCGCCCATGGGTGGCGCGTGCTTGACATAAATCACCTCTTTTGATCCACCCGACTCCACTCTAGGCGACAGGCATTAAGAGGCTCCTCAGTTTACAGAAGAGCAAACTGAGGCCGGGAGACGTGAAGACACGCACCTGTTCCGCGGGCGGGAACCGCTGGAGCTCGAATCCGGCTTGAGCGAGGAGCCCACGCTCGGGGGCCCTGGGACAGCCGCCGCTGGGGTCGCGGCCCTGCGCGGCTCCCGGGGCCCCTCGGTCTCCCTGCTCTGCGGCTTTCGGGCAGCCCGTGCTCACCACCGTCTCCACTGGAACACCCTCGCTTGTGTTTCTCTGTTGGTGTCTCCTCTTCCCCCTTAACTTCCCCCTTGAATTTCCCCATTTTGACAAATTGTTAAGTAGTCAAGGCCCATGCTCTGTAGAATCTGACAGTTAAGAAAAGTGACTTTCAAAAAAAATTGCACTATACAGAGGGTTTACTATATACCGTCTGGATAAATGCATGAGTTTTCCCAATCTCTGAGAACCATTCCAGAAGAAAATACAAACTTGTCTTTTATGTACAAATTGATCTTGCATGGGTAGGTCAATCTTAGGAGAAAAATGTTTTCTTGTGTTAGATTACCGGTTACAGAGAATATTCATATTTGCAGGCACAGAATGTGTTCTCTCTGTAGGGGTCCATGAGGGGACAGTTCCATGACCTCAACCCCTCTGTTCTCCCTACACCACATGTCACGGGGTTCACCCAGATTCCTCATCGGGCTGCTCCCCATGCTCAGATATTGACAGAGGAGAGCAGAAGATCCCGAATATTTAATGAGTATCATTAACCCAATGCCATGTGCACATGCAAAATCATGCAGAGAGTTCACCGGAGCAGGGAAAAGTGTGCTGCATCCTTGCAGATCCCTTCCCACCCCCCAAAAAACCCATCCTTGTGAATCCAAGTCAGTATTAGAAAGTACCTACCTGTGGGAAACCCTGCTAAACCATGTGATGAAGACTCAGCTGCCACCATCCCGTTCTCTCACTAAATAAGTCAATAAACAGAGTAAGGGGTGGAAACCAGTAAGAACATCAACGACAGCAACAGGGAGAGAAAATCATAGTTGAGAAAAACACTCATTGTTTTGTTATTATTTACTTTTGCTGTTAATTTTAGTTGTTTTTGAAGCACACTAATTGGAGAAACTGCCACAAAAATGGGGGGCCAAGGGTGATATGTATTTCTTGAAGACCAGTGTGATTCTGAGTTTTCATAAAATCTAAATCTGTCACACCAGTGAAATTATAGAAAAAGCTGAGCATATGAAGAAAGCCATTTTTTGTGACTCCTAATGCCTGTGTGCATAATTCCAAATCAAACATATTCACATTATTAACTTTTTAAAGTTTATTCGTCTCAGTGCTAATGAACTCATTCATCCTTGGCAAGTGCACATGGCCTCCTAATGAAACGTCAATAGATATATCGGCAGTGAAGTGAGCACGTCCAATAGTAGATGCCAAATTCCACTTGGCTGTAATGACTGGAGAGAGGAGATCACTTCCAAAGACACTTGGACGCAGCATCATATAATGGAAAAATCACTAGAGTGGATGTCTGCAAGCCAGGATTCCACACCCGGCTCTAACACTTGGCAACTGAGTGACCTTGAGCAAGTCACCTATCATTTCTAGGACTCAGTTCCTCCTCTCTAAGAAGAGAAGGCTGGGCCAGCTCGTCCCTAATGTTCTTTTAGGTCTACAATTTAATACCCTCCCCCGCTTTCCCCTGCCAAGCACACCATTCTCCAACTTTCAAAGGAGTTATCAGGTGTTTGTGCACATTGTGATGCATGGTATCTTATATTCAGACATATGCCTAGTTAAACAATGGTTCATTCTTTATGGTTCAAATTAAAACTTGGCTCCTTAGGAGACATCATGCCACAGGTTATGGGTTTTAATTTCTGACCTGTTCGAACATTGCAGAAGTTCAGAGTTGTAATGAGTTTCCTAACCTGCGTTGGTTTGTGTCAGCCTACATGACAGTGTGTTGAGCGTGCTACGGGAGATGTAAAATGAAACGTAAAAAAAAGGAAAAAACAAATCTAAGCAAGCCTCCTTTCCTCTCAATTATCAGTTTTGAAAAGTAGCCTACACATAGGTACTCTTCTGTTTGGAGGTTCCTGAACTATCAGCATTAATTCTCCAGGGTAAAACTCCTGTCTTCATGCAATGATGGGTTTTTTCCCTACTTTACCTCAGATCTTTAAAATTGTGCACAACAGCTAGGAAGCCAGGATGTTTCTCCCCCAGTGCTCCATGAAAGAGGCTGCTTTATTATTGAGCAAAAGCAAAAATGATAATCGTGAAAAGCTTTTGCTTCTGGACCGCATAAATTATCTCCAATTTTCCTCATTATTTTCTTCTTCAGGGCATGAAGAGATTGCCTGTGGCAAAATATGTATCAGTACAAAACAAATAGAAAACAGTTTAAACCACTGAAGTATTTACCTTTTTTATTTAAAAAAAGACATTTTAATCCTATTAACGGTAAATTATATTACCTATTGTGAAAGCAGACATGAAAGAAATATTTGAAGCATGCAGTTAATTATGATACCAAGTGACACATAATATTTATGCTCCTCTTGTATAGCCCGAGCAATTTTCCTTTCACTAACTGTGAGTCACACACTGATTGAAGTCTTGAAACCAATACTGAGACAAAACCACAGGCACATCTGCCGTCATTGCTCCATTCCATAGACAATTAATATTACAAGGAGTAGCCATTGTTTATTCTTTTATAGTCCTAATTTCACATGGAGAGAAAAATTCTCTACCCTAATCCTTTTATTTTAATTCTCCATTTCATCATATTTATTAAGTGTCCACATGGGTACAGCAAAGCGGGGAGTTTGCAAACGAATTTCAATATAGAACAGCTGTGTCTCCATCAGGGCAGTGGATTTTTGCAAACCAAACTCCAAGACATTCGTGAAAGCAGCAGCCCTCCTTGAGGGATGTGACTAAACACATCTAAGTAGGTGTTTAGACATTAGTTTGTACTTCGACACAATTAGAATGAAGTATAAAATATAGATTAAAATTAGTAAGTCATGTTCCTGTTCAATGGCTACATGGTGACATAGCTGCTGGGCGGTGGCAGAGAAACAGGTGATGTGTAGTTCCTTGATGCCTGGTTTTGCCATCACGTGTGGTACAGTTCCAGGGTGGAGATGCTGGGCAGTCACTCTTGAGGGCTGAGAGAGTGACAGCCCACTCACTGAGTGATGCTGCCCCTGCACAGAGTCTCAAGCAGCAAAATTCAGCTCCTTCTTTCACACATAAAAGGCTTCGGCTGAAATCATCATAACTGTTTCTACTAAGTCACTTAAAAACAGCAGTGGATGTCCGACTGACTCCTGTCCGAGTCCCAGTGTACATGCCATGGTTCCCCAGTAGCATTTTCCTGGTTTACTTCAACTATCCCATTTTTTACTCTATAAGTCATCTAACACTTTGGTTCCATTACTACTTACAGCCCCCAAAATGGATTGAGTAGGAATCCCATTGACTATGGAAATGTTAAATATGTAGTGCTCCATGAGACATCCCCACTCTTAGATGGCATCTTAAGATGAGGAGCAAATGCAATCCTAAGAATAACAGTTTTTATTTACCTGTAGTTTTCCAGTAGATTTCTATTGTATTAAGACTGATTTTGTAAGTCATAACGTAAATAATATTGCAAATATTTGTGATTTGAAATAGCAAGAGCCATTGGTCTTACTGAACACCTACTGCATAGTAAATGCTTTATATATGTTCTCGTTTATACTCACAAAATAAATTTGCAAAGCCAGCACTAATATTCCCTTTGTCAAGGCAGGAACTGAGGCAAAGTCACTTGCTGAAAACCAAGAGCCAATAGGCTGAAGAACCATAATTTAAATGTAAGAGGTATTGGGTCCTTACCACCATCTACTTATATTTTAATAGTTTGGTACTATGAAAATATTGCACAAATATTAACAACTGAATAAAAGCTTTTAAATTTGATTTCAATATCCATTAAGAATTAAAGAAATTATTCTACCAGACCTCATTTAGCTACAATACATTCAGAACATTTAATCTAATTTTCAAATTATAGTCAGACACATTTTTTTTTACTGAGGTATAATTTACATTTTCTGAAATGCACAGATCTTACTTAAGTATATAGTTTGATAAGTTTTGACAAATGCACGTCTAAGTAACCCATGGATCTATCAAGATACAAAACACTTCCATCACACCGGAACATTCTTTTATGTCCATTCCTGGCCTATCCCTGCCCACCCACTTAGGCAGTCACTGTTCTGACTTCTATCAGATCATCTTGCCTAGTCTCAGCTTCATTTTGGAATTATACAGTATTGTGTTCGTTTCAATTGCTGCCATAGCAAATTACCACAAACTGAGCCAATTTTACTTGTACTCATTCATATATGTGTATTTGGTTCTGTACAATTTTATCACGTGTAGGTTTCCACCACACAGTCAAGATACTGAAATTCTATCATGACAAGGATCCCTCCTGTTTCTCCCCCACCCCATATCTAACACCTACAAACCGCTAATCTGTTACCCACTTCCAAAATTTTGTCATTTAAAAATGTTCTGTAGGTGAATTGGCTTTTTTCATACAATGTAATTACCTGGAAATCTCTCCAAGTTCTTATGTATATCAATAGTTTATTCCTTTTATTGAGTAGTAGTATCCCATGGTATGTATGTGCCACAGTTTGTTTAACTATATACCTGTAGAAGGATGTCTGGGCTGTTTCCAGTTTGGGCCTAGTTAAGAAACAAAAAGGATTATTAACATTCATGCACATGTTTTTCTGTGAACATGTTTTTATTTCTCTGGAATAACTACCTAAAAGAGCAATTGCTGAGTTGTGTAGTAAATCATGTTTAGCTTTATTTAAAAAAAAAAAAACCTGCAAAACTCTTCCAGAGTGGTTGAATCATTTTATTATATATTCCCACCACCAATGTATGAGCAATTCCTACCAGCAGTTAATATTGCCACTATTATTTTATGTTAGCCTTTCTGATAGGCATGTAGTAATAGTTCATTGTGGCTTTAATTTGCACTTAACTGATGGCTAATAATGTTGAACATCTTTTCATATGCATATTTTCCATTTGTATCCTCTTCAGTGAAATGTCTGTTCATGTCTTTTGCCCATTTTCTAATTGGATTATTTACTTTTTTACTATTGAGTTGTGAGAGTTCTTTATATATTCCAGGTACTAGTTCTTTGTTGGGTAAATGGTTTGCAAATATTTTCTAACAATCTACTGTTTGATTTTTTATCGTCTTCACATGAGCTTTTGAAGAGCAAAAGTTTTTAATTTTGATGAGGTCCAATTTTTCTTTCATGAAACAGGATTTAGTGTCAAGTCTAAGAACTCTGTCTATCCTTACATTCCAAAGACTTTCTCCAATGTTTGTTCCCAAAATTAAATAATTGTATGCATTATATTTCAGTCCATAATTTATTTTGTAGCAATTTTTGTATAAGGTGTGGGACTGACTCTCTCTCTCCCCCCTCATTTCCAATTGTTCAAGCACCATTTGTTGAAAATTCCATTCTTCCTCCGTTAAATTGCCTTCTTTTACAAAAATAAATTAAGCATATGTGTGAAGTTCCACTTCTGGGTTTTCTATTCTGTTCTGTGACCTACATGTCTATCCTTCCACCAATGCCATGCTATCTAGATTATGTAGCTATACAGCAAGACTTGATATCAGATAGAGTTGTTCCTCCTACTTTATTCTTTTTTGTCAATATTATTTTTGCTATTCTAGGGTCTGTGCCTTTCCACATAATTTTAAAATAAACTTGTCTATATTTACAAAAAATCCTTGCTGAGATTTTGATAGGAATTGTAGTAAACTTATAGATCAATATGGGAAAAATTGACATTATTATTATATTGAGTCCCATAATCCATCAACATGGTCTGGTTATCCATTTATTTAGGTCTTCTTTGATTTCTTTCATCAGCATTTTTCAACTTACAGCATACAGATTCTATACATATTTTGTTAAGAGGATACTCTAGCATTTCATTTTCTTTGGGGGCAATTATAAGTGGTGTTGTGTTTTTAATTTAGGTTTCCATTTGTTTATTGCTGGTATATAGAAATGTGAGTTGAACTTGTGTCCTGCAAACTTGTTGAACTCACTTATTAGCTTTAGAAGTTTGGGGTGTGGGTAGGGGTGTATGTGTAAATTCTTTGAGATTTTCTACATAGACAATCACATCATCTGCAAATAGAGACATTTTAATCTCTTCCTTATCAATCAGTGTGCCTTTTATTTCTTTTCCTTGTCTTTTTACAGTAGATAGAATTGCAAGTGCTATGTTGAATAAAAGTGGTGAGAGCAAACATTCTTGCTTTGTTTCTGATGTTAGGGAGAAAGCATTAGGTCACCATTAACTATGATGTCAGCTGTAGGTTTTTTATATAGGTTTGTGTCAAATTGAGGAAATCCCCTTCTATTCCTAACATGCTGGGAGTATTTTTTTAAATCATGAAAGGTGTTAGACTTTTTGTCAAATTGATGGTTTTTCTGCATCAGTTAACATGATAATATTATTTTTCTTCTCTAGCTTCTTGATATTGTAGAATACTTTGATTGATTTTCAAATGCTGAACAAGCCTTGAATAACATTCTGCATTCACTCTGCCAATCTCTATATTTTGATTAGTATATTAAGTCTATATATGTTAAGGTAAGTATTGGTATGTTCGAGTTGGAGTCTGCCATTGTTTTATTTGTATTCTGTTTGTTTTCTCTACTTCTTGTTCCTCTGTTTCTCTTTTCTTGACGTCCTATGAGTTACTTAAATATTTTTAGAAAGCTAATTTGATGTATTTATAGTGTTTTAAAATGTATCTCTTTGTATAGTTTTTATAGTGGTTGCTTAGGATATTAAAATATGTACGAGTCCCAAATGTGACTTAGCATAGGCCAGTGGTATCAACATCTTACCACTCTAAGTGTGGAAATCTTACCTCCATTCAAGTCCCTTTCACCTTCCATTTAAAACATCATTGTCTTGAGTGTCAGACAGTGTTAAAGTATTTGTTTCAATCATGAAATATGACTTACAAAACTTTTGACAAAAAGGATAGTCTATTGCATGTATCCATGTTTCTGTTCTTCCATTGTTCCTTCCCCCTTTCACATGGTCAAAGGTCCTTTCTTTTATTATTATTTTTTCTTAAGAACTTCTTTTGGTTGGTCTGTAAGGGTAGATCTGCTATCAACAAATAACAAATTCTTTTGTTTTTGTTTTTGTTTTTTTTGTCCTGAGAATATTCCACACTTCTTTCTGCTGAAAGAAATTCAAATTGACAAATTTCATTTCACTTCCTTCTGGCACCCATGACTTCAGATGAGTATTGGCAGAGTGCTCTGGGGATTTTGTCATCGGTATTGGGGAAGACAGACTAAATGCTGTTTTACGCCTACCTAAAAAAGCAAAAGAGGCAGGGATCAGATGTTTCCAAGAAGCTTTACTGCATGAGAACAAAGCTTAAGAATATTTACAGAGTTGCAGAAATATCCAGCACCCAACACAGTAAAATTCACCATATATTGTATCCAATAAAAAAAAAGATCAGCATCCAATAAAAAAAAAAAAACAGCAGAATAACATGACCAATATTAAGATGAAATTTCACTCAATGAAAACTGACTCAGAAATGACACAAATGAATAAAAAATATTAAGCAAAAACAGTTAGTAAAACTATGTTCCATATGTTTAAGAAGCTAGAAATAGGTTGAGCAGATTAAGTAGAGACATTGAGAATATAACAAAAGCCCAAAGAAAACTTCTAGAGATAAATACCACAGTGTCTGAGATTAAAAATGCCTGAGTAGGGATTAACATAAAATTAGACATTTCAGAAGACAAGAATAGTGAACTTCAAGGCATAGTAATATAAACAACCTAAAATGAAACACACAGAGATCAATAGAATTTTTTAAAAATGTGAAGAGCATTGGGAATCTCTGGTCAACTTCAACGTACAGAGGAACAAAGGTAAGTGACGGCAGACTTCTTGTCAAAAACAATGCAAGCCAGAAGACAGTGGAGGAGCATCTTTAAGTATAGAAAGTAAAGGGAAAATAAAGGAGGGGGAAAAGGAATGTAAAGAAAGAAAGAAACTGCCAACCTAGAGTCTGTACCAGTGAAAACAGCTTTCAAAAATGCTGGTGAAACAAATACTCTTCAGCCATACATAAGCTGAAAGAATTCATCACCAGCTCAAGCTACTAAAAGTAATGTTAAAGTCCTTCAGGGAGAAGGAAAAATGAGCCCAGATGGAAGTCTGGACATATCTTAGATTCTCTCAACTGTAGCACTGCTCACATTTTGGTGAGATAATTCTTTGTTGTGGGGGAGGTTTCTGTGCACTGGAGGATGTTTTGCAACATCACTGGCCTCCACCAATTTGATGTTGGTAACACTCCCCCCTCTCTTATTGTGATCACCACAGTGTCCACACATGGCCAATTATTTCCTGGAAGGGGCAAAATTTCTTCAGTTGAGAATCACTAATCAACACAAAGAATGAAGACCACTGGAAATGGTAACTATGTGGATAAATATAAAAGGCATTTTTCTTATTAAGGCTGTTTAGAAGGTAACTTTAGACCTAATGACAAAAGACTGAATGTTTTTCCCTTAAGATCATTAAAAATGCAATGATATTCACTCACTACTACTATTCAATGTTGTACTGGAGATTATAGTCATAAAGCATGGAAAAGAAACAGAAGGCATTCATATGGGAAAGGAAGAATTAAGACTGATTTTATCTGCAGATAGCATGATAGTGTATATAGAAAATCCTATAGAATCTTTAAAAAATTAAAATTAAAAGACCTAATAGAACTAATAAGTCAGTTTAGCTAGATTGCAGGAAAAAAAATAAATATACAAAAATCAATTATATTTCTGTATACTATCAACACATATTGGAAATTAAAATCTAAGAAATAAAACCATTTACAATAACACCAAAAAGTGAAATACCCTGTACTTAGGGATGAATCTGATAAAAGATGTGCAAATCAGGAACACTGAAATCTGTAAGACACTGCTTAGAAAAATTAAAGAAGGATCAAGAAAAAAAGAGATACACCATTCCAATCAAAATGCCAGAAATGTTTCATAGAAATTGGCAAATGTTTTCTAAATTTCAAAGTTGGAAACCTTACACTACCTGATTTCTAGACTTAGTATAAAGCAACAGCAATCAAAACAGTGTGGTATTGGCATAAAGACAGACAAATAGATCAACAGAGCAAAATGGAGAGTTCATAAATAGATACACACATCTATGGTGAACCAATTTCTGACCAAGTAACAAGGGAATTCAGTGGAAAAAAGATGTTTTTGTTAACAAATGGTGCCAGAAAATTGAAAAGCCACATGGAAAAAAAGAAGAACTTTTTTTTTTACTTTAGACTAGATACAAAAATTAAACCCAAAATAGACCACAGACCTAAATATAAAACCTAAAATTATAAAATTTCCAAAAGAAAATATAGGGAAATACCTTCAACCTCTTGGGCTAGTTTTCTTAACTATAATACCAAAAGCACAATTCATAAAAGAAGAAAAATAAGTAAACTGGATTCATCAAAATTAAGAACTTTTGGTCTTTGAAATATGTTGTTTAGAGAATTAAAAGACAAACCACAGACAAGGGTAAAATATTTTTAAATTACATAACTGATAAAGGTCTCATATCTTTATTTTTTATATAACAGAATATACTAAAAATATAAAACCTCAAAATTCAATAATAAGAAAACAAACAATTCAATTTAAAATAATGGCAAAAGATTCGAACAGACACTTTGCCAAAAAATAAATACAGATAGCAAATATGCACATGAAAAGATGTTTAACATTTTTGATCATTAGGAAAATACAATTTAATACCATGACAAGATACTGTAACACATCCTTATTAGAATGCCTAAAATTGACCACACCAAGTGTTATCAAGGATGTGGAGCAATTCAAAGTCTAACACACACCTGCCGGGAATCCAAAGTGATATAACATCTTTAGAAATCAGTTTGGCACATTCTTAATAACTAAACATGCACTTCCCCAATGACACAACAATCCCACTCCTGGGTATTTACCCAAGAAAAACAAAAACATACATCCTATATGTAAACATTTGCAGCAGCTTTATTCATAGTTGCCAAAAACTGGCAACAATCTAAATGCCCATCAGCAGGTGATTGGATAAGAATTGGTGGTACATAAAGAAAATTAAATATTTAGGAACATATCTAACTAAGGAGGTCAAAGACCTATATAGAGAGAATGACAAAACACTGAGAAAAGAAATTGCAGAGGATATAAATAGATGGAAAACCCTACCATGCTCTTGGATAGGCAGAGTCAACATTGTAAAAATGGCTTTGCTACCTAAATTGATTCACAGAATCAGTGCAGTCCCTATCAAAATACCAACATCATTTTTTGCCAATCTAGAAAAAATAATTCTACGCTTCGTGTGGAACCAGAGAAGACCCCGTCTAGCCAAAGCAATCTTAAGCAAAAAGAACAAATTGGGAGGCATCTATCTACCAGACTTCAAACTATACTACAAGGCTATAGTAACCAAAACTGCATGGTATTGGCACAAGAACAGAGATGTAGACCAATGGAACAGGACCGAGAACCCAAATATAAAACCAACCTCATACAGTCACCTGATCTTTGACAAATTCCAGAAAAACGTACACTGGGGAAAAGATTCCCTATTCAATAAATGGTGCTGGGAAAACTGGATGGCCACATGTAGAAGACTGAAACTGGACCCACACCTCTCACCTCCCACAAAAATCAACTCACAATGGATAACAGATCTAAACCTAAGACATGAAACCATAAGAATTCTTGAAGAAAACGTTGGAAAAACTCTATGGGCATTGGCCTAGGCAAAGAATTTATGAAGAAGACCCCCAAAGCAATCACAGCAGCAACAAAAATAAATAGATGGGACCTGATCAAATTAAAAAGCTTCTGCACAGCCAAGGAAACTATCATTAGAGTGAACAGACAACCTACAAAATGGGAGAAAATATTTGCATGCTACACATCTGATAAAGGGCTGATAACCAGAATCCATATAGAACTTAGGAAAATCAACAAGAAAAAATCAAACAACCCTATTAAAAAATGGGCAAAGGACATGAACAGAAACTTTTCAAAAGAAGATAGAATAATGACCAGCAAACATATAAAAAATTGCTCAACTTCTCTAATCATCAGGGAAATGCAAATCAAAACCACAATGAGATATCACTTAACTCCAGTGAGAATGGCTCATATCAAAAAATCCCCAAACAACAAATGTTGGCGGGGATGTGGACAGATAGGAACACTCATACACTGCTGGTGGGACTGCAAATTAGTACAACCTCTATGGAAAAGAATATGGAGATACCTCAAAGAATTAAAAGTAGAATTACCATTTGACCCAGCAATCCCACTACTGGGTATTTACCCAGAGGAAAAAAAGACATTTTATAATAAAGATATCTGCTTGCGAATGTTTATAGCAGCACAATTCACAATTGCAAAGATGTGGAAACAACCCAGGTGCCCATCCATACACGAGTGGATTAATAAAATGTGGTATATGTATACCATGGAGTATTACTCAGCAATAAGAAACAACAGTGAATTAACACATCTGGTATTATCCTGGTTGGAGCTAGAGCCCATTCTTCGAAGCGAAGTGTCACAAGAATGGAAAAACAAGCACCACTGGTACTCACCATCAAATTGGTACTAACTGATGAACATTTACATCACACAGGACAATAATATTCATCAGGGGGCGGGCAGGCGGGAAGGGGGTGGAGGGGATGGGAAAACTCTCACTGAATGGATGTGGGGAGCACAGTTTGGGGGATGTCCACGATTGTAGCTCTGACACGGGCAGTGCATGGGCAATGTATATAGCCAAAGTGTTGAACCCCCATAATATTCTGATATTTAAAAAAATGGAGTTTCTTTAGCCTCCACAGCTACCCAAAAGGTTCTACAGCACCTGCAATCCAGAGGATGGGCCATCAACCCTCAGGAAGTCCAGGGACACCATAAAAAAAAAAAAAAGAATTGGTGGTACAATGAATACCACTCAGCAACAAAAAGGAACAAATCCAACATACACAACACCGTAGTCGAGCCTCAAAAGCCTTATGCGAAGTGAAGAAAGCCAGACACAAAAGGCTACATATTGATTTTATTTGTATGGCATTCTGGAAAAGGTAAAACTAGAGGGACATAAACCAGGCCAGTGGACACCAGGGTTTTGGGGTGGGGGAAGAAGGTTTTGGAATTCTACACATTCATCAAAAGTCATTAAACTGTACAACTAAAAAAGTGGTTACCCTACTACATGTCAATAAATTTGACTTTTTTAATGAAAAGAAAAATTGGAAGACAGAGTCTTTCTATCCACCCCCGCCCTGCACTTGGCACACAGTAGTTGCTCCATGAATGTTTATTAAATGAACATCGAGTAAATGATGGACATGCTTTCCCCATCACTAGGATAATGAATATAGCCTAGCCTCTCTCTCTCACCACATCCATCCACGAAAGCCAAGATGGTACTGCTCACTGTCTCACGAAACTGGATCGAGAACCAGACACACCGGTGGGTGCGAAAGGCCAACGTGAGCGTTAAGGAATCACCTACCAAGTTCACGTGTTGTCTGCTTTGCTCACTTGCTTTCTCTTCTTCTGTCGCCACACCGTTTCCCCGCATATCCGTCTTTCCGTTCTCCTTCGCTGCCCCCTGTCCTCGTTTTTCTGTCTATTCACTCATTCTCTCTCTTGCATTTCCCCCCACACACTTTCCTCCCTTTTTTGCCATCTCTCCTGTTTTTTTCCTCATGAAATGCCATCATAGAGAACTAAAATGGTTTCTTTCAGCTTGTGTCTCGTCGGTAATAGTCTGTCTAGCCCTTAAACTGCAAAGTGAGTGTGAACATTAAATGTTTCTCCATTAAAAGCCCCACTCAACCAGTTAGGTCCTTCTTGTGGGCTCTTTTCTGTGATTCCGGGGCAGAAGACAGTCTCCATTCAATCCTCAGGACCACTCTGTGCACTGGGCAGACTGGGCTTCAGTGCTGACGGCCCAACCCCAGCCTCTTGTCCCTAAGCCTAGTGCCATTTGTTCTTAGGAATTCTATGCATTCTCAGGCTCTTAGTGATAAGACGAGTTTTGGGAAACACGACCACGTGACATCTTCTTGCCAAACGTCTATTGAGCCAAGTTTATTCACTGACTGTCCTGTGCTTCCCCAGCTTGAGGAGGGGGGCAACCCATCTGGAAGGGAAACTTGGCCCTCCTAAGCCTCCTTTTGAACTAGTTGCCAGAAGCAATCCCAAGCCCCGCACCATTTCCCTCCTCAGGCCCTCACCCTGTTCCCTCTCAGCTCCCAGAGCCAAGGACCCCTGGTCTGTGTCCAGTGTCTGCTCTGGGCAGCTCTTCACTCATCCCACTGGAAGTGTCTACTCCTCTGCCCCCACCTCCTACCCAGGACCCCAGAGACTTGCAGAAGGAGAAAGAGGCCGTACAAACCCTACTGAGCATGCGCCCTCACTCTCCTCTGGGGGTCCTCTGAGCCCAAATAGGACCCTTCCAGAAGGAAGTAGAAGATGGTACTGGAAAATCATGGCAATGCCCTAAAATCAAATATTTTTTAAGATCTTAACCCTGGGTGGAGGAGGGGCATCTTGTCTTTTAAGGTTTTCAGAGGTTTGAAAGTTGGAGGAAGGTTGAAACATTTTATTTGGTCACCCTGCTTCTTATAGGGCACTCATTGAAAGAAGAAACATCCTTTATGCATCTCATAGCATAGTGAGTATAGCGAGCTCATATTGTACTTCCCTTCCCCAAGCACTCACTGCGGGCTAGCCGTGAGCCAGGGGTTCTTCTGGGAAACGGGATGTACCAGCAGACAAAGGAGGCAAAATTCTGCCTTGGCAGAGCTTATGTTCTTTAAATGATTATTGGGATCCAGAACATTAGGAATGTATTTTATTCAGTGTTTGTACTTTTTTTGGCCAAAGCAGAGAATAGGGACACCAAAAAAGATAATTAACAAAACCGTTAAATGTGTCCTTAAAAGGCCCAAATTATAACAAGAACATATCTTTGATGTTCACTTTGTTCACCAAGTTCAATAGTTCTCAGATCCACCATAGGGGAATAAATCTCCGTGGTTGGCATCAGTGGGCAGGGACCCACTTCAAGAGCCAGACCAGACGATAAGCACATGGTTTGGAGCCAGAAAACCAGGATTCTACTCTCAACTTGGAGGAGTTACTTAAGATTTCTGGGCCTTGGCTTCCTCATCCATAAAAATTATTGTACTAATATTGCCTGCCTCACGGGCTTCTGGGAGGAGCAAGTGGGTGACACGTGCACAGTGGGTGACCAAGGCCAGGGCCAGCTATTCCGAAGGCCCTCCATGTGCAAGCTTGTTCTGATGTCACGGTACACAGAGAATTCCTCCAGAACATGAGTTCAAAGAATCATTCAAAACTGTGATTGCAATGAAAAATCATAGAGCAAGTATGTATTTTTACAATAGTAATATAATGGTGCATATATACACATATACGCATATATACGAAGGGCTGTCCAGAAAGTATCCATCCATGTAATATGAAAAATATATTAACAATGGCTGGATACTTTCTGGACAGCCCTCGTATATGGTATACATAATGGCATATATGTGGATATATATGGTATATATCACACTAATATAAAGTTATAAAGGATATATGTATATATATATGCTTGATGGTTTTCCTCAAGGCTGTTGAATTTTGGTGGTGTTTTAACCTTGAGGCTAAGCTGAAGCTAGAGAATTTTTAAAAAAATACTAATACAATATTCAAAACCTGATCATAATCTTCTGATACCTAGTTAATCAGAGAACGACTAGACACAAGGATTCTGCAACACCCACGATTTAGAGTGTGTGTAGCCCCAAGGACTCTCATCAGACAATGGAGGGGCCCTTCTGCAGCCCTTGCCCCTGAGCCCTCCAAGAGCAGGGCTGCGATTCACCACCAGGGCCTGGGATTGGGAAGATATGTAATCTGCCTCTCCATTGCTCACAACATGAATTATTTGAAATCTCTTTCCCCCTTACCAATAATTTTGTTTATTATTTGTGTTTCTCAGCTTGGCAAGAACAATCTGCTTCTTTTCTCTTTTCTGCTTGTATCATTTTGTCACATTAGGGTTCAGTGGTAAGATTCCTGTGTTTAGATCTCCCAATACTACCCAGGAATATTTAATTCACAGAACATTTTCCACACACTCTCACACACACTCACATACATACTCATTTCACACACACACATTAATTTCAATCATTAACTTAATCATTAACTTGAGAGCAGAGACCATGTTCTTTTGCATTTGGCAATATGCAATACCTGCATTTTTGAATGATGAATACCTTCCATAGACCTATTTCTTGGCCAAAGCCTAAAATAAAGGCAAAATTATCCAAGAGTGTCCCATACCATGCACTAAAGTATGAACATTTGTACCCGTTTGCTCCACTTTCTATTCTAAATAGCACTGATCAATGGACTAGACAACAAAAGACATTTTTAAACGTTATTGACATCATTTGTTCTGTCTTTCATCAATATGCAAGTTGTAGAATGCAATATATCTAGAAGAGTGTAGATGACCAGAGATTGTTACAAAACTGTAAGAATTGGGGGTCACTGAAATCATTCATTATTAAAATACCAGTGGGTATTCCCATCAAGAGAAGAATGCCATTAAGTCAGCATGATTCTGTTCCCTTTATGTATATGAAATTATTATGATGTCCAATCTGAATATATGTCTACATAAGGAAAATGGACTACAGCTCTGTTTATAGCTCTTCACTGAATTCCTGAAGCTGATCATTCAATGGGCCTTCCTTATTCCTAAATGCACATACTGAAGCCTGCACAGACGTGGAGGCTGATGCAGGTTGTAGCTCTGTGTTTGTGCAACATGAAAACTAATGGATGTGTCCCTGGGAGATGAGAAGCTGGCCGTGGCAGGCAGCTCCAGATTTCCATATGGAAATCCACTATTTAACGTAGGTGTCCTTAATGGTTGCTTAATTAGCAAACTCAGGCGGTCACATTCGAGGCAGGCCCCGGAGTGAGAGCCCCATTCTGGCAGTGAGGTTGCATCTGGCATGCTATTGTCTGCACCGCACCCTGCCTCCTCGCCAGCTTTGGGTTACTGGGTTTGGTGAGGGTTTCTGTTTGTTTGTTTGCTTGTTTGTGTGCTCACCATGCCTGTCTCTACTAAGCCTATTACTTCTTTTGTTCTGTTTTGTTTCCCTCGACCCTCCCTGGGCATTCAAGCCCAAGCCTTCTGCAGGTTCTCCTTCCCACAGTTCATCCATCATTTCTGCTGACTTCAACACCAGCTCTGCCACAGCTCAGTAAGTCGGCAAGGTGCTGGGTAGGAGGCACAGATGCTCTGCTCTCTACAGGGACTCACACCTCCCTTGCCCGAAGCCCTCTGTTGTCATCGGCTTATAAGGCCAGAGCACTAGAATGTCAGGGTCAACTCATATCTGCTTGCTATCATCATGGCCTCAAGCCAGCCACAAATCCTTGTGTGTTTTCAGGGAGGTTGTAAGGATTTCTAGGATTTGGCTCCTCTAAGACCTTAGAAAATTCTTTCACCTTCCCCTTATATTGTAGAATTGAAAAAAAAAATGATCCCCATTCAACAATACAAGAGAGAACATAACTCATATCCAGAACTTTAAATACTCCAGATATGGCATCATTTGCAAATTAATTATTAAACTACAAGGCAAACATTTGCTCTGAAAGAGTTATGTCAATGTGGATGGCTTACCTTCTTCACAACCTGGTAAACTAGCCACAATCAAATTAACATATATTCCTGCTTAATGTGTTCACTTTGCTAAAAACACATTAGCACCATTTTTGAAATAGAAAACATGACACTCCCAAGGCCTAACTTGTTGTTTGATCTCTGTTTCATCTGAAAGAATATTCTCCCATACAGCCAAACCTCGTAGAAGTTCAGAGCCAGGTTTTCCTGGGCCTGACTTGGGTGTTGACAATCTGACATGTTTCAAGAGGACGTAAAAACGTTTTGTCTGAAGTATACAGAGGAAATGTGTTCCGTGTCTCTCTTCCACCCTCATCCATGGCTGTTGCTTCACCCATTTCCTCAATTTGATTACGTTGCTTTTGCCCTTTTTTGGGGTATACTGGTGAATGCTGAGTGACAACTACAGTATGTTGGCTGTGGTGTCCAAATTTCACAGCCCTTACAATCGTCCTAGGCAAACTCACGGTTTCCTGCCCTGGGTCCGGGGCGTATGGACCTTGCCTTTCAACAGCCCATTCAAGCGGATGGAATCCCCAGGTATCTGTATCAGGAAGTACCTGCTGCAGAGTCACCAGGGGCAGGACAGATAAGCCTGAGCCACAGCCCTTTCCTCTTTGTGTCTAAGAGGAAGGGCAAACTATTGGATTTGATAGGAATTCCTTAAAATATCAGTCTTGAGATAGTGAAGAAGTGTCACAAACATTCCAAACCTCATCTATCAGTGATGACATGTGGATGTAGCAAGCCTGTGTTACCTGCAGAGGTTTCCTAGCTACTTTGTGTGTGTGAGGTCTGCATTCTTATTTGTCCCCATCCTGCAGCTAAGGAAACTGAGGCACATGAGGTTAACCATCCAGGGAGTCTGGTGCAAAAGTCCACATTTTTCACAGCCTCACCAGCAGATCAAATATCCAGCAGGGCTTGTGCCAGATGCAGATGCATGGTGTTCCCTTCCAAACGTTGGAAATTTGGCAAAGTTTTATTATAGTATTTCTCTAATGATCTTGAGGAACCTGTAAGTTGAAAACTCATGGCAAACTGACTGTGGACTGAATTATGGCTTGATTTAGGGATAGCTGAGCAATGGTTGCATTTTCACTTTTTATGACTATTTTTCTAACCCATTTATATGGGCTGTGTAACTGGAGAGTAAACCCAATTTATTGGTTCACTTTACTGGTTCAATTTATTGAAGATGCAATTTATTGATAATTTTGATCAAATTTGGAATGAATGCTAAATTAACAGTAAATTCAGAGTTGAATAAATTATTATTGAGGTATATCAGGAAGCCTTTTAATAGTTACAAATTGTAAATAGTTTTTATCTAAATGTGTGCCCACAGTAACGCCTGTTATATTGAAGCCAATACAGTTAACCTTTCTCGTGGGTCATTGTGAGCAACAGTCAATAAAAACGTATTCTGCAGAATCCTTAATACAACTTCATCCTTTCGCACAGCATCTCCAAATTTTTAAGCTGTTAATAATGTTCCAAAAATTAACCTTCCATCAGTTGAAACTAGCACTTTTGTCTAAGAAAAAAAATAATAAGTGTGTTGCCTACAAGCAGTTAAAAAATCAAAACTACTGCAAGCTCAGGAAGTATCTCTATAGGGAGTCCTTGCGAACGGTAACATAAGTCCCCATGCAAATCCACTCCGTAAGCTATGGCACAGATGCCAAAAAAAACAGGCACAATAAATATGGAGTATGTAGATATAAAACAGCAATGATGTCACACTGGAGGATTTATAAGTTCCTCCCGTTCTTGCTTGGAATATGGACAATGCAAAAAGCCTTTAAACAATTCTATCTTCTTACAGGGTCATGGGACATCACAAAAGCAAATATTTTTTATATATGTTGGGAATGGGTAAAAAAAAATCCCTTTCAAAAGAGCAACCACAGTTTGTGTTATCTGTAGTAAGCCTGGTCTTCAAGGACTGAGTTTCAAAAGAGACAAGTAGATACCAGAGTTGCCATCTGGAGGATTCCCCAGCAAAGTCACCCAGGACCCCGTGTGAGCTCTGGTCACACTACGTTCCTCCACATATTAGGGCATCATCTCTGGACCTTGCCCTTGAGCTTAGACTCAGAGATGTGGCGCTTAGTGAGCTGTGGGGCTTCCACCTCTCCAGGCTTTGGGTGCAAAGTTCCCCAATCATCCACCTACAGCATCCCTGCCCCCGCACCTGCATCTCCCCTCTCTCCCACCCCCAGTAAGCATTCATTTACCGAATTGCGCCCAGCAATGTGGCCGTCCCTAGCACTGTGTCTTTGCTACCCCTCTGTCCTGAGGGTCCCACCCAGCATGCACGCTGATCACCCTCAGACACCTCCTTCTGTGGGGACACTTTTTATGATGTCGTCCCAGGGGAGGGGTTGAGAGAAATGTTGCCCCACACAGCCTGACGGGCCCCTCCCAGACCTCTATCAAAACTGATGGATCTAAGGCCTGGCCTCTGCCAAGCTGTCATTCAAGCCAGAGGGGATTTGGACAAAGACAAGGCGAGCATTGTAAAAATGACTCTGTGATCTAGTTTATTGAGCTTGACTTGAACTCCTAGGTACAGTTAAGGCGAAAACCTTGTTTCCTGCAAAAACAACTTCACATAAATGGGAAAATGCACTATATAAGGAATAAGTGAATATTTTCCCTTGATTTGTGCCTGAAACATAAGAGTGGGGGGAAAATCCCAGCTGTCTACTGCATTGTGTGAACATATACATGCATTTAAATTACTTATATCATTACTTACAGATGTAATTGTGAAATATGTTCTTTTTGCATTCAAAATTAGGGAATGAACAGATGGTGAACGCTCAGTTTAAAGCAATATGTCCATTAAAATAACCCGTACTTTTGGTGTTTAGTGTAACAATAGCAATGAGTTCATTATAGCAGGGTTCTGCAGCAACTGCTCACACGGGGAAGAAGAGCGCTCAGGAAACTCACTCACCCAGGTGATGTACATTCTGAGATGGGGCCATGTCTCTGCCACCTCATCCCCCCCACCCCGCCACCACGTGGGTTTTCAGAGTTGAACTTCAGTTGTTTTGCTTAGTATTTTGCTTCCAAATAGGAAAGTCAATAAACAGCTGACATTTACCAATGCTTTGCTTCTGGGTTATTTTTTTCCTATTCTCCAGATGTGCTGAAATGTGTGGTTCCAGATGCATCACCTCCAACAGGATAATGCTGCTCCCGACAGGAGGGATTGTCTTGCCTAATGAGCCTGGGTCAGGCGTATGGGCCACAGGCATATCAGACAGCTACTCTCTCCTCCTGGGTCTCAGTAAGAACCGCCAGGACACATGGCATCCTGAGGGGTGTCCAGGGGAGTCTCCTAACTTAGTTGTGACTAAATCGAGCTCGGTCACCCGGGTTTGTTGCCACCTGATGAAAGCCTGCCTCTCTTCTCTCACGCACCCCTCACAATGTGAATACTCTTTCCAAGAAAGGAGGACAAATACAAGTGCCCCCACCAAGATTTCCTTTTGCAACAGGGCCAGTGGCTAATCTTCTCTAGAAAACCACTCAAAAATAAGACAGAAAAATACTGAGCTTTCTCGGGAGCCCCACACGAGGAAAGAGAGTGGGAGACTCCTCCTGTGCAGTCTTGGATAAATCCTTTGGCTACTGATTCAATTTCCCCGTGGCTAAAACAGGGGAATAATGGTTGTTGCACCTCCTTCCCGTGGCAGGTGACGATCAAGAGAGTCCCCGGGTGTGGGGAGCTGCACAAACCGCCCCCAGCAGCAGCAGCAGCAGCAGCGCCCTGAGGCGGGACGCCCGGGCGCGAGGGCCGCGCTGTCCGAGACGATGCTGCCTGGAGCTCGGAGGCAAAAGCAGGCGGCGTCCACAGAGACCGTGGTGACGCCGCTGACCGGGCAGGGAAACCAAGTCAACTTTCCTCCCCGCTGTGGCCAGGGAAGGTCGAGTTTCAGAACCAGTTTTACTGGGAATACAGAAGGAAAAAGGCACCAGAAGACAGAATATTTGGGGCGGAGAGGACAGGGCCAGGAGAGGCTGCCGTGCTCCAGATGGCTGTCGTTGTTCTTACGTCAGAGGGTCAGGAGGGTTAAGAGCGTCCCCCCCTTGCAGGGGGCGCAGCGATCTGCACCCAAACTTGTCCGCGGCGGGACCCGGACGGAGGGACGGAGGGACGGAGGGACACGGAGGGCGAGAGGATGACTCCGCTGTGGCGAGGAGGGAGGACGAGACAGCAGGGGTGGAGGAGGGAGGAACGGGGCAGCTGGCGGGAGCCGATGTAACCCAGGGATGCTCGGTTACTGCCTTTGCTAGCGTCTTCGGGAAGGAAACCCAAGCGCAGAACTTGGGTCAGAACTCCCGGAGGCTGGCCCCCCGGTGTTGCTTTCTGGAAAGCTCCACGGCAAGTGCGTCACGTGGGCCGGGCGGAGAGCCGGCGTGAACGCAGGCGCAGGCGCACACCCGGGAGCCGCGCAGCCTCCCCGCCGCAGCCCGCGCACGCGCTGAGCTCGCCCTGCGTGTCCCGTGCGCGCCCGCAGGCTCGTGTTTCTGCTGATTCTCTCTTTCTGGAGCTCCCCCCACCCCGCACCCTGGTGAGCCAGTGCTCTTCCTTCAAGGCTGTGTCCTCTGCACGCTTTCTGGGCGTTACCACCACCACCGCAATGACTATTATTAATAATTGTCCCCCCACCTGTGATGGCAGTAAAGCCATATTTCATGTTTCCTGTGCTCAGCAACCCCTGCGGGGCCCGCACAAAGTCCATGGCGACGCCCGGGCGGTGGCCCGCACTCGCGGCACCGGCGTGTTCCCCGAGTGTCGCGCGGTGCAAGCGCGGGCAGTCGCTGGCAGGGCTCGCGGCGCTCGCTGCTCGGCAGAGCCTCGCTGGTGCGTGGCCGGGGGCTCAGTCCCGCGAGGGGGGCACAGCCTTGCTCATCTTCAGCCGCCAGGGCCTCCCCGGCACAGTGCCTGACACGGAGTAGGTGCCCGGGAAGCGTTCGGTGAATTAAGCAGTGAGCCTGGCGCAGATGGCCCAGCGTGAAGGGCCAGAGGCAAAGGGGAAATAAAGAAAGAAGCTGATCACACCTGCCAGGATAAATAAGTGAAGGGAACTCACCTGGGGCCGTGAGATGGAAGGAAGCAAAGAGACAGGGATTCGGAAAGACGCGGAGAAAACAGAAGCTGTGAGCGCAGAGAGGATCAAAGGAAAGCGGCGTGGCTGCGGCTGACCCAGGGACGTGGTGACAAAGTGGAGTCGGTTCAAGGAGGCCTGCCTGACTCCGAAAGAAGTTATTTTGCTTAAGTCCACAGAGGAACAAAGCAAGGAATAGGAATAACTAGAAATGCAAAAGCAAAACCATTAATGGCTGAATAGTGTATCCCAAAATCCATATATTGAAGCCCCAACCCTCATAACCTCAGAATGTGACTGTATTTGGAGACAGGGTCTCTAAAGAGGTCATTAAGGTAAAATGAAGACATTAGGGTGGGCCCTAACCCAATCTTCTGTTGTCCTTATAAGAGGAGGAGTTTGGACACGGACACACAGAGGGACAAGCACGTCAGGACACAGGGAGAGGATGGCCGTCTACGGCCAAGGAGAGAGGCCGCAGGGGAAAGCAGCCCTTCTGACACCTTATCTGGGACCTGCGGCCTCCGGGGCTGCCAGACAGTAAACATCTCTGTTCAAGCCGCGGGGTCTGCGGAAGTTTGTTGTAGCAGCCCTAGCAAACCGACACAGCCAGTAAGACTGGGCAAGGAGGCCGACGTGCCCACTAAAATGGAAGTTTTATAGCAGAGAGCAGATGCCCCATCAATGAGAGGGTGGGCAGACGGGGGAGGAACCCCAATCCCACAGGGGCTGAGGGAGAGTCAGACTCTCTCCCGATGTGTCCCCCTCCGCACAGAGGCCAGCCTGCTGCACCTGGTCGTTGACTGACAACAGGTAGGGGCACCCTCCAGGGGCCAGTCCTCCAGCTCCCAGCCTGTGAAGCAGAGAGACAGATGAAGAGACAAAACCACAGCAGACAGATGGGGACGACAGGCAGAGACGGCAGGATTGCCCGGCCGGCTGGGGTGCTGGGGAGGTACAGAGTCTGTCTGATTGTCTGAGGGCTCACTCGGAATTAGGGAAGAGATAAGAGGGGAACTCCAGGTGGAGGGAGCAGAGGGGGCAATTCCAGAGAGAAGAGCCAGCTGGCACTTCTAGGACATCCTGAGCCTCTGGTGTGTCCTGACCCCGAGGGGAGGAAGTCCCTGAATAGGCTTCATCCAACATGCCAGGCACCGCCCAGGGCCCTGCCCTTAGGGTGCTTACATCCCAGCAAGGGGTCTAATGTCCCAGGAGCAGGCAGACTCATGAGGTCAGAGCTTACTCTGCAGGTGTCACGGATTGTCCTACACAGCCCTGTCTCGTGTGACGTACACATGTGTTTTCGATCACGACACGCTTTTCTGCACTGCTCGGTGAGCTTTTATTCACCCCTGTAAGGCCTGGTCCAGCTGAGCCATCTCTCAAATCCTGCACAGTGCAAGTTCTTCCATTCTGTGCCCCCAGATCCAAGCATTTGCCACAGTGGTCTATACTCGCTTATGTGTGCTGCCATACCTGTGCCTTCAGTAATCCCTGTTTCAACAGATGCTTGCAGAGGGACTATGGAAGGGAGCAGATGAACAAAGAATGCAGTGTGTGCATAATTAGCTCAGGAAGAAGGGGGTACCTGTAGGTGGAAAATGGGTTGCAATCTTTCTGTATAAATTGGGGCTGAATGAAACAGACTTCGCTGGAAAGGTCCGTGCCTAAGGTTTCTGGCTCCTGGTCAGCTGTGCTGGAGACCAAGCAGCAAGGCAGCCCTCAGGCCCTCTGTTCGTAGCGCTTTCCCCCCATCCCCAGACCGCAGAAGGAAGGACGCAGGGGGTGCAGCTGTGAAGAGGCGGGGCTCTGCCCAGAGGAACACGAGACAACAGACTGACAGGATTTACGTGCCAGGAGGGAAGGTTGAGACACGTACGTGGCAGACAGCACCCTTTCCATCCACATGATGGGAACAGCTGAATTTAACTTTTCAGAAGCCAGAAACATTGGCAGTGGCATTTGGAAGATGAGCAAATTCCAGTTCAAAAAGTAAGAAATAAACTCTGGGAATACAGTAAGAGGAATGATCCAGAGTGGGAAACCTCTCCCCATCTCAGATGCCAGCAGAGTGGGATTTATCACAAAGGGAGGAAAGACACCGCCTAAGCGAGCAGGGAAATACAAAGGCCTCGGGATGACGAGGCCTGTGTGGAGTATTTTATGCAAAATTCATACATAACTGCTTGTGAGCAAAAAGCAGTTAGAATGGATGCACGTTGTGTAGATAACTTTATGGAAAACCTAAAAAAATAATAAGATAATGGATATGAAAACACGATGGAAAGAAACCATTGAAATGTAAGAGTTGCACGCGCAAATTATGCCTAAATCTTTACATGCAGCCTCTTTCTGATATGTGCTTCTTCCTGTATTGTAACCTCTGGAAAATGAGAAGAGATTTCTTCCTGCCAGCTCTACAGCACCTGGCGTTGTACCAGGCGTCCATTGACAATAGGAATTGAATTGAGGCACAAACACAGTGACTTCCACATTAAAATATCTTTTAATAGGGTTGACCTGGAAGGAGTATGAGATTATCTTTATAAATCAGGGGCATTTAGACACACGAAAAGGATTGAAATGTGCCCATGACGGTCAAGTTGGCGAACAGTGTGGAAGATTCCTTGGACAGGAGGAAAGGCAGCTTCCCGTAGAAGGAAGAAAAGCGGGTGGGTGTGTTAGCAGGAGTGTAGGCCCATCCCGATCTTCCACTTACCTGTGACCTTGGCTACCCCTCTCAAACTTTGCTGCCAAATAGATTGACTTTACATAAACATATATGTAATTCTTGCTGACCGTAAAAGTAACACATGCTTACGTGTTAAAAAAAAAAGCACAGAAAATTATAAACAATAAAATAAAAATGTAACCTGTAACTTCATCTACCACACGTAATTACTTTTAACATTTTAGCACATTTCCTTCCAGTTCTTGCATGCACGGATTTTTGGGTTCTTTCATGAAATTGGATCAACACTACACATATAATTTTTATTCTACCTTTGAAACTTAACATTTTATTTTGAGCATCACCTAACATTATCAAACATTATTTGTAATCAGTCTCCTAATGTTGTGTAATAGTCCATCTAATGGATATATTCATAAATGAGTCAGCAAATATTTAACAAACATCCACTACGTGCCAGGTACTCAGCTAGGCCCTAGAGCTGCGGCAGGGAACAAGAAAGGAAGCAGACGGCTTGAGAGAGAAGAAAATGCAGGATTATAAGTACAGATCCGTGTGTACTGCAACTGGTATAAACATTCCTCTGTTGTCAGCCACTTAGTTTCTCTGGAATTTCTGACATTGTAACCAGTACTTCTGGGCCCTACAGCAGAGGCACAGCCTGAACCTAACTGACTGCTGGGGGAGATCAGGGGAGAGGAGCACAGGGAGGCGTCTTCCCTGCTGCATTTCTGGGAATGTTGGACGGGGCTTGGAGGGGACCTCTCCTGACTGCCTGGCCCTGTGGGGAGAAAGGCTGTGGTCAAAAGAGAAGGCTATTTTCAGGAGGGACTCCAGAAGACACAGGACATGAGCAACCCAGGCAGGATGCTGGGGGCACAGAGTGGCCTCCTGATACAGAAGTCACTGTGCCCCTTGGGGAGAGCCAGCAGCTCACACAGGAGCCAGTGTGCTCAGTGTGGACAGCAACGTCCTTCTGTGGCCACAGCATCGAGGTGAGCCAGGGCCCTCAAGTGGCTTGCAGCACAGGAGAAAGTGAAGGCACTATGGTCTCCATGGAAACGGTAATTGTGGCTGTTATTTGGGTTTGTGCAGGTTTTCTGAATCTTTAAGAAATAATTGCTGGTGGAAGGTGCTTTGCGCAGGGCTGGAGATTGTGTGTCGGCAGATGGGGCAAGAGTTGCTCCTGTTCAGGTATCTGTTGAGGCCTAGCAAGGAAGGTTGGGATACCTTAGGAACTGGGTTCCTGGATCTGCAGGTATGAACCGCGTCAGGCTCTGGGACACACTGCCAACCTGGTTTCCAGGAGTGTGGCGCCAATTTACACCCCACCACTAAAGTGTGGACGTGCCCACCTCCCAACCCCACACCCCTCAGCCTTGAGGATTCTCAGAGACTTGAGGATTTTTAGTGCTTTATCTTCGAGCAGCCAGGCAGGGTCACCTGAGACCCCTGAGACAGAGGCCACCGTGCCCCTGGGGTCAGAGCCCACAGCTTCGATGGGAGATGTGTGCTCAGCTGGACAGCCGTGTCCTCCCTGCGGCCACGGCACTATTTCTAGTGTTTTATCTTTGCCAATTTGATGCTGTTTAAATGGCATGTTGTTTCAATTTCCATTTTTGTATACTAAAAAGATGGATTTTTCACATAGTGGTCAATTTCCATTTTCTTCCTCAGTAAAATATCTTTCTATGTTTCATTTTTTTAAAAAATTA
This sequence comes from Daubentonia madagascariensis, assembly GCA_023783475.1. Lineage (NCBI taxonomy): Eukaryota > Metazoa > Chordata > Mammalia > Primates > Daubentoniidae > Daubentonia > Daubentonia madagascariensis. The sequence continues at coordinate 32,143,188 of JAKFHU010000901.1, read as the reverse complement.
GAATGGTAGTGTTTTTCAAGTGGATTGCTACCTATAGATTAAGGATGCTAACTTTTTAGTTTCATGTTTGTTGCAGGGCTTTTCCTCATTTGTCATTTGCCATTCAGTTTTGTTTATTTTTGGCAGACAAAATATTTTAACCTTCATACAGTCAAATTTAGCAGTCATTCTCTTCAACTGTGTCCTTTCATTGTGTGATGGAAAGTCCTTTCCTATCCTGGAACCACCTAAATGGCATATTTTTTCTTGTACTTGCATAGTTTCCTTTTTTACTTTAATCCTTCAATTTATCAGGAATTTTTTCGGAACATGGCTTATGGGGGGGAGAGCATGCAATCTTTATTTGTTTCCCCTGAATAGCTAATTTTTCAGGACGCTTTGTTGGATAACATCCTTTTCTCTTCTCTTACGATGCACGCTTTGTCACATTTCAGGTCCTCATTTAAACCTCTCACGTTTCAGCAGTTTTGTCTGTTTACTAAAAAAATGTTATTGTGATGTTAATTTTTGATTTATGGAAGTATTTCAAATAATAGAAATATCTATTCTTTTTCTTCCAGCTGCACTTTTGAATTATTTTTATTAACTTCCAGAAATAATCCTGCTAATATCTGGTACATTACATACTATTTCATTTAATCCCCCAAATCTTTGAAAAGTAGATTTTATAATTTCCCATTTACAGTTGGAGAAATTTAAAGTCAGAAAAATATGAAAACACGCCAGAGTTGCTAATAAGTTTTAGCAGACCACCCTGGGGACCAGGATTTCTACCCATTTCTGTCTGACGGTAAATATCGAGTCCCCTAAAGCTTATGGAGATGTTCCAGGATTTTGATGATTATGTAATATTTAGACTGAAATCCTCAAATTATTCCTCCAAAAGTAGTCTTGTTAAGAATCAATGCAAGATGCTTCATCAAAAAGGAAGGGAGAAAGAAGAGGGAGAAAATCCGAGGGAGACAGTGTTTCAGATCTGCTTCTGCCGTAGGCGCCTGTGGTCTGTGTTTGCCAGCCTCAGCGTCCAGCTCCAGAGCTCAGGCAGCCCACACTTTGACTTCGAAACTGCCACCATGAACCCCGCTACCACCACCCACCTGCTCCAGTGTCACCCTGGTCCCTCCTTTTCTTTTTCTTCTTTTTTTTCCCCTGAGACAGGGTCTCTCTCTTGCCCAGGCTGAGTGCAGTGGTGTCATCACAGCTCCCTGCAACCTCAAACTCCCGGACTCAAGCGATCCTCCTGCCTCAGCCTCCCCAGGAGCTGGGACTACAGGCATGCACCACCACACCTGGCTGTTTTTTTACTTTTCGTATGGATGGGGTCTCACTATGTTGCCCAAGACTGGTTCTTTTCCATTTAAACATGGGGTTTAAAGTCTCTGCAGGGCCAAAGTTGCAGTTATTATGAATCAAAATAGTTTCTTTTGGTCCCCAATATAATGTGGATTGATCGTTTATCAACTGGAAGAGCAAAGAATTCACAGTGATTTCAAGAGTAGCTGCTAAAACTACAACAGGTAAAATTGTGAGCTTGTTTTGTCACCTGAGATTTGAATTGAGGTGTCTAACTTAGGGACAGTGCTCTGGGTATCCTGAATATTATCTTCCTGTAGAAAAAACTGGTGCCTGAACAGCTTCTACAGTTTCAAATTTGAATAATTTGTAATTTTCAAAGAAAAACACAGTTTCAATCTAGTTGAAAGAAAATATAGCTAATGTTGGAATAGTGGCAAGAACTGAATTTCCTCACTGCTAAATTAGGTGACTCTGTATTATCAGCCTACCCTTATCAAAGGAAACAAGAGTTAAATCTTTATCGGAAAGGTAAGCTCTCGTACAGGAAGTTAATGGCTAAAAGTGGAATTTATTTTATCAGCATTCTTTTCAAGATTTCTAGTGCTATGTGGCTATAATAATATGAATAGAAAGGCACACCTATGTAGATTTTCTTCTACATGAATGTTTTGTTTTCAAAATTGTAAAAGAAATCTCTTTCTTTGAGAATTTGCATGTTTGCATCTTCTTATATAGATTGTGCTATCACTCACTCATTCTGCAAACTCTAGCGAGGGCAGCTCCAATTCATTGTTCTGCCGAATGCACCTGTCACATAAGCCTAAAGGATTTTCTTTTTCCTTTGAAGGAGGAGCTATTTTATTCCCAAGTAACCAAATACATTTCACGTCTAACGGAAATAACTGGTGCATTTTCTCTCAAACCTTAAAATGCTTTCAATTAAAAAACATTTCCAGAGAGAGAGGAAAATTGCCAATGCTGAGATTTATGCAGTAATTTTATTCATTTTGAAATGTGATAGGTATTAGGTATTGTGGCAGATTGTGAGATAATATTCATCGCTCTTATAAAACATATATTCCCATGAGGTATGTGGAAAGTATTAGACATTTTGGCCAGAATAAAGCATCTTCTATTTCCAGGAGACTTTTCCCATCAGGGCTTTTGAGTAGACCTTGAAAATAAGTATATGCATCCTCATCCCATCTTTGTGAATCACTAATGTGAAAATTTGGGGGCACTGAGTCACAACCTCCCATCCCATGACAGGGGCCAACACACATTTCCACACTATTGGGGCACTAGGTGGAATATCCCACAGTTCAGAACTAGATGTTCAATTTCATTTTTTAAGTGAGCATACAGGGAAAATTAGACTGTTCCCACATTTCCAAGGAGAATTCAGGATGTGCTTTGTGGCTGGGCAATCTCAGAATGAACATCCTCAGTTTTCAGCTCACCAGAGTTGCAGAAGGACCAGAGGTAAGAGATGGGGTTGGAGCAGCCCCTTTCACTGTGACGAAGGAGGGAAGAGCGTGCCCTCCTGGTTCCACCGATAGTGTGCCTGGTGAACTGTGCTTTGCCTGGGGCTTTCAAAGCCAGATCTGAGCCCACATCTGTGGCCGCGTAACTCTGAGGCCATGTTACAGCTCCACAGTGTGTTGTGTGTGCCACATTTGCAACTAGGGCAGGAAGGTCTGTGGTCGGCAATACTTCCCCAATAGCTCTTCTCTTTATTCTAGTAGAAAGGAACAAGGCAGGCAGATATGGGGGCTCAGAACACACGTCCTGACTGCGCCCACGTTGCAAGCTGGTGTGGCCCTCTGTTTGAAGAACTTGGGCCAATTCAGGGGATATGTTTAGAACAGTGCATGGAGGTCATGGCTTTTTGCTTAACCTGTCAACAGTGCATAGATCTACACATATGGACACAGCCTTGGTCCTAGGGCGGGGCTAGAAGCCCTCCGTCTTTGCGAACACAGGTCAATAATGGATTGTGACCCTAGAGGTCAAGTGTTGCTGCCCTATTATGACTATAATGATGGGCACCTCACCATCGTTTCCTGATAAAGAATATATCCTCTGCTGGAAAAATATATACTTAAATCTTATTTTCTGGATAATCTGATCTTATTTCTTTTCATATACCATAAAAAACATATTTTTTCTTCATCCTGAGCCATTTTGCAATTAAAACTCTGATAACCCATCAGCGAGTCCTATAGGCTTTACAACTAAAACACATTTTTAATTCATTCATGTATTCATTGTCCCCAACATCCACCCACTTTATCTTCCTCAGTAATAGAACTCAGGAATTTTAGCTAGGTGCATGAAGATCATTTCCCAACCTTCCTTGTAGCCAGCCATGGCCAATAGGCTGTAAATACACGTAGTATGTGAACTGCCAACAAATGCCCTTAAAGGAAGGGAGCACACCCTGCTCCTTCTCTTTATTCTTTGCTTCTAATTGGAATGCAAATTCCATGGCTGGAGCTGAAGCAGCCATCTTGGACAATGAGGTAGGCTTCAGAATGAAGGCCACGTGTGGTAGGACGTGACAGAAAATCCTGGGTCTCTTGCACAACAGAGCACCCTACCAGCTCTGGACTGCATACCTAAAATTCTGTGGGAGAAATTAATTTCTGTCCTCTTTAGGCCCCTGTTTTTACTTAGGGTTTGGGCCACTTGTGGCTGACCCTAATCCTAAGTAACACAGTCCACTACTGTATCCACCATCACCCAGCTACCATCATCTCTTATTTGATCAACTTCAATAAGCCTTCTTGCTGTCTCCCTGCTTCCTTTGTGCACAAATCTGTCATAGGGATCTTTACAAACCCCAATCAGATCATGTTATTTCCCTGATCCAAATCTTCTGGTGGTTCCTCATTGTACTTAGAATAACCAAACACCTTAAGTTGGTCTCCTTGGTCCCTGGCACCTCATATCCTCCCACCAAGTGCCTCACATGTTATCCTCAGCCACGTGGTCCCCTCCTTCTTCCCCCAGGAAGTATAGGCCATTCCTGCCTCAGGGTCTTTGCACTTGCTGTGCCTTCTGCTTGAAGTGCTCTCTCCTCAAACTTCCATGTGGCTGGTCCCTCTCACCCTTTGTATTTTAGCTTAAATATCCCTGTCACTGACAAAGACTTTCCCTGGCCACTTGATCTAATGTGTGCATGTCCTTATTTTCATTTCATAGCATCAGTCACTATCTGATTACATGTCAATACAAGCTTTGTCTGTTGCTCCCATGAGAAGGTAGACTCAGTAAGAAGGAGAACCTTTTTATTCTTTCTTGCTTTTGTATTCTAAGCACCTACAAAGTGTGTGGCACTTGGTAGGCATTCAATATAAACTTTTTTAAATAAATGAATGAAACTTTTTTCTCCCACTTTATAAAAGCTTTCAAGAAGTTTTTCTTAAACCTCAAACTACCACAGGCTTTTGTTCTGTCCAGGACTCTTCACTGACTCCACTGTCCCTTGCCCACCCCCAAGACTCTCGAGGTATTCATCCTCTTCTCCAAGGACACCTTGGACATCTCTGACCTTGTCCTAGACATATGTGAATCCTACCTGTGTGTTTATGATCTGCTTCCTCCTCTGGGTAAGAGCTTTCAAAGGGCAGGGACCTTGTCTTACTCCACTTGGCATTCTCAGAATCAGGCACTGTGCCTGGCTCTTAAGTGCCATCTGTGTTTATTTTCATAGATGGGTGGGTTTCGTTTTTAATGACCGTTGAATTTTGCCTTATATAATAGATAACCTGCAGTCACCACCCAACATGTCTATTTCTGTAACCTCCCCGGAAGGGCTGGTAAGAGTAAGGAGGAAAGGACAAGTTCTCCCGTTGGCTGGCTTCCCTGCATCTGGCTGGTTTTGTGCACCACACAAGCCTCCATCTGATCAACCAGGGATGGGTGAGAACAACTCTGCCTGCTCTGTGCCTGTGCTGACTCTCTGTGGGCCAAGGCTGTGGGGGTGGGTGCAGGGAGCCTTCTGGGAAGTGTGGCCCAGAACAGACTAGAAGAAAAGGAAAGGAGGAGAGAAATCCAGGAGGTAGGAAAACAGAAGTGACATAATGAGGACCACTGGCAAAACAGATTTAGTTTTCATCCCTGGTTGGTCTGGGGAGCTGGAAGTAGGACCGCTTAGGACCCAGCATCAGCCAGCACAGGGCTCACAGCAGAGATTCGGCTGCTCACTTTCACCTTCAGTGCAATTAAAATTTGAGGCTGGCCAAATTCCTTATAGTGGGGCACTATCACATGCATTGTAAGATGTCTGGCAGCATCTCTGCCCTCAACCTGATAGATACCCCATAGATGGGGGAGCACCCCCTCCCCCATAGATTTGTGACAACAACAAATTTCTCCAGATATTGCCAAATGTCCTTGGGGGGGGGGTGCAAAATCACTCCCGTCAGTGCACCCCTGCACTGGTGTGCATTGAAGGGGTTTTCCTGGTGTCCACAAACACCCTACAAAATCCCTGGGGGAGATCTGTAGGCACCTGCCCTGGGGAGCCACTGGGCCACTCTGCTGCCTTGGAGTCGCCCCTTTCTGGAGCAGGAAGCCCTAGCACACCAGGGTCTGACCACAACTTCTCCTTCCACCTGCTTGGATTCGGAGACCGCGGCCCCTTCCTCCCCAGAAGGCCAAGTTCGCCATCGTTCCAACACTCCCCAAATCCCAGTCTTGTGTTAAGTCCTTCATCCCTCCACTGGGCTCCAGGGCTGGGGAAAGCACATTGGTGCAGCAGCTGCACCAGGCTTGACCGTCCTCACCAGGTCGCCAACTCTGCCACACCCCAGAAAATGCCTGGGCTGCCGCCTTTCTAAGAAAATTGAGCAAATCAGCCCCGAATTCCCTGGCCAGCCTGCCTCCCATCCCTCCAGATGCCTGTGTGTGCACACCCTCCTGCCTCCCGGGAAGAACCAGCCCTTCTCTCACCCGGAGCCGGCCCCTCCACTGAGTTTGTGATGCCATGCCCTTTGTTTCCATTGTAGATGTTAGTTCTTATATTTTTATTTTTTTCCCCTCTCTACAGCCTGCTTTCTTTAAAGCCTTTAGACTCGAGGACATTTCGCTATTTTTCAAAAGCCCTCCCCCAACCCTTGTCAGCAGCCCCAGCTCCCTCTCGCCCCTTAAAGAAACAGTTCCTTCCCCATTGACCATTCTCTGTTACTTCTTTTTGAAAATACCATTTATTGTTTTTCTTTTTCTAAATACAAAAGTAATGTACATGTATTGTAGCATATTTGGAACATAAAGCAAGGTGTAAAGAAGGAAATAAAATCACATGTAATTCTACCACTTAGAGGTAACTAGTATTTTTTTTTTCTCTTTTGGAGACAGGGTCACGCTCTGTCACCCAGGCTGGAATGCAGCGGCACAATCATAGCTCACTGCAGCCTCCAACTCCTGGGCTCGAGCAATCCTCCCACCTCAGCCTCCTTAGTAGCTGGGACTAGAGGCGTGCGCCGCCACACCCAGCTAGTTTTTTAAATTTTTTTTAGAGACAGGCCCTCTCTATGTTGGCCAGGCTGGTCTCGAACTCCTGGCCTCAAGCAATCCTCTAGCCTCGGCCTCCCAAAGTGCCGGGATGACAGGTGTGAGCCACCGTGCCTGGCCTCATGTGTGCACTTTTTAAAAAATAAAATTAGGATCACACTTTTATAGTCTGTTGATTTTACTTAACGTTAAATCACAAACCTATTCCCACGTCAAAACATGATCTTTTAATGGCTTCTTAGTGCCTCATTTACGTTTTGCCAAAATTTACTCGGCCACATCCTCACTACTGGGCAGGCCAACCGTTTAGATTTTGGAAGTTCTCTGTGATAACCGGGTGAGCCTCCAGGCTGCCAGCCGCCGTCTGTCCTGGGCGCTCCCTGGGGATCAGCGCCAGCGGGAACCCCTGCCCCGCATGAGACGTGCGTTTTTCAGGGCCTTGCAGCACACTGCTGGATAATTTTCAAAAGATGATTAAATCAACGTGTACTATGAAGAGCAGCGTGTGAGAGGATCCACTTCACCACGTGCTTGCTAAATTATAACCAAATCACTAAGTGAAAATTTTTGCATCTAATTTGAAGCCAAACATGTTATTGTATTTTAATTTGCCACTGGATCTTCTTCCCTTTTAAAATCAGTCTGCCTATTTCTGTCTTCTCACTTTTCCCTTACAGTGGTTGTCTTCTCCTTGTTTGCTCATGTAAAAAACTCTTTATACATTAATAATACTAATTCCTTCCTAGTTTATTGGTTAGGAAGACCTTTCCCAGCTTGTCATTTGCTTTTCCGTGTTTTACTGATGGGAGTGATTGTTAAAATTGGTCTGGGATCAAACCATTCGACTGTTCTCTTCCCCCTTTGGCCTCTCCTTCCTGGTCAGCTGTGCCCACCCTGCCTCGGCCCTGTCCCAGCCGGGGGCCAGCGGGCTGCATCCAGGCCGCAGCAACCCCGCCCGGCCCAGGGAGGGCCCCCCCAGCGCTGTGCCGTCGCCTGCTCTTACTCGGAGGCTGCCCTCCCTGGCTTCTCCCCTCCTCTCACATCTGCTTCACTGCCCGGGCACAGAGGACGCGCGGTGTCCTCTTCCCTCCCCACCCCACCCCTTCCCCAGGGCGCTCTCCGTGCCGCGAGGCCAGCACCTCGCGGCCGACCCTCCCGCCCAGCTGTTCCCTGTGTGTCTCCGCGACTCCCGTGGGCTCTCCCGGGACCTGGCCCGCGCTCCCCACCCCACACCTGCAGCCCGAGAGCGCGTCCTGTGCATTCTTCCCTCTTGTTATTTTTCAGACAAACCTTCCGCCCTCCCCCTGCACTACCTGAGTTCACACCTGTTTTCACCTTAACTTTGCCATAAGCAGATTGGTTTAGCAGCTGAGAACTCGAGGTGTTTAGTGAATAGACTTCCTTTGCGCCTCAGTTACGTCGTCTATAGAACAGAAATGATTTGAGCACTTGCTTCCCACTTTTGCTGTGCAGATTGGGTAAGATGAAGTAGGCAAAGCGCTTGGTGAGTGTGGGCGGGGTGAAGGTGTGCGAAGGATGTCAGCTATTACAATTATTTGTCACACTGCTTCTGGCTTCCCACATCCATGGGGCCAGTGGCCATGCTGCTGCTGTGATTCTCTTTCTAAAATGCAAATTGGATTATGGTGTGTCTCCCTGAATATGTCAGTGGTCTCTTTTACTAAAGAATAAAGTCTACACACTTCAATATAAAACAAGGCTGTCCATCTTGTACCCCTGCCACACCTCCAGCACATGGCTTATTGCCCCTAGTCATGTTTCAGCCTTGCTGAGTGTAATAGTCAGCTATTGCCTCAGTAGTGCCACATAACAACCAGCCCCCTGTCTATGGAGCAGCAGCTTCAGTCTGGCTGGGTTCCAGGGGGCTAGGACAGGCTTGGCTAGTACCTGGGCTCTAAGCTAATTTGCTCCACTTGGTGCCTGCTGTTCCCATGGCTGATCAGCTCAAGAGCCAAGCCAAACTGAGGGAGCACATTTAAGGGTTTTACTCACTTCACATCTGCTAATATTCTACTGGCCAGGTCAAGTAACATGGCCAAACCCCGCATCACTGAAGCAGGAAAGTACATACCACCCACAGTGGGAGGGCAGCGGAGGGGTTTGCCAAATGATAACCCAAACTGTCGCACTGAATGGCATGCATCCCTGAGCATGCATTGGACTCTACACTCCTGTGTGTTTGCCAAGCCATGCTTTCTCCACACGGCTTGACAAAGGGGCACCTGCCTTGTAAGGCTCAGCTTAGCTATTACCACCTCAACAAAGCCTTTCTACTTGGCCAGAGAGAACGGGCCTCAGTCTCCTCTGGGCACTTACCGAGAGCCATGCCTGAGCGATTTGCTGCCCTCATCTGTCTGCTCTCTCCTCTGTGCCTGGCATCGGGTACTGAGAAATTGTTGTTGTTGTTGAATGATTGAATATCTAGAGCTGGTCTAATAAACCTCTATGTAATTTAGCCAGTGCAATGTTTGCTCTTCTCAAATAATTTTTTTTCAAATCTGAAAATAAAGATCCCCATTAGGAATTCCAAACCAGATATTCTTTGGACAGAGAAGTCTCAGATACCATCTGGTCACAGTCGAATTGCTTAAAGAGGAGCCTTGGATTGACTCTTCCAGGCTGCAGCTTACACAAGAAGCAGTTTTGTAATTAACTAGTTCAAACTTGGGTACAAAAAATGAATCTTACTGGCATTCATGGGGCCACCAGCTCCTGTTGATCCTTGTGCCCTGGCACTAGCCAGATGGTGGGCACTCTCCTCTGCTTGTCCTGGGGGCTGTGCAGCCCTGCCAGACACAGTATGCTTTGAGCCCTTCCCTGAGTGCAGGGCCTGCCCTTCCTTGCCCTGGTACAGTGTGTGGAATCCAGGAGAGAGCAGAGGCCAGTCCACTCACACACATCGTCCTGCAGAAACCCATCCTGGTTTACTCTTAAAGCAGGAGGCATTGTCAGTAGAAATATTTTGAAGCCAAAATAAATAAAAAAGAAAAAGTAGAAAAGAGTCAAACAGGCAATTATTTGTAATAGAAAAAACTATTGATTTTTCTTTTTTGATACATAGTCTAAATTATCCCACAAGAAAAGTAGTAATGCATCTTTAAACAGATTTATTGGTTCAAAGAGGGCAAAAATGTATTATTTAACTTCAATGTTATTGGATTTTTCTTTATGTTAGATACAGACAGATGAATAGAATGGAGGGGAACTTCCTTCAAGGATCACCATTGTTTGGGATCCCAAGGTTAGATACCCTGGCATTTCTCTCAAAGAAGTAAGTTAGTAAATAAAAGATCATTTTTCTGGCTAAATAAATTACATCACACATTTACAACGAGCACATTTTTCACAAGATTTAAAAGTCCCAAGTTCCCATGGGTGGAATGAACAAACCACATTGGATCCCCCAGTGTTACTTTGAGGCTCAAGTTCTTTGCCATAAAGGATTTTTGCCCGCAGCAGGACCCTGTGACTTCTCTGATCCTGGAGTGACAGTCCCCTTCTCTGAGCTGGATTCTCCACATGTCCCTCACTCATTGGCTTCTGAGACCAGCGTGCACAGACACCTGACCTGCAGGAAGTCTCCCAGTCTGCTGTGAGAATGAGTCTGGACTCCATGCACAGAGCCGCATCCTGCCCTTCCCAGCCCCTCCTCCGGGGCATCTCAGAAGAGAGACCTTGGGTTCAATAGGGCACAACACACTGGGGATCCTAGAGACTTCGGACCTGGTCCCACACCTCTCTGTCTGCCTGTCCTGCGACCTTGCAAATCACCTCATCCAGGTGTCATCATCTATCAGTCAGAGGCAATCCCAGGTGACCTTGCTGGATTGTCAGAAAGAAAAAAGACTCAGAATGATTAGAAAGCATTTTTCAAATACAAAGTGCTCTAAAAGCCATGAATAAAAGTTTCAAATCACTGCTATAAGCTGAGCCCTTCCTTACATTTATTCTTTGTAGTTCAACAGTTTGGGAGGTTTTGTTGGTGGTGGTTTTCAATAACTAGGCTCTCTCAACTACCTAGGGATATATTCACCAGGATTCAACACAGAATAACCCATAAACTCCAGTGGCCGAACCCATCAGGCCCTACTGACAGCAGAGGAAGCTTCTGGCCTGCCTTCCTCCTCCTCTCCCACCACACCTCTCCCGCAGTGCCCTCCCGACGCTGCTGGGTGTTTCCATTCCCGAACCTGCATTAGGTGTAGACTCAGATGTGGGAAGGGGGTGCCAGCACTATCTGCTCGTTCCACATGGCAATTCTGTCCTCTCTCTGGGCTGATTTTGGTGTTCTGGCTCCTTATGTTGAAAGCGATGTGCCCAGTCTGAGGCTGCTCTACGTCCAAGCGTGGGAGCAACAAGGAACGAGCCCACAGAGTCACCGCACTTGTGTCTAAGTGCCGCACTCTGTTTCAGCGCCTTTGGACTAGAAAATCCCCTTCCCTGTTAAATCAAGAAGATGAAAGCAAGAGTTGTCCTGGTCACGCAACAACCCAAGGGGCATAATGGCATTTTCATTTTGTTGCCATGTATTATTACCTAGGACACTCTCTTCCCAGCCTCCTTTCCCACAGGTGCACGTACACACCTAGACATCGTCCCTTTCACCAACAAAGCTCAGCAGCCGTCTGTCTGGGGACCAATGGCAGATCACGTTCTATATGCCAATGTGTGTATCTGAGGAGACTGGCTACTTGACCAGGGGTTTTATTCACCTTCCTGCCAGATGATAAGGTGGAGCCTTCTCTACATGGACCACAGTTAAAAATCGAGTCAGTGAAAGCCTGGGCAGAGTTCAGAAAAGCTGGCTGCATGCAAGAGGATTGTCTGTAAAGACCACCTGTATACCTTTGCTGGACCTGAACCAGGAATGCTTGCACTCAGTGAGGCCACTGAGTTCATGATCAAACCTCCTGGTACAGAATAGAGCACAGAAAATTCCAGATTCTCACCGTGTGACAAATGATGCTGTGAATTAGGACCCTTCCTTACAACTCCAGCTCATTCACGTTGCAGGATGAAGTGTGCCATGTCATAATTAATCCCTCATGTATTGCAAGCAACGTAATGTCAAAATCATCAACAGGAGCTTTTTTTACCCTTTTGTGAGTACATAATAAATACTGTCATTTAGCCACAGCAAACATCGGATTTCTTTCCTGGTCTTTGAATAACACTATTCGTGAGGTAAACGCGAGACCTCCCTCCCCATCTCCCCCTCCCCAAGCCCTACAAACCACACATCTATATGCTCTTGAGGAAAATAAATCACGGATGTCAAGAGAAAAGTAGTGTGCTAATTTCTCGTTGGTATCTTGCATCATGATTATTCTAACTTAGAGTCAAACACCAGGCAGGGGCCAAGAGCACAGGCAGAAGGAAGAAATGAGGATGCAGAGAGTGCCCCTCACGCCGCTTGTCATGTATTTTTCCTCGTGGATCACTGGCAGTGACGCGACAGTTATGCTTTGCAAGGCGAAGTCCTCACTGTTGGTAAATGGCCCGTGAATTCTTCGGGTGAAACGTGGTTCACTTTTCAACACACTGTGTCGGAAGAGGAGTGGCCTCCATCGCAGGGCACTGGGTCTGCGGCTGCTTCAAGCCACGCATCCTTCCCAGGGCTCTCGTATCACAGTGTCTCCTGCATCCCCTACTTCCGGGGTACCAGTGTTCCTTTTGCTTTAGATAGAAGCTCTCCTGTTAAATTAATATAGGGATCAAGAGGAGAGCCAGGGAGCAAGCCCAGTGTAGATAATTAATCTCTACTTGCTTTCTTTGAGCAATGACTGAGCTAAAATCCAGGCTTTGAGGTGACACTTCACAACAGGTAGAAAGACCAAAGCATTACTGCTTTACTTTAACAGATCTTGTGTGAAAATGATTTTTAAATATTAAAGTGGAAGACAAGATCCCAAAAAGAGCTCCTTCTTGGTCGTTTTAATTATCATGGACCTGAGTTTCCCATGAAATCACATTATGTTTTACCCTTTGGGATCGAGGCAGCCATTGTTATAAAAGAACATAAGTCCCCCCTTTAGATATTAATGCATGTTTTGTGGACGTGCAAGAAGCTTACAACTACTTAAGTTTCACAGTTACTACAGTTCTGTTTACACTATTACTGGTTTTTATTTAACTTATATAGAGTATCTACTTTGCCGGAAGCTTTAGAAAGAGGCTCCTGTGATGTGGGGATAAGTAGAACACAATTCAAGCCTTCCCACGCACACACACACACACACACACACACAGCATGTGCACGCACACACAGTAACTAATAATTACAATAACAGGTAGTGACCCTCTGGATGTCAGTCCCTGAGGGACAAGGGCAGTTCCTCATTTCCCTTTGAATTCACAGTTCCTGGTGCAATACTTTTTGCACATTGTGGATGTTCAAGCACTGTCCTGGGATGATAATGTTCACCTTGAAAGGAAGCAAGTAATTTTAGACACAGATCAGGTAGGTAGTAGGCCACCTGCACGGCACATGAGGGGTGTTGGGGTACTTAAGGAAACTGTACAATAGTCTGTTTTGCCTAGATCCTACCACAAATCTGAGGACATTGGCAAGTAGTTGAAAGGCACATGAAATCTTTGAGCAGCAGCGCATTAAGTTCTTACCTATCATCAATACTTCTTTTGAATGACCTTATTAGATTCAATAGCCAGTTACTCAAATACTTCTCAAGTGATGGCACACAGGTACAGAACACTCTGTGGTGGAGGGTTCCAGAACAGCAGAGAGGAGCCTGGGAAGCTGGGGACCCTCCCAACATAAGACAATGGCAGCGAGGCGGGGCCTGCCCAAAGGCGGAGGGGAAATAAAGACAAACCTTGCCGACCCAACAACTTCCTATAGGCTCACTCTATTGGCAGTATATCTTTATTACCAGGAAGAATACCCCTGTCCACACAATTCCCTAGTTCCCTATAAAGTGGCTTCAGATGTTCAGGGGCGAAAACACAGCACAAAAAGGTTTGCAGAAGAAGCATTTAAAACCACCAAATCAATCTCCCTTGTAGACTTTTCTTTTAAAATAAACTTATCTCTGAAAACTGCCTCTTGAAGCTTTAGCTTTAACAGTAGAGTTTCACTGTTTTATGAGCTAGTGGTAAAATCCTAAAGCCAGCAGCTCCTCCAGAGATACTAACACACCATTTACAGAAGTACTGCCAGGAAAGTAATATGTGGCAAGGAAGTCACTATAAATTCACACACACTCACACGTACACACAATACATCGTATGTGTACCCCCAAAAAAACATCTTTTCACTGTTTTCTCTTTAAGAGTACATGTAACAACACAGACACAACCCTTTCTGCAAACCTCACTATTCTCAGCAAATCCACTCCAGACGGAAGCCATCAAAAAGCCAAGGTGGCAGGTCCGAAATGTTTCACTCTGGCACTACTGGGCTGTTTGTAAGATAACGGCAGACACAAGAATATTTCACCAGTGTCATTGTTTAACAACATAATAGGATAGCATCCATGAAACTGATTAGCATAAATCAACATAATATCCACTTTGCAGCATTAGTATTGAAAACTTTCATCTTGAAATCCTAAGAGCAAAAAGGCAACATATGAGGAAGGGTAATGATTTTGTTGGAATGCTACCACATGATGACAGAACGTGTACATGAGGATGGACCCAGGCACCAAAGTGCACCTGTCAACAGAACAATTGCAAGCAGATTTATGTTCATTCTGCAAGCTCCATACAAATATACGCATGGCGTTCTAAAAATGGCCAACAAAAACAGAGCTAGAACCATCTTCACAATTCAAAACTTTTTGATGAGTGTGTAATATGATGTAGAAGTGTCCTGATTTATCAAAGGCCATTCTAAGAGGTGCAAATACAATCCCTGAAGTTAAGTTCAAATTACAGATAATTACACCTCACAGGGCCATCATCTAAAATAAAGAATGCAGAACTGTCTCACTGTGTGACATTTCCAGCAGTTGACAGATGAGCCCACTTTTCCGGGTAGTAAAGCAAAGGTCGTGTGCTCTTCCAACAGTAGTAAACACACTTTGCTTCCTTCCTCTCTCTCACTCAAACCTCTTGCAGTTTAAAAAATTCACCCAAATATTCTCTTTGAAATGATTCTTCTTTTTAGTCAATTGAGAAAACCAAAGGACTTGAAAATGTTTGCCTAGGAAGTTTCCTTTATCATGCCAGAAGATGGAACTGAATTTTGGAGCAGGATCGTTGGCACATTCTTGAGATTATTGAGTACCCAGCTACCTACTCTTTTTTATTCTTTGAAATTGACACCTTGTAATTGTACATATTTATGGGGTGCAATTTGATGTTTCTGTACATATATATGTTGTATAATGATCCAGTCAGGGTGTTTAGTGCATGCATCACCTCATGCATTTATCATTTCTTTGTAATGAGAACATTCAAACGCCTCTCTTCTAGTTGTTTTGTGATATACAAAACCTAACTGTTAACCATCATCACCCTACTGTGCATTAAAACACCAGAACTTATTCCTGCTGTCTGGTGGTAATTTTATACCCATTGACTAATCTGTGCCCATCTTCCCCTCCAGTCTCTGGTAACCACTATTCTACTCTATGTTTCTATGATATCAGCTTTTTTTAAATTCCACATATTAGTGAGATCATGCGGTATTTGTCTTTCTGTGTATTGTTTATTTCACTTAACATGATATAAAATGGACAAAAGACCTGAATTGACATTTCTCAAAAGAAGACATACAAATAGACAACAGGTACATAGAAAATGCTCAATATCACTAATTATTAGGGAAATGCAAATCAAAACCACAATGAGATATCACCTTACTCCAGTTAGGATGTCTATCATCAAAAAGACAAAAGAAAACAAGTGATATAGAAAAGAGAACCCTTACACACTGTTGGTGGGATGGTAAACTAGTACAGCCATTATGGAAAACAGTATGGAGGTTCCTCACAAAACTAAAAATAGAACTACCATATGATCTGCCAATCCTACTACTGGGTATATATCCAAAGGAAATGAAATCTGCATGTCGAAGAGATGTTTGCAGGCCCATGTTTATTGCAGCATTATTCAGAATAGACAAGATATGGATGGAATCAACCTAAATGCTCCACAATGGATGAACAGATAATGAAAGTGTGGCGTATACACAGTGGGATACTAGTCAGCCTTAAAAAACAAGTAAATCCTGTCATTTACAACATGGGTGAACCTGGAGCACACGAATCTACATCCCTAATGTATCTACAGGATGCCAGGATTTAGCTCTTAAAAATAAACCTTATTGGAAGTTGGTGTACAGTGTGGCTTTTGGGGTTAAGGAGACAGCCACACGTTCACATGCAGTTCCTTTGCTGACCCACACGGCTGGGAGCATGGGCACAATGACGAAGGCAAGGGCTCGCTGGTGGAATGACGGTCATGATGCGTTTACCCCTGTGTCTTCTCAGCGCCACCATTTCCCTTTGCGGCTCCCCCACCCAGAGCCCTGAAATGGTAAAGCCAGTGTTGGCACTTTTCCTTTGCACACCTCCACAGTAATAAAAGGACTGCATCCTGGGCATAGTATTCAGAACTTTTTTATGTATATACACACACACACACACACACAATTTTTAGTTCTTAAAATAACCTTTAATATAGGTATAAAGCCATCTTATAGATGAGAAAAAAACTGTGGCTTACAGAATTCAAGGAGCTATGCCCTGTTGCCAGAGCACAGATGTCAACATTCAGACCCAAGGACAAGAACAACCAACACAATCAGGTGACAATTAAACATTGTTTACCTTTTTTCTACTGCTCTTACATTCTTACCTTCTTAGAGAGCCACGTTTCGAGCAATAAAAAAAATACATAAATCTGTGCCCAATGACTTATTCTTCCTTCACTTTGCAGGAAATTACTGACCAATTATTTTGGTACTATATTGATTAAATTTAGCAAATAGAAAGAAAAGTATACAAATAGTTTACATATTTTAATTGAATTTCCATTTTTTATTTAATTTAAGTCTAAACTATCTCAGAGAATAAAAACCTGGCAATTCTAAAAGACAATTGCCCATGAAAAAAACCCTTAGCTCCCTTTAGTGCTCTTGCATGTATGATGGGAGGGGAGGACTGTTGTAAATATTCAGTCATTTTATTTACCTTAAGTGGGTACTTACAGCTTTGGATTTCTGTTCCTTGGATTCATTTCATCCTCTCTTTCAAGTCATCCATCAGTAAGAATTTTGGGCGGTCTTTCAATACAGAAGCTACCTTTTCTCTGTACTTAAGTAATCTTTAAATTGCCTAACGTAAACCCTTCAACAACAATGAGCTTAAGTTTCCTCCACTGAACTGCTCATCTTCTTGTCTAGGTCTCTGCTACCATAGCAGATCTAGTCAAATCACCTTTATGAGTCATACAGACTGCTGCATAACACACTCAGAAACTAGGATTTATTGTCAAGACTTAAAATAATCCAGTGGATGAGGTAGGTTCTGACTCGATGTTGGTGTGCAGACATACAGGCATGATTTTTCTCACCAATTATGGGTAAAAGCAGATCAATTATAATCCACGGGCAAAAAATTAATGGTTATAGATGATTAGAGTAATCATTTCAATCAACCAAAAAGTTCATTGTGTCCATTTTAGGATTTGCAAAAGTTGTGATGACAGGATTGATAATTTATGGGTTATTGGCTATTATGCAAGGATAATGAAAATAAATGCATTGATTTGAGACTATGTGTGCCAGCTTTATGCATATAAATAGACTTTAAAAATCCTATTGTGTTTTATAGCTTCACATAAATAACAAAACTACCGCATGACTTGGAAATGGAGCATGTGCATCCTAAACACTTCAATAAGATGGCTTGGTTTCTCCACTAAACTCTCCCCGTGAATGCCTATCTACGTGTGAATGTATCCTGCTTGGAAGGCACAGAAGGAAGTGGAAACATGCTTTTCAAACATTGACGTACTCATAAATCGCCCGGGAATCCTGTTAAAAGGCATGTTCTGATTCTGTAGAGCTAGGATGGGCCTGACAGTCTCTGCTTGTAACAAGCTCCTGGGTGATGTGGATGCTGCTAGTTCAAGGACCACACATTGAGTAGCAAAGCAGTGGACTTCTCAATGCTCCCAAAGGTCTAATCTGTAACTAAGTCCCAATGTAATGATTCAGAAGAAAAGAGTTACTATAGCTATCATAAAGAATACATAATATCCAGAGACATCTGCAGAATATGTTCATTAATATGAAATGTCCGATTTTGAATCAAAAGTGTAGTTTATTACATCTCAAACAAGAAGCAGTACAATTAATCAAAGTATGTGCCTAAACTATCAACACAGTTTTGCCATCTTAACAGTAGCTTGTTTAGGCCAGTAGTGAAGAAGCCTGGAGAGCAAGTGGCAATGATATTGGAAAAGGCGTTTTCCACAGCTTGTTGAGAGTTGAATATTTTTCCTTGCAAGAAGTGGTCCAAAGCCTGGTGGAAGTGGTACTCAGTTGGTGCAAGGTCTGGTGAATATGGTGGATGACAGACAGTTTCCAAGTCCAGACTCTGTAGTTTGAACAGCATTGTTTGTGCAACATGTGGTCGAGCGTTGTCTTGCAAGAGGGTTGGTCTGTCTCTATTGACAAATCTCGGCTGCTTAATCACAAGCACCCTCATCATTTCATCCAGTTGGTTGCAGTAGACATCCGCTGTAATAGATTGACCAGCTTCCATGAAGCTGTAGTGGATAATACCAGCGCTGGACCACCAAACAGACACCAGTAGCTTTTTTTGATGAATATTCCATTTTGGACTGTGTTTCATCACTTCATCCTTATCCAACCTTTGTGCCAAACACTTGTGATTGTCAAAAAGAATCCATTTTTCATCACAGTTGTCAATACAGTGTAGAAATGGTTCGCCTTTACATTGTGACAGCAAAGAAAGGCAAGCTTCCAGACGATTTCTCTTCTGACACTCATTTAATTCACGGGGTACCCATCTATCCAGCTTCTTTACCTTGCTGATTTGTTTCACATGGTCCAATATTGTTGGCATAGTAACGTCAAACCTTGCTGCTAATTCACGTGTAAGTTGAGATGGATTTGCTTCCACTACAGCTTTCAGCTCATCATTATCCACCTTGGTCTCAGGTCGCCCACGTGGCTCATTTTCAAGATTAAAATCACCAGAACAGAACTTCTCAAACCATCAACGTGCTGTGCGTTCATTAGCCACATCCTTCCCAAACATTTCGTTGATGTTTCGAGCTGTCTGTGCAGTATTTGTTCCACGATGGAACTCATATTTGAATATAACGTGAATTTTTTATTTGTTCATGGTTTCACAAAAATTGCTCAAAAAAATTTTTTGAAAGATAATAACAAGCCAAAATGAGCATTTGAAAGACTGAGGATGAACCTTCACAATAAAAATAAAACAAGAAGTGTCAAAGTGAAATGTCAGAGATATCAACTGTCAAACTTAGTACTTAAGGAAATTGGACATTTCATACTTAATAACCTAAATTTTTTTAAAAGCATGGCTTAAATAAAGCCTTATACACAACTTTTGCAATTGCACCATTTGGTGATGTTTATTTAATTCTGAGACTTCAATTGTGTGAAGTTTCTTATTCATCCCTTCACCTCCCCAAGAATTGACACTCTATATCTAGACGAAAAGAAGTTTGTAAGCAAAGCCATTTTTACCCACCTAGCAAAACTGACATACATGTATGTCAATAAAAACCAAGTAGAATCTTTTACACGTCATTCAGAAAGGATTTTCTCCCTCTTCCTCCCCCATCTTCTCCTCTTCTCCTCCTACTCCATTTCCTCCTCCCCCTCCTCCCTCTCCCCCTCCTCCTCCTCCACCTCTTCCTACCTTTGTCAGGGAGGAATTCGGATTTAAAACCTCCTGACAGTAACCTGTCTAGAGATACCAGTGTGTGAATGACCAACTATGATCTGCAGGTGGCCATGCTGTTCTGAGCACTTGAGCGGCTCTGCAGCTCCCAGCCCCAGGCGTTGAGTGCAAAGGCAGCCCTGGACCTTCTTGTGAAAACAGGCAGTAGCATCATTCATTCATGCAGCTCCCCACAGACACATCTGCAATCTGTAAACTGGCCAGAACTGCTATCCATTCATTAGAAGTCATGTGTGAGAATAAAGACGTGTGACATTTATGAAATGTTACGCAAGTATCTCCTCATTTAATTTTAACTCTTTATTCCACTCTGTTTCAAAATGACTTGCATTGAATTTTTCATAAAGCAATGTAAAGGTTAGCATTTTTTTCTATTTCCTTGACTATAAAGCAACTTAGTATTAAGGCTAAATTTTTAGGAATCAGTTACTCAAAGGCAGGCAAATAATTTAGTTAAAAACATGTTCACTGGTCTTATTAATTCAAACCTTCAGACAAATATTTTGTGAAATTCGGCAGCAGCCAACACTCAATGTGACATCACAGGCCTTTTTTCTGAATGACTACAACCCTACTTGGAAAGCCATTTCCAAAGGAAGAGTCTGCACCAAAAAATGGCAGATTTATATTTGATTTTAAAGTAGTAAGAACTTTATAAATCTTAAACTTCCAAATCACATTAGTTCAACTTTGGCAATACCACATTTTACCCACAAAACACACACACTCACAAATGAATTTAAAATAAAATATAGTTTAATATGGAACTTATGCAAATGAATATTGATATAAAATTTAGTTAGTGTTTGAAAGACCTAGAAAAGTAAATAAGATCACATTGTACTTCCTCAATCTGAGTTTAACAAAATTTATTTATATTCCTGAAGTTTTCCCAGCTCATGGATAAAGCTTCACTTCTTTAATATTCTCAAGTGTATTTATTTCATAATGCTTTTATTTCTAGAAGTCTTCTCTTTTCATCTTAAAATGCATGAATGCCAGGAAGTTCCTATTTTATCTCAGTATTGACTTTTATGCTGATGAATGTGCTTTTCTTCCTTTTTTCCTTTATTTGTATAGAAATCACATGATATTTTTTTCTTTTCTTTTTGATTAAAATGTTATATTTGATTTTCCAGGAATAAAGTAGCTCACACTAACCAAAGTAAAGATAAAATTTTGAATCTGAAAAATAGCCAGATGGACCACCCGAGCAATGTAGGAGAGCTCTAAGCCAGCAGCACTGCCATAAATCAGTCACGCCACTCAAATTCACATTTGTAATGGTTTTCATTTTTTCAGAGAATTTACAACTATTCAAGCTTCACTATTTATAAGGTGGGGAGGGAGATCTGAGTGAAGTATTTATGGATTATTAATTCTTTTTATAACCTATTAATTTAGACAACTTGTAACATAAACAATCCTAGCTGCATTATCTAAACTTGGCAAATTACTTTGTGCATTCGGACACTGAGTTGGGTGGACTGATGGCTTTTATAGTTCCTTTAACTCCAAGACTCTCTGATTTGGTTAGAAAGATGCTCTAAGTGAGCACCAAAAGGCACACCAACAGGCTGAATGAATCAAATGCCATGTCCAAAATGGCACTCATTCCCAGTGAGCACCTTATACTTGGAGAAACTGGAAAATTACAGGACTTTTTACCTTTTTCATTAAAGTTGTATTACAAAACTAAACCTCTAGTCACTTCTTATGAAAAATTAGGCGTGTGTTCATTTTTCTAAGTTTTGATTCTCAAAAACAATCTCATTGTCCTTGGTCCAAGGGCTATCTAGTCAAGGTTACTGTACACTAAAATGCACTCCCAAATATGTTAAGGGCTATTTCTTCACTGGAGATGGAAAAACGACAGATTAGAAGAGGAACCCTCCTGGATGCAAGAATATGGCCCAGATGATTTTTGTAAATAGCTTCTAGATCTATTTCCTTAACCCAGGTTGTATTTGATATTTGGTATTTATTATATATAAAATTTTCTTAGAAGAATAGAACAAAGGCTTAATGTGATGGTGTGTGACCATTTTCTAGGGTTTCTAATTGAATCCATACTGTGCAGTTTTGTTCTATCAGTGATATGAAAAAAAGAAATGTTTGGTTTTTAATTATATACATGTGATATTCAGCAGGTACTGGAAGTGATATTTTAAGCTCCCTCAGCTTTGTTTCAAGGTTTGAGTGTATTAATTCCTATGCAAATCATTCTGTGGCAGAGTTCACTGTCACACTGATGCTGGAAAAAGAAACTTCCATATATTAGTTGAAAGAAAGAGGAGAAATTCTCGGAGAATATATGATGATCAAGGGACCAAATCAAGGTAAGTCCTTCTAGCACTTCGAATTTTTGAATGGTAAATTATGTGAAATGGACTCATTGTGTGAGGGTAGGTATGACTAATGTCAGATAAGAAAGTCACAGCACGGACCAGATTCTTAGTCTCCTGCAAGACAGCTAAAGGGGACCCATCCTGCTCAGAGGATAAGCCATTTAGGGACTGCTTCCCTCGCAGGTCATCCTCTCAAGCAGGGTTGGGCTGTTTTTATTTCTACCACATTTTTTGGAAGCAAAACAGATAAGTTTATGGAGAGATGTAGGTAATATTTTATTAGGAAAAACCATATATCTAAACACAATCAGAGCTATGGTGCATTGAGGGCCACAGGGTGCCCTGAGGTTTAGAGATGTTGTTTGTTCATCCCCTATTGATCTTAACCCAAACTCAGGGTCTCAGTCCAGAATCCGTGATGAATCAAATTCTTGAGCCTTGGAATTCTAGCCAGAGTTAAAGTTTTAGCAAAGACTTTAGAAGTGTCAAAACAGGCACAAATTTAAATGATACACCAGGTGGGAGGTGGAAGGTAGAAGGGGTGGAGAGAAAGGAAGAGCAGGAGGGAGGAGGAGAGGCAGCCCATCCACACCAGCCTTCTGCTCCTGGAAGCCTTTTCTCCTAAGTTCCCCGCTACAGTCCTGGTCGAAAGGAACTGAGGTCATCTGGTAGATCACCTTCCTGCATCTGAGACTGTAAATCATCTAGAAAATTATGACTTTCCTGGTGCTTAGCACCACTTCTTGAATGTGACTCCTCAGCTATCTAATCAATTAATTCACCATTAGTGGCATCAACATTTTCTTAAAACACTTTAACTTTCCAGGAAACTATTCACCAGAAATTTTTACTGCACCACCAAAGTTAAGAATACTGACATTACCTTGGTTTCTCCAATGAATGTAAATATTTGGTGACCAAATTGTGATCAATTATGTTTTTCTTCTCTTCAGAGACCTTCCAGGAGAATATAAAGGGCTCACTTGTGTGAGCTACAATGTGTTGTTGCACAAATGAAGCTGCTCTAAACCCAGCCATTATGCATTTCAGGAGTGTCACATGATTTAGTGCAATGTTGGTGTACAAGATGCTGTTTTAAAAAACAGTAATTATGTTTGTGAAAATAAAATGATTCACTCTCTTATGAAAGTTCACATGGTCTCTATTTGGCTCTAACAACTGAAAAAGAAATGCCTTTTTTAAATTTCATTTTTTTCCAAATATAATCTGTTATGCATTGCCAGAAAAGAATAGTTTTCATAAGCTAAAATAAAAAAAAATTTTTTTAAGTCATTGGTGTTTCCAGGAAACAGCTTGCAAACAGGGATACAGTTGATATCCGAGACATCTATTTCCGACTTCTTAATTTTACTCTGAAAAATATATTGGAGAAACCACATTTTCCATTTTTAAAGAGCTACTGGCATTTGGTAACATTTCCTCCAGCCAGAGGGTAAGTTTTCTGTATGTTTTTCCAGCACCTTCTTTCCCTGCCTCCCAATCCTATGCCTGCCGCCTGCCGGGTCAATACCTTGGAAAAGTCAGCAAGAAAGGCAATGCCAAAGGGCAATTGGCTGAAAAGAGAGCCCTGCATTTGTGCAAGACAAAACAAGCTTTCCCTGACCACCAGGGACCTACTTGAACTCAATGCCGCCAGACCTGCAAGTGCTAATGACGAGGTCACCTTAAGGTCATGTTATGTAAGGAGAGAATGGTTCTAGAAGAAAGAATAAGGTCACAATTCCTCCACTGCCACTGATTGATCTTAAGGGTTCAGATCTACAGAGAGAGAGTTTTTAAAAACATTAATATTTACTATTCATATTCCATATTCACACCCTTGGCAGAATTTTGTATAAAAAATGGCTAAATGTCAATCTAGTAAAAATCCGTTTATTCAAATGAATTCCACCATAGAAAGACCTGAAGAAAAAAAACCTGTGAAAGTCTAATAAATTAATCAAATATATATTGATATAATAGAATAGAACATACTGAATGTGTAGCACAGAAATCCCTATTACTTGCCAGTGCATTAGCTAAGCATTTATATTTTAAAAATCATTATTATACTTTAATACAAAATAATAAAACATATTGAAGAAGAAAACTCCAAATGTTATGTTTATAAAAATAATAAACTAGAAATATATGACCCTTAAACATTAACTTTTAATTTTAAAATAATTAAAACTAAATTGTTTTTTAAAAATCAATGTGCTAAAATTTTCTATTGATATTCCATAGTAACTCTCTAGAATCATGCAGAATTTACTAATTAGTTGTGAAGCAATAAATTTGTGTATTTTCTTCTAAAAGAATATGAAGCTGTTCAATTTAAAATTTGAACCATGACATGAGTACAATGTAACAATATTATAAATACAACATAACAATATTATAAATACAAAGTTACAGTGTTATAAATACAACATAATAATATTATAAACACCATGACAATGTTTGCTGCTCAAATGGGATCTCTTTTCTCTCTCAACAGAAGCTGGAGACTTTGGGTTTTGTTTTACTCGAAATTGACAGTCTTGTAACTTGGGAAAGTATGAATTATTAGCAGATCTTCTATGCCAGCTCCAGGTGTGAACAAGCCATCATTTACATCCAAGCAGAGAGTAAAGGGCTGGGGGAAGACTCTACCAGAAGCCTAAGTTGCAAGGTTTAAGTTCAAGGTTTGTTTTAATGCTTCCTGGGATTTGCAACATACCTGAATCACGTGCACATATCCAAGGTCAGAAATTTTAATTTATTTTCTAAATATTTTCAGGATAATCCCAATCCTAATAGAATTTCTCATTATAATGGACACATTGTTTATTATAGTTCAGTCTCAGAGGAATTGAAATAGGTCACTTGCTGCAAACAAACCATAGATTGGCATCAAATGCCAGATGAGCCCCATGGAGTTATATTTTGCCGTATCTAGTCTGGTACCTTCTACAACTTTCAGCATGCCAGACTTGACCACCCAGATGAAGTAGGGCACCCTGGCTGCTGAAGCCTTGGTTTGAACTTAGAGGGAGTGTATTGGGAGGTAAGATGTGAGTAGATAAGTTCTTGAATGTTCTTAATCAAAAGCCCTTTTTCTGGAATGTCTTTCCCTAGGGACCTGAGAGCAAGCATCTTTTTTGGCCTTTGGAACACAGCCGTGAGACTCTGCTACCTGGGCCTGCCTGGCTGAATTAAGCAAGGGAGAGCTCAGAAGAGTTAACTGTGCATTTTAGAGGGAATTTCTCCCACTGTCATTTATCAACTCCTTGCTTTGTCTAGGTGACGCCTGTGCATTCACACGGTATCAGCACATTCTCATGGATCTGAAAAAGAAGTCAGTTTGCCAGGGATAAATAGATAACTCCTTACTCTGAACCCTGGGAGCTGGTGTGCTTGTATCTCTCTGTGTGCCCAGGTGCATGGAAAATGCATGTACATCTGGTGGAAGCGTGACAGTCAAACAATGCCACCCTGAACTTTCCCATCATGATTTGCTACCTGTCCCCCAAATCCTAGAAACCTGGGCTCTGGCCAGAAGTAAACGAGCAGAACAAATGAAAGGAAGAAAGAATGTCTTCACAGTATTTATGGTCCAAGATCTAAGTAGAAGCAGGAAATACCGGGAATGTCCAAGAGAGGGGCAGTTTCCAGGAGATTTTCCAGACTAATTTTGCATAACCACATTTGCTTATCCAAGAGACTTAGACAGCTCGAATTAAGCATTTGAACTTCCGGGTGCTCATTTGAACCAAAGCCAAACTCTGAACTTTTCAGGTTTCCCTGTCATTAATCAAAATTTCGAAGATCAATGGCACATAATGAATCAAGCATAATAGCCACCATCAACTGGGATAGCAAGGAGCCGTACCAGGGGAGCGCCAGAACGCCGTATCGGGTAAAAATCAGGCTGGCTTTGAATATCAAGTGAATGGACACTGTGATCTGGTACGAAGAAGAGCTGATCCAAGCAGGGGCAGTGTGAGAGGCATTCTGCCACGGAGGTGGGAGGAGAGGTGAGTGGTCCCTGCCACGCCCAGACACGGTGGATACAGACCCGGAGTCACTTGGGAGAGGTGGCATCGGAAGGCCTAAAAGTCCGTGTGCTGCCTTGACAACTGAGCCTCACTTAACTATGAGCTCTGCTGCTGTGGCCAGACACGTCCCCCACACAGTGGGAAAGGCTTCCCAGGCAGCCAGTCAGCCGACCAGCTCCAACCCACCCAGTCCTCGACCAACATGCTTCATTTCCTGCCAGTGCACAGGATGACTCACACAGCCAGTCACATCTTCCCACGGAGCCACCTCACCCCTTGTTACTCCAGAGCCTGCCTCCCACAGCCCCTGCTGGTTCTGTGGGAGTCTGTGCTGTGACTGCAATCCCCATGTGGCCCCGCATGGTACATGGTGTCCTCTTCTGGGGCTGTGAGTACGTTTAATTAATAAACTTCTGTTTGATTTTCCCATCCATCCATCAGGTCTTGGGTGTCATATATTCAGCCATCTCATACTACTTAGGGTGGGAGACACTTTCCTCCCCAGTGGGGTGAATAAGAGGCAATCACACAGGGCAGGGGTGTCCATAGAGGACAATTTTGAAAATTTGAGGGCATTTGTAGAAAGGTTTCAGAAATAAGAGCTAGAGAAAATTATTTACTAGGGAGTATTTAAAATGAGTCAAATCTGTCCTTGTATGAGGTATGTATATGTTAGTATAAGTCATGCACACACAAGGGAAACTCTATCAGGGAATAGAATCTGAGCCTGGTGTACATCTATTGCGTACCTGCATCCCACAAAGTTGTTCCCTGGAACACTAGATCCACAGGGTATTAACAGATGTGTTGAAAAAATATGGTCTCTGGTCAAGCAGGTTTGAGAAATGTTGGCTTTAACAAACTTAGGTTTATTACTAATGTGCATTTTAAACCATCAGATTTATTCATAGGACTAACATTCCACAACAACAAATGCCAGTCTATATGATGACCATTGTACTTAAAAAAAAAATAAGTAATCAACATACTCTTGCTTCTGTCTCTGTTTCCCCATTTTTCCCCATAAATAATATACTTATTTATTTAGTAAATAAAGAAAAAAAATTTGGTACATAAAAAAAGAAAGTAAAAAAAATAAGTCATCTGAATGTGACTTGAACAAATTATTGTTCATTCCATTTGCTGCTGCACCCACCATTAGCTACAAGAAATTCCAAAAATAGTGAATTCTTCTTCCTCTCTCTTGGCATATTTTTCCCATTAATACCCATGTGAACACCTTGAGACTCATGTTCAGCTCTGAAAAATGAAAAATAACTGAGCAGGAACTTAAATAGTAGTGTCTAATGAAAACACAACTGCATTTGATATAGAGGTAGATGCAAAATACACGTTAATTAATATTTCAATATTTGATTTGGAAATCTCGGTCTATTCCTATTCAGAATACATGATTCATCATATTGCTTTTGTATACAGAAAACATATTTTAAATGTTCATGATTCTAAAGGTTTCCAGGATAATATTCTGGAGCATTTCTCCACCAAAATAATATTGAAGTCATAGATTGATTAGAGAGAGAGAGAAAGAGAGAGAACGGATAATGACAAACAATGTAGCAAAGAATTACAGCTACTCAAGGTGGGGAAGGTATGTCTGATGTGCTAGACCATAATGAGATGTACTAATTGTCAAGACAAAGACTATCAAAGACCATTTATTTTAAAGAGATCAAAGGATCATGTTGTCTAAGAATGCTTACATTTACTTTTAGATGATCCTGTATATCTCTCTAATGATTAATTCCAAATTGACTTCTTTACCTGTTTGTATCCTTACTACCCCTGATTAGCAGAGAAAATAATGTCTATACCAGCACTATGCAATTTATAGCAGCATTATTATAGGCAAACATAATTCAGTTCATTCAGAAATTATTAAGCAAATATTATTAAACATGCATTGTACTAGATACTAGGGACAAATACATGATTAAGACAAGGTCTTTGTCCTCAGAGAATTTATAGTCTGTTCATATGTTATAAAAAGAAAGACCCATTGGGTTTTAAGTACATCACATTTGATGTTGATTTGAAGGGAAATGTCTTCCTTAAAAAATTTAAGCAACATATACTACTGAAATTATTTTAACCAATTGTTATGGTGTTTTATTTTAATCAATTGGTTTATACAAAACCATTTCAAATGGACAAAAAAAAAAGATGTCAAATGAAAAAGGCTACAATCCTATATTCTTATGCTCTTCAACTGGTCTCCTGGGTCATTATCACAATAATGAAGTCACCAGCAATTAAAACATTCCTTACTCATAGCCCAAGTTTGGATTTCATAAATATGTTACTAGGAAGAAACGGCTGTATTTCTAAACCCAGATATTTGCCAAATCAGTAGAGAATAGGTGATTTACTTGAAAAATTTTCTTCAGACAACAGGCTAATCATAAAGGAGAAAAAAGTTAGATGTCTTGTACCCTCAAGGAAAATAAGTTCCAGTTAGATTTTAAAATATTCATGCAAAAATGAAAACATAAAAATAATAAGAGATTGTGGGGTAAATAATTATGAAAGTTTGGGGTGAGGACAAAGCTTCTTTAAACATGACATCAAAGCCAGAAGCCATGAAGGCAAAGATTGGTAGATTAGACACACCCCACTGAAAGGCAGGGAGTACGATTAGCGCAAGACTTCTCACACAGGATGTGAGAGTTTTCTACTGCTAGGTAACAAATTACCACTGAATGCCCTAAAATAATACAAATTTATTATCTCAAAGTTTGTGTGGGTCACAAACACAACACATTGCATTTGGGTCCTCTGCCCAGAATCTCACCAGACTGAAATGCGGGTGTAGGATGGATGCATCCTCATCTTGAAGCTGCACTAGGAAACGATCCACTTCTAAGTTCCCTCAGCTGGTTGGCTGAATTTGCTTCCCTGTGGTGTGTGACTTGGGTGTCCATGGTCTTACCCGCTGTCATCCCAGAACCTCTCACCTCCTAGGAGGTTCTCTCGGGTCCTTACCACATGGCCCCCTCTGTAGGAAATTCTAAAATAGCTATTTGCTTCTTCAAGGCCAGCAGGAGAAACTCTGTCACTCAGAATCTCTCTCGCCAGGGAAGGTTTAAACCCTCTTTCAAAGGATTTGCCTGATTATATCAAGCCAATCCAGAAATAAGTCAACTGGTTAGGAACCTCAAATACATCTGCAAAACCCCTTCACTTTGCCATAAAACACAAACTATTTGTAGGAGGGAAACCCCATGACAGTCACAAGTTCCACCCACAAGCTAGGGGAGAGGGTTATACAGGATGTGTCCATCAGGGATGGAGGTACTGGGGGCATCTCAGCATTCTGCCTAACAGCCAGAAGGAGATCAATAAGTACTTCTAAATAAATGAATGGCCAGATAATCCATCAAAAGAAATTAAAACAAGAGTTTCAAACTCAGAAAGACATCAAACTCAAAAACATTTTGTAACAATTAAAATTTTATTTTAGTCCAGTTATGCCATCATTTTTTAAATGTGCAAAGAATATGAAAAGAGAATTCATAAATGACGTAAAATGTGAAAAATGAGGTCAGTTTCATGAATAAAGAAATAAATACAGATAATAAGAAGACATTATTGGTGTAACAGTTTGGTGAAAACACTTTTAAGAGAACACGCATTTTTGATGCGAAGGTGTGAAATATCATACCTCACACACTGGAAGAAAATAAATTGATATAACCTTTATGGAGAGCATTTTAGCAATATGCATCAAACACCTTTTAGAAAGCCCATCCCTTTGGCCCAGCAATCCCATTTTTAGTAATTGGTCCTAAGGGGGAAAAATGAATAAGAACACAAAGATGGATGTTCCCTTTCTGGATCAAAATAGCAGAGTGGGTGCACATATTTTTGTCCCCTCTCATGCAATATCCCATCGACTTCAAAACAAGATGGAGAACAGAAGCTGTCTCTAGCAAGCCAGAAATTCTGATGCATTTCCTGGAGACTGCATCAAACTTTCACAAAAAAAAATTTGCCACAAAACTACCAACACAAAAGGGGGGTGTGGACAAAGAAAGTCACAGCCCATATAACACTGGGGAAAAGTCTCCAGAAAAGATAGGAGCTCTTTGGCCTGGCTTACCCCAAACACGGAAGCAGCTGCTGAGATAGCAAGAAGAGGTTGTGGAGAAATACGGAGTGCTTAAATATCACTGTTGCCAGTACCTGTGAGTAACTACACATTTGTGTACATATGGGCCACTCACACCCCACGAGAGCGTAAGTTCCATGATGACACCAAGTGTTAAAATATCAGATGGCAGTGAAACCCAACAGTGACACGAAGGAAAAGTTGGAAAAAAGACTACGAAAATCAATCGAACTTAAAATCAATAACTTGGATTCTACCAAAGTGACGCATGGGTCACCCAACCCTCAAGGTCTATCACTGTGCGAGGGGTGGCTCCTGGCAGTGGTGTCTGTGGTCCCAGGTGTCTGTGCACTGGAGCATGGCCATGCTGGTTCTTGCTTAGATGCAGACCTTTGAGGGCGTGATGCCACTGCCAGATCCTACCAGCGCTCTGCCTTTGTAGCTGGCTCCCACTGACTTCCCTCTCTCAGGTAAGGGCTATGATCCCTAATTCCTTGGATTTCAAGCCATGGAAAATTTGGCAATCTCATGACAACACTGCCAGAACTTCTGTCCATCTGCAGTACAGTAGTGCAGTGAAGCTGTGAACTCAGGAAGGCCTGGATCTTCATCTTGACACATTTAATAGCACCATGACCCTCATCAAGCTATTACTACATTTTCCTTCCATTTATTTATTAGGAAAATGTGGTCAGTATGTTTTAAAAAAGAAAAAAAGATTGTAAGAATTACACAACATACCACAGGGAAAGAAATATCTGGCCCACATCTGGCTCACGTAGTAAATTTTTTAAAGTTAGTATCCATTATTGTTCTGGTTGTGACTGTTGTTCTTGGTATTTTAACCTGATTCTTCACATCGACTAATTGTAAACCAAATGCTCCTTAAAATTATCTTACTTGGACTCTTTATCTATTCTGTATCTATGCCATGTCAGAAGAGAGGGAGTCTGGAATCCCAGGTCTGTAAGCTGTCCAGGCTAGTGGGCACTTTTGCTGTCCTTATTAGTCACTTAGGGGTTTTTATCATTGCAGAACCTGAAGCCTACAAATGTTCAGCAACATGTTTATAATATCACTGTTCAGTAATGACAGGAACAGAAATAAATACTGGTATCATGATTTCTGCATTGCTATTCAACATAAATGTTGCCAACAACCCTTGCTCAAACTGTCACAGGGTCCTTATTGGTGCAAATTAATTTCTGATAGGTTAGCCCACCACTGAATAGCTAACAATGGTTTAAATATCCCCAGACAAAAAGAAAAAAACTCACAAAAATGTGAGTTCATTCAAATGGCTGAAATATATTGTCATTAATTCTGATAGGAACAATTTCCAGAGGGTTGAATCCAGGGAAATGGTTGATTAAGTAGGAGAGATAACAGAAAAAAAAAGTGTCTTAAGTTGATGTATTATGAGAAAGGACATGGAAGAGAAATATAGGAAGAATAGGTTTATTGCTATAAGACCAGACCTTTCATCTTAATTCTTTGTTCAAGCTCTCTCTGTCCAGGGTTATGGGGGGTATGGACTCCCAGCAAGAGTGGAATCTACTTCCAATTTAATCCGAATTCCGAGGGGAGATGACACAGTAATAATTGCCAGTGTTTATTGGGTTCTCCCATGTGCTACCACACTTCCAAACACTTTACATACAAAATCACATTTTTTTCAACTATCATCTTTCTGTTTAATTCCTTTTAACAGAATTTGTTTATTATAGTAGTTTTAGGTTCACTGCAAAATTGAGCAGAACGTATGGAGATTTCCCACATGCCCCCTCTCCCTGCACACACATGGCCTTCCCTACTGTCCACATCCCCTACTAGAGTGGTAGATTCGTTACAATCAATGAACCTACATAGACACATCGTTGCCATCCAAACTCCATAGTTTACACTAGGATTCACTACTGGTGTTTTAGATTTTATGAGTTTGGACAAATGTTTAACAACGTGTATTCGCCATTATAGTGTCACACAGAGTAATTCCAATACCCTAAATTCCTCCTTCCTCCCCAACCTCTGGTAACCAATGATCCTTTTACTGTTCCAATAGTTTTGCCTTTTCCAGAATTTCATATAGTTGGAATAAGAGAATATGTAGCCTTTTCAAATTGACTCTTTTCACTTAGTAATATGCATTTAAAGTTCCTTCATGTCTTTTCATGGCTTGATAGCTCACTAATTTTTCATGCTGAATAATATTCCATTGTCTGGATGTACCAATACATTCACCTGCTGAAGGATATCTTGGTTGCTACCAAGTTTGGGAAATTATGAAAAAAGCTGCTATAAACATTTGTATACAGGTTTTTGTGTAGACATATGTTTTTAACTCCTTTGGGTAAACACCCAGGAGGGTAATTGCTGGGTCATATGCTAAGAGTATGTTTAGTTTTGTAAGAGACTGTCAGACTTCAAATATTTATCCTTTCTTTGTGGTGAGACATTTAAAATTCTCTCTTTTAGCTATTTTGAATATGTAATACATTATTACTAACTATAGTCACCATGCTGTGCAACAGATCATCTGAACTTATTCTTCTTATCTAACTGAAACTTTGTACTCTTTGCCCAACATCTCCCCTACCCCCTCCCCAGCCTCTGATAACCATCATTCTATTCTTTATGAATTTGACTTTTTTAGATTCCCCATATAAGTGAGATCATATAGTATTTGTCTCTCTGTGTCTGGTTTATTTCACTTAACACAACGTTTTCCAGGTTCATCCATGTTGATGCAAATGATAGGGTTTTGCTTTTTTTTATGGCTGAATAGTATCCCATTGTGTGCACATACCACATTTTCTTTATTCTTTCGTCCATTGATGGGCACTTTGGTTGTTTCCATATTTTGGCTAATGTGAATGATGCTTCAATGAACATGGGGGTTCAGACATCTCTTTGACATACTGGTTTTGGGTCCTTTGGATATATGACCAGTAGTGGGATTGCTGGATCATACAGTAGTTCTATTTCATTATTTTTTTAATGGAGGAACCTCCATACTGTTTTCTAAAACGGCTATACTAATTTACATTCCCTTTTCTCCACATCCTCACCAATGCTTGTTATCTTTCTTTCTCTTTTTTTTTTCTTTTGATACTAGCCAGTCCAACAGGTGCTAGGACTTCCAGTTCTTCCAGGACTTCCAACATATTCCTATGTTGAATAGAAATGGTGCCAGTTGGTACCCTTGTCTTGTTCCAGTTCTTAGGAGGAATGCTTTCAACTTTTCCCCATTCAGTATGATGTTGGCTGTAGGTTTGTCATATATGGCTTTTATAATTTTGAGGTATGTTCTTCTATGCCTAGTTTGTTGTGGGTTTTTATCATGAAAGTGTGCTGAATTTTATCGAACGCTTTTTCTGCATCTATTGAGATGATAATATGGTCTTTGTTTTTGCTTCTGTTTATGTGGCGAATCATGTTTATTGATTTGCATTTGTTAAGCCATCCTTGCATCCCTGGGATGAAATGCACTTGATCATGGTGAATTATCTTTTTGATGTGCTGTTGAATTCGGTTTACTAGTATTTTGTTGAGGATTTTTGCATCTATGTTCATAAGGGATATTGGTCTGTAGATTTCTTTTTTTGTTGTGTCCTTTCCTGGCTTTGGTATCAAAGTGATACTGGCTTCATAGGATGAGTTAAAGAGGATTCCCTCCTTCTCTATGTTATGGAATAATTTCTGAAAGATAGGTACCAGTTCTTCTTTGTAGTTCTGGTAGAATTTGGCTGTGAATCCATCTGGTCTGAGGGCTTTTTTTGGTGGGGGGGAGGTTTTTTATTACTACTTCAATCTTGATGCTCATTATTCATCTGTTCAAGACTTCTATTTCTTCCTAATTAAGAGGTTGTGTGTTTCCAGGAATTTATCCATACATTTTCTAGTTTGTGTGAATAGAGATTTTAGGAGTATTCACAGATGATATTTTGTATTTCTGTGGTATTAGTTGTAATTTCTCCTTTTTCATTTCTGATTGAGCTTATTTGAGTCCTTTCTCTTCTATTTCTGGTTAATTGGGCTAGTGGTCTATCAATGTTGTTTATCTTTTCCAAGAACCAACTTTTTGTTTCACTGATCCCTTGCATTATTTTTTGTTTATTTGTTTTGTTTCCATTTCATTTAGTTCTGCTCTGAGCTTTATTATTTCTTTTCTTCTGCTGGCTTTGGGTTTGGTTTGCTCTTCTTTTTCAAGTTCCTTGACATGTGACATTAAGTTGTTAATTTGTGATCTTTCTGTCTTTTTGATGGAGGCATTTAAGTTTATGAACTTTCCCCTTAGGATTGCTTTGGTGATATCTCGTAAATTTTGAAAGCTTGTGTCTCCTTTTTCATTCAGTTCAAAGAAACATTTGATTTCCATTTTAATTTTGTCATTGACCCAAGGATTGTTTAGCAGCAGGTTGTTTAATTTCCATGATTTTGTGTGGATTTGAGTGCTTCTCTTGGAATTGATTTCTAGTTTTATTCCACTGTGGTCTGAGGAGGTACATGGTATAATTTCAATTTTTTTGAATTTGCTGAGACTTGTTTTGTGACCTAAGATGTGATCATTCTTGGAAAATACCCATATGCAGATGATAAGAATGTATATTCCATAGTTTGGGGGTAGAATGTTCTGTAAATATCTATTAGGTCCATTTGTTCTAGAGTCCGATTTAAGTCCAGTGTTTATTGATTTTCCGCTTCAATGATCTGTCCAGTTCTGTCAGTGGAGTGTTGAAGTCCCTGGCAATTACGATGCTGCTGTTTATTTCCTTGCTTAGTCCTAGTAGAATTTGCTTTATGAATCTGGGAGCTCCTGTGTTAGGTGAACATATATTTAGGATTGTTATATCTTCTTGTTGGACTGCTCACTTTACCATTCTAAAATAACCATCTTTGTCTTTTTTATTTTACCATTATTGATTTAATTCTATTTTATCTGATATGAATTAATTTAATTCTATTTTATCTGATATGAGAATGGCTACACTTGCTCACTTTTGGTTTTCATTTGTGTGGAATATTTTTTTCCATCCCTTTACCTTGTCTGTGTGAGTCCTTGTGAGTTAGATGTGTTTCTTGGAGACAGCATATACTTGGGGTGTGTTTTTTCATCCATTAAGCCAGTTTGTGTCTTTTAAGTGGAGCATTCAGACTGTTCACATTCAGTATTAGTATTGATATGTAGGGTACTACTCTGTTCAGCATGTTGAATTACATCTTGTTGTTTTGTTTTCCCTCTTATGCTATTGTTTTATTAGAGCTGTGAGCTTTAACTTTTGGTGCTTCTATACTGGTGGGTATCTATTGTGCTGTTACATGTACAATGCAGTTCTGAGTATTTCCTGTAGGGCAGGTCTAGTAGTGACAAATTCCCTTAACGTTTGCTTGTCTGGAAAAGTGTTTATTTCTCCATCATTTATGAAACTTAGTTTTGTAGGATACAAAATTCTTGGCTGATGGTTGTTCTGTTTAAGAAGACTAAAAATGGGGCCCAAATCCCTTCTGCCTTGTAAGGTCTCTGTCGAGAAGTCTGTTGTTAGCTTGATGAGTTTTCCTTTGTAGGTTAGTTGTTGCTTTCATCTTGTAGCTTATAGAATCTTCTCCTTCATTTTGACTTCAACCAAGTTGATGACTATGTGTCTTGGTGATGTCCTATTTGCTTTGAATCTTCCTGGTGTTTGATGACCGTCTTGTATGTGGATGTCTGGATCTCTGGCAATATCAGGGAAGTTTTCCTCAATAATTCTCTTGAATAGGTATTCTATGCTTTTTGTTTTTCTTTTTCTTCCTCCAGAAGAGCTATAATTTATATATTGGTTTGCTTCACATAGTCCCATACTTCTTCAAGTGATTGTTCATTCCTCTTTATTCTTTTTTCTACATTTTTGCCTGACTGGGTAAATTTGACAGCCTTATCTTCAAGCTCTGAAATTCTTTCTTCTGCTTGGTCTAGCCTGTTGTTGAAGCTTTCTGCTATATTTTGAAATTCCATAAATGACTACTTCATTTCTTTAAGCTCTGTTATATCTTTTCTTATGTTGTCTATCTCTTCAGTGGGTTTTTCATTTCTTTCACTCATGTCCTCAAACACTTTTTTGGCTTCTTTGTGTTGGTTTTCAACTTTCTCTTCAATGCCATTCATCTTATTTGCCATCCATATTCTGAATTCCATCTCTGACATTTTGACAATTTCCCTTAGGTTGGGGTCCATTGCTGGAGACCTCCATTGTGATCCCTTGAGGGAGTCGAAACAACTTGTTTTTTCATATTGCCAGAGTTCTTATTCTGATTCCCTCTCATCTGAAATCTCTTCTCTCAGCTCAAGAGAGACAAACTTGCAGTGCACCTGTTTTCCTCTGCTGGGAACTCTCCTACTTAGTGCAAAGAAGAAGAGGTCACTGGATAATGCACTTATGTCCTATTCTGAAGGACTGACCACGCCACAGATGAGCAGATGCACCATGAGAGTTTAACACTACTGCTTTCCTGTGTCTCCTGCCTCACTGTTCCCCTGTGGATGTCACTGGCAGTACCCACATTGCAGTGAGTGAATGCCCCTCCTAATTCTGTCAGCAACAATGATTGCCAGCCTGAGTTAGCTTAAGAGCTGCTCCACTCAGATCTTCAGGCAGCAGCATTTGTCAACCTGCACCAGCTTGAGTGCAGCCCTGTCCATGCCCAAGGGTGGTGGTGTTTGTCTGCCTGTGCTGGCTTGGGAGCTGTCCCTCTCAGAGCCATGGGTGGATGTCCACTTGCCACCTTCAATCCCCTCTGTGAGCGTGGTGTGTGTAGGCTGCTTCTAATCCAATATCTTGGCCCCTGTCTCTGGATTTTGTAACTCTCAGACTTGTCCACTCTGAGCCTCCAGCAACTCTTCAATCACAGTTTAGATTTCCCTACCTTGGCACTGGTCTCCACAGAGGTTTCTGCTCATGAGTTTCAGCTCCAGTAACAGGATTCTCATATTCACCTGACTATATCTCCAAGTTGGGGGCAGGCTGTTTGCCCTGTGATTTTACTTCTTTAACAAATCTAAAAAGTCATTGATTTTCCAATTTGTTCAGCTTTTTACTTATTGTTATGATGGAGTGACGACTTCCAAGCTCTTCATGTGCCAGACTGGAAGCAAGAATTTCCAAAATCACTTTCCAGTCTCCCAATTATCCCATGAAAGAAGCATTATCCTCATATTACAAGTGAGAAAATTGAGGCTCAAAGGGCCAAATTATTTACAAGGTCACACAAGGTAGTAAGAGGTATTCTAACCCTGGTGTCCTCCATGTACCAGACAGCTTCCCACAGTATAAGTGTAATAGGTAGAGCTAGCAGGAAATAGAGGTAGGGAAACCGCATAAGGCTCTGAGAGGTGTACCAAAGCCCTAAAAAGAGCATACCAATAAAAGGGTCCACTATTTTTGTAGGAATTGACAAGCTGATTCTAAAATTGCTATAGAAATGCAAAGGACCAAGACTAGCTAAACCAATGCTAAAAAAAGAACAAAGTTGGGCAGCTCACATTTTCCAATTTCAAAACCTATTACAAAGCAACAATAATCAAGACAGTGTGGTATTGGCACGAGGACAGATGTATAGATCAATGAAATAGAATTGAAAGTCCAAAAATAAAAACCTTACACTTACAGTCAATCAATTTTCCACAAAGATGCCAATGGGGGGAAAAACAGTCTTTTCAACAAATGGTGCTGAGAAAACTGACTATCAACATGTGAAGGCATTAATTTGGACACCTACTTCATAACATATACAGAAATAAACTCAAAATGAATCATAGACCTAACTGTAAAAAATGAACCAATAAAACTCTAATAAGAAGACATAGAAGTAAATCTTTGTGATCTGTTGAAACTTTGGGTTAGGCAATGATTGCTTAAATATAACACCTATCATGCAAGCAATAAAAGACAAAATTGATGAATTGGACTTCATCAAAATTAAAAACTTTTATGAGTCAAACAATACCATCAAGTAATTAAAAAATTAGCATACAGAAATGGAGAAAATATTTCTGAATCAAATAGCCAATAAAGCACTTGTATCCAAAGTATAAAAAACAAACTCTTACAACACAATAATGGTAAGAAGAATACCCAATTATAAAATGGGCAACTGATTTGAACAGACATTTCTCCAAAGAAGAAATACAAATGGTGAAAAAACACATGAAAAGATATTCAACGTCATTTCTCATGAGGGAAATGCAACTCAAAACGACAATAAGATACCACTACACATAGATTAGAATGGCTATAATCAAAAAGACAGCCAATAACGAACACTGGTAATGATGTGGAGAAATTGGAACCCACCTTGCTGGTGGGAATGTAAAATTGTGCAGACACACTGGAAAACATTTTGGCAGTTCTTCAAAATGTTAAATATAGAGATGCCATATGTCTCAGAAATTTCACTCCTAGGTAACTACCCAAGGAAAATGAGAACATATGTCCATACAAAGACTCATGCATGCATATCTATAGCAGCTATTATTCATAATAGCCAAAAAGTGGAAATAACCTAAATGCCCTTCAACTGATGAGTGGGTAAACAAGAGATGGTATGCCCACACAATGGAATATTATTTGGCAATACACAAAACAAAAAGATGAACTATTTATACATGCTAAAATAAGAACAAACCTGAAACAGTATGCTATGAAAAAAGCTAGTCACAGAAGATCAAGTATTATGATTCCATTTATATGAAATATCCATGGAGACGAAAGTAGAGTAGTGGCTTTCTGAGGCTAGGGTTGAAGACTGGGGGGTGGGGATATGAACCGACTCCTAATGGGTATGGAGTTTCTTTTGGAGGTGATGAGAAATATTGCAAAACTAGATTGTGGTGTTCGTTACACAATTCTGTAAATACACTAAAAGCATTGAACTGTACACCTTAAATGGGAGAATTTTATGGTATGTAAATTATGTCTCAATAAAGCTGTTTAAAAAAAGTGTGCAGATACAAAAAGGAGGTTGCTAAAAATGGTCCTTCTTTCCATAGATGAGGCATTTTTTTCTCAAGAATACGACATTATATGCTTCTCCAGATGCAGGGTTGGTTTTCTCTATTTGGGGGTTCTTACAATAAAACATATTTCTCTACAGCCTCTACCCTTTTCCGTAGATTCTAGATAATATTCCCAAATAATGAAGAGCATTTATATCTGTATGATTTGAAGAAGATGGGTAGAGCTTCCTTATAACCCTAAAAATACAAAATTTTAAATGTTTCTACAGACAACCTGATGAAATAATAGGATTTCAATAGTTAACTCATTTGTTTTGTCCCTTCAGGACAATAACTTTAGTTATAGAAATGTTCTCTGCTGTATTTTTTTCCCACAAATATGCCTTCAAAATGGCTTGTAAAATGTATGTAGAATAAATCTTTTTCACTATGTTGAAAGTTTAAGAGATTTAATAAAAATAGAATCCAACATTTTACAACTTGAACAAGCTTTCAAACGCCGCATTACTAAACTCCATTCTTCCCATGACGGAATCAGCTGACAGTTCAGCGTGAGACAGGCTCACCTCCTACATAACTCCGGAGGAACTGTGTGGGAGGTGAGCCTGGCCCTGTAACCTGGCAAGGCCAGGAAAGCTTAATTAATTTTCAGAAAACAAAGTGACTTGCATGGTCTAATTAGCCTACATTTCTTAAACAAATCCAAAACAAAGCTAGGTGATATAGCTTTATGCAAACAAACAATAAAACCTAATCACTCCCCACATTTAGACACCACCATTATTATAGTTGTTCAACCTTTTTTAACTCTCCATTGCTTGGAATAATAATAACCTGTTAGAACTTTGAAATGAAAATCTTTCCACTTGACAAATGCTGATGTTTTTAAGCATTTCAAAAGCCAATGTCAAACAGGCTTCCTTTTGATTTTCATCTTGGTCTGTGTGTGAGCATCAGGGAAGTGAGCAGCAGTGAAGGTCCCAAGATTACCCCTCCTCCTTGAGTCCCCGATGTCAATCAGTAGAGGGAGCTCTCCTATTATTTAAGTGACCACAAACAGGGCACAGAAGCATATTTATCGACTCTCCTGGGGACGATGGTGAGGATTTCCTACAATGGGGATGTGATAAATTGGGTGATGTTAACACAATGATCTGCTCAGAGTTGGAGATGTACCTCATTCAGCACCGAGAACACACTTCCTACAACAGCCCTGCAAATTAAAGACGGTGTAGAAGTTGCAGGCCTGTAGGAAATTATGCCATTCCAAGGAGGAGTCAGGTACCTGTCACTTACAGTAAAATAAAACC
Source organism: Daubentonia madagascariensis (assembly GCA_023783475.1). Taxonomy (NCBI): domain Eukaryota; kingdom Metazoa; phylum Chordata; class Mammalia; order Primates; family Daubentoniidae; genus Daubentonia; species Daubentonia madagascariensis. The sequence continues at coordinate 32,102,606 of JAKFHU010000901.1, read as the reverse complement.
TAATCCCGTCGGAATGTTAATGGCCGTAGTGGGCTTCATCAGCTCCTTGGTATGAAGGGATGTTTGGAAAGGTTAGAAAAAAGACAAAATTCAGACTAATAGATTTTTAGACTCTGAGAAAAGTGGCTTTCAGCTATAAATTATACTGCAGGAGGAATGAAATGAAAAGAGTTTCAGAAAATATTAGAGTCTTGAAAACATTTTGAGATTGTGTAGTTAAGTTAAATAAAATGTCATGGTAAGGAAATGAATGGTATCTTTGGTAAGCTTTTCATGGAATTCACTAAAATAACACTCTCACAATTAGACAGAGGCTTGCATGACTCTTAATTGGAGCTTTTGCATTAAAGTAACAATGTTCTTACATATATACATAGCATATATCACAATATGATAAAACGAAGACCGCACGATACAGAGTGCAGTTACTAAGAGGCAAAGACAGCAGGAACTGCATATCTGTATGTGAACGCATCTTCCGGCCTTGTGTTGCAAAGTGTGGCAGAAACCATTGACAACCAAAGTTTGTTCCCTGTCTTTCTTAATAATAAAGTTACCAATTATTTCTAGCTGTGCACATGGCTTCTCAGAGGAAAAACTACAGTTCCCAGGCTTCCTTGCAGCCGGCAGGAGCTGGGCTACATTCTGGCCGGTGGACTGGACAGGAAGGGTGGTGCACGGGAGGGAAGGGAAGATGCTGTCACCTTCCTCTTTTCCTCTTCCCGCTGGCTGCAAGGTGGATGTGACAGTGAGTCATCCCAGGCCATGTGGAGAGGACAGCAGACAAAGAAATCAAAGCCACAGAGTAGAAAAAGCCTGGGCCCCTCACAATTTTGCATAGTGGAACCACCAAACCAGCGTAGCTCTTGCTGGGAGAGAGGGATGTGTCTCTAAGCTGTTTAGGCCACTGTCACTTCATGTTTCAACTGTATCCTATAGTAATGATATTATAAAATACCTAAAATAATACCTAAAACCCTATTTCTTCCCATTGTGGAATTAGCTAAGAGTTTAGAAAGTGAGTCCAGCATTGGATTGTTCTAGTATCAAGAACTTTTAAAGAGGCTTAGTTACTGGGGATTCAGTGTTTACATTTGGGGGAGAGAGAGAGAGAATATTCCGCCCATAAGCAGGAGGTAGCAAGGGAAGAAGGAGGAAGAAGAAGAGGAAGAGGGGGAAGAAAAAAAAGAGATCTCAGTCCTTGGCCAGTATATTCCCAGCTACATCTGTGGCATGGCGTAGTTAGTACTGCCTCCTTCTACTCTCAAAAGTACCCTGATTTGAACACTGAATTTTATGGTCACTCTCTCCCTTGGTGTCCTTTCAGTAAACCCAAACTTCCTCAGATAGCTTGAGCTCGGCTTTCTCCCTTGAAACCCAAAAGTGCCTGAGCCACTGTGGAACGTGGCCATGCTGTGAGAGAGCCAGGGCCTTGGTTGGTGTAAGAAATGGCAGTACAGACACCAAAACTAAAAGACAAAAATGCAAATAGTCTAAGAAAAAGTCCACTGCAAGTGAAATAATAAAAAAGTATTTGGCTTTATAAAACCAAAATTAGGACAGAAAATTATGGTGGGAATGATTTCAATAAAAATAGTAGAGGAGGAAGCAGCTCACAAAAGTCGGATGACTCCAGCCCAGGGAAGGGGGACACACGTGAACATTTGGGCACCAGGAATCAGCAATCTTTTGCATAAATGCTTCGCTTCTATGTTGTCAATTCCTTAACATAACTGGTAATAAAAGACAGAGTGAAAGATACTCAGAAAGCCACATCATTCCCATCCATGATCCTGTAGTAATGTACACAAATCATTCTAGCCTAACATGTTACTAGAACAGTGGCAAGATGGTGAAAGAACATGAAGTGGATAAGAGGCAGCCTTCCAGAGACATTTATCAATGGGGTTTTTTGTTTTCCTAAAGAAAAGAGATAAATCCTAGGCTAATGGTACATCTCTTTATTTCTTATAAGTTCACAAAATGGCAGGGCTTCCAAAGAAAATTAATATTTGCCCTGTGGCTTCATTATTAGCCCGTGTCATCAGACCCCCAAACACCCTGAGGCTAAACAACACCGGCTCTTCCCGCCGTGCAGCACTCCACACCAGATGAGCAAACACTGCACACGGCCACCTGCACTGTGTGCTCGTGGTTAAGGGGGGCCAAGAGCAAAAAGGTGAGAAGTAAGAAAGTATTCCAAAGACAAACATGAGGTGCTCACGCTCGAGTCTTGTCAAAATGTTAAGAGACACAGTAAGTCATTTACTACGGTACCCTTCAGCCTCAGGCATCAGGATAATTTTACAGTTTTAAGTCACTATTTTAGGTAGCTATGATTTCCCCTAAAAACTAAGAAAATCAACGTGTTTATATAGCTGGGTATTATCTTCAAAAATTTTATGGATAATATAAAATTTATAAATTGCAAAGGAATAATTTACAGACAACAAAATTCATTCATGTGGTAGATCACAGTGGTTTCCTCTCTTTTTGTTTTTGTCTTTTGGTTTTTTGGTCATTATGTTTGCTTGTTTAACCTATATTTAGAAGCGCCAGGAAGCTAGACAAGGTAGGGGCAGAGACTAGGGAGAGGGTGGATGTCTATTCCAAATTATTTGTCCACGCTAGAAACAGTTCCAAGGGAACACAACAAAGTAGTTTCCTAATGAGAAACATTTTCCTCTACACAGATTGGGCCCCAATGATGGGATGGATTCACCATGCCATGGTTGTGTGTGAATACATAACCACAGTCTTCACTGTGATTTAAAGCAATAACCAGAAAGGGCACTGTATTTGCTGGCCAAGACAGAAATGATTCGGAATTATGTAGCTTACGATGTCAGGAAAACATAAACTGATGATAACTGGAAGCCAGTAGAACAGAGGCCACAATATTAAGGCAAGAATGTTAATTTTTGCAATTGGTGAAGGACTCAAAGGCTTAAGGACCTCATTCCCAGGAGGAAATGTGCATTCAGTGAGAACTTGGATTGTGGCTTGTCACTCCCCAGCCCAATGTTCTAACATGTCAAGTCTTCCAAAAGCCACCCACTCCATTCTATAAACAGATGAATCCTGGCTGAAGAAAGCTTCACTAACTTTGAAGATTTGAAAGGCATACAAAATGTAGGGAAACAAATCGTGACCAGTAAAAGTTGAACAGGATCTGTAAGACTGTATTACAAGGCTGGCTGACTTTCATGATTGCAGAGTAGTATCAGGAAAGTGACTGAGCAAGTTTCTTAAAATAACAAGCTGAGTCATCGGATCAAAACATTATTGGCTCATTTTGAGGCATTATAAATATTTGGAAAATAAGACTGAAGCCTTATCATCATGATAAAGTAGGCTGATGACAAGATCACAGAGCTGGTTACCAATTTAATCAGTTCCTCTCGCCATTTTTTTTAAAAAGTGATCAATAAAGACATTAGGGAATTTTCAGGAAGCAATAAACACAGCTATGTGGCAGGAGGATAAGAGTACACCTAATTTTTTTGCCTAGGACACGCAGAGTAGGACATCACCATAGGTATAAATTTCTTATACCATGTTCACATAGTTACATTTTATTTCAAAGGCATAAGGACTCCATCCTAGGATTTAAGAGAAGTGGCAGGTGCAGTGGACTGGGCCTCTAAGCTGTTGGCAATGGTTTCCTGGTCTGGTAGCTGAGCCAATCCTAAATGGAGGGTTCAATGAAGTAACATTTCAGTGTTGAGTGCAGTGTTTGCCTGACACAGAAAGTTCTCCATCAAGCTGTTGGGCCACTGTTGTTGCTGTTGTTGCTGCTGCTATTACTGTGGTGGTCGTTAAGTGTCTTTTTAAAATGTTCTGTTGGTTCTGAGATAAGGAGAAGCTTCTACATTGATCTTTTTATTTACCAAATGTAATGTAAATTATTATCATTAATATTAAAATATAAGTAAATTTCATCTGATTCATTCATTTTCTTGACTTATTCTATTTATCAGCACATTTATCAGCAATTCTTAGGAAAACATATAGTGGGTTTTTATAATGTCTTCATATAACCCCCTTTGTGTTTGGCTCCAATCTTTCCTGATGCGGTTCTTGGTCCTGAAATGAGTTTGCCGATTGGACCAGAAGCCCCCCAGGCCGGCATCTCCTAACACTGCAGAGTTTCTCATAAGCACTTTGGTAAGTTATTTTTTGACGTGAAGGTAGACATAATGCTGGCTAAGTAGAGTGCTTGTGATCGAATGTGTTTGCATTAGTAAAATATAAATAAAGGACCAACCTCAGAATTTGCCTCTCGGAGGAGATGCTGTGTGTTTGCTTATGGTCCTCTGGGAGAGAAAAAGGGGTAGCCGCGTCCCTGTGGCTTGACGCTCCCACTGGGCCGGTGTCGTTCTTCCCCTACGACTTCACCATTTTTCTTCTTTTATTTTTTCCTTCAAATTTCTCACAAGACCTTTTCTCATTAAAGTCTAAGCCAGGAAAAGTTTTAACAGTTAATTTTTGCACCTAGTCAAAATATATCTTAATTGCTTATAGGGTTTAAAACTTTAGTCTTTTAAGTGTAATAAAATTGAATAGATTTGTTTCAGAATTTCCCAGAAATGAAGTTTTGGGAGCAGATTGAAAATATGGAAAATTTTATTCTAAAATTTTCTGTATTCTATTTTCTTTTTCTTTTTTCTTTTTGTTTTAGAAAACTATGAGAGAAAAATAAAGTTTCAAAATTCCACACTGCCAGAAACATCTATAAAACTGAATAGGAAGAAAAATATCTACCCTCAATATTAAATTCTACATGTGTGTTGAATGTATTTGTCTGTTAGGCAGATAGAACTCTCAGTCTTCTAGAGAGTTCTAGAACTGTCAGAAATGGTTACAGTGAAAAACTTCTTTTTCCCGGGAAGCAGAAATATGTTAATGCCAAATCAACCGTATTCTTTTCCATTCCATTCAAGCAGGGGAGGAAATCCCTGTCTGACACTCAGACCCACTTTTATCACATATCCTTCTTAATTATCCAGACAAATATGGCAAGTGCTAGTTCACTTCTGCTGAGGATCTCCAACTTTAGACTCAACTTTCAAAAGCCGCTGACCTTAACAAGGACGTGGCAGCTGTTGGACAACTCACAGGCACATTCCGCTGCCATTAGAGCCAAGAAACACTGGGGAACCATATCCAACTGAATCTGAAAAGAGAATGTTAGTCAGCCAGAACATCCTCACTCAAGATAGAATATAACAACAAAAAAAGTGTTCCGTAAACTTGAAGTTTTTTTTTTTAAAAAATGCCTACCAAAACAATTACCTTCACTAGAGAGAAAAATTGCCCATCAACTTCGAATGACATCTTCTAATGATTTGATCGAGTTTTCACGTAGATTAAATCATCTCTATTGTCTGAATCCACCAGGCATCGCAGCTCCTGTTTCGAGGGAGAAGCAAAAGCAGCTCGTGAAAGACCATGCCCAGCTCAGCCGCTTGAGTCGCAAGGAGACCCCGTGGGGAGGGGCCGCGTCTAACGTGCCTGTCGGTGGAGACCCGGGGACACCTCCTCAGAGCTTCAGGCAGGGCAGTCCTCCCATGTGAGTGTCCCGCGACCATGCCAAAAGGAGACACACCGTGCAGATGGAAGGAACAGTAGCCAGAACCCAGGGTGCAGAGTCAGAATTGGGGGAGGCGGGAAGAGCTAAATCGTGCGTGAAGTTTTGGACAGTGTGATGCAAAGGAGTCGAAGGGACAGCCGGGACACGCAGGCCGGTCTTCCTCCCGGTGCAGGCCAGCGGCGCGCGGCCAGGGGAGGAGGAGCCTCATGGTGGGTGGGTGTCCCCTCCGGCCCCCGGCGCCGGTCCTGGCACCGCGAAACCACACCCACCAATGTAACTGTATTTTCCATTTGCACAGTCTACACAGAGCTCCCACACGTTGTTCCGCAGACCGTGTCTGGCTGCTCGATGGAGGGTGCATCCTAGCGCCACTTCGAACTGTGCTTCCGGCTCCGGCTCTGCCCCCGCCGCGAGCGCTCTCTGCCCGCTACCCGCGCCGGGTTTACCGCGGGGAACCCGGGGAGGCAGGGGCTCGCCGTCGCCCACCCTGGTCCCACGCGAGTCCGCGCTCCGCACGCGCCTCCTCTCGGGGCCTCCCTAGGATAGGACAGTGACTGCTGACAAACACCGTTCTCAGCCTGCACACCTGAGGTGTTTGGGAAAGAGACAGAAAAAGGAAAACTCACAAATGAACGGAGAAGGGGCTAAGCCACGTATAGGGCGCCTGCATAGACCTTCCCGCAGGACGCCGGGCTGCTCCGCCGACCCGCCGCGGGCGTCCGGGGTCTGCAGCCGGGTGTCCCGGACGCGCGGGCTGGCCGCTTGGTCCCTGCTCCCACAGTCTCCTCTCTCCGCAGCCCTGGGCTCCCGCCTGCCCGAGGGGACAGGCCTCGCCACGTGGACGCCCCACCTCATGCTTCACCACGCGGAAGATGCTTAGAGGCAAATGGGAGTTTTATGGATATAATGTTAATAAAAATTGATTTTTGAAAATGAAGCTGCTTCTTTATACTACCTGCAGGGTAGATAGATAAGCCACTTGGGTGATAAATGCCTGCTTTTCCCAGTCACAACTGGCCAAATATTCTTTTACTTAAGCTATTGTTTTACTGTGGCCAAAATAATAGTAAATAGATCAATTAGCAGGTTCCAGATAAGACTTAACTTATGTCTAAGTTGCGGGGTCTCCCTCCTGCCTCCTTGCCCCCTTCCCACGTTGCAAGGAAGGGTTGAGATCCAAACTGCTACGGCAGGATGGATGGTGCTCCTTCTTCGTGACCTACCACACTCACATGATTTAAGCCATGGTTTTGGATGTTGTTGATGATTTATTGTATGAAAAATGTAAATGATCTGGATGGCAGATGTTTTATATTTTCTGACCATTCATTTTCAGTGGGAATGTAATTAAAATTTATGAAGTGTATCTGCTGAATTGCATTGGCAACTGATGATCTCCTCCAGGGCTGTCTATCTGCAGATGATGAGTAATTGTGGACAGAGACATGTGGTGACAAGGGCAGGATGTGATGTTTCTGCCAGAGTGAAGTGACCTGCCCAAGGGACGGAATTCCTTTGCCTTAAACCGCAACCCCCAGCCCCACCCAAGCCACGCCATTAAGAAAGGTGGGACAGCATCTGTCCTGTCTTTTGCAGAGTTTAAAACGGTGCAGGCCCCTGAATTCTCTCATTTTGCCTAAGGATGTTCTTCTGAAAGGCGTGTTGTAGGTCCATGCAGAGATCCGGGGATATGATGTGACCCTTCGGAGAAAACCCACAGAACTAACTTTGGCAAGTCCCAAATCTCTTCAAGGGAGCTGCAATTGTTTAGCTTTGCGTATGACTTTTTCAGGTATCAAAGTTATCATGACAGGATTGAGTTAAAAGAGCAGCTAAAATCCTGTATATGTGCCTCCACTGTATACAGTGTGGCCATACAATTATCAGTTTACATGTCCACCTGTCTACCAAACAGCAAGCTTGAGGCCAAGCCTGTTGCCCCTGGTTCTCTGCAGCCCACATCCTGCAGCAGTGCCCACCACGTGCACCGCCCTTGTGCTAGGTTGCTCTGTGTGAGGAAGCTACATCTGAGAAAGAGAAAAATGCCAAAAAGCCAGACAGTCCTGCATCATGGTATCATCAGCACAGCTCTTCCGTAACTTATAACCTCTTGTGAGGGCTTTTCTTTTATTAAAACACCAAACTTTTATTATTGATAGCATCACTATCGTACAAAGTCCTCATGTCATTCCTGTGAATTTCCACATTCTCCATCCAAGCAGGCCACAGAATTAGATGACCCAAGTTAAGGAAGTAAACAAGATTCATGAGCTCCTTCATGAATGGTTCAGATACTCCGTGTAACACAGAAACTTTCATTTTGCTTCTGCTTCTTTTGCACTCAAATTTTCACTTAAATTTGACAAGTCACTTTGTGTGTGTCTCTATAGAGTATGACTTTCAGGTGAGAATAATAGTACTAATTCTGGCTAATGCTGGGGTTTGGATAAAGATTGATGAGCATTACAACCTGCGGAAGTGTCTGCATTGGGCAGTTTCTTTTACCACCTCACCTTTTCCCGTGATGCCCCCATTTTTATCTCTCTTCTGTTGATCTCTGTCACCGGCTCTCCCATGTATTGTTTAATCAGGTCCTCTCTACACCATTCACTCCATGTCATATAATGATTAGGATGGTCTTTTTGATAGCTAGCACTTCTCACTAAAACAAAAGAAAAGTAAAAATACTGAAATAATTTATTTTTATTTCACCAGACCCAGAAGATCATTGTATTGCTGAGACGGCTGGACACTTGGGAGGTCTGTAGAAAGCATTTGCTAGCAACTCATGGGAAGATAGAGTTTCTGAGCCAAAAGACACCACAAAATTATTTGGTGCAAGCCTTTTATTTTACAAAAGGAGGAAAAAATGGTTCAGAGAGCTGAGGAACAGCAGATCTGGGACTACGATTCAAAACTATTAGTGCTCCATATCTCATGCCGGGCTTTGGTGCATAGTCTGATTTTGTTTTGAGACACCCGCTATTTCCTTTCCTTCATTCTCTTGGCTCTTCAAAATCACAGTGAAACAGCAACTTGGCATTGTGCACACCATGGCTGTAACTAATTGCGGCTGTGAGGATGGGAACCTGAGTACAGCATTTACTAAGAACATGCTGTATGTCATGTCCCAAGTGTTGGCAGCAACTCCATAAGTTGTACAACTATTCCCATTCTACAGATAGGCAATCTGGCAATTTCTGTTTTAATCCTTAATTTCTTCTTCTTCTCTGGCCCTATAATTCGCTTCAATAAAACTATCCTAAAAATCTATAATCAATACCAAAATTTGGTATAAGGATGTTCATTGTAATGTATTAAATATCAGAAGATGGAAAGATGGTTAAATAAATTATTGTAGCACCATGTGATAGAATATCTGCTGAACATAACAAAGTCATGTTTTCATCCTTTGACAATAAAATTCTACTTCTAGCTATTATTTCAGGAATAATGAGGAGTATCCATAAATATTTAGCTAAAAGTTCATTATAAATAACAGAAGATTAAAAGAGCATAGAGATATCTGATAAGAGTTCATTTGTTACGTAAGCTATGGTACATCTATATAGTGGAATAGTATGTAGCTAATAAAAATTATCATAGAGAATATTATTCACAATATTTATACAATATACTATTTATTATAACATTGAATCATTATGTTATGAAGCAATATATAGAGAGAGGAATTATACTATTTTCATTCAATTGTATATAAATAGATAGAAACAAAAAAACTAAAAAGATAGTAGTAGTCATCTCTAAATGAGGGGATTATTACTGATTTTTATTAGGTCATTAATCCCAAAATGTCCAATTTTGAATCGAAAGTATAGTTTATTATATCTCAAACAAAAAGCAGTACAATTAATCAAAGTATGTGCCTAAACTATCCACAGTTTTGCCATCTTGATGGTAGCTTGTTTATGGCAGCAGCAAAGAAGCCTGGAGAGCTAGTGGCAACGAAATCACGAAAGGTGTTTCCACAGCTTGTTGAGAATTGAATATTTTTCCTTGCAAGGAGTGGCCCAAAGCCTGGAAGAAGTGGTGGTCAGTCGGTGCAAGGTCTGGTGAATATGGTGGATGACAGAGAGTTTCCAAGTCCAGCCTCTGTAGTTTGAGCAGAGTTGTTTGTGGACATGTGGTCCAGTGTTGTCCTGCAAGAGGATTGGCCTGTCTCTATTGACCAATCTCGGCTGCTTAATCGCAAGCATCCTCATCATTTCATCCAGTTGGTTGCAATAGACATCTGCTGTAACCAATTGACCAGGTTCCATGAAGCTGTAGTGGATATTACCAGCACTGGACCACCAAACAGACACCATTAGCTTTTTTGGATGAATATTCAGTTTTGGACTATGTTTCAGCACTTCCTCTTTATCCGTTGTGCCCAACCCTTGTGATTGTCAAAAAGAGTCCATTTTTCATCACATGTAACAATATGGTATAGAAATGGTTCGCCTTTATGTCATGACAGCAAAGAAAGGCAAGCTTCCAGATGATTTCATCTGGAAAGCTATCCAGCTTCTTTGCCTTGCTGATTTGTTTCAAATGTTCCAATATTATTGGAAAAGTAACATCAAACCTTGCTGCTAATTCTCACGTGGGTTGAGGTGGATTCACTTCCACTACAGCTTTCAGTTCGTCATCATCCACTTTGGTCGCAGGTCACCCACATGGCTCCTTTTCAAGATTAAAATCACTAGAACGGAACTTCTCAAACCATCAGCGTACTGTGTATTCATTAGCCACATCCTTCTGAAACACTTCGTTGATATTTCGAGCTGTCTGCACTGCATATTAGTTCCACAATGGAACTCACATTAAAAAATAACACTTATTTTTCACTTACCCACAGTTCCACAAAAGTTACTCTAAAAAAAATGTGAAAGATAATCACAAGCCAAAATGTGCATTGGAAAGACCGAGGATGCACCTTCACAATAAACATAAAACAAGAAATGTCAAAGTGAAATGTCAGAGATATCAACTGTTACAATAGTAACAGTTCCTTAGTACTTAGGAAATCGGACATTTCATACTTAGTAACCTATATAGTCTTACCTTTCTTTTCTGCATTTTAATTTTTCTTATAAAGGACATATGCACTTATGTAATAGAGAAAAATAAAAGTAATAAAATCCCCTTCTTTGAAAATTGGAATATTAATAGAACTCTCTGTTTAAGGTATTATCCAAATTTTGCTTTTCAATATTTAGACAATAATACACATGCTTCAAAATATTTTAAAGATATGTACATATGTGTGTGTATAAATATGATTATTCTTATGGCTTAGAATTTGGGGTGGTTTTTATTGTGTTCTTCGTACCTCTATATTTTCTAAATTTTCTACTGAAAATGTGTATTTAATAATCAGAGAAAACAATAAATAACAATTATAGGATGCATACACATAGAATTTGAGTTTTTTAATTTTAGTTAAAAGACTAAAAAAAGAAAGTAGAATATTGAGTGAAAATAGAAAAAAATGGAACACTTCTCTTTCTTTTCTTTAAACTTTATTTTTAAGCTGCTTCCCTTCTGCCATAATGTTTACCAAACTCAGTGCTAAGATTTTCATTGACAACCACAAGCATGCTGGAGCTCACTTCCCTGTAGAACTGTCATAATAAAAAGACATTAACATTTTAGTATTTGGGCAAAATGTTTAACACTCAAACATTTGTATTTTTCTTTCAGTTTTCAAAACAACTTTAAATCTCTCTTTTCAAAACAGTGTTAAATGATGTCACTCATTGGCTAGCAGGTGGCTGGCAGTGGAGAATTGTATTTAATGCCTTCGTTTCCAATGTCACGGGCAGCACAGACCAGGTGAGAGCGCAGTGTACCTGCTCAGCTCGGGACTCACAAAGCCGGGCCGGGGGAAGCCGGGCAGCTCGCCGGCACGGGCTTCAGCCTCCATTAGCAGTGTGATGTGCGATGTGCAGCCTCACGTTGTCTGGATGGGGATTGATCTGGGAAATCAAGCTGCTGGCAATAAAGGAATCAGTACAGGGTACAAGAGCAACGCGTCCCACTGATGAGACCACTCCGAGTCCAGCCGTCATTTTGGGGGCAGGCTGCAAAGGAGGTAAAGTATCAGGGAAATAGGGGGATGGGGGCTGGTGGAGCAGAGTGAGGGAAGAGAAGAAGAACGTGGTGTCAGTGACCAGTGTCACTTCATGCAGGTTATGAATAACAGCTCAACGACCAAAATAACAGTGGAAGTGGCAATGATGACCAAGTGCCATTGACAGAATGAAACAATCCCGAGTCCTTCCTGAACCGCCAAGCAAGGGTGATTGCAGACACAGGCTGGGGGAGGCTCTGCGTTTGGAAACCTGGTCCCGCAGCTGGAGAGAAGAGCTGTGCACCCGTAAATGCAGGACCTGAGCCCCAGCGGCTGGTGCGGATGGAAAGCCCCTTCCCGCCAAAAGGGTCACGTGTGCAGGAGCAAGCGGAATGCCAGGATTCCATTAGGAATGTGATCTCCTGGGGGAATGCAAGATGCTTGGTGCCTAACTGGGCCCTGTTCGTGTCGACCACCAGGTTTTCAGCCGGCAGCCTCTTTCAGTCCTGCCATCACCCCCAAGCTGACCAGAGGGACGTAGGTGGTGACCAAAGCCAGCCATTGAGCTGCCCCAGTAACTGGACTAATCTTTTTTTGATCCGGTGCTTATGGGGTGTGGACAGCCAGACATTGTGGTGTGAAAGGCAAGAGACAACGAACAACATCACGGTGTGAAAGCTGAGTGGCAAACTGGGATGATGAGTGTGCCCATGTCACGGGTCTGTCGTGCAGATCAAGGGCAAGGACATAGATGCCATGAGGACAGCGACGGCCGGTGCCTTGCAAATGCTCACGGGTGAGTAAGCAAAGTGCTATCAGTACACATGCCTCACACCCACTTAGCATTTTACAGATTTCAAAATGTTTTCCTTGAGCATTGCTATATTGCTGCTCACCTTAGCGGGGGTGGGGGGGAGAGAGAGAGAGAGAGAGAACACGCGCACGCAAGCGCTGGCTGTGATTATAATTATGCCCATTTTCCAGATGTGGATTTGATGGAAGTTTGGTGTTTTGCCCAAGGACAGTATTGGGTTGTAATGAGCCCAGATTCCAAGGCCCAGGGACTCTGTTGTCCAATGCTCTATTGAGGACAATCTGCACCTACGCTATGGTTTGAGCACGTTTTGTAGTGAGCTTTTTTTTTCCATTTTAAAATCTAATGATTTTTAAACACAGTGAATGATACCACTGGAGCATTCCCAGTTAGGATTCTTTTATTCAATAGTGACATCCCAGGCAAGAGCAAGAAGAAAACTCATGAGTGTTTTGCCCCTGAAATTATCTCAACCATTAAAGTCATCCATCTGTAAACTCCTGGTAGGTGCCAACGTGTCCTCTCAGATGTGTCTTCATTCCTGATTGTGACCCTAACCCACCCCAGTACTCAAGAGTCTTTTTGGAAAACCAGGGAATACAGGCACGGTATTAATAATTGACAGAGCAAGGGCTGCTTTCTGTTGAACATTTGCTATGTTGCAGGCAATGGGACAAGATCCTTAATTTAATCCTCACAGTAACCTGTTGACAGGCGAGGAGAGTCAACAAGCTGACAAAGGCAGAATTTGGACTAAAGTGTGTCTAGCTGTAGACCCAAGGCTCTCACCACGGTGCTAGCCCACCTCCCTGGTCAGGGCACAAGAGCCTGCACCGTCCTCTGCTTCCTTCCCCTGGGGGCTGCACAAGGACAGGTTGCCTTTTCCCTGCTGGGCTGCATCTTGTGCCCTGCTCTCTTGGTGATCACCGAGACAGATTTCCCGCTGGGAACCTGGGCTGTCTTTATTGTCAAGAGTTAACTAGTTGAAATGAAACAGAGACACAGAAAGTTTCGTAGCCAGAGAGGGAGACCTTGGCAGGGGTCTCCAGGAAGACTACACACCTTTCCACAGGGTTTTATTTCCCCCTGGAAGTTTTGCCCCCAGACCCTGTGACCTCTCACTTCTCTAAATGTCCACTCGGCACACACCACTTGGTGAGTATGGGCTGGTCAATGCCGGGCCACAGGGAGACCTAGATGGTGACCCCCACGGGGCCCGCTGTCAAACAGGAAACAGGGATCTTCAACCAGAAACCTCAGGAATGTGTGAAGAGATGTAAGGTTTGAAATGTATAAGAAACACATGTCTAGGAGCCTCTGGCCTTATTTTCCATACCACAGACTTGAGCATCTTCACGAATTCTCTCTTGTCTTTTGAACTGACTGCTTTATGTATTACTCTCAATGGAACCACTGTTCCTTAAGCTCTGTTTGCACACCCCACCACACCCAGCGCAGAATTTTGCATTGTAGAGGTGCTCACAACACCTTTGTGCTGAAGAGGTTCAAGTATCACCGAGCTACCACTGCATCACAAACAGCCCCAAGACTCAGAGGCTTCCCATTAAAAATTGTAAGCTATTATTTCTCATAAGAGTCAGCTGTGCTGTCCTGGGGATCTGGGCTTGGCTCACTCGGGCATCTTCCGTCAGCTGAGGGCTCTGCTGGGGACGGGCTGATGGCGCATGGCCTGGCTGGGCCGACGCAGCCCCTCTGTGCCCCCTTTGTGCCCCCGCCAGCCCCTCCAGCAGGCCATCATGCTCGTGGACGGGGCAGGCATCCACGAGAGAAAGCAGAAACACAAAAGCACATTTTTAAACCTCCACTTGTATGTAGCCGGCTACTATCACGTTTGGCAGGAAAAGTCACTCGGCCAAGCTCAGCCTGCGGGAGGGCAGAGGCCAAGAAAGGCACAGAAACTGGGGGCCACTATGTGCTCACTCTATTGGACCCTACTATTGGGCTGATGTCCCCTTCCAGCCAACCCAAATCCCATATGCTTCCATGTTAACCAATTTCATGCTGAAATAAGTCAATTTCTCTCCACGTGGTGTTAATCCAGTTCTGGGCCAACACGGCAGAGTTCTGCGAGGCACCAGGGAGACAAAAGATGGGCCTTGTGAAGTGGGTCCCACGTGAGGATGACGAGAGGGCTGGAAAGCACGAAACACAGATCCCACTTGGAACTTCATCTTCTCCAAAGAATGTCAAATTTTGAGTGGAAAGGGGAAAAAAAGGAGGGAGCCCCAAATGTAACACTCTAGAGTCAGTTATTTTTCTTTCTTGACTAATTAAGCTTAACCAGAATGGGGGGCCTGTCAAGCTTGGGGAACCTTTCCTGAGAGAAGAAAGGAGGCTGCTCTCCAGGTGGGTTTTCCCGGCTTTGGCTGGCTCTCACCACGGTATACATTTGGCATCCATGACAGCACCGTCAAAAATAATAGCTAAAAAACTCACTGTCTGTCACAACGAAATAATTATGTATGGGGCTTTCCTTACACTCAAGATGGATTATATATTTCATTGAGGAAAATATATGTGGCTTTTAAAAGAATGTAATGCATTGAGGGCACTGCTGAGATTAATAGCCAAGTAAAGAATTTTTTTAAAAAAGTTCTCTGTGTGTGTGTGCGTTTGCGTGTGTGTGCCAGTGAGCACGTCACTCATGAAGAGATGGGAGATGTCATTCCTAAGCTGGTTAATTACAAAATACATTAATGTTTTATTATACCCTTATCAGTAATTAATCACCCACTTTGATGTAAAGTTCAGCCTCAGAAGAGTATCATGAAATTGTCCTTCATGTATGAATGAGGTTTTTTTAGGGGTGAACAAAGACCATGACAAAGATAGAAGTTTATTCCCCTTGGAAACAGGAAAGGGATTAGCCTTGTGTGTGTCTTACACTGTGTATGTTGCCCTCAGGGAGTGCTTATTGGGCCCAAACCAAAGGAAGCAAGAGAGAGAGAAACAGAGAAAGAAGAGAGAGAGAAAGAGACAAAAACAGAGACAGAGAGACAGAAGAAGGGGAGAGAGAGGGAGAGAATTTCCCATGGGAGAGCCTTCCTCAGTGGTGTTCTTCAGGTGCAGAGTTTGAATAAAAATGCAAAACAGGATGCTCCCATTCAGTAAATATTATCATTTTTATCCACTCATTAATTAAGTTGCTTAATTGCTGCTGTCAAAAGACTCTTGAGTTTGTGACTGGGGCTTCTGCACTGTTTTGATAGCAGCTGAAGGAGAGAAAGGCGGTGCTGCTCGCGCTTGGGAAGACGGAGCGGGCTGAGCGGGTCAGGAGAGGCCGTGGCGTGGATGCCGAGGGGGACCAATGCTTCTGGGGGACGTGGCCAGTCGCGTGCGTCCTGTAGGATGGGATTTCATTCCTGTGACGGATGCCCAACGCCGGCATTTTATTATTTCAGTCATTACTCCACGAAAATCATTTTTATGCAAAATATTTCCCCGCGTTTAATCTAACTTCCCAAGAGGGGCAGGAATGGAAATAGACTACAGCCTTGTCAGTCAACACGATCGTACATCCCTTTGCATCTGCTTCAGGGGAACTACTTTGGACTACGTGAGCACATACCTCGTCCACTGCCCTCCATTTGCACATTCCCAGTGCTTCTGGGGCCACTGTGCACAATTCTCTAGTGTTTCCTCACGCGGGGGCAATCACATGTCCCACAGAGCCCAAGTCAGACTGCCGTTCAGCAAACACATGCCAGAAATAGCCTACAAAGGGTCTTGGTGCTGACATTTGATTAATATTCCCTGGCCTTTCCATGTTCAAATATGCTTTATTTGAAATATTTGAATAACCTTTGAGCACACCCTTCCTAATTTGTCACCCTCTGCACACCCAAAGATAACACACAGGCTCATCCGGCAGCCACCGTGCCCTCTTGCCTGGGAAGACATGGTGCCATCGTTTCTAGGTGCATGGGCTGCCCAAGAGGGAGCCTTCCCCCCTGCTGAGGTACGCAGAAACAATGAAGGACAACACCACCAAAGGCGCCATGACATCACTTTCAATGGGAAAGTGAGGGGAACGTGGGTGTGCGTGTCTGATGTTCCCCGGCTCCTCAGGCAGAGGGGAGCACCGCCTTAGTTAACTCTGCTTCTCCATCTGAGCGGGACTGAATGTTTTTCCTTGTCTTTTCACCGCGTGGCTACTCCACCATCCAGTGCAGCCAAGTGCATGTGTCTGTGCGCATGTAGGTTGTTTATGCACTGTGTATTGTGTGCATGTGTGTCTTGTGTGTTGTATGGGCATGTGTGTATGGTTGCATATGTGTGCATGTGTAGATTGTGCCTGTGCATGGATGCGTGTGCATGCTTGTGTGTGTGCATGTGTAAGTTTGTTACTGTGCATTGAGTCCATTGTGTGCATGTATGCATTGTTGCATAAGGGTACCTGTGTAAATTGTGCATGTTCATTTACATGTGTACATGCATGAGTGTGTGCATGTGTCTATTCCTCCCCTATTTTCTCAATGACCTCAACTGCATGCTTATTGGGTGCCAGGTGTCAGTTCATCTGAGACAAGCTGCCATGTGGAGGGCCTCACCTGTGGGCTGGACACCCAAGGCTCACGGTGAACATGGTGACAGGCTAGGAGGACAGGCCATCCAGCTGATGAGTTATTTGAATCTTTAATTCCCTATTATAATACACATAGATATTTTGGAATGCTGATGTCAAATCCTCATGGATTTTGTGATGGAATAAAAATACTCACTTTCAGAGAGTTGGACTGCTATGGGCTCTGCCTGCAGACCTGGGAAATCACTCACTCTTCTTTGCCATGAGGAGTATCTCAGTGAAGAAAAAAAGAAATAAAGGAAGAAAAGAAGGAAGGTATGGAGGGAGGGAGGGAGGGAAGGAAGGAAGGTCAGTTGGTTAAGTAGTATCTCAGTTCACAGCAACATTCTAATACCCTTCAATTTTCTGAGAAACTCATTTGCATTTAAGACAGGGTGACTTGCTTCTGTTTTCTATTACCTTCATGAAGGCAGGAGGGGAATAGTTGTTATAGTTTTCCAACACTTACCTTAAAAATCTAATCATTTTATTTGACTGTAAAATCCAAATCTGTGAAATACATTTAAATGATTTGATGGCTTGCATCTGGGAGTACTGATTAGGAGGGATCCTAACCATGGGAACTATCAAATCCCTATAAAGTGACTGCTATTGTCTGAATGTGTCCTCCAAAGTTCATATATGTGGAATCCTAACCCTCAATGTGATGGCATTAGGAGGTGGTGCTTTTGAGAAGTGATTAAGTCATGAAAGTGGAGCCTTCTTGATTGGGATTAGTGTCCTTATAAGAAGATACCAGAGAGCTCCCTCACCCCTTCTGCTATGTGAGGACACAGTGAGAAGGCGCCTTCTATGAACCAGAAAGCAAGCCCTCACCAGAGACTGAATCTGCAGGTGCCTTGATCTTGGACTTTCCAGCCTCCAGAACTGTCAGCAATAAATTTCTGTTGCTTAAAAGCCTCCTAGTCTATGGTATTTTGTTACAGCAGCCTGAATGGACTAAGACAATGGCCATCAGGAAATGTGAGTCCTGCAACTGGTAGACAGGACTGTTGAAGTTCATATAGACCAGGAAATCCAGGAGCTCAAATAACAAAGAACATGGAGCACAGGTAGGGGAGGGCAGGGAAAGGTAGACCACTGGGGCAAATGCTCTAAAATGGTAATGCAGCAAACATGATAAATTAGAAGGAGCCAACACCATGTCTGCATCACTGTACTCCCAATCACATTAAAGGATTTAAATAATCCCAAGCTCCTAAAAATAGCACATGAATACAAATGTTGATCTAAAATAGGAATATTACAAGCATATAATAAGTATCCTGCTAATATATAAAATCTTTTCCAGGAAAAGGAAAAAGAACACCAGGGGAAATATGGCTTTGCATTATATTATTCTTGCCATGTTGCAAACACTCATGTAGATAGTCTTTTCTTGAGTATAAAAGATGAGACAAATTCATGTAATATAGATAATAATTTAGGTTCTAAAAAATCCAAAGTTCAAGCTTTCCACATGAAAAGCCAAATTTTCTTAAAAATAAGCAAGCACTATTTAACTTACTGCTTATATTAGCTTCTATTGCCACTGTAAGAAATTACCACAAATTTAAGAGGCTCAAAACAACACACGTTTGCCATCTGAGAAATCCGAAATGGTCTCTCTGGGCTAAGATTAAGGAGTAGGCAGGTGCATTCCTTTCTGGGTGCTGTAGAGAAAAATCCATTACTTCTCTTTTCCAGCTTCTAGAGGCCACCCACAATCCTCGGCTTGCAGCCCCTCCCTCCATCTTCAGGTCTGTCTTCTGACTTAAGTACCCTTTTAATTTCTTTAAGCACCCTCTTCTGCTTCTAAGAACTCCCATGATTACACTGTGTCCACCTGGATAACCTCCCTATTTTAAAGTCCACTGTTTAGCAAAGTCAATTCTTTCTGCTCCCTTAATTCCCCTTTGCTGTATAAATTACGTATTCACGAGTTCCAGGCCTAGGATTTGGACATCCTTGGAGCAGTCATCCTGCAGACCGTACTGCTCTTAGGGTATGCAGGAATAAGATGAAGAGTTAACAGCAAGGCCAGGACTGCCACACAGGGTTGGCCAAACACTCTCCAGCCATGCCATGGACAATGAAGAGGGTGGCGTATCATCAGATCAGTCTGGGAAATGAGCAACTGTCATATCCCTTTCTTAAAGGTTTGTGTGGTTTCCTGTGCCTGCTGCAACAAAGCGCCACAAACTGGGTGGCTGAAGACAACGTGAATTTATGCTCTCACTGTTCTGGAGGCTGGAAGTCTGAGATCAAGATCCCAGCAGGGCCAAGCTCCACCTGAAACATAAGGCGGGACCGTTCCTTGTCTCTTCTAGCTTCTGGTGTGGGCCAGCAATCCTTGGCCCTCCTTGGCTGGCAGATCTGCCACTCCAATCTCTGCCCCATCGTCACCTGACCACCCTCTCCCAGGTGTCTCTCTGTCTCTCAGTGGCTCTCTCCTCTTCTTATACGGATACCGGTCATATAGGATTAAGGGCCCACCCTAAATCCCGTATGACCTCATCTTAACTAACTGCATCAGAAAAAACCCTACTTCCAAATAAGGTCATATTAACAGGTACCAGGAGTGAGGACTTCAACATACTTTTTTGGGGGGAGAGAATTCATCCCATAACAAGGTCCATACAAAGGATTAGTGTTTTAAAGGCCCGAGGAGTCCTAGGGAAGGAATCCTATTTAACTTGGTTTAACCTACAGCTTCCCAGACTTATGACCATGGAATCATTTTGTACAGAATACCTTTTTTTTTTTCACGTTTTGTACAGAACACCTTTTAATATCCCAATAAACACATTTTGGGGAATGTAACTCTAAAGAATAATTAATATTGCAATTCTGCCACTCAGTAAATTCTTTGATTTTGAGATTCTTACCTTTATCTTTAAAAATTCAAAGATAAAGCCTTTAAATCCTCCTTGTCTTTAAAAATTCACTCCATTTATTCTTTAGCAGTTTTCTGAATTTCCACAAGAAGTCCAAAATTCCTACTTAGTTTTATTAAAGTTTCTATATGAATGTTTCTTCTTTTCATATTTCTTATTGAGGAATGGTTTAACATACAGTGAAATGCACAAATTTTAAGCATGCAGTTCAATGAGTTTCAACAAATGCATACACCTGTGAAATCCACACTTCTATCAAGACATGCAAATACCCTTCATTCTCCTTCCCAGGAAATCCTCCTACCAGAATCACTTACAGTTATGATTTCTGTTACTTTAGGTTAGTTTTGCCTGTTCTGGAACCGCTAATAAAAGAAATCATATTGTATGTGCCTTTTTGTGTCTGGCTTTTTTCATTTAGCATAATGGTACACTACATCCATCCATGTAGTGTATCAGGAGTTTCTTTCTTTATTTGTGAGTAGTATTCTGCTGTATGGATATACAAAATCTAATGACCCTTTCTCCTATTTCTGGATACCTGGTTTGATTCCATTTTTTACTATTATGAATAAAGCTAATGTGGCTGCTGTACTGTGAACGTTCTTGTATAAGGCTTTTTGTGGACATACGTTGTTATTTATCTTGGATAAATACCTACAAGTGGAATTGCTGGGTCATAAGGTATAAAGATATAAGTATGGTTAATTTGTTAAGGAACTATAAGCAGTTTTCTGAAGCACATGTACAGTTTTACATGTCTACCAGTAATATATGAGAGTTCCAGTTGCTCCAGATTTCCATCAACATTTGGCATTGTCAGTCTTTTTCACTTTAGCCTATATAACTACTTCTTTACCTTTTACTAAGTTCTTCTATGTTTAAAAACAAGTAAAACCCTAAAGTAGGATCTTGTCTAGGTTTTCATTTTAAAGCGCAAATAGTTTTAGCTTAAGAAAGACTTAGATCTCAGAAGATTAGAAATTCAATCTATTCTAGGAAAATAGTATAATTGAAATATATTTAAAGACATATTGATAGCTACCAATGACTCAAAACAAATGATTATTTTTAAAACAGCAATAACCTCGTTAGTCATGTTTATAATTGTGCTTCCATATATTTGAGCTAGTATATAACACATGAATAGAAAAATATGAAGCCATATTTTATACCTATATCAAATTATTCAATTGTGAGTCCTGAGATATAAATTCCAATTATACCATGACTTTTATTCATGCTAAAGACTAACTGCATCCCCAATGTATAATACCTATATATTAACAATGGTTATAACAGAGCAAATAGAGTATAAGATAACTTAAAATATTATGATAACCTGATACCTAGAAAAGACTGAAATATACTCACATTTATGGAAACTAAATTAAGAAATGGCTCTCGAACCCACATGCTGTTGGTGGTTTAAGGCAGCCTGTCAGTGATTAATATATATCAATGCATATATCAATAATGCTCAACAAGTAGCTTTGACCTGATGGTTTTATTTTTATCCAGAACTCTCATTTCCCAGAGGCTGTAAGCAACTGGACACAACCCTCCCAGGGAGTCTGCGCACTTGTTGGGGAGGGTAGCCTCTCGGGCTCTGCCCTGGGAACTGCTCTCAGCAGCACAGCGGCTGCCTAGACACTCCTGGCGGTTCCCTGTGCCCACAGGACTCTGAGGGCAGCCAGTGGGCACCTGGGCAGGCTTGATGCTGCAGCCTTCATTCACCCAGGGCCCCACAGTCACAGGGCACCAGCATCTCCTCCCTAAACTCTCCATGGGGATTTGTAACCTGAATAACATTCTTTCTCTCCAACTGAGGAGGAGCTTTAACTACCCACCTTTAGTGTTTTATAGTCATGGAAAATGATACAAAACAAAGTGTTCAAGTACAAAGTGTTCAACTCCTTTACTAGAGTTTACAGAATCCTAAAATGGCTCTGAAGAAGCGCCTCGGTGAAGGATGAAATCGTATCTCTGATAACTTCAGTCTGTCACTTTGTACTTTTACAAATTGCTGGGTTGGGGCAGTGGCACCCTCTGTGGCACTGGGCTTTCTGCCGGCTGGGGAGGGGCAGATGCAGGAGCAGAGAGGGGAGGGCAGGGGAGGACAAAGAAGGAGAGGGGAGGGGAGGAGTGGAGAGGGCAGGGCAGGGGAGGAGAGGGGAGGACCGGGAGGACAGAGGAGGGGAAAGGAGGAGGAGGGGAGGGAAAGGCAGGGCAGAGGAGGGGAGGGTAGAGCAGGGCAGGGCAGGGCAGTGGGGGGAGGTCTGCTGCAAGGCTGGCTGAGCCCACTGCTTCACCCTGGAGGGTCAGGAGAGAGGCAGGCCGTGTTCCAGGAACAAGTTTGCCTTGCATTGGGTTATTAAGTATGAAATGTCCGATTTCCTTAAGTACAGTTGACAGTTGATATCTCTGACATTTCACTTTGACACTTCTTGTTTTATTTTTATTGTGAAGGTGCATCCTCAGTCTTTCAAATGCACATTTTGGCTTGTGATTATCTTTCACATCTTTTTTAGAGCAATTTTTGTGAAACCATGGATAAGCAAAAAATTAGTGCTATTTTCCAATATGAGTACTGTCGAGGAACCAATGCAGCACAGACAGCTCAAAATATCGGTGGAGATGAAGTGCCAAAACACACTCCAAAACCGAATATTCATCAAAAAAAGCTAATGGTGTTTGTTTGGTGGTCCAGCACTGGTATTATCCACTGCAGCTTCATGAAACCTGGTCAGTCGATGACAGTGATGTCTGCTGCAACCAACTGGACGAAATGATGAGGATGCTTGAGATTAAGCAGCCGAGATTGGTCCATAGAGACAGGCCAATCCTCTTGCAGGACAACGCTGGACCACATGTCCACAGACAACGCTGCTCCAACTACAGAGGCTGGACTTGGAAACTCTGTCACCCACCATATTCATCAGGCCCTGCACCAACTGACCACCACTTCTTCCAGGCTTTGGGCCACTTCTTGCAAGGGAAATATTCAATTCCCAACAAGCTGTGGAAAATGTCTCTCCAGATTTCATGGCCACTCGCTCTCCAGGCTTCTTCGCAGCTGGCATAAACCAGCTGCCCTTAAGATGACAAAACTGTCTGGGTAGTTTAGACACATACTTTGATTAATTGTACAGCTCTTGTTTAAGATGTAATAAACTACACTTTTGATTCAAAATCGGACATCTCCTATTCAATGACCTAATACCACCCTGATTCCTCTGGAAGAGAGAAAACCAAGTCGTCCGCTCTCCGGGAAAATTCTCCCCTGCTCGCCTGCGGCCGGGCAGCCCCTCCGGGCGCTCTTCACTCCGGAGAAACGGTGGACGCGGGGCGGCTCTTCCCTGGGACCCGCGCAGTCGCGGGTGGCCGGCGTCCTCGCGCGTCCTGTCCGCGCCGGGCACCGCGGGCGAGTGGGGCCGGGAGACGGCCCGGGAGCCGCCGCCTGGCCGGGAGGCAGGTCCACGCCCTCCGGTCCGGGTTGAGCGCGAGGTCAGGGGGTGAGGCGGAGTTCAGCGGCGCGGCCCGGGGCGCGGGCGCGGGGGGCGTCTGGGCGCAGCAGTGGCCGGGTGATGGATGGGTGATGGATGGGCGCGCGGGCCGGGGCACCGCCCGCCCAGCTGCGCGGCCCGGCAGATGTGGGCAGCGCGGCCGCATTCCTCGGGGCGCCCCCAGGGGCCTGGGAACACCGGGGGCCCTGACTTATTTATGGATTGGCCGAGGCGGGAGGAAACCTGACTCAATAATGCGTCGCCCGCCTAGGAAAAGCTTGTTTGCTTTTGTGGGAGCATCAGAGGCAACTTTCTGCCCCCACCGCCGGGGTATTGCTAAGTGAACGGTAATGACCAAGCTAGAAATTTCATAGGGAGAGGCTAATGTCAAGTTGACTTTAAAAGTCCTTTTATGTGCAACTTCTGTCTAATCCCTTGAGGGGGGGAAAAATATCTGTGACTAAGAAAGTTCAAGTTGTACAGGACGCGGGTTTGTAGGGCTGGGGTCACTTCTGCTCGGCATGACTTTTAAAAGAAGGACTTGAAACTTTTTCCACTGGCTTCTCGCACGTGATTTAGGCGCTTGAAATGAAGGACTCGTCTGCAGGGTTTTGCTTCCCCCACCTCTGCCCACTCCCCACCCCTGCACCCTAAATCAAAGTGAGCAGACAAATAATCCACAAGTAACACAGGCCCGAGGCTTTCCTAACTGTGGCTATTTCAGTCCATGTATCAATTGTGCTTTTTTGGTTGTTTTTGGTTTTTGGTTTTGTTCCAGGCAGAAAATGTGACTCTGGATAAGGACTACCGAGGTGAGTTTGGTTTTATGCAGGCAGGGCATAAAACTTATTTTAGGGGAAGCCTCCCTGTTTCCAAGTCTGCAGTGTCCTCAGACACAACCTCATAATGCAGTCAGCTTTGCAGATCGACATTGAGTGTGTGGAAATGGAGACAAAGTAAAGGAATATTGCTTAATCGCTCCCCAAAAGGGGGAAACATTAGCCGGCAGACACTTTGTGCAGATGCATTAGTCTTCCAGCCTGAAGTTAGTAATAAGGGCATGTGATGCTGCAACCTCCCCTTGTTCCCTGGCAGGCAGCTGTTTGGAGTCCTCCTCCCTCTCCTCACCCTTCTGCCAGGGGACAGCTGCAAATGCCCCTTTTCCAGAGAAGTCCCGGACTATGCAAAAGGGAACTGAGAAGTATGGGGCTATGAAATAATAAATGATGACGTTTTCACTTGGCAAAGACACAGGCAAGGCGCTTGCTTTGCACAGCTTCCATGATGTGCCTTAGAGAGGGCAGAATATTTAGTGTATTTTTAAACTCCAAAGTCCTTGGGAGCTTTTCCAAAAGTTTGAATGCTTTTCAAGTAACCCTCCTTCTAAATGATTATTTGATTGGGTATTTTTCAAAACAAGGCAATTTAAATGCCTAAATAGTTGCAATATTTGATTTTTAAATGGTAAAAATATACTCTACTCTGCAAAAGGAAAGAGTTTAATGTTTATTGAAAGTGTAGATATGAAAGTAACTTGGGGATTGATGTCAGAGAAATACAGGACTGCTTACACTTTTCTTTTCTGCTTCTCTACTTCTACGATGTTCTCCATTTTGAAAACATACCTTTTTGAGTTCCTATATCCCCCAAGGAAACTGTTTTGATTCATTTATTCATTCAACAAACTTGTTCTGAGCAAGTTTTATGTGCTAAAAAGTCAAGATATAGTATAAAGGTTAATAAGTACAGGAAATTATGGAAAGCAAAACAAAAGTTCTTTGGAAAGACTAATAAAATAGACAATAAACTAAACCGAGAGAGGATTTAAATACACAACAACATAAATGGGAGAAGAGGACAATAAATAGAGAAACATGAAAATTTTACAATCATAACAAAATAATACAGGCATAACATCATGCCAATCATTTGAACATACACAGCAAATGAAATAGATTATTTTTACAGAAACATTACTAAAATTATCTTCAAAAAGGGGGAGATGGTAAAAAACCTATTATACCAACAATTTTAAAAGAAATTTTAAAAACTTATCAAATATCTATCACTAAAAGTTTTTAGGCGCATATTATTTATCAACTTTTAAGAAACACATAATTCCTTCTGTCATTTAAACTATCTTATAGCATAGAAAAATATGGAGAACTTTCCAAATAAATGTATGAAGCTAACATACATTTTTAGTTTTCCTATATTTATCTGGCTTTGTTTTAGCCAGATAAATATAGGAAAACTAAAAAGTATAGTTTCTCCTCTCTTATTAATATAACAAAGAAATTCTAAGTATTAACATATTGAATCTGACAAAGTAAAAAAGGATAACACTATGAAGAAGTGGGTTTATTCCACACTGTGGTTTAAAATCTATGAAATCCATTAATGTGATTTATTATATTAATTGTTAAAAAGAGAAATTTCACATAAGCATTTCATCAGATGCAAAAAAAAAAAGAGCACTAAATAGAATTTAACAGCTGTTCCTATTTTTTAATAATATGTAGTAAATTAGGAGAGTAGAAAATTTCCTAAACAGTCTGGGGAATATCTTCCAAAACTCACAGCAAATATTTTATGTTAAATAGTGAAACACTAGAGGTATTCCAGTGAAGTCAAGAATAAGATAGGAATGACTAAATTTACCTGGTTTTTTTTCCAGTATCACTTTGGAATTCCAAATCAATGAAATAAGATAACAAATACACAGAATACAATTATTGGAAAGGAATATATAAAATTATAATTAATTGAAATGATTTTTACTGTATATGAAAAAAAATCAAGTTATAATGGTTCAGTAAAGTGATTGAATATAAGTTGAAATAGTATATGAATAGGTGTCCTTTTTATGCCAGGACAACAAATTAGAAAATGAAACAGAAGTGAAAATCCCACTTAAAAAGTCCATGGGGGCAATCCAATTGAGAAAGGACAGACTTTTCAACAAATGATGCTGGGACAATTGGACATCCATGTGGAAAAAGATTGACTTAGACAGACCCTTGCTTTGCACCAAACACAAAAACTAGTTCAAAATGGATTCTTAACCTAAATGTAAGAGATAAAGCTATGAAACTTTTTAAAGAAACATAGAAGTAAATGTTACCTTAGGTTAGGCAAAGATTTCTTAGAAAAATAACAGAAGTACAAGTGATAGAAGAAAAAGTTGATACATTAAACTTAATCCAAATTAAAACCTTCTCACTTCCAAATATACCATTAGTAAAGTAAAAAGGCAAGCCACAGACTGGGAGAAAATATCTGCAAACCATATATCCTATAAAAGGCTTGTATCCACTGTATGTAAGAAACTTTTACAACTTAATACTAAGAAGATAAATAGCCCAATTAAAAATAGGTAAAAGATTCAAATAGAAATTTCCTCAAAGAAGATATACAAAATGGCCAATAAACACATGCAAAGATGCTCAATATTATTAATCATTAGGTAAATATAAATTAAAACTACGATGAGGTACCATTTCATGCACACTAGGATTGCTATAATTGAAAAGTCAGACAATATCAAGTTTTGATGACGATATGGAGAAATTCCTACTTTTATACACTGCTGGTGGGAATGTAAAATGGTGCAGCCACTTTGTTTTCTTTTTTTAAATTTTTTTTATTTATTTTTTTATTTCAGAATATTATGGGGGTACAACACTTTGGCTATATATATTGCCCATGCACTGCCCGTGTCAGAGCTACAATCGTGGACATCCCCCAAACTGTGTTCCCCACATCCATTCAGTGAGCTTTCCCATCCCCTCCATCCCCCTCCCGCCTGCCCGCCCCCGATGACCACTTTGAAAACAGTTTAGAATTTTCTGGAAAAGTTAAACATAAATTTATCTTATAACCCAGCAATTCTACTCCTAAGTATCTAATCAAGGAAAATAAAAACATATGTTCACACAAATACTTGTGTACTAATGTTCACAGCAGCATTATTCATAACAAAAAAGTGGAAGCAATCCAAATATCTATCTACTGATGAATGCATGAACAAAATATTATACATCCATACAATAAACACTATTTGTTAATAAAAAGAAACAAAGTACTGAGGCATATTACAAATTGGATGAACCTTAAAAACATTATGCTAAGTGAAAGAACCCAGTCACAAAAGATCACATATTATATGATTACATTTATACAAAAAGTCTAGAAAGGGCAAATCTATGAAGACAGAAAGTAAATTAGCGGTTGTCTGAGGCGGGGGTAGAAATGAAGATTAACTGTAAAAGGGCATAAAAAATGTATTGAGATGAAGAAAATGTTCTAAAACTGGATCATAGTGATGGTTGCACAGTTTGGCAAATGTACCAAAAATTATTGAATTGTATACTTAAAACAAGTGAATTTTATGTTATGTAAATTATACCTCAAAAAAGCTGTTAAATAAAATGGCAATGAGACTCTACTTTCAGCAGAAATTGAGTATGAGTATCTTGTGGAAGACTAATGGTCCCAATGGGAGCAAATAGGAATTCTGGATTAATTTTTTTTAATGCTTGTAGGACTTGCCAATGCTACTAGGACTTGAGGGTCCAAACCCCTGAGGTGAAGAGGACTTCAGTGAAAGGAGTGAGTGCTTTCAATGCCTTTGCCAAGTCTCGATGCCAGGCAAGAGGCTGAGAATCCAAGCGGAAGGCTGCAGCTAAGACTCAGAGAATTCAGCAGAGAATTTGGTCATCTCACAATGCTGAAGAGAGAAAAAGTAGACGTTGGAACTTCTAAGACAAGTGGAACTTAAGAGTTCACAATATTGAGAGAATGAAGGCACACAGAAAAATGCCTAACATCCAGAGGATTCCTCCCCAAGGCATTTGCTGAATTCTTTTTTTTATATAGTAACTTTTAATTTTGAAATAATTTAGACTCACAAAAAAGTCACAAAACTAGTGCAGATGATTCCTCTATGCCCTTCCTTCAGCTTCTCCTAGCAGTATCTCAGGCTTCTACCCACTAGACGTTAGCAACACCTCTCCCCGAGTCATGAAACTCAGAATTTCTGCAGACATTGCCAAATGTCACCTGGAAGGAAAAATCACCCTTGGCTAAAAACCACTGCTCTAATACTAACAATTATATAAGCATAGACCAATTATTAAAACCAGGAAATTATCATAGGTTATAATATGATTAACTAAAATACTGACCTTATAAAAATTTCCCCTAATATCTATTTTCTGTTTCTGGATCCAATCTGGGAACCCACATTGTATTCAGTTGTGTGACTTCCTGAACAGCTCCACTCTGTGATGGTTCCTTAGTCTCTCCTTGGCTTTCATGACCTTGATTTATTTGATAAGACCTGGCTAGTCTTATCAAAGACCTGGAATGTCTCTTAATTCGGTCTGTCTGATGTTTGCTTATGATTAGATTGACATTATGCATTTTTGGCAAGAATATGACAGAAGCGATGTGTTCTTTTCAGTGCATGATATCAGGGGATCTATGGTGTCAATCTCTCTTATTTCTGGGGTGTTAATTTGATCACTTGATTGAGGTGTTGTCTACTGTATTTCTCTACCATAAAATTATGATTTCTCCCTTTGTGGTTGATAAATATCTTGGGAAAGAGCCTCTGAGTATATGCAAATATTCTGTTTCTCTTCCAATTTTTGCCCAAGTATTCAGTATCCATCAATGCATCTTCCCTGCATTAATTATTACTGTGAGGTTTGCCTAAGGGTAACTTTGTATTCCCCTCATTTCTTCTACATTTATTAATTTTAATTCTTCTAGAAGGAAGAGTTGTCACTTCTCTCCCATTTACTAATTTATTCATTTTTATGTCAGGATAGACTCATTAATATTTATTTTATTTTATGGGTTATAATCTAATACATCATTTTTTATTAATATTTTGTTGCTCACATTATTCTGGTGTTAGTCATTGAGAGCTTTTTCAGGTTAGTCCTGTGCTCTTTTGACATGTCCTCACTATTTTTCAAGCTCTTCCTTATTTTCTAGGTCCATAAGATGTTCCAGGCTCATGTGGTATTGTTCCTGGTCCGCCTCTAGAATCAACTACTTTTCCAAGAAGCCATGATATTTTTTATTGAAGATGGAATTTAGAAAGCAAGATCTAGGGTCTGTGTGCTCAGTACTAGTGAGTTGTGATTTCTCCTAGGCCCTTTCAGCAGACAGAGATAGGACATATATGTACATATACTAACACATGTATACATACACATCTACATTTATTTTTATATCTATCTACATAATAAATATTTAAAACCACAAGTTCATATTGACTCCTCCAATTCCAATTCAAAAACCATAATTTTATTTTAGTTTTCCCCATTTTCTTATTTATAACTTTCTCTCATTGTGAGAAACCTGGTTATTATCATCTACAATATCTATACTTAGTTGTTTAAACCTAGTTTGCACATAGAATAATTACAGAATTTCAAACTCATACCTTTGTGAAAAACAGATTTACTATCTATGATATTTTAGTAAAGTTCTTTTTATCTCAGTCTTACATTATAAAGTAAAAATACTATTTCCAAAGTTATTTGTTAGTTCTTTTCTTCCCCATCACTTTCAGCATGGTTTACTTACTCACTTGTAATATAGTTGTGTTCATTTCTTAATGTTTGTATTCCATTTGGGGTTTCCCCCATATCCTAATTAATTTTGTTTGTTTGTTTACTTATTTATTGGCACATCATATAAAACATTACCGTGATTCTAAGAGTCAAATCTATGCAAAAAGGTATATTTAGAGAGAAGCAACTTCCTCCTCATCTCTATTCATTTGCTGCATTCTTAAGCTTCATCAGGCAAATATCTAAGAAGCTAAGCAGAAAGCTGCTGAACAACAAAGGAGGGTTTGGGGCAGTTTCAAGATTCTGAAAAGATAACAATTGAAATTCAGAGCCTGCTGAGCAGGAAAGCCCCTAGTAAAAGTCTCAAGCTTTCCATCACTACCCCTAGAGGGATTGCAGCCTCCAGTTAGTTCAGTTCCTAACTGGACTAAGATAAACATCCTCAACTCTACCCACCAAAAGATACAGTGAACTCTCTCTGCAGGGAGATGACATTATTCAGAGCCTCAACAATTTTTATGTACAATGTCTAACATTCAATCAAATTTGAGTAGACACACTAAGAAACAGGACCAAGAGAAAAAATAGACCCACTACAGCAATTTTTAAAATTTCTTATTAATTTCCTCAATAGAAACAGATTTATTGTTAAACTAATGACACAAGTTTCACTTGCACAGACTCTTTCCAAGGCTCTAGGAGTAGCCCTACACATGTGTTCATAGGGTCATGTTTGCAAAATTTGCAACCACCACCAACAAAAGGTTTAAGTATATCCAGGTAAGGCTTTTTTCTTTCCATTCCTACTTTCTCTCTGACTTATCCATTCAGGCTGCTGTAACAAACTACCATAGACTGGGTGAATTACAAACGACAGACATTTATTTCTTACAGGTCTGGAGACTGGGAAGTCCAAGATCGAAGCTGCAGCAGATGTGGTGTCTGGTGAGGCCGCTTCCTCACAGACAGCCATCTTCTCACCATAACCTCACGTGGTAGAAGGGATAGATGATCTCTCTGGGATCTCTTTCATAAGGGCACCTGTGATGACTAATTTTAAGTGTCAACTTTACTGGATTAAGGGATACCCAGATAGCTGGCAAAGCATTATTTCTGAGTATATCTGTGAAGGCAAATTCTCTCCCTCTCTCTTCTGGAGCTGAAATACCCTTCTTCTCTACCCTGGAACATCAGAACTCCAGGTTCTCCAGCCTTTGTACTCCAGGACCTGCACCAGCATCCTCGCCCCCCCCCAATAGGTTCTCAGGCCTTTGGCTTTGGACTGAGAGTTACACCATCTGTTCCCCCTGGCTTTCAGGTTTTTGGACTTGGACTGAGCCATGCCATAGGTTCCCCCTGGCTTTCAGGCTTTTGGACTTGGACTGAGCCGTGCCATAGGTTCCCCCTGGCTTTCAGGCTTTTGGACTTGGACTGAGCCATGCCATACGTTTCCTTCATTCTGCTAATTGCATGAGCCAATTTCCCTAATAAATCCCCTCTCATATATCTATATAGATATATATGTTATTGGTTCTGTTTCTCTGAAGAACTCTGGCTAATACAAGCACTAATCCTATTCATGAGAGCTCTACCCACCTTCGTGATCTAATCACCTCCCAAAAGCTCTGCCTCATAAAACATCGCTCTGGGGGTTAGGATTTCAACAAATGAATTTGGGTGGGGGGGACATAAACATTAAGTCCTTTGAACTCTGACACATTCTCCTCATATCAGATGGCAAGCTTATCAGGTGATGGAATGATCACAGACATTTTAGGGAACTAACTAAAGGGAATTTGAATAGAGGATATGTTTAGTTTGAGATTAATGGGATATATGTACGTAATCCACAGTCACTTCCAAGTGTAGTTAAGTTATTGCTAACTAGCTAACTATCCCAAAAATGGCTTCTAAGAATATATTTACCTACCTTTGCTGATGCGGGTCCAGCAACCACAATTATGACATTTAGATAGTAGAGAAAGACACATTTACCATGAAATTAATGAAGCTTAAGTTTTGAGGCCCTCATTTTCAGAAGACCCTTTCTAGGCCCCTTACCTAATTTTGTATCCATAAATGTATATTCTTTGCCTTAAAAATAAGACTCAAAATTATATAGTCTTCAAGCCCCACACATTTCATAAATTTGTAATTTTTTGTGATTTCTATTCTTATTCTAAATAAAAATTCACTTTGATGCTTAATTAAGCTTTCATAATTTTGTGTTCCTTTTCTTAAAGTTGGCCTCAAAGTTGTTATTAAACTGAAATATAAGGCTGAAGAATTTTTAATGATGTCTTATTACATACACTTTCCAGAAAATATTTCCTTAAGGAAACATCTTAAAATAGGATTCTTAAGTTTTTAGTTCTTTTGTGAGCATTCTTATTCTCTTTTCTGCTTTATTCAGCCCTTGGAATGATGAATTAGAAAAAGCTGGAAATAACTTTAATAATGTTGGTGTATTTTCTTTCTAGGCCATAAGTCACCATATAACTTTAAGATATCACTCCACTTTAAAACTTTTTTATCATATTAAATTTCATTATAGAAATAACACATAGATATGGCTACAATACCAAATAGTACAAACAGGTATAAAATGCTGATTTGTCCATTTTAGAGATTATCAAGTTACTCAATAAGGAAAGACGCGTAAGTTAATGTATCCACCTCTCTTCTCTGCCTCAACTTCCGATTCCTGGAATGACTTTTCTGGACAAAGTAAATTTTCAGACTTTTACAAGTGGGAAGGGTTTTTTACTCACATACTAAATCACTACTTTTATTTGTATGGATTTTTAAGTTCAAATTTTCTTCCCTCAGAATTTTGAAGATATTGTCATCACCACTTAATATCCAGTTATGCTAATTAAGAAATATCAAGTCAATTTGATTTTTTTAAGAAACTTATTCCAATTCATTATATTTCACTCTTTGCCTTTGGAGGCTTTCTCAAAGTAAAACGACTAAAACAAATGCTTAGCCTCAGTAACTAAATGACATAAAACATAAATGATCTGGCAATTTTTTTAATGTTTTAGTTACCTACCCAAAATACTTTCACTCAAAAGACATGCTCAAAATATTTTTTATCAAGTTTGCTACTCTGTCTATCAAAGTACAGTAGAAATCCTGTTATCAGGTACCGTCAGGTTAATAAAGTTGGGTAAAGAGGAAAATAATTATGTAGCTTATACTTTTTAAAATTTTAACCAAAACTTATAAACATAACATTCCTTCACCAATGAGGTCCAAACCTTTCTTTGAGGCTGGATCCATCAACGATTTTTTTTTTGCATAAACCACACCCCCTAGGTCACCCTCTGTGTTTTCTTCTACACATTTCTTTAAAATGGGAAGAGAATGAAAGAACTTGTGAAGCAATTTAAGTGTAGAATCCTAGACTTTTAAGGTTTTTTTCCCAAACATTAAAAGATTTCTTGTCCACACTTCAGTCATTAGTAATTTAACAACATGACTCTATTGAGTCTTTTCAAGGAATTCAACTTACTTTTCATAAATACAATAACTTTATTTGATTAACATGATATTTTGTTAAATAACCTAATTATAATAACAAGAAAAATGGCATAAACTGATTTAAATATACTTGGGCCATTCATAGCCTCTTCACAAACAGCAACAATCTGGTTTTTTGAGGTGGATTTTTGAGGTGGAAACATTTTCTTAAATTTTTTAAATCACTTCTCAGACTTTGTAGAACACAGCCAGACATTCAAATCTTTAAGTGTGCTAGTTCACAAATGGTTAACAATGGATTGATTTCACACTGCTCTCACCTGGGCCCAAGCAGGTATTATACTACTGATGCAAATACCAAACTCTGTATAATGTGTCAGTAATTAAACTGCTACACTTGAACACTGCCCATAAATATATTTAATATCAAGTTGTGATCACTGTTTACAAATTCAAGCTTTCTGAATTTGGTGATAGGAACATTAAAGATACAATGATATTGTTTATAAAATTGTTCTTTATTTTTTACTCTCCACATATTCTATTTGAGGTATTTATGATTGATTTGTATTAAACTGATCATTATTATTATTATTTTTATTGGAATAACCATCTAGGAACTTCTCTTAATGCAGCCCTGTATTCTAGATCAGCAGAACATGTTTATTCATTTATTCTATAACTTCACTCATTCATTGACTCATAATCCAAGCATGTACCATGTATTTTCCTTGTGTCTAGCAATGCTCTTTGGGTTATCGTTCAAATAATTCAAACACTATAGGACTTCTCTGTTCATTCTCTTTGTCCCTCTCTCTGTCCTTGTGTACCTCAGCATCTTTTTGGGAGGTAACTTATTTGAAAAAGGCAACTGGGGTTATACTGGGGTCATGTGAAAGAAGGTACCTTCTGGTTGCCTCTTAATAGAAGGAAAGCCCAGAAATCTCACAGGAAAGGACTGGGATAACTTACGAGGGCAGGGAGGCTGCTCTGAAAAGAAGAGGAGGAAGACATGTGGAAATCTGAGGCCAGAACATTCCAGACAGACACAGGAAGCACAAAGGCTCCCGTAGGAACCGGCTTGGCAAGCTTCAGAAACAGGACAGAGGCCAAGGTGGCTGAGCACTGGGAGCAGGAGCAGAGACGTGTGAAGGAACAGGTGCCAGAGGCGTGCAGGGTTGGGGGTTATAGGCCGAGACTCCACATGGGAAAGCCAAGAGCAAACACTTGGCACAACACCCTTTAACAAACACATGTACTTTGCAACATTTCATCATAACCACTAAAATTGTGGATGACGATTACGAAGAAAAAAAAACCAAGATATCTTCCTTTCATAATACATAAACTATATATAAAATTATGAGATATTTTTACCAAACGAAGTTTTCATCAATAAAGAAGACTCATAGATATTTCTAGCCCTTTGTCCCTTCTTCCACCTCTTTTTTTTCCTATGGCATTTGGGAAGATTTGTTATTTTTCATAATATATGGTTAGGTTTGAAATATTTTTCTTTAATTTCCATATTCCAAAAATTCACAATACTATTTATGTGGTCACATCACTACAAATATGACTCCATGTCACATAAATAGTCGTGTAACTTTTTATGTTGTCTCCTGCTTATGTAGGGGAGTTTTCAGAAACCCTATATTATGGTCTTGTTCTAGGTTTGCTCCTTTTCTGGGGCTGGTACTGTAATATATGGATTGAAGCCTGCTACTTTGATGCTCTTGTCAGCCTGAAACTTGCCTTCCAGTTTGTATCAAACCATGGCATACAATAAATCAGCCTATGTGTCTGTGCAGCTATATATTCTTTCTGTGGCTTTAAATATTTTTATAATCACAGATACAATATAGGACTCAGGGGACTCTTTAAAGCCAGCATTTTGAAACAGCTGAATAGAGATTCAGAAAACCTGTATGCTATTGGGCTAAATTGCAGGGAAACTTCCCTGAACCTTTGATGAGCATAGGGGTTTGCTTTTTCTGGGAACCACATCTAATTCTATAATTATTAATTTCTACAGTAAGAGCTATTCCTGCAACTCACTGGATTGTAGTATATAACATGTAGGATGACCTTCCTTCTCCCCACACCTTTGAAATCAGAAGCAGACGCACAATTCACATTCGCCCACAAACCAGTCCTTGACCTCAAACAGTAAGACGATGTCACACCTCGGTCAGCCCAAGCAGACATAAGACACTTTTCCTTAATAAACCAAGCAAATGTCATCAAGCTTGATATAGCTTTCCTGAAACTGGACACTGGAAAAGATCCACCCTGAAACCAGCTCCCTTGATTCCAGGGAAGGGGGTAGTCCCCATTCAATTATGATTGATATCTAACTAAGGCAAATTAGCTTTGGGAAAGTAGGAACCAATTAGAAACAGGCCCCACAGGCAACATGCCCGTCTCTGGGTCCTGAAGCGACCAAGTGATGAATCAAGGCTGGCACTGGGGGGGACCAGGCACAGAAGCAAGTTGGTAGAATGATCATGATGGCTGATTATTCCAAAATTACAGGTGAGATCTTTAATAGTTATTTGTTATTGATCATTATTAAACTAGGACCCCTGAGACATTTTACACATGTGTCCTCAGAAACCCATCCTCACCGGCCTCCTGTCCCTCTCGCCCTGCACTACGTGCACTTAGACACGTGCCAGTGCTCTGCCTGGCCTGCGGGGGAGTCCTGCATGAATCTCCCCCAACCAATACCTGCAGAATATATCCAAAAGCAAGTACTTTTGTGATATTTGACATTCTAGGTAAGTAGGACATTACAATGACTCAGTTTTCCCTATGGGAAATTACTCTGTTGAAGTGCATAAAATAATAAGTGAGTAGCAAAGTCACATATAACAAATATAATTGCACTGATATTTAAGTCCAGGATGTGTATAGGTAGACCTTTATGATTTATGAAGCTTTTCCTATGTGGTTTTCAAGGAAGATCATTTTACATTTAGGGTATAATATGGTTCTACTTCCAACAACTTCCCCTGGGTTTGTTCTTGATCATTTTTTCATAGGGTGAGGCTTGTTGGTGCAGGGGCCACCCTGGCAGCGGGGAGTTGGTTACCAAATTGCAAAAGCAGATAATTCACCGCGAGAAAGTGCAGAGACACTCCATACAAATGTGGTTTTATTGACATGAATCCTTAATTCTGGAGGCCTCTGCAACTTCTCAGAACCTTTCAACAACATGTAAGTCATCTACAATGCTCCTTGTTTTCAGAATGCTGTTTCCAAAGGTCTACATAAGGCTCTAAGTGCTGTCACATGTCTCAAAGCAGCTTTGCCAGATGTGCTGTGTGCTGGGGCAGTCTCAGGCTGAGCCTGAGAGATCCACGCCCCATTAGCTCCCGGTGGAGGGGAGAAAAGCTTCTTTCCTTTTCAGTTCTATCAGTGTAGCCAATGCAATCTCCCTCCTACCCAGCCTTTTTATAGTTTTGCCAGAAAGCCAGATAAATGTGTAATTCTAACTAGCTGTAGCTGCATTGCCCACCACCATGATGGTGTTTCAATTGTCACTGACTTTTGTTGGCAACTGCAGTGTCTCCAACTGTCTCCTCCCCAAACCACCGCTCATAGATGAAGGTCTCCGGGGACTGACGGATATGGCCGGCCTATAGTCAAAAATTTCTATAGGCTGGTATTTTGTAGCTCTGTGCGTGTATGTTTTGCTTTGTTTTGTTTTGTTTTGTTTCTATCGGTGATTAAAACTACAAATTTAGTTAATATACAGAATAGACTTTGTGAATAAATACACACACACACACACACACCCCGCTCCATAATTGCTTTTAAATGCTGGAACCATTCTCAGATGCTGTCATCTACTCCTCAGACACTGAAACCCCCCATCCTCCACACTCCTACTTGCCACTCCCCCACCCTGTCCCACACCAACCTTTTGGTCTGATGGCAAATCAAACATCCCAGAGCTTTTCCCTCCAGACCTGGTATAAAGTAAACCAATTTTCTGTGTGGCCAACCTCTTTAGTTGGATTTTTGGCAGATTAAAAACAAAAGATATGACCAATAATACTCATAAAATACTGTGCTTGTTTGATGTTCTCCCTTAGGTTCACAGCAGAGACACAACTGCCCAGCCATATATCACTCAGAAATGTTTTACTGATCTTCTGGAAATATGTCATCATTTAGGAGTATTATATATCTTTCTAAAATCACTCAAGATTTATGGTGGTGACTTGAATTTCTTTAGAGCTATCTGCTTCACACTTTTGAACACTGAAGGAAGAGGAAAGATTGTATTTTAAGAAGTTTGGAGCAATGGTTATGAAGAAGCCCGAGACCAGAACATGTCCTAAGATTAGACATGAAACAAATGAAAACAGAGGGTCGCTGGAACCCGCAGGAGCCTTCTAAGATTCTAGAGGACCCCACGCTACCAGTCTCCTGCCCTGGACCAAACCCTTCCCCCTGTGTAACGAGCCACAGAACTTCCGTTTTTACCTAATCAGCTCTATCACCCATTGGTCCATCCTACCTTGATATCCCCTAAATGTTTTGGGGAAGGGTGAGTTCAAACCAAGGCTGATTTTTAAATTACTAAAAAGACAGACCTGTGGAGGGATTTGCCTTTTGGATGGACAAATTTTCAGCATAAATGGAAGGAGTGTGTATAAAGGTTTAACCAACAGACAAATCTGCAATAACCCACCTGAAAGAGTGAGTAGGCTCCTTAAGAATGATGCTGGTGTGAGACCCCGTCAGTGTCAGCGGTGCCACTCTCCCCATTAGTTCTTCAGCACAATGGTCTCCAAGAAGTTCTGCATAGTGTTCATCAAAATAAATGGGCTTCCTTCTAAGGAGGTGATGCTGCTCGCCCCTGGAGACCAAGACACACTGTTCTCCTTGTGACATGGAGAGATATAAAAGACTGTTGTTACCATCTGTGACCAATGACCCATAAGATTCAACATGTTTGCACAGAATAAGGATGTTGTCAGCACCCTTAGAACAGATCCAAGCTAACTGGCCTTGGAATGGAATGGAAAGACTCAGCTTCATCAGCAAGAACCAAGGAAGCTGACCTGCCATTGAATTGATTAAGATCCTCGTTCAAGGAGAGATTCCTGATATGAAAAACCCACATCATCCTGGGAGAACAGAACCAACAAAGGGATTTTTTCTGGGTTGGGTAGCTGGGTTCTTATGTGAACCCAGTCTTATGGTGGAGGAAGATGAATAAAGTACCCTGCCTCTTGAGAGCCAAAAGATGCCCATATAAGGTCAATTTTCTTCTGGAGAAAGCCCTGGGGGATCATACGTGACCCTGGAGGACAACCAAGGCTGCTCAAAGGATAACGGAACACACGGGGACAAAGGCCATCCATAATCCCGTGATGCTCAACCCTGAATTTCATTTTCCCCTCCTTGCCCAGTTACTTGCTGTGCCGGTTCCCTGGTGAGACAAATAGTAGTCTAGTTCAATGGGGGCAGAATGGAGGTGACACTAAAGGTGAAGTAAATGTTCACCACATTTTTCCTAATAACTCAGAACAAATACGTGCATAAGTGGGAAAGAAAAATGTATTTAGCATCAGTCAGGGATCTCAGTACTTAATCTGCTCAGTGCTTCTCATTGCATCGTGTATCTGTGTATATTTGCTTCACTCTGAAGGGCAGGAGAGAAGGGTGAACATCTGCAGGCAGACATTCACATGCCAAAATTGCCAGCCAACATCCAGTCTCCCAAAAAAGGAATATGGGAACCCTGCTCCAGAGCTATTCTCACCATCAGTGAGTCTGCAGGGTGTCCTGCACTGGCCAGCTCAAGTGACCGAGGGGGTCACTTCCGGCACCTGGTGTTTGCCTCGGCAACCCCCAGGGAGGACCTATTTGGGAACTGTAGACAATTAGGGGATTTCTTTGTTGGTAACTCAAATGTCCTCCCACCTCTCTCTCATGCTTTCACCTGCCTGGGAGGCACCTCTATTTAGAAATGAAAACGTGGGTGTTGGGGGATTAGCTTACCATTTTTGATGCCAACGTTTTTAGAGGGGATTCTTGGGATAGGAGAGGTCTTGCAAAGTCGGCTCCGGGTACCTGCAATTCGGATGGAGTTGGTCTCAGCCAAAGGCAGTGATCCCAGCCTGCCCCTCCTCCCTGGAGTTCTCCCCCGCCCCAGCTGTCACCAGGAACGCTGCGAGGAGCGGGCCCCATGGCCACCACAGGCGTGCCCAGGGCCCCAGCTCCAACTCTCCCCTCCCCTCCAGCCTGCGTGGCTCTCTCCCCATCTCCTGCTCGTGTCTTTCACTAGCATTTACACGCCTGCTGGTGATGCCCAAACTTACATCTTCAGCCTGAACCCCTGCCCTGAACTCCAGACTGAACAATCCAACTATGGCCCTGACTGCTCCATGTGGCTATTTAATAGCATCTCAGACTTCACATTCTCCACGGGGCTCCTGACCTTCCCTCGCAGCCTTCCCCGTCGCAGGGACAGGCAGCTCCGTCCTGCAGTCACTCAGGCTGCACTCCTTGTGATTTCTCACACTGGCTCCTCTCTCTCACTCTCGACTTGCACTGGCTCAGTCACAGCTCTTGTTTGCTCTTCCTTTACGCAGAGCCCCCAACAGCTTCTCACGGCTCCCATTGCCCCTACCCTGGTCCCAGCCACGACGCGGTGGCCCAGACCCCCGCAGTGGCCTCCTGGTGCTCTCCTCCTGCGAATCTCCTTCTTCCACTATCCTAAGTCAGATCATGCTGTTCCTCTGCTCAGAAACCTCCAATGTCTTCCCATCTCATCCAAAGGAAAAGCCAAGTGCCTTCTGTGACCTCAAGTGCCTGCAAGCTCACCCCTCCGCCCCCTCCCTCTCTGATCTCACACCCTTCCCGCTCCCCTCACCACCTCCTCACTGTTTCACAGCCACATTGGGCAGCTTTGGCTTGGGAACCTTTGCTCCAGCTCTTCCCTCCCCGGCATTCCAGAAGGCACATGGCCCCTTTCCCTCTGCCTTCACATTTTAACTTAAATTCCACTTTCCCTGAACACTCTAAAATCTACCTACTTCCTTGCCAATGCTTTGTATACCCCTTTTTTGCTTCATTTGTCCCTTGAGTACCTATCACCATCTAACATGTTCCTTATTTAACTTTTTAGTTTACTGTTTGTCTGTCTCATTAAATATAAGTGCCATGAAGATGGAGATATTTTGCTGTTTTCTTCTCTGCTGAACCCCTAGAGCCTAGAGGCAGACCATAAATATTTGTTGGGTGAACACATCTATCTTGTGCCGTCCATGATCTGACCGAGGGCAGAGCAGTGTCTGACGAAGGATGGGAGAGTCTCAAGTACTCGCAAGAATCACCAGTGAAGGCCTCTGGAATATCTGCCATACAAGCTGTTAATACTCATTATTGGTGCTTTTTGTGGCAACTACCAGAGGTACTTGTTGCTTAGTAGCAAAGTGACTTTACACACCTCACATCAACCAACGCGCCTTACCCCGAGGCAGTGGGCAGAAGTGGGGCAGTCACCTGCCAGGTGCGGGAAGAGGAGGGAAGAAGACGGCAAAGCCGGGGACAGAGAAATTAGCATTCACAGTGTGACAATCTGGATCTCGGTTTTTCATCTTTAGCATGTAAATATTTTTATTTTGGATGGTTTAGAGCAAATTGTGCTTTATCTTGAGGTGCTTCAAATTCTTTAATTCACAAATTTTTAGAAAATTCTAGTTAACGGTATGGAGGACTAACACAGGATCCAGAAGACAAAAGAATAAAAAACATTTTTTTCAAAAAATAGGAGAAGAATTCTGAAAGGCAAGGTGAGCCTTGAGCTGAAGTGGTGAGATATACTGTCGAGAAAGAAAGGGCAGCTGGGCTCAGTTGCACACGCCCATAGTCCCAGCTCCTGGGGAGGCTGAGGTGGGAGGATTGCTTGAGGCCACCAGTTGGAGACCAGCCTGAGCAACACAGTGAGAGTCTGTCTGAAAGAAAGAAAGAAAGAAAGAAAGAAAGAAAGAAAGAAAGAAAGAAAGAAAGAAAGAAAGAAGAGAGGGCGGGAGGGAGGGGAGAGGGGAGGGAAGGAAGGAAGGAAGGGAGAAAGGAAGGAAGGAAGGGCTGTACTGTGTCAAAACAGCAGGTCAGAACAGTAAGTACTTGAAAGTTACTGGTTTGGGCAATAAAGAAGCTCAAATAAAATCAATTCTTTCTTTCTTTCTTTCTGTCTATTTATAACATTTTATTTTGGTATGTATTCAAATTTATAGATAATTTACAAGAATAACACAAGAAGCATTCATATGTTATTTACGCAGATTTACCAGTTTGCATTTCGCTACATTTGCTTTGTCATGAAGAAGAGAGAGAGAGAGATGCATGTATTTTCTGAACCATTTGAAAGCAATTTGGCAACATTGAGTCCCTTTACCCCTAAACACCTGAGTGGGTATTCACAAAGAACAAAGGCTTTCTCTTATACTACTACAGTACAATTATCAAAATCAGAACATTTAACATTGAAACAACACAATTATTTATCCATAGTCTATATTCAAATTGCATCAACTGTCCTGACAGTGTCCTTTAAACTCCCCACCCCCAGCCCAGGAACCAGTCCAGGATCCTGCGTGCATTTATGCATTTTGTTGTCATGTCTACCTACTGCCTTTGCATCTGGAACTGTTGTTCAACCTTTGTCTTTCTTTTTCTTAACATTTTAAAGAGTACCAGCCACTTACTTTGTAAACATCCCTAAATTGAGTGTTGTTGGGGTTTCCTCATGATTAGATTCAGGGCATGCATTTTTGGCAGAAATATCACAGAAATGTGTCCTCATTGCATCATATGAGGAGTCATAAGATGTCACTGTCCCAGTATTAGTAATGATAGCTTTGACCACTTGTTTAAAATGAAGTTTACCAGGTTTCTGAACCT
This sequence comes from Daubentonia madagascariensis, assembly GCA_023783475.1. NCBI lineage: Eukaryota > Metazoa > Chordata > Mammalia > Primates > Daubentoniidae > Daubentonia > Daubentonia madagascariensis. Next base: position 32,060,137 of record JAKFHU010000901.1, on the reverse strand, counting down.
GGTGAATAAATACTATATATTCTGTATAAATAAGACTGTATAAATACTTGTTCCTCATCTAACTTTCACCCTGGTTTTAGCATCTATTCTTGATTTTATAATTCCATCACTACTTTTATCCATCTAGCAAATATTTTTCTCTCATTATTGCACCTTTCCATTCTAGAATTTCCATTTTTTTTAGCTTCTATTTCTTTGCTGAGATTCCTGATCTGCTCACTGATTATATTCATATTTTCCTTTAAGTCCTTGAACATAGTTATAAATGTTATTTCAAAGTCCTAGACTTCTAAATCCACCATCACATCAATGTCAGTTTCTCTTGACCCTGGGTCAAATTTTCTGGTTTCTGTTCACATCCAGTAATTTTTTATTAGACTACACATTGTGGGTGCTCATTCTAGAGACCCAGTATTCTGTTATGTTCCTCTAAACCACGTTGATTTTTACTCTAGCAATCAGTTAACTTGACTGAACTTAAACTCCAAACTCTGTATTCCTCGAAGTGAGCAGGAGTGGATGCTACTAAGACTCCAGTCTCGCAGCTGTTGCTTTTTTCTGGGAAACATAAGCTCTCCCTCAAGCATGTGCAGTTCAGTGGTTAACAAAGATTCGGAAGAAGTTAATGCGCAGATTTTGGGGGTACCTCCTACGTGCCCTTGATTTCTGGAATTCCCCCTTCAATTTCCAGCTGCTGCCAACCCCAAACTATGCCTGGTGACTTCTCAGCTAGTAAGGGTAAAAATTCCTCCTTGGGGGTGCCTGTCCTCCAGTTTCTGTCTGCCTTTCGTCATTCTCCAGTGCTTGCAAAGAATGGGTTTTTATACTTTGCCCAGACTTTATAATTGTTAGCTGTGGAAGGGTTATTCTGGTGCAAGCTTCTCCACCATTATCAAAAGCAGAGCTTCTCTAATCGTCTTTTTAAATCTAGACATTCTCATGGTTTCTTAGAGTTTCAGGCTTCCTTTCACTTCTTTACATGACACTGCAAACTTTCCATCCACCTTATTATTCTTCCTATGATATAGAATCTAGCCTTTATTCTTCTACTTATTCCTACCACTTCCCTGAGCGAAGCATCTCTGCATTAATTCTAAAAGCGTATTTCTGGGGGTTCAAGTTGAAGTCATCTTCTTTAGCAAATGGGAAATCTAACAGGTATTGCAAATCACACAATTGGAGCTATGCAAATTTGGGTGCTAGAGAAAATGAACATCTCAGGAGGAAATCTCTCTCCTCATGTAACATATGCACATTCATATATGTATAGATAATTTAGAAAACCAGAGTTATGCAAGTTTGTATGCCTAAGGAGAGTATACCCAAGACAGTCTGCTCTGTAAAAGCGATACAAATTTCTAAATAACAGCCCAAATATGCACTGCCCTCTTTTTGCACTCCCCTCAAAGTGCAGTTCACCACCCCAACCCTTCCTTAAGACAAATGAGCACGTGTATTTCAGTGTCCCCCACCTGTGTGTGCACTCCTTACACAATGCCTTCATTTGTCCTGAGTAACATGCCTCCTGCATGCTCTTCCCTCCCCAGAGCAGGCAGACCTGGACTGCCGAGAGAAACTGCAACCCCCTGCAACAAAGCCAGCAACTGTTGAGTGAGCAATTCTCCAGATTTTGGCAGGAAAGGAGTTGACTGCTGAAGATAGAAATCTCAGGTACTTCCCAAATCTGAAAAGAAGGCAAAGGAAAAGTCTCAGGATTGAACACAGACTGGATGAAACTGGAAAGTTTTTGCTAGAAAGAAATTAGAACTGCTCCTACAAAGAAACTGAAGTTCCATGAACACTCTGTTGCCACCCTGCAATTTATTGTCATACTCTACTTGTAACTCTAACCTAACAATGTGTCATCTTTACTTTTCATGTTATTTATTTACAAGTGCATTTTCAGTATCAACCCCTTCATTCATTAATCCTAATGTGGCCTTTTCCAATGTCTACTTACCATTTTAAATACTTACTATAATTTACAGGGCTTTCTTGAACACATCCAAGGTATATTATATGGGGCTAGCTTAATGGAAAGTCTTGTATACCAAAGCAGGAAAAAAAAAAAAACATTTAATTTATGACGGCTTTGAATTTTGATCATAATTTACTCATGGAGACCTATTCATACAAAGCAATACCAATACCATTTTTCAGAAGCAATCAAAAAATAAAACAATAAATGCTGATCTTATTAGTCTTCTCAGAAAGCTCAAACATATCCCATTCTGGGATTATGCAAATTATACTTAACTGCAGAATACTTAGGTTATTATGATTGCTCTTGAGCTAATTCTATTAACTTACATTTTGGAAGCATTTTAGCCACCAGAAATTCTCAAATTTTTATGTTTCTCTTCTCTCCTTAAAGAAATTGTCAAAAGCTTACCTGAGTTCAGGATTTGAAAACACCAAAAGAGATTTAAGTGGAATTAAGAAAAAATTATCACTCAAAAAATTATACCCAAAGAAGAATCATGTTTTGCAGATCTTTCGTGTGACCGCCTAATTCTAATCCACAGATTGGAATCTGATCTAAATTAGGAGAAAACTCTTAAGGATTTGTGCAGAGTAAATAATACATATACAATTCCCTTCATGGAAGCCAGGCAGTCTCCAGGAAGGCTTCTGCTCTTTCTTCCAACAGGATGAAATAAATCATTTTTTAGGGCTCACCATAGCACAGGAACTTCATACATTAAGTGAAAGGTACATACATTAAGAAGACATGGTCCTTGACTCAATGGGCTTAGAGTTGAAAAGATGAGGCATCTACGAAAACAAATCACTCCAGGGCAGGTAGAGACTGTGGCAAATGCCTCCAGGATGCACATCTCAGCAACGGGGCTATGGAAGACCAGAGGAGGAAGAGTCTCTGGGGACCAAGAAAGGCTTCGTGCAGGAGGCTGTGTTTGAGCTGGGATTGGGGTAGGAGGGTTGGGTGTTCCAGTCCAAGGGACTCATGTAAGCCAAGGACACAATATGGGAAAGATTGAAGAACAGTCTCCAGGGACTGGAGGGAGGCTGTGTGAAGGTAAGTGGGTTTTGACATGGCTACAAGTAGATTTGGGCTGGGTTTACAGGGCAAGGCCAGTACTTTAAAATGTTTAGATGTCTTTTGGTAACCAGTGAGCACCACGGAGGGTTGCAGGTTGTCCGAGCAAGAGTGACATGATTTAGAAGTGGGCCTTAGGTGATGCAGTGGAAATAGTTGGCTTGGCGGAGAGACCAGAGTGGCCATTGTGGTCAGTATGCCTTCCAGAGGCATTGAGAGTCTGAGTTAGAGCAAAACATGGGGATTTTAAGGTGGGGATAGAGAAGGTGCAAAGAGTATGGTGAAGCCTGGAACTAACAGGGCCGGAGGGAGGGAGGTGGGTGACTTCACGACATTGGTGGCTGACAGGAGGGACGCAGCACCATCCACTGGCACAGGGAAGTCACACAACGGTGGAGGCGGAGGCTGGACACGACAGTGGGCGAGCAGCGGGGTCAGCGCTCTGCACTACCAGGAAAAGCACTATAGGCCCGCAGGGGAACGGTGCTGGACCACTAGGTCCGGGTGTGCAAGAGCGAGAGAAGAGAGCGCAAAACCAAAATAGCCACAGCGGGGGCCCCCCAAAGGCTGCCAAGGTGCAGGGGTGAGGCAGCAGGTGAGGGATTTGGGGGCTGTGTGCGCCTGGGGCCTGCGCGGGCACGGGGGCTCTCGGAGCCGGGAGCAGACAGTTAAACCGGGAAACAGAGTCTGGGTGACGCCTACAGCAAGGCCCGGACGGCCAAGGGCGGGGGAGAGTCCGGAGAGAGAAGCCAGAGCGGGACACACTTCCCAGCGAAGCTAACTGCACGGGACGAGGGCCAGGCCCTTCCGGCACGGTGGGGTCCCTGCGCTGCGCCCGTCCAGCCCCGGCCCAGGTCTGGAAGGGCCGCCGCGAGCGCAGCAAGGGGCCATCCGCGCAGCACGTCCCTTTCCAGGGCGGCGTCCTGTGCCAGGGCGGGTCCCCAGCTCTCCCGTTCGGACTCGGCCCGTGCCCGGGGCGCTCTTCGCGGCTCCAAAGTTGACGAAACCTCTATGCGCTGGGAAAGTCTCCTTTTCTACGACACATTAAAGAAAGACTTTTTTTCACAGCAAGGAAATAGGGTTTACTCTCTGTTTTTAAGGGGTGGAAAATGAGATGAGGAAACTGCAAACTCTCTGGTCTGTCGCGACCCCTAAATACAGCAGTGAGAGTCTCCAATCACGCAGGTTACCGGAAAAACCTGGACTTTCTCCAAAAGGCCCGATTCTGACCCTGTAAATAGAGAAGACCCGTAGAGAACGCAGGCGTTCATTGACTAAGGCTCTAAGGAAAGGCCACCGTCTCATTAATCATCCGCTGTTCCTCGGCCCATAAATTGTGGGGTCGCCCATCCTCACGCCTCCTAATAGGCGTGGGAGGAGCCCAGCTGACACAGAAGGTTGTAGCATGACATAATGAAAATCACCAAATGGCAATTTTAAACACCTACATATGATTATGGTGCTATGCGAAGTACAACAACACGCTGAGGAGTGATCTTTTTAATGTTCCTTTCCCTGTGTGGGTGACAGTGCTTCTCCTAAGTTATCCATGTCCTTGTCTAATCAGAAATGCTTCAGTCAAGAACCAGGGGGAAACAGGACATCTAAACCTGGGTTGAAGGTAGGGGGAAGGAGAGGAGGGATGCAGGCAGGAGGGAGAAAGGGGGACGCTCAGAGAGGTGGAAACACACTGAAGACAGTCCTGGGATTCATTTTGTTTTCTATCGTCCCATGAGTCTTCTTGCTTAGCATGCCAGTGTCGCCTTGGCACCTGCTTCTGGCTGGAGGACAGTCTGGCTTAACACACTATGCAGTTTAAGTTTTCAAGAAGAATTTTCACCAGATGTGCTAAATATGGTCAGGCAAATATTTCAGTAGTATCCTTAATTGTTTGGCATTACATATCTAAAGTCCACTGCACTGTAGATTACCTTCACTTAGGTCTTCAGCTCCAGTTGACTCATGAAGCTCTTTGGAATTAAAACCCAATTTTCCATCCTTCATCTGCAAAGAACCATGCCCACAGAACTACTAAGAAACAGCAATCTCTCCCCAGTGAATAGTTCTTATTATCTGACAATGCAAGTTCACTTCTCACTTTGCTTTGGCCTCCTAGTAACCCTGCCCGTTTTGTAGGAAAGAAAACTGAGGCATGCAGAGGATAAGCCAATTGCCCGAGATCACGTGGCAGGCGGCTGGTGCAGTCAGGACCTAAGCCACGTTCACTCTTCTCTGGTCCCCACCTGTTCTCTCCCAGAACTGTCAGAAGGGCAGAAAGGAGTAGAAAAACCACTCCCAAGCTCAGCTATGGGTTGGTATAAACTCTGAGCTCTCTGGAAAACTAGAATATGATATCCATTTGTTTTTGCTCTTGTCCGTGACTTTTAAGTTATACTCATTTCATCCATGAAAAGGAATTACCATGTTTACATATTGTAGTGACCTGATTTGCATATGATCATCATGAAAAAGTACGATTGAGGTTGTTTTTCCCCCCCTAAGTGCGCTCGGCAGAGAGCAACGTGGTCCTTCAGTGGCACCAATCTGAACTGTTACAGACAAGGGCCGTCTCTCCCGGATTTAGTCCCCTCCTCCTCCCCACACTCCACCGTATTTTAGCAGCTGGAAGTTTGGGGGCCTTTGTGAAATTGAGGGTTAATTTTTAATCTGTGTTTTTGGGGTTCTTTTTCTTTTCTTTAAATCCTCAACTCTGAGGATTCCAGATGTTGCCCTGCGTATGCGTACTTCACAGCTATCAGCTCCCGAACCTTGGCGTCTACTGGAAAACGGGCCTCCCGCTCCCTTCTTTCCCTCCATGGGGTCTCAAGGTTCCTGTCTCGCACCTCCGCGTGTTCCTACCCTTTCCTCGCCCATGGCCTTGATGGGACCTGCCATTGTTTGCTCTTCTCTCTGGGGGATGAGTCTTGTCTCCAACTAGATGGGGAAGCTCACTCAGGACAAGACCTTACTCAGCACACTCCTCAGAACAGCACTGAGCTGTTGATTTTTACTTAACACCTATATTCACTATTCACATAATAACAAATATTTTATTAGGCACCTACTATGTGTCAAGCACAGTAAGCATTACTCTGGGTACTTTCAATCATCAGCCAACACTGTGGTGCGTCCATCATAAGCCTCTGCAGGCCGGGGCGCAAGACTGCGTGTGTCTGTCTCTTCACCAGGCACCTTGCAAAAAGCCATATATACTTTGGGGATCATGCAGCAAGTATTGTATTTGGTGAGCGTGTCCACATTAAGTACCATTTTCCACTCGCCATGTATCAGTTACAAAAAGCAGGAGATGTGTGAAAATTTCCATGGGGCTGCACAGCAGCTTCGAGGGGCCACAGCCCCTGTCTGGTGGTCTCGGCACGGGGGCGTCTTCCCATACGGCAGATCTAAAGCGAATCCCTTCAGCCTTCATCCTGCTGTTCTGCGGTTTCTTCCAGCAGAACCTCTTTCACTTTAACAATTAAACAGACAACCCAGAAAACCTACATGTGGAATCCAGTGAAAGAAATGTTGGACTCCTGTGAAGTGTCTCATTAGGCTAAAGGAATGTTACTGAAAAGTCTGATGGGGAAATAAGTTTCTATATTTTGCCTAGGGCCCAAGAAGAGTCCTAGATTCTTTTGTTTCCATTAAAGTGTATATAGTCTTATTTATTTCAATTCAGGGAGAGAGGGTTTGTTTTTAAATTTCACAAAAGCATCTTGCCGTCAGACCCAAGGCTTGTGTTATGGAGACGTGGTTAAACACTTTCCTGCAGCGTCATTGAATCAGAGAACAATCTGACAGACCTCGGCACTCTCTGTGTGTTTGGGAAGATTCTGTCTGCCTTTGTAAAATAATACCTGGATCCTCCAAGGTTGGCAATGAAGGGGAAAATTCCGTGGGGACAGAAGTGGTGATGTCGTAAGTCTAGCTCTGTGTCCTCATAAGGAGCTTGCTCACTCGTGACCGCTGCAGCCACCACACAGATCAGAATGTGCACAGAGCTCCTCCCTGATGCCCCAGGGTGCAGCTTGGACTGGCCGGCCGACCATGTGAACAAGATTCTGCAGAAGGGGGCTGGATACTCAAAGGGAAATAACTGCAGGAGGAGGCACCTGCCACAATTTGTTTATGGGTCTTTAGCTTTGGGTCACAGTAGAGAAGTGTCCCTGCTTAGCTCTGAAACTCCAAAGACCTTTTGTGCCCCTACCTCCCGTGAGTGCGCTCTCACACACACGGCTCTACAAAGCCTGACTCAAGATGTCAATCCAGAGCTAATGCTTTCTCATTTCTGGCTAAGACGACCTCCCAATTCCAGTTCCCAATCGGAGGAAGAGTGGTCCCCTTTCAAGAAAGGTGCCGCCCCCACCCCTTCAGGCGCCACACCAGGATACAGGCCCATGAGGCAAACCTCCACTTATGCCAAGATCCTCTTACATAGCAGCAAGGATGTCTCCCAGTGCTTTAAGCCTAAGTGCAGCTGCAACACCTACAAACTCAACCCTCTTAGATAGATGCAATGCTGCATTCTTAGAAGAAAGTCTCTTTTCTTCCATTATAGGCAGATGCAGAAGTTGCCACAAATTTCAACATTCATTAGTGAGTAGCCAAGGTATCAGTGACAGACTCCATTCTACAGGCTCCCTATTAACAGAGGTGAGAGAGGTGGTCAGTGTATTCTGAAAGGACAGTTTATGAGCCAGTCGTACATCAATAAGTTTGAAGTCCTGAGACTAAATTTCTGGAAAATCTCCTACCCCTTAACTGCAAAATAAACAGATTCTTCCTTAACCTCCCTATGGCTGCAAGGGCTGTGCGCTTGGCATGTCCAACGGTGAGCAGGAGACAGAGGGGCAGGGAGGCGGCCTCTTCTTCCTCTGTCTTGCTCCCCATTGCTTTTTCTTTCTTTCTTCTTTTTGTTTGTTTCTTATTTTACATTTTAAAGGTAAGGGCCTTAACGTTCTTCTGTCCTAACCAAATGTAACTGATCCTCATAGAGGTTTTAAAAACTACTTCTTTGCCTTTTATATGGATCAGTTGTCAGTAGATTTGAAGTCCCTGTAACACTTTATAAATTTCGTCAGTCACCATCCGAGCAAGCAGCAGCTTGGGTAGCTGTGACGGTCTTTGGATCAACCCTTGGCCAGTGTCTGTGGGTTTCATCTCCGGGCCTTGCGGGAAGGCAGTGAACAGCTCATGACTCAGGAATGCTCGGTGGGAAACCGATGGAGGCGATGGTAGCGCGACAACTCAAACATCTCCGGGCCTCTAGTCTGTGCCGGGTAGACTCCAGGTCTGGGGAATCCAGGGACAAACGAGGCAGAGGCCCCCAGCTCAGGCAGCTCACAGGCGCAGAGCCCTCCCAGGCCCTCCATCAGATGCTCTCAGTTTCTTCCACCTTTCTCCATTAACTTGCTGCTGAAGAGATTTCAGCAGCCTAGGAACTCATGGTATTATCTGACTAATCAAAAGGAAATGAGTTCATCTTCTGGGTCCTCCTTCTGCTATTTTCATCAGCTGCTCCCAGTCCAGGTGCTAAGCATTTTCACGCAGCTTGGACTATCTTTTCAATAAGAAAGCCAGTTGATAAACGTATTCACACTTAGGTGGGCTGTTAAACCACAAGATGTTGACAAGAAAAACAATGCCTAATAATAATCATATGATGGTAAGTTTTTAGTAGCCAGTAGGAAAACCTTTTCGGATATGAATAATTCTCATTACTTCATGGATCCTAGAACACAGATACTAGTTAGTACTGTGGCTATAATGCCAATACAGGGTGTGAAACTAGAAGGAATTCTTTCTTGTTATTTTCTAGGCAGTAGAACGGGACTCTTTTTTTCCTTTTGGCCAGTGTTCAAGGACCATGTTTCTGATAACATCTTCACGTTTAACATTTTGTTAAGTATTATGCTTCTAGGAAGTTTTATTTACTGGATCTTTAGTATCTCAGGTCTGCAGACAGTAGTTGGGTGTTCAATGAGTCCAGACATCTCTGAGTGGACTTTGTGGATAAGCTTGGTGTCCAGCAGGGTATCTCTTGTGCACAGAGGAAGAAAACCCAAATGCTGACAGTAGGTTCCAGCAATGTACATGGCATGTTCCAGTAAGATGTTTGTCAGGCTGAGTGTGCAGTTTTTCAAAATTATTTATACCTCTCCTCTCTCAGTAAGAGATGATACACCTGCCTATTGCTACGTGACATGTGGTAGCTGACCCATGGTCAGGCTTGGCCTTGAGACTTGCTTTGGCCACAAGAACATGAGTGATGTGATGCATAACACACCTGAGCAGAAGCTTTAAAAATACTTGTGTGGTTTGGCTTTTTGCCTTGTACTTCTCCTCTGCCATGACAAGAGCCTGTCCCCCAAAAACCTCTGCCCCTCAGTCTGGATTCTGGAATGAGAAGACACACAGCATCACAGTAGCAGTATATTTAATACAAGAAAGAAATGCTTCTTATTATAAACCACTGAGATTTGGGAGCTGCTTGTTACTACAACATACCTGACTAATACATTATGATATGGGTGCTGCTGGAACAAGGCACATGCAGCCTAAGGAATCAGCACATCCAAAGTAAACAATCAGATATCGGGGCTGAAATCAGCCCTGAACCTGAAGTGGCAGCATCGTAACAAGTGGTCAGGTTCCCGTCCAGTAACTGTGCTTCTGACGAGGCAGAGAGGACCATGAGAATCCAGAGATAAAAGGACCTAAGCAGTTAAAATCCACTTTTGCACACAATCAGAAATTGTGGGCCTTGTTCTTTTCACTAAGAACAAAGACACCCCATCCAGGTCAAGGGTGATTGCAATGCTCTCCACCTCGGATATTACAAATACACTACGCAGCACCTGTCCTGCACATGGAGGGAACTGAGGCATTAGAGGGCGCACCATGAATCACTGCACGGTGGGATGCATTGTGGTATGAATAATGACCCTCTGATGTATGCATGGAGCACACAAATGCAGCCCTTTTCCATACATCACCTTGTTTCATCTTCATTTCCGAAAATTCTCATTCATGTTCTTTAGAGAGGAAACTGAGACTCAGAAGGTTAAGTGACTTGGCCAAGAAGATGTCAATAGCCAGTGGTTAACCTGAGATAGGACCTTGGTTTCTGGACTCTCAAAAAGTATATTCCTGGCCGGGTGTGGTGGCTCATGCCTGTAATCCCAGCCCTCTGGGAGGCCGAGGTGGGAGGATCTCTTGAGGTCAGGAGTTCAAGACCAGCCTGAGAAAGAGTGAGACCCCGTCTCTACGAAAAATAGAAAAATTAGCCGGTGTCGTGGTGTGAGTTTGTAGTTCCAGCTACTTGGGAGGCTGAGTTTGAGCCCAGGAGTTTGAGGGTGCAATGAGCTATGATGACGCCACTGCACTCTAGCCTGGGTGACAGAGCGAGACTCTGTCTCAAAAAAAAAAAAAAAAGAAGTATACTCCTTATATAAATTAGGGAATAAAGAGAAAATGTTAAAGTCCATAAAAGACCACTGCTTTTTCATGGTGACCCATCTTCTAAGAAATGTCTGGAACATAATCTAAGCCATCATTTCTCAAGCCTTATTTATCTAACACTAGTCCCATGAGCTGCCCTGTGGGGTGGGGGTGGGGGGCGAGGGGAAAGAAATAGGAGGTGAAAATTTATGGGAGAAGGTAAGAGGAAGGAAATTTCCAGAGTCAACTAAGTTTGGGAAACACTTCATGTCATATGTTTCTCTTGGAGATCCTCAATGTTATATTGATTTATCAAAGGCTCTGAGAAGTCCTGCAATAAAGAAAGATGTTTAACCATATTTAATTCATCATTTCCCAAATGCACTTGAATCATGTATCCCTTTTTCTCCATAACCTTGTTGATACCTCTTAGGGACATTGTCTTCTGCAGAGCACGCTTCTGTAAACACTGTTCTAAGCTTCTCCCACCCTCACATACACAGACATAATGAAGTCAAAAAATCAGCCTATAACTGAATCCTGACACTTTGGAAATAAACGTATTTTTTGTGCTATGATTAACACTTAATCATTTATCACAATGGATAAAAATTTCATTACTATGCACAGGACTTAGAAAGATACAGGCTTTAGGCAGATAAGATAACAAGTATACTGGGACACTTCCAAATTTTTTAGGGATTTAAACAGTCCCACCAACTGAAGGAAGAGTCATTCTCCACTCCAGATGAGGATATTGTTATTGTGAAACTCCTAAGTACTGAATTCTAACCATATAGTTATCTGCCCTCCTTCCAGTTAATTAAATAAACTATACATTGCTCATCAAACTTGTATTTAGGTATATGTATGAGTTGTGGTAAAAATAATATTGCTTCTGCCTGTATTTGCTACGTATTTTGAAGTGTCAGTGGGTTAATATTATAATATGGGTTTACCAAACCACTTTGCTCAAGTGCTGCCCAGGCTGTCACACTGGCCTCACAGCATTGCTGGAAAGACTAAGAGCATGGTTTGTGAAGGGACCGAAGGTATGCACCCCTGAAGGCTCCTGTGCAGCCACCTTCCTCTTCAGGTCCCTTTAAATTAAATGCTTTTGTTATATACGAATGCATGTTTGTCTCCTATTTCCAAGTTTTTTTCTTGTTCCATATAAATCAGTAAAGCGTCTTTACTCTTTAAGTCAAGAAAGAACAAAATCTCTGATTTCTCTAGAACACTAAGAGACCTTCACCAAATTCTCTGAGATCACAGAAGTCCAGGGAACAACTGCACTCAGAAACACTGCAACCTTGGCCTTGGATACTCGCCAAACATACTGACATGCAAGTAAAACTTCTGAGAGGTCCTGTGGGGAAAAAAGATGGGTTAAACATTTTTTGGAATTTGTAAGAAAAATGTGGCATTTTATTTTTTTAAGGCAGCATTTTAATTTTTATAACTGACCTGATCTCACAGTAAAACTTACTGAACTCAATTAGTGACAGCTCAGTCTTTTCTTTATTAAATTCTCAAATCTTATTTTGATAAACTAAGGAATTGTTTTTTTAATAACAGATTGATATATAATTTACATGCCATAAAATGTACCCTTAAGTGCTCAATTCAGTGGTTTTTAATATATTCACTGAGTTGTGTAACCATCACCATATCTAATTTGAGAATATTTCCATCACCCCATAAAGCAACCTCAGGCCCATTTGCAGCGGCTCCTTATTCTGCCTTCCCTCTAGCCCCTGGCAACCACCACGGTGCATTCTGTCTCTATGGCTTTACTTATTCTGGACATTTCAGATAAATTAAATCATGCGACGTGGTGTCTTTTGTGAGTGGCTCTCCCTCCGCGTGATGTTTGCCAGGTCCACCCTTGTTGCAGCACATGTGGGTATGTCACTCCTCTTTGTGAGGGAGCAATATTCCACTGCACGGATTTACCACGTTTTGTGTGTCCTTTCATTAGTAGTTGGACATTTGTGTCTTCTCTACCTTTTGACTATCATGAACAACACCGCAATGAATATCATATACAAGTTTGTGCGTGGAGGTTGTGTTTCATCTCCCTTGGGTATATCCCCAGGAGTGGAATTGCTGGGTCGCATGATAACTCTCTGTTTGGCATTCTGAGGAACTGCCAGACTGTTTTAGAAAATGACTGCACCAGCTCAGTCTCCTTTGATTAAAAAAAATAGAGGTTAAATGTTCAATCAATGCAAAGCCCTGCCAGGGATGTTTAAATAGTGACTTGGATGACACAATCTTTGAGGGGTCTGTTGAATCAAATTCCTGCCTGCCTGCCCCCCACACCCCTCTGGTTCCTGCAACTTTCTGTGGATGCCTGCTGGCCCTCCTGTACAATTGTTAGGCTGGCCTTTCCCGACCGGTGGCCCCGAGGGTGGCGGCTTTGGCCAGACTGCCGGGCCCACCAGGAAGTCCAGGCTCTGGCTGTCTGCTCCCCGCTGCAACACCCCCACTGTAGTCTTTTTGTCCCAACCCCAATCACTGTCAAAGAGGCTCTCAAGTGTAGTCTGGGGACCTTCCCTGCGATGCTTCTAGGGGTCCGCAGTATCAAAATTATTTGCATAGTAAGACTAAGACATTAGTATTGTGTGCAGTGAGGTTTTCCAGAACATACACGAGGTTAGATATTTCAAAAGACTAAGTGAAGAAGCAGAAAAGAAAGCTCAGTTGCCTGTTATTAAGGCCGGTATTAAACAGGTTTGTAAAAATGTGAAACAGTGATACTCTTCTCACAATTTTATTTTCTTCTGGACATGGAGCTTGACTGAATAAAGGCTCCTCCTATTGGCCTATAACCTTACCCAAGCTGTACATAGGAAAGTGGGCATCTACCCCCAAGTTCTTGGGGTACCTCACACCTGTCTTGATATTCCTGTCATGACGTCCCCCTGCCTCAGGGCTCCACATAAAAGACAGAAAAAGTAGGATGGAGTGTTTGACTTTTCCTCACCTTCCTGGACCACAGAGACCCTGCACACATCACTGCCTCAGTCCCCTCTGCTCCTGCCTGTGGACACCTCAGTGGCCATGCCAACCAGACCCAGATCTCACAATGGGAACCACAGGAAAATCAGCAGCTCAGAATTATAAGAGGTAAAAGAATTGCTTTAGCATCCCCAAAATATTGTCACTGTGCACTTTGTTTTATCCAGTGCTTCTCAAATTAATGAAACTCCTTTTTTGAAAAATAACATATATAACATCTCTTGGGGTTCCAGGCTTTACACAGAATGCCATAGGAAGCACTGCCACTAGGAATCATGCTTGCTCTTTAACTTTGACTATTTCTGCAAGTTCCTCATGGGTCCCAATGCTAGGTTTTGTTTTGTATTTTTTTGTTTTACTTAAGTTAGTCATAGTTGCAAAAAAATTGCCTCATGGTCAACCCAAACAGAGTGAAAGAATCTCCAAATTCAGATTCTGTAGGAAACCCTAAGTGCTTCCATGCGTTTCACACATTATGAAGTCCTGATTATGAGAAAAGTCCTGTCCATGCTCTTAGGATTCCCCTTAAGAGTGACTCACTGGGTTTCTTCTAATTTTCCTATAGAAGTACTTCTCTCTCACAACCAGTAGTGGTGGTATTTGTGGAAAAGTGGTCTTAAGACTCCAGGCAGGGCCCAAGGATCCTACAACTGGAGGGTCCTGGAGTTAGGGCCCAGGAAGGCTCCCAATATTTCTTTGTGCTCCATCATCTCCAACTTGGTTTTATTTTTATAATTCCTGGATAACAACCTCAAACCACTCCCTTGCTTCATTATACAGCAAGTGTAGAAGTAAAAGAAGGGATAACCTAACCCCAACACTCTACTGACTCCCTAATCACTTACTGCTCAGCCCAGCGAGAAACCCTCCCAGGTTTTTACCTGTACAAATGCTTCCTGATAACCCTTTCAGAACATCACAACATTATTTAATCAAACAGTACAGATCTGATGTAAGAGTATTTTACTCTAATCTAATTATTTAAAAATTCTTACTCATCTGTGAATGATGCACAGAGAAGCTCTCTAATTACCAAAGTTGTATGTTGAAGATAATTTGGAATTCAAAAAGAGAGAGATTTTGGAAAAAAATGGCGGACTAGCAGCAGCCTGCCAGCACACCGTTCCCAAGGAAAGAAGTGAAAAATACAGCCAGCTGCCTAAGTACAGGTCACTCCTCTGTGAAGCAACGTTGTGAAATCACAGAGAAGCAAAGCAGGACACTCAGTATGGGGGAAAAAAGGTGACGGGGCAATATATATAACAAGATCAAAGGACGTGAGGGGAAGAATAGGAAGATAGAGTGCTGGGGTGCCGCGTCCACCCCGCTGGCCCGCGTAAGCTTGAGAAGATTCCCTCCACTGTGCAGAGTCATTGCACCAGACAACAGGCATGGTGGGGATCCGGCAGCTGCTAGAGCCATCCTGAGCTCTCAAGTGCATGGTGCCAAGTTGATACCGGGAGGGAGTGGACTAATGGGAGGCTTCCCTGAGCCAGACCCTGTGACTGGGAGCCACGTGCTTCTCCTCTACAGTGCAAAGGGATCTGAGCACAGGAATTGACTGGGGTGCAGCAGTCTCCAACCTGACAGGCTTTGGGTGACTGCTTTGGTGGGTCCTGGGGAGGACAAGGCTTTGGTGGGTCCTGGGGAGGACAAGGAGAAATCCATGGTCCCTGGGCCACTGGAACTGACCTCTGCCCATATGACATGGCATCTGCATGGTCCCCAAGGCTGTGGAACAGCCTGCCACTTCCTTGGCCTTGACTCCATCCTCCAGGCCCCAACTGCCTCCTGCCCTCTCAGCCCTGACCCCGCCCTCCAGGTCGGATTAGTCCCTCTGCCCACACGGCCCAGCTCCCAGCTCTGAGGTCCTACTCAGAAGCCCTGTTTCAAACTCCTCCCCAGTCCCGGCTCTGAGGTTCTCACGCCAGAGCCTGAGGCTCTGCCTCTGTGCATCCAGAGCCCCTGCCAGGCCCCAGACACCATCCCCAAGAATGCAGTGCTACACCTGGACCCCAAGACCCCACCTCAGAGCCTCCACCACCACTGCAGGGCCAGAGGAACTGCTCCAAAGTCCAATGCTCCACCAGAGACTCCCTAGCCTCAAGCTGCCAGTACACTGCTACCTGGTTTCAACAAATGCCCACAGCCTAGGAATGCACAACAATTGCCTGGATAGCCTCACCCAGCTGTTCCTATCCCCCCTGCAGGGAGACCCTGGGTAGAGCAATACCCACAACACCAGCCTCAATGAAGAGGGTCTCACCCAGCTCCCAACTTGAACATCCTACAAATATCTGGTTAACAACCCAAAACCGAGCACAAAGAGATTTCAATGCAGGCTTGAGCAGAGGCAATCATGGGCAAGCAGAAAAAATCAGAACAGCTGCATTATATGCTTCTAGTATACATGCCCCTCCTCTGCCACTTCCAGAGTAGGGGTAAAAAAGTGCCATCTAGGGACCTCCCCTTCTTCTAATCAAGCAGGAAAGTTCCCAGCAAGAACAGGTGCCCTGCAAACCTATGAGCCCTGAGTTGAGAAAAGAGCTTTCAGATGAGAGGAAACCAGCAAAAGAACCAAGGCAACATGAAAAATCAAGACAGATTGACACCGCCCAGGGATCACAATGGAGCTACAGCAGTGAACTCCAACTACAAGGAAATTGTCAAAATGATAGAAATGGAATTCAGAACATGAATGGCAAATAAGATGAATAGAATTGAAGAGAAAATTGAAAACCAAGAAAAAGAAGCCCAAAAAATATTTCAGGGAATTAATGAAAAAGCCACTAAAGAATGAGACAAAATAGAACTTAGAGTAATAAAAGAGTCATTTAGGGCATTTCAAAACACAGTAGAAAGTTTTAGCAACAGATTAAAGCAAGGAGAAGAAAGAATCTCAGAACTTGAAGGCAAGGCTCTCAAGCTAACACAGTCATTTAAAGAGGCAGAGAAGAGAAGAAAAAAGGCAGAGTAATCACTTAGAGACATATGGAACTATGCAATGTGAACTAACATACAAATTATAGGTATCCCTGAGGGAGAACAAGATAGAGCTAAAAGCATGGAAAATTTATTTGAGGGAATTATTGAGGAAAACTTCCCTGGTATCTCCAGAGACCTAGACATCCAGATACAAGGTGGTCATTGAACACCAGGAAAATACATAGCAAATAGGACGTCTCCAAGACACATAGTAATCAACCTGGCCAAAGTCAAAATGAAGGAGAAAATTCTACAAGCAGCTAGAAATAAGCAATGACTGACCTACAAGGGAAAACCCATCAGCCTAACAGCAGACTTCTCAGTGGAAACCTTACAAGCCAGAAGGTAATGGGCCCCAATCTTCAATCTTCTTAAATGGAACAAGTGCCAGCCTAGAATTTTGTATCCTGCAAAACTAAGTATCATAATTGATGAAGAAATTAAGTCTTTTCTAGACAAGAAAACACTGAGGAAATTTATCATGACCAGACCCGCCCTGCAGGAAATACTCAGAACTGTGTTATATACAAATAAGCACAATATATACCCACCAGTGTAAAATCACTCAAAATAGCCAAAGCTCACAACTCCTATAAAACAATAGCACAAGAAGAAATCAAAGCAACAAGGTACTACCCATTATGATGAACAGAACAGCATCACACATATCAATTCTATCCCTTAATGTTGATGGCTTGAAGTCACCACTCAGAAGACATAGGCTGGCTGAGTGGATTAAAAAACACAACCCAAGTATCTGCTGCTTCCAGGAGACACATCTAAACCACAAGGGTGCAAACAGGCTCAAAGTGAAAGGATGGAAAAAAATATTCCACACAAATGTAAACCAAAAGAGAGCAGGTGTAGCCATTCTCATATCAGGCAAAATTGACTTTAAGTCAACAATGGTAAAGAAAGACAAAGATGATCATTATATAATGGTAAAGGGAGCAATTCAGCAAAAAGATATAATCCTAAATATATATGAACCTAATACAGGAGCTCCCAGATACATAAACAAATTCTACCAGAGCTAAGCAAGGAAATAAATAATAGCATCATAATTGTTAGGGACTTCAACACCCCACTATCAGAGCTGGAAAGATCATCAAAGGAGAAAATAAATAAAGAAACACTGGATCTAAATGGGACTCTAGAACAAATGGACCTAACAGATATTTACAGAACATTCTACCCTGAAACTATGGAATATACATTTTTCTCATAAGCACATGGGACATTCTCCAAGACTGATCATATCTTGGACCACAAAACATGTTTCAACAAATTTTAAAAAATCAAAATCATACCATGTATCTTCTCAGACCATAGTGGATTAAAACTAGAAATTAATTCTAAGACTAATGCTCAATTCGAAACAAAGTCATGGGAACTAAACAACCCGCTACTGAATGATTATTTGGCCAATAAGAAATTAAGATGGAAAACAAGATTCCTTGAACTGAACGACAAAGGAGATATAAGCTATTATAACCTTTGGGATGCAGCAAAAGCATACCTAAGGGGAAAATTCATAGCCTTAAATGCCCACATCCAAAAGTCAGAAAGATCACAGATTAACAACCTAATATCACATCTCAAGAAATTAGAAAAGGAAGAGCAAACCAAACCCAACGCCAGAAGAAGAAAACAAATAACAAAGATCAGAGCAGAACTAAATGAAATGGGGAAAAAAAATACAAAAGATCAGTGAAACTAATAGTTGGTTCTTTGAAAAGATAAACAACATTGATACACCTCCTGCTAGATTAACCAGGAACAGGATAGAAAGGACCCAAATAAGCTCAATCAGAAATGAAAAAGGAGATATCACAACTGATAGCACAGAAATAAAAAACATCATTTGTGAATACTATGAAAACCCCCACACACATGAACTAGAAAATGTAGAGGAAATGGACACGTTCCTGGAAACACACAACCTCCCAAGACTTAATCATGAAGAAACAGAACTTCTGAACAGACCAGTAATGAGCAGTGAGATCGAAGCAGTAATAAAAAGTCTTCCAACAAAAAAAAAATAAACCCAGACCAGATGGATTGACAGCCAAATTCTACCAGACCTACAAAGAAGAACTGGTACCACCCATGCTGCAGAAATTATTCCATAACATTGAGAAGGAGTGAATCCTCCCCAACTCATTCTATGAAGCCAGTATCACCTCTACACCAAAGCCACATAAGGACACAACAAAAAAAGAAAACTATAGACCAATATCCCTTACAAATATAGATGCAAAAATCCTCAATAAAATGCTAGCAAACCAAATTCAACAGCACATCAAAAAAATAATCCACCATGACCAAGTGGGCTTCATCCCAGGGATGCAAGAATGGTTCAACATATGTGAATCAAGAAATATGATTCACCACACAAACAGAAACAAAAACAAAGACCATATGATCATCTCAATAGATGGAGAAAAAGCACTTGACAAAATCCAGCACCCTTTCATGATTAAAAACCCTCAACAAACAAGGCATAGAAGAAACATATCTCAAAATTATAAAAGCCATATAGGCCAAACCCACAGCCAACATCATACTGAATGGGGAAAATTGAAAGCATTCCCACTAAGAAATGGAACAAGACAAGGATGCCCACTGTCACCACTTCTATTCAACATAGTGCTGAAGTCCTAGCCAGAGTAATCAGGCAAGAGTGAAAAATAAAGAGTATCCAAATCAGGAAAGAGGAGGTCAAA
Organism: Daubentonia madagascariensis; assembly: GCA_023783475.1. NCBI lineage: Eukaryota > Metazoa > Chordata > Mammalia > Primates > Daubentoniidae > Daubentonia > Daubentonia madagascariensis. The sequence goes on along the minus strand of JAKFHU010000901.1, from coordinate 32,040,901 downwards.
CTATTGCTTTTTGCTGATAATATGATCTTGTATCTAGAAAACCCCAAAGACTCCACCAAGAGTCGCCTGGAATTGATAAATAAATTCAGCAAAGTCTCAGGATATAAAATCAATGTACACAAAACAGTAGCATTTCTATATACCAATAACAGTCAAGCTGAGAGTCAAATCAAAGACTCAATACCATGCACAATAGCTACAAAGAAAATAAAATACCTAGAAATATACTTAAGCAAGGGGGTGAAAGATCTCTACAAGGAGAACTATGAAACACTGAGGAAAGAGATTGTGGGTGACACAAACCAATGGAGAAACATATCATGCTCATGGATTGGTAGATTCAACATTATTAAAATGTCCATACTACCCAAAGTGATTTACAGATTCCATGCAATCTCCATCAAAATACCAATAGCATATTTCAAAGATCTAGAAAAAATAATTCTACTCTTTGTTTGGAACAAGAAAAGAGCCCAAATAGCCAAAGCAATTCTAAGCAAAAAGAACAAAGCTACAGGCATCACATTACCAGACTTCAAACTATACTACAAGGCTATAGTAACCAAAACAGCATGGTATTGGCACAAAAATAGAAACATAGACCAACGGAACAGAATAGAGAATCCAGATATAAAACCATCTACCTACAGCCAACTAGTCTTTGAAAAGGCAGACAACAACATGTGCTGGGGAAAAGAAGCCATATTCAATAAATGGTGTTTGGAAAATTGGATAGCCACATGCAACCCAAGTGCCCATCAATTCATGAGTGAACTAATAAAATGTGGTATATGTATACCATGGAGTACTACTCAGCCATAAAAAGGATGAATTAATGCCTTTTGCAACAATTTGGAAGGAACTGGAGACCATTATCCTAAGTGAAGTATCTCAAGAATGGAAAAAAACCCACAACATATACTCTCTAATAAATTGGAACTAACTGATGGGCACACAAGTACACAGAGGAAAGTAAAAGTCACTGGAAATCAAGCAGAAGGGAGAGAGGTGGAGGGGAAGAGGAAAAACCCACCTAATGGTTGCAGTGAACACTATTTGGGTAATGCGCACACTTATAGCCCTGACTCAAGCCATGTATGAAAAACATCTGTACCCTCTAAATATTTTTAAATAAAAAAATAAATAAATAATAGGGAGAGAGACAGAGACCCTGATTTGGTAGTTAAGATACAATGACATATATCTCAACAAAAATTAAATCCACTAATTCCATCTTTTTACAACTGGAGTCAAGACTTTAGTGATATGGAGAAATCCCATCCTTCTCCTTTTGCCTCAAAACTTGACTGTCTCAAGTCTAGAGGCCTATTAGCAGGTAGACTATTAGAATGCAAATGTGATGCAACCCAAGTAACTCTACCTTTGAAACAGAAAGATGGCTAAGTACATAGTGTATCTCAACATAATACTCCAACAGCAAGACTGATGTAGTTTCCCCCATAATCATTCAAGTCTTGGCCCTAAGAATGATCACTCTCAGCTTATGGAAAGCTCCATTTTAAATTATTCAATGGTGCCTAGCCCTATTTTACCATGTAGATGGATGCTGGGGGGTGGGGGAGGTGAGAAAACCCTCTAACTAAATCAATTGACACATTGGCTTCAATCTAGTTAATAGCAGGTAATATTGAGTTCTCTCTTTTCCATGGTGGCTCCATGCTCCCTAATAACATGAAAGAGGTAACGTCCCTTTCTATGTACATAATTTGCTACCAGGGAGAGCCATCAGTCACAAGAAGAATAAAGCCTATATTAACTATTTTCTCATTTGTCAGTTGCTTTTTAAGAAAATCATTTTCTTTCATTTGTCCACTTCTTAGACATATATCTACAAATTCTTTAGCCAGAGAATCATTTGGGTATACTTGTTTTGGTTATGGTATACATATTTAATTTGCTGTTTGTTATTTTTCTCTCTCTGAGAAGGAATCAGAACACTAAATAAAACTTAACTCCATGGCTCCTATCATTCCAATTGCCATTTCCTTGACTAGATTAATCTTCACTGGTAAAATTTTTTATGGTCTTTCAGCCAATTATCAGTCAAGATGCTTTCTTAGGAGACTGTAAAATTCAGGATAAAAGGCACAAAACTTATTACATGTGAGTTGTAACCTCTGCTAAACCAACAATATATAGTATGATTTGAGAAAAATTTTTTAGCACATTGTCAAGTATATTTTTGAAAACCAAAAAATTAAGTCAGTGATCTACATAGTCAAATCACATTGGAACACTAAAACCATACTGGTCACAGATCTCTTTGATAACTCACTTCACTTTGACTTACTGTATTTCAAATCCATAAGAAACCTGAGAAACAATCCAATTTGGTGCCCTCAAATTAATAGGGAGCTCTGTTTTATAGAATTCTCTGTGAATCTGCTTGTAATTCACACTGATACTTAAAATTCTACATGCTAGATCTCGAGTTGTTTTAGATGCATTACCTTTTCTCCAACTAATTTTATAACTCAATAAAAAACATAATTCTATTTTTACTTTTTTCTGAAAAATGACCTTGAATATATAAGCTTATTATTTATTTTAAACAAAATTAATTGTTTAATAAAGAGTTACTTGTAACATGAAGCTTGAAAAACCAGACATTGTAAACAGTAACTGTAATTATCTCCTTTTTCAGTTTTGAAAATGAACACGATATTCATATTCCTTCACATTGTTGGTTATTTTCCATGTAATTTTGGTTGCTGAGGAATCACAGCAGGACATGAGGGGTCTCCAGGGGTTGGAAAAGGATAAACGTAGCATATTTTGAAAGGAGGTAAAGGATAACCTTAGCAGTTTCAAAGAAAATCCTAGAACATTCATCAAGCAATCAATTTTCAGCCACCTAGAAGAGTACAGATACTGAGTAGCTATCAAATTGCTTTGTAAAAAGGAAATTGGGCCAGAGGAAATTAATATCCATCCATGATGGAGCACAGGGCCACACTGATGGACAGAGTGGACCACGTAGTCTGCAGTGACATTCTTCTACCTGATTTCTCCTTGAGACAGGATGAACACTTCATCAGCTAGAGCCTGCAAAGCTCTAATCGCCTCTTAGAGCCAGTGACATGGGACCTTCTAATAGGTAAACCATTTCATAATGAATCCCTTCTGGCCTTTTAGTAAATAAGTCTCTTGGGAAGAAGGCCAAGAAACCTCAGCCCTTCTCTGAGTTTATTTCTGGAGTGATTACAGTAGTGCTTAATTAAGGTTTCTGTTATCAGATAGGTGTGCAATTGGCTGTAAATGTTTTCAGAGGCTTATATTCAAACTGGAAGGCATGTTAATTTTATTTTTTCTTCCATATGTAAAAAACTCCTCCTTTCTTCCACTGTAGGCTTTTTGTGGTTTTCAAAGTACCCAGCCTCAGTCAAAAAAATTGCCCAAACACATGGGCAGCTGAGTTTCAGCTACCCCTGGGCAAGGACAGAGGAAAGCTCTTCCATATGTCCCCTGCTCTAGAGATGTTCAGAGTCTTCATATCAAAGCTGAAACAAACATACAAACGAAAAAATAAAAGCCTTATTACCAAACACCCTAGGAATAAGACTTAAACTCTATTTAGAAATTGAATTTCTTCCATATTCAATCAATATTTAATAAAGAGAGAAAAGGAGCTCATTACAAAGACCATCTTGTTTCTCCACAAGTCCTCCATGTGAGATTCCAGAATTTCAGGGTGATAAGTTCTTAATTGGAACACTATATATGCTGTTTGCAGCCAGTGAGCATTATCAGTTCATGAGAACCCACCACAGCCAACATTTCTCCTGGTCAACCAGGGGTGTTCGTGAAGGGCGGGCCTGGGAGCCCCTTGGGGAAATATGGCAAAGCCAAGCTAACCCTGAAGAGCAGCGGGGCTTGTAGAGAGCCCAGTGATGATGCAAGCATATCCTTGAGTTTTATTTCCAGTTTGAATATTGCTAACTAGTCTGTACCAGTCACAGACTTACTATAGGGAGTTTATTCTCCATCATCTATATTCTCTTTTCCTTAGCAGCACTTAATGAGTTGAAGGGATTAGAAAGTTGTTCCCAGCCAAGCCAATATGCTATGAGTTATAAGTGACATTTCACCCTCATATACAGATTTCCTGCACTGAAGTGAATTATTTACATGGCAGAGCTTATGGATTCCAGCAGTCAGCTGCCTGAGATTTACACCTACGCTCTGGTTCTACTCTCCTGCTGGGAGAATGTGCAGTTTCCCACTGCCCTTTAAGATCTGAAGATTTCACAGCAACAGCTCTTCCTAAGGCAGGTACTTCCTTGCCTGAGCTGGTAACGGAAAGGCTACCTGGAGCAGCCTTTTTTCCTAATTGGAAAACTAAAATAAAGATTCCTACCTTATGTCACAAACAAAAATAAGTTCCTGTTAAATCATAGACCTAAATGTAAAACATAAAAACCAAAAGAGTATTGGAAGAAAATGTGGGCGATCATTTTTGTAATCTTGCAGTGAGAGTAAGCAAAATGAAACAAGAAACAAGATAGAATGGTAAACTAAGCCACTGCAGGAACCAGGGCTTCTCATTGCCCCCAGGAGGACGTCATCGGCATGTGAATGCAAATAAGGAGAATTTAAATTCTGGGGAGACCTCTCAGCCCCATTAGAAGTGGTTTTGTAACCTTGAGTTTTCGTCAATTGGTTTAATAATTTCCTCCTGAATGTGTGAAAATCCAAATTTTTTCCTAGCAAAAGCACTGTGTCTTGTAGTGTGCTTTATCCTCTGGGAATAGAAAAGTTGAACACAGAAACTTTGGAGGTGAAAAGCCTTCCAATTTATAACAAGGACAATGGAACTATAAGAGTCCAAAACCAGACATATCTACCAGTGGAATAAAAAAGAAACCAATTTAAGTATATATGGGTCTGTAATCTACTATAAAGGTGGCATTTTAAATTAGTGAGACAAAGGTTACTTTTTTAATTTGTAGAATGAAAACAATTCACTATCCATTTTGGAAAACTAAAATAAAGATTCCTACCTTATGTCACAAACAAAAATAAGTTCCTGTTAAATCATAGACCTAAATGTAAAATATAAAAACCAAAAGAGTATTGGAAGAAAATGTGGGCGATCATTTTTGTAATCTTGCAGTGAGAGTAAGCAAAATGAAACAAGAAACAAAATGACATATTTGGTTACAAAATATTATAAACTTTTTTCCTAATAAAAACCAGACTAAACAAAATTAAAAGACAAGTGACAAATGAGGGGAGAAGAAACATTAACTACTGACTGTTAATATACCATATTCAGAGACTCCAACTTATCAGAAGAAAATAACAAACAATTCCCTAAACGGATAGAGAACATGTGCAGGCAGGAAGAAGTGCCAGTGGTAAATAAGTCTGCAAGAAGGTGCTCAAGCACACTACTGACTAAAGGAAGATGGAAAGAGAAAACAATAAAATCCTCTTTTTCCAAATCTGACTGTTAACACGTAATGCATTGCTAGCATTAATTGCTGTTGAGGGTGTGAAGAAATAGGCAGCTTCATAATTGTTGGCAGGAACTGGTACAGACTTTTGGGGGGCAATTTGGCATTATCTAATAAAATATATTTGCCTACCCTTTGGCCATGCAATCTCACTGCTATGAATCTATCAAAAAATAACATAAAAACATTATAAAGATATATGTACAGGGATGTTGACTGAGTACTATCTGTAATAGGAAACAGTGCCTATAGCCTAAGTGTCTATCAGTAAGAGAATGCTCTAATAAATGATGATAGATTCATGTAATGGAAGGTCATACTCTCATTAAAATCTGTAACAACCAAATCTCCATCAATAGGGGAACAGTTAAATAAATTGTAGCGCTGCCACTAAATTGAATATTATGTAGCTGCTAAAAATAATGAGATAGAGTTATACATAGATGAAAAGATGTCTATGCTACACCAAGTGAATAAAGCAAGTTGTAGACAAATGATAGATGATATAGATAAATAAATATATGATTTATAGATGATTAGATAGATAGATCCTATTTAACGTTTTTATCGAGTTTGTATGTGTGCTGGTAGAAGGAAAGGAACATCAGAAAATGTTCACACCATGTTGTTAATGGTGGTGGCTCCTGGGAGTAAGGACTTTGGCCGTGTGTGCACTTACGAGCTTCATTTTCATCTCAAGTGCTCATTCTCCCAGGCAGTGGATGCACACCCGCCGTCAAGTTGGGGCACACTTCTTTCCCCAGGACTGCATGATCTTAAGTTGAGCCAGAGTGTTGGGGTGGAGGGAACCTATCTGACACCAGCAGAGACACCTCCACCCCATCTGGTTGGGGATCCATTCACTGGATCAGAAACCCTTTGGTCCCTCTCTATTCCTCAATTTCTTACCACCTCAACACAGAGAACCATTAATCATCTGCACTCCTGACCAATGCTTGGTCATGGGAAGCTCAGGGTGCTGTTACACACCCCCTGCCCTGAGGTCCCCAAGCTCTCTCTTTGGGCTCTTGATGCTTCCACAGAGCCTTGTCTGGGAAAAGAGCCTCCCTCTATGCTCAAGTTCCCCAAACCTTTCTGGGTTCTTTCGTTAGCTGTATATTAGGGTGTCCACGGTGCAGGAGAGGAGCAGAGCACAGCATCTCTTCTCTCAGGGACCCACGATATCTGTGCACTCCCCTTTTCCCATTCAGTTCCTCCAGTTCTGAAAGCCACAGGGGATACTTATCTTGTCCAGAATGGGTGCCTGGCTCTTATTCATCAGCCATTCTAACAAATACATTTTATAGCCTGAGCAATCTGTGTTCTCTGAATTCTAGGCTTTTGGAATCCAAAAGTCAAGATTAACTTCCACCCCCTCTTTTCTGCTGGCATCACCCATCCCTGAGCCATGAATGCAAAATACCAAAGCTAATTATCTGGTAAAGGTCAAAGGGCATAGAGGTTGGGTTAAGATTTTAAAGAATCAGGCCACATTTGCATATGCCAAATGCCCACTGTCTCCTGGTCTTCTTATTCTAACTCTCTTCAAAAACAGAAACAAAACAACAGTAAGAACCACCCTCCAGTCTTAGTGAGTACCGAAGGATTTACAGGTGATGTGGGCAAACTGGACCAGGTTTTCCCTTCCTGCCACGTGGAAGGCAACCTAGTAAGTTCTCACCAGCCATTTCAGTTCTTCACCAAGTCCTCAGGCCACAGCGGCGACCTGGGGCTCCTTCTCCCCCATCCTTGTCTCCCTCCCGTGGGCTCCACTTTCTTCCTCCTCCAACATGCGCAGCAGCTTCCTCTCCAGGGGCAACCAGGGCACCAGCAGGCACATCCAGGTTCCCTTCAGCAGAGCCAACACAGGGCAGGGATTATTTCTTACTCTTTATCACCGTTCCAGCCCCTAACACAGCATTTGTCATGTACTAACTGCCCAGAAACTGGAATAAATTTTCATATGGATGAAAATATTTTTCAAGACCAAGGCACATTCTTTACATCTCCTTAGGGTTAGAAAATTTTCATCTTTTGATAACAAATTTTATTTCTATAATCAATAATAACTTGGAACCCATCTTGGGAATAAATATGGACAGCCATGCTAGATAGTGCCTTTGAGCTAGAGAGAGAGAGAGAGAGAGAGAGAGAGAGGGAGATAGATAGATAGAGAGACTGACTCTTAGAAGTTGTCAACGTAAGCAGGTTTAAATCAGGAGTTTGATTCTTTGCAAAATAGTTTTGTTTTTGCTTTTGGTTTTGGTTTTTTGCTGTTGTTTCCTAAAGTAAATACTTTGAAAGGCATAGCACTCATTTGAATGCCTGTATTTCAGGTATATTTCATTGATTCATTAAATATATTTGAGATATCTACAATTTATTCATCCCTATTCTTGGCAATGGAGATGATGTGTTGAAGCAGACAAGGTGCTTGCCCTCGTGGGAACAAGAGGAAGGAGTACATCCTAAGTCAAGCAAAGATGAGATACAAAGACCCTGAGACAAGAAGGGACTTGTCATATTCTAAAAGCTTGGCTGTAGCCCTGTTCAGTCTAGCTGCAACGTACACTGCAAGGTGGGCAGAGTGGAGGAGGGCAGCAGGAGACGCTGAGGCATGAACCTGGAGGGAAAGCGGGTCACACCAGACCATAAACGGCCTACGTCTCCTGCTTCAACCTGAGAGCAATGAGGGGTCATTAAAGGGTTGTAAGCACGTGAGTGACATTGGATCCTCGCACTGGAAAGAAGAGTTCAGCGGCAGAATGGAAGATTCTTGGTGGGAGCAGGAATAGAGGCAGGGGAACAGTCATGTGTCTCCAAGCTAGAGACGCCCAGTTCAAGTAGGTAATTTCAGAGAAGACAGTCAGAAGAACATAAAAGTGGGCAAAATCAAATATATTTGGAATTCACAATGGTAGGATTTGGAGAAGGACTGGGTTCAGCGTGGAGAGAGAAATGGTAGCCGCCAGGTGTCGGGCACGGGCTGGGCATCTGGAGGCAGCATCTGGGGGAGGGACAGCTGGATTCCACCTTGGCTTCCTGAACTCGAGGTGCCCAGGGGACCCCCAGGGGAGAGGCTAAGCAGCATCAGCACGAAGAACTGGAGCCCACAGCCCACAGGTACCCATTGAGTCTCAGAGTGTATCTCACAACCAGGACAAAAGGAAGTGCAAGAGAAGAAGATGCATTAGCACCAAAAGATGAGACTGTGCTGGATTCAAATAAAGGTAGGGTGAGGGAACATTCTAGGAAGAGAGAACAGCAATGAGCCTGGAGCAAAAAAGGAGAAAGAGAACCTGGTGCTGATTAGAGCAGGGGTGGCACTGGGAGCGTATGAAGTATACTGAATGAAGTATTTTCCTGGTATGGAGGGTTACACACCTGTGGTTAGTGTTCTCGAGACCCGGCACTGAGAGCACGGTTTTGGGGTCCCACGTGCAACCCTCGGTGCTGTTCTTAGGAAACCAGCTTTATTGTGGTTCGAGGCACATGGAGGCCAAGCAGTTTTGCTGACGTTTGATGTCACAGCAACATGGGAGAATGTGCGTCAGGGTGCCCAGTGACACTTCCGAACCCTCACACCTTCTCAGAAGATGGTCACTACACTAAGATTGTCCCCCATTTCTCAGCAGCAGCCAGTGTCAGACTAGCACTCTTTCCACAACCCAGGATGATCCTGCCAGAAAAAGCAGCAGGCGGCAAAATATTCTTAGCATGTGGTGCAGGGATTCCCTTTCTCTCAAAACCCAGCTAAGGGCTGGTAAATAGAAATCCTGTTCAATGTCAGTTTTATATAGCAATTTGTTATTTTATTTAAGGGTTTGCTTTGAATTCACTGGTATTTTTCTTCCCTCCTGCTCTCCTTCCTTCCTTCCTTCCTTTCTTTTTTCTTTCTTTTTAACAAAGTTGCCTGAACTCAACTACTGCAGAAACTGAGAATAAGGAGATTGAGCATCTTCTAAATAATGTTTGTTCTCAGATGTACTTGTGCTCTCTTGGACAATTTGGGCTTCACCTGTTGGAGGCCAAGGGTCAGAACAGTGGTGACCCTGGAAACTCAGGAAGTCTCAGGGGACATTGGGAAGTTTGGATATCCTGGTGTCCAAGTTCTATGCCAAGAACTAGTCACTCAGCACATAGCTGCAGAGTAAGTGTAACAATTTGATTTCTTATAGCCACTGTCACCTTCATCTATTTATTTGCTGGTGATTTATTAATATCTGTTCTACCTGCCCCAGTCTGCAGGAGACCTTGTATCACTGAATGCATTCGACAGAGTGGAGAGAAGTGAATGGAGCAGATGGGGTTATGACTTATTTTCTAATGTTGAATTTATAAAAAGATCTTTTGTCAGACATTGCACAGCAGTTTGTGGGACGAAATTAATCCTGTGAATGAAATTGCTAACCTCATCTGAAATAGGTGCTTTATTTAAAGAAGGATCGACGAGGCTTGCTAAATATCATTTTTAGTGTTGATAAAAGCTTTTCATAATCTCAGGCTGCAAACATGGGATAAACTGCCAGTCCTGGATGTTGCGCCAACGCACTGGAGCTAGCTAACGATGTCACCCCCGATGCCAGCAAGGCAGACCCAGCCCCCCAGCTGTCTCCAGGCCTTCTGTCCCTCTCCCTCAATCTCAGAGTAGGAAAAATGGTTGTTTTTAATGCATATGAATCTAACTTTGGACACAACTCACCCTTTTATCTCCCAAGGACCATCATTTGTGACTCAGACAGCAAGATATTTAGCTGTGTTCACTATGGAACAAAAATCATTCCTGAGGCTATAAGGCCAAACCCCATGGCTCTTTGTTCTTTGCCCAGTGGTTTCATGACTTCTTTAAGGGAACTTTGACGGGTCTACTGTTTTGGTGCTGATTCTTTGTGACAAGGTTCACAAACGTAGTTTATTTCACAGTTCACATATATTCATTCTGTCTGTCGTCCTTCATACAAGGCTGGTACGGGCTGCAAGAAGCCAGTCCATTGCACGTTACTCTCTTTGAGGTCTTTGTTTTCTCCTTCTCAGAGTAGGGCTCCACGACTCCTAGCTATTCTGAACTCAAAACTGCCGATATCATCAAACAGTGCTAACTCCTGTGAGTATAATCCTCAACCTCAAAAAACTCAAAAATCTGGAAAAAAATTTAAATTTTAAAAGGTGTTCAATAGATAAAAATAAACATTAAGTTTTACTGTAACATTTTTATTATATCCATAAGAAAAAGAAAATGCCTTTTTTCCCCTTTTGTCTCTTACAGCTTTCTAAGTTTGAAGTCATCTAGGAACAAAGCAGAAGTACAATAAATAACACCATATTTCTCTCTCTTGGCTTTCATATTGTAGATTTCCCCTTCTCAAGATAAAAAGAATTTTAGGGGAAATCAGATTGTATAGAGATCAGCAAATTATTGCTCACTTTTTATGAAGAGCTCCACGAAGAGCGAGAAGAGTCTGTAACTTTAGCAATGACAGTTTCTGCTTCACTCTTGAGCTTTACTCTTCCCTTTTTCTGCTCAGGAATAATCTGGAGGAGAGTTGCAGATGCCACCCAGCCCTGTAAAATTTTCCCTGCCAGTCAAAACAGATCCAACGGTACAAAGAACTTCTTCATTAGGACATCAAGCCTGTAGTCATATTTTCAATCGCTGCTGTAACTTTTCCTTTGCAAGTGCTTTCACTTTGGGACCACCTAAGGCTCTATGCAGTACACAGCAACACAGTTTGAGACATTTCTGTGATGTTCTGTACATCATATAGTTGCTAACAACCTGTCAAAGTCAACCTGACACCAAACTGAGAAGCTGATGGTTTAGGTAACATATTAGAGGAGATGAAAAAAAAAGATAGTCCTCATTACTGTAATAAAGCCAGCAGAGACACACTGAGAATCAATTACTGATTGTGACCTAATGAACTAACCCTCAGTCAAGTGGAGAACTGTACCGAGCCTCCTACATTATCAAATGATTTAGGATGGAGCACTGTCTGAAGACGGTCAACAAGTCGAGGCAGATTCGTTTTCCTATATTGTGGCTGACTTAATTACCTTGTTCCTGAGTGCAGAGATCAAATTGAGCAACTTAAGGTGCTAAAGCTCTGCGCCAGCTGGAAATGAAAAGGAAATAATTAACACCAACAAGAGCTACGTCTGGGGTTGTGGCACCTCCTGACAGAAGCAAGGAGACTCAAAGTTAAGGCAGGTGCAAAGTCCTTGACAAGACGAGCCCTGCTCTGCCCACCTAGCTGGGTTTGTCCAGGTTGCCTGTGGCAGCTGCACATTGAAAGGGTCCGGTCAGGGGAACCAGGGATTCAGAACTCACAGAGCAGCCAGGCAACCGAAGGGCAAATCCACCTGAGGACCTGTGTGCAGATGGCCAGGCTCCCTGGTACAAAATGGAGGGATGACAGAAATGTAGCTCTTATTCCACGGCCCACATTTGTGTGTCCCAGAGAAAAACATAATAAAGACTATAATTAAAAGCCAACACACACACAAAGTTCTTCTCACTGATGAAAGAGGCTGTCTTTGTCTTTCACATCCAGACCTAGGACCTGGATCTCCATGTCCAGACCCCACTGTCCTGCATCACAAGGACAGCCAGTTAGGTAAACAATGGATGGCATTCACAAAGGAACCAGCTAATGGAAGGGCACCTGTTATCATTTTTTTAATTAAATTCTTGGGAGCCATTTTTCATTATTTGTCTCTGTACACAAGGAGAGGTGACAAGGACACTAAACCAAAACATGGCAGGCTCCTTCATTGCCAAACTAGCAGATGAAGGAGCCTGGGTATGTTGGCCCCTAATGTCATGCAAGTTCCCAGGAGCACAGGCACCAAAGATGACAATCCAGGCTTCAGGTTCACATTCCTCAATTCTCCCATGAAGATTCCAGTCCCACCCAGAAGATATGCCTAGACCATATGACTTTGTTACCTGAGCTACTCCACAGGCACTTTGGAGTGGAGAGACTTGGCTCTGTTAACACAAAGCTCTATGAAGCTAGCTCATGTGCTGCTTACAAAGAGATGAGTGGGATTAACCTCACCACATCATTGATGAATCAGTCCCATCAGCACCACAGGTGGCATCCTCAGACCATGATGACACACTTCATGAAGCGGTTTAGAAATGATGACTCATCACTAGAAGGCGTGGCGCACAAATGTGTCACAGCTTGAAGAGTGTTTGGACAACTAGGCATTTGAGAAATGGGCTTTGTGGGCCATGTACTTCCCACAGGAGGTCGGCAAATCTGTGGGAGGTAAGGACACCCCTGACTGAAGCCCCACACCATGAATCAGGGGTGGGGATGCTCAACTCCCTGCCTAACTTTAGATGAGTCCCCAAAAGTAGTGCTTCTTAAACTTAAGTATGCCTAAAAATCACCTAATTAAATGCAGATTCTGATTCATAGGTCTGGGTGGTGCCAGAGGTTGTGCAATTCTAACAAGTCCCTGACAATGCCACTAGCCTTCCCAGTCTTTGAACTATCATGGCAGCAGCAAGGCCTTAAAGCTTCTCTTCCTTCCCCCAGGGCCTTCATCCAGTAGGCAGATATACTAAATCCTGTAAGTACAATCGTAAGTCCTATGAGCAACTTTCCACTCCAAAGGAGGAAGATGGAGTCAAAGTCCTCTAGAAAGGATCTGGAGCACTAGGTCCCTTGGCCTTCCCAGTCTTCAAGGCCCACTTTTGGGAACAAAGCCTTCAGGGCTCTCACACAAGCAGTCCAATAGGTGGTGAGGAGTAGAGCTGAATTCCCCAGGGATGGAGAGCAGGTCTGGCCAGGCCCAGGCAAGCACAATACAGTCAAAGTCAACCCATCCAGGCCTGTGTACCCTTCCCCAACCATGCAACTCCCTCACAGTTGGTTGAGCCTGGCCAGAGAGCGTAGATACAGGCATGGGGAGTAATTTTCAAATCAGTAAATTGCTCACAGACTGTGAGGCAACTGCTTGTCCAGACACTTTGCATAATACACTGGTGGAAGAATTCACTAGGCTCCTTCCAGAACTGAGGGCTGTAAAAAAGAACTGCACAACATCCAGAAACTCTATAAAGAAGGAAGGGAGATTTGGCACTGGCATCTCCCTCAGTAACCCAAGTCTTAGTTGAATGAGAGCACTGTGCCTGGTGCAGCCACCACTGACACCAGGGACACCAGGCTGAGACATCATTCAAAGATGTTCTGCTCATGCCACGCTGCCCTCCTGAAGGCTGGGTGATTCATTGGATTTAATATGCCCTATGCCTCACTCCAGGGAATGCTGCAGGAATGTTGTTCAAAAAGAAGAAAAGCACAGCCATTTGAAACACAGTCTGTAGGTTCCATTCTGTGAAACAGGTTCTTTAGTGACTTACGGTGGTAGCAGCCAAACAGTTCAATTGCTATATGGTTACAGGGTACTCCATGATAAGGGCCACAGTTTAGATTGTTTTACCCTTACTTCCCCCTTACTTTTGGGCTTTACCAAGATTAGGGTTAAAATCCTCTATGTGAAAGGCAAGGCCCAGAATGAGAGAGCATCCTGCTCGCCTCTCCTCTTGGATTATGCAGGGTTTGTAAATACTCCTTCCCTGGGCGGGGCTTGAGTCCCTCTACTCTGAGGCTGGTTTATAGCAAGGAAGGGGTCACTCCAGGTATCTCCTTCACCTCCTCTAAAGGCTATATAATAGCCCATGCAGACGTTTCCCGGTTGAAAACCTCTCCAATTTTCCTCCTCTTCGCATGCGTTTTTAGCCCTAGAATGGCTAGAACTGGAAGCATGTGCCCACTCCCCCAGCCCCACCCACCCATATGAAGTTTCCTTCCGTCCGGGTTTGGGTCTACTGTTTCCTGGAAATCTACGAAAAGTTTGTTTCTTCATAGATCCAGGGCTTGTTGCCACCGGCTCCCCGAACCAAACGCCCAGAGGTTTCCCCTTCAGCACCGCCTTCACACATCCCGCGGTAAGGGGCTGTCTTCTGAAACAACACAATCATCCATTTAAATTCCTTCCTGATCAACCTAAACTCTGACAAGTATTTGCAGCTTCGAGAAATCTCCTTTGAGTTTAAACAGGATGACAGAGCCTCGTGCTCAGAACAAACAATACTTCCGCCTAATGATGCCGCCAGGTCGACTTCCGGAGCCTGATTTCCGGAGGCCGCGTTCTGCTGGCGACTTCCGGAGCATGGCTTCCGGTACTGACTTCCGGAACTGACTTCCGGGGGTCGACTTCCGGACCGCTTTGGTCGGAGGCACCTTTGAGCCGGCATTTGGGGAGCAAGCGACAAGCGCGGCGTCTGGGACGCTCACGGTTGCAGTCGGACAGAATCGCCCCACCACACGCCGGACGCTTCGGCTCTGCGCATGGCCGGTGCAGGCGTTATTTACGGAAAACAAAAGCGTGGTTGGGGAAGCCCCGCCCCTCCCCCGTCCGACCCGACACGTAGGGCGGAGTCAGGATCTGGCTGCGACGCTGGGGCGGGTTCCCTCGCGTGCTTGACGCGCCTCCGTGGCGGACGCTGCTGCCGCGGTGGCCCGGGGTGGCCGTGGCCCCTCCCGTTCCCACCAGCGCCTCCGAGAAACCGAGCGGTAGGGAAACGTTCCCTTAAGGTGTGTCTGCTTCCAAACAAATGCCACTTTGAAAAAAATTTACGTTTACGGTTTTTCTTATATTTGCCACGGTAGTACACGTAAATGTATTACAGAGTATTTGCACAATAGTAAAAGGCACAAAGAAACCAGAAATCCCTGAGGATCCCACTCTAGAGATAAACACGGGTAGCATTTTGTGGGGTCGCTTTTCAGTCGCCCCAAATACCATTTCAAAACCAGCACAAGTCATGACATGAGATCTACTGGAAGTTGTCAAACATGGGCTTTAGACGATACGTGGGAATATTCTGTCTTTTCTGCTTAGGACCTGGGTGCATTACCTACCTCTACGTTTCCTACCTTTCCATGCGTTGTTGGAGGAAACCGTGGTGTGCCCACAAGGTCATTCTGGATGTACATTTAAAATTCTTTTTTTTTTTTTTTTTTTAGACAGAGTCTCGCTCTGTCTTCCTGGGCTAGAGTGCAGTGGCGTCATCATAGCTCACTGCAGCCTCAAACTCCTGGGCTCCAGCGATCCTCCTGCCTCAGCCTCCCTAGTAGCTGGGACTACAGGTGCCACCACCATGCCTGGCTAACTTTTCTATTTTTAGTAGAGATGAGGTCTTGCTCTTGCTCAGGCTGGTCTCGGGCTCCTGAGCACAAGCAATCGTCCGGCCTTGGCCTCCCAGAGTGCTAGGATCACAGGCGTGAGCCACTGCACAGAGACCCTAAAACTCCTTCTGAGAAACAGCCAAAGTGCAAAAGTACAAATCAACTCCCCAGTGTTCCAAAAAATCAACCATGTGGGGCCCAGGCTGGTGTTCTCACTGGGTGTATGAGCAGAAGGGCTCAATGCTGTGCAGATTTGGGGAAGGTCTGGAGTGCCCTGACACAAGACAGACTTGTCATCTGAAAATCACTGGGGGGCCATGGTGGCCTCCCCTAAGGCCTTCAGAGGCCTTCCTTCTCCACAGACAGCCAGGCAACTCCAAAATATGCCTTCTCCTGGGCACAAGGCCAAGCCTGGATTTGTAGTGCCATCCAATGTTTTAATTACAGCTGTACAGTATTTCCTCTAATTAGATAGTGATAAGTTAAGGTGCATATGTAATCCCTACAGCAACTCTTAAAAAATAAGGCAAGATAAATAGCTAAAATGCCCATAGAAGGATTAAAACGAAATACTAAAAATATTTGATTAACCCAACACAAGACAAGAAAGGAAGAACAGAGGCACCAAAAGAGGTAGGCAATAGAAAGGAAAACCAGACGAAATGGTAGACCTATGCTCAACTATATGAATGGGGTGATGGTGGCTTCCTACTGTTGCTACTTCTGAATTGCTTCATTATCCCCTATTTGTCCTCTTAGTTCTTTATTCACGTTGTAACCAATTCCTTGCATGAAATTTTCTGTATTTTAAGTATTAGAGTGGTTTTGTTTTTTGTAATTTGATCCTGACTGATATATACCCCATGCTAAGGGATTGTTTAACTGAATGATGCTCTGATTGTAAAATGGAATATAATGTAGCCAGTAAAACTGACGTAGGGAAATATAAAATGATTGGGGAAAGTATTTTGGGAACAATATAGCTAACAAAACAATATGCTCATTTGATAGTAACTTCTAGGATTTACCAATATATTAATTCTGGATGGGAAGGTTACAAGAAATTTTTGTTCTCATCTTTGGAGTTTACTCTCAACATTTCCCCTTTACCTTTATGTTTCAGAAGTTTGGCTATTATGTGGCTACATATAGTTTTCCTTCATTTTACCCTGCTTGATAATCACTGAGTTTCTTGGATTTATAAATTGATTTTTTACATAAAATTTGAGATAAAATGAAGCCCAAACTCTTTAGAAAGCTGTGAAAAATACTTTAGGCTCCATTCTGAATCTGTGGCTTTGCTTCTGATCATCCTATCTCATGTCTCCTGCATTCTAGTCTCCAAGTACAATGCCTAATTTCATGCCTCTCTGCTTCTGCTTGTGCTATAATTTCTACTGGAAATGGCCTTTCTCCCAACCCATTATCAGTTTACCAATATCCTACTCATACACTAAACATCACTTCAAAGTTCTCCTTTTCTGCAATACTTTTCCACAAAACCTCTGGCAGTGTGATAGCTTCTTCTCTCCTCCCCCAATACTTTGATTTTTGTCTTTATATACCACATGAAACACATCATTGTAATTATTTTTTGAATCTCTTCTTCCATCTGACTTTTCTCAATGACAAGAATTCTTGGTTACTCTCTTTGTAGTCTTTGTACCTAGCACAATGCCAGTGGCATCACAGGTGTTCAGTGAATGTTTATAGACTGAATGAATAAATGAATGAATTGAATTTATTTAAGACAATAAGCTAGTATTTCTAGGGCCCTTTGTAAGGAGATCCTCAAAGTTTAACTTGATGATGAATAGCACTGTTTAGATTTTGATTGAGGACATATAGGTTCCTGAGAAATCTTCAGGGAAAAAGCTCTCAAGTTTCTGAATGGAGGCCAACAATGAGTTTTAAATCTGTGATAAGTGTATAAAAGTATGAGCAGTCTTTTTTGTTATATATTACTTCCCCAGTCATTAGGAAATCATTTTATATTCATTGTGATAACACCAATCATTAATGTACTCATTTGGCATTCATATGACTCTCTTATGCACTTCTATAGGAATTCTGTTGTAATTAACTATTAGTTAATGTTAATAGTAATGGATGTTTAAAATGATATGCTACCAAATAGGATCACTGACAGCAAAGGGATCAATGTATTCAGGGATCAGAGATGGGAGAGCAATGCCTTATAGTGTGAAAAGTTCTTGAGATGTTACAGTGGCGTTTGAGATACTGTATAAACTCAACAGCCTTTTTAGCCTAAGATGCAAGCCCAAGAGTTTTGACCATCTCTCTTTGAGAAAACTTGACTTGAATTTGAAAGACAACCTGGCATTTGATTCAGCATGTTTCTTTCACTTTATATGCAGATCAACTATGTCCTAAATTATCTATCTCTTATTTGCCTCATTTACAAAGTGTATTTTTCTGTTATATAACAAATCTGGTTTTCCTAAATGATTGTTCTAGAAAAGGGATTGGGAGCAATGTCAAAATGAAATGTGCATTCATCCTCAAATCAGAGAAGTGACAGACCTGTTAAGAACAGTAGTTTGTTAAAGGTGAGTAACTGAACTGTACCTTCAAATAGGGTCATTTGAAATGCAAAATGAAAATCACAATCCGAGCTTCATGGATTTTTTAGGCTTAGGTGCACTTTATGAATTGCTGATGGAGGTGGAGTTTGTTTCCTCCAGAACGTGCATGGCTTCCTTTCCAGATGTGGCCCTTCCCATTATAAATACCAGCAATCACAGGATTTGGCCTAACAGATATCAGGTTTCAATCATCCACCTCATCCCTCCAAGTCTGGCGCCCAAGGTCCTCAAACATAATGTGCCCCTTTCATGAACAGAGACCCCAGGAAGAAGAAGAAAAGCCCAGTAGAAGGAATTCTGGAATCACGTGGCTACCTGAGTCATGGGGCTCTTCAGGAGTTTCAACCACAGAGGCCTTGGTGGTTTTTTACAGCATCCTGGATTATGCACCCTATGAACCTTTGCTGGCCTTATACTCATGAAAAGAAGTTAGGCCAAGGTCAGTACGGCCATTTTGTCCCTAAAACATGACTCCTGTCTTCATGAGGATGTCTTATAAGTCTACAGGCAATGAGATGATTTCCTTAAATAACTACTTCACCTTCTACTCTACAGTCAGATGTGAAGTGCAAATATTTACAGCAGCGGTAACACACTGACCCCCATCTCATACAATTGGGCAACCCATTGATTTCTGGGCCTGAGAAATAGTTGTGTGTGTTTTGTTTGGAAGAGGAGGTGGAGAAACATGTCAGCACTAAAGGGGAAAGGGAGAGAATAGCCCCCAATGGGACAAGAGCCAGAGAACCCCCAAGTGACTCACTAAGGACTTCATTGACCTGCTCAGATGCTAACTTCGTGCAGCTGGGATCTCATCACTGCCCCTCCTCCTGGGTGACAGTTGTCAGGACAGCGGTGGGGGCTGGAGGGTGCCTGGAGTGGCTCCGTGATGAGGAGTTGCTGCCAAAGGAAGGGAGCAACAGCCATGGCACTCGGGCTTTCCAGCAGGACACACAGGCATAACACATTTCTAGGAAAATGAATGTGGCCTCTGTCTGATAAGGGCAGGTGAGCTCTTGGCGCAACAGAACTGATATGCAGGAGTCTGAGCTGTCAGTGCCCACACAGTCCCAGCACACGTTGTCACCATTGGCCTGACTCCCCATGTCTCCCTCTCCACCTTAGAGGTAAATCCACATCTCTCCTCCTTAAAAGTTCTCCTTGATGGAATCCATTGCATTCTGGTCCCCATCAATCCACACCAGCACTTAAAATCCTAGAATGCCAAAGCTGGACAGGCCTTGGGATGGTCTCATCCAGCCACTGGATTTTACTGATGCAGAACCTGAAGTACAGAGTGAGACATGCACACTGTTGGCACTGTGGTCATCTAGACTTACCCCAGTCTGGCTCTGTGGGTGTCATTCTACACGTGTCCTTTCACCCCTGCTAGGTTGGCTATTCCTCGAGAACGAAGTGTTTTCTGAATTGTAAAGTGAGAAGACTATTGCCTGCCATATTTAGCCCAAGTGTTAAGGTAAGAGACAAGAAGGTGGTGAACTATGGAAAGCGCATCGGAGCTGAAGCGTGCCCACTGGGCAGATTCCATCTGGCCCGCTCAGCCCTCCCAGCACACTGCCACGCCCTCATAGACATTACAAGCTGCCACATATGAGCCATCCTGTGCCCTGGCCATGAGCCTCGAATCTTTATTTCCCTCTTCCTCCATAATCCAGCCACTGCTCAGGGCCCCTCTGCATGGTCTCCTTCCTGTAAGCAGAAGGGAGTACTGGTTCCATTCTGACCACAGACCCCAAAACCATCCCAGCAGCAGCAGGAACAGAATTCTACCCAGTGTTTGTCCCTTTAAATTCCATGCAGCAAAAAAGCTCCACACACTATCCACCTTAATCATTAAAGGGCTTCATCTTGCCTCTACCGTACCATGTCTATAAAAACCATAAAGTAGAAATCTTTAATTACTCGGAAAGGTCAGGCTTCAAATTGTATATTTAATCTGGATTTAAAGGAGTATGTTCTGTGAAGAGTTACGCTGTGGTGTCCGAACACGTGCCACTTCCATTTTTCAGGACACACACAGGCACTCACAGGCCCAGACACACAGATAAACCAGCTGTGCTTAGTGCTGGCTACCTTTCTATTCAGCACCTTCCTTCAGAATTGAAATATTTCAGCACCTGTCAGAAGACAGGTGATTCTTGGTAGATAGCAGTAACAGTAGCATAAAAAGGCTGTTTTCACTTATTTTGATTACTAACTTGGAAAGTGGGGAATACTGAGGTTAAAATTTCTGAGAACACCTACCTCCTTGACTTTCTGTTTTTCTTCTCCTCCCTCTCTCCCTTTTTCCCTCCCTTTACTTTCAGACAAAAGTCTGTTAGGCAGGCTCAAGGGGTGTAGGAAGACGGCGGCCAACAGCAGCTGATGCCACCTGAGAGAATGTCAGGCGGGTGGAGAAGCAGCAGGCGGAGTACTGGCCCCGTGCAGGAGAAGGAGTGCCTGTGTTAACACGTCATCATATATCAATGTAATAGGGGCAGTGTTCTGACCGTTGGAGAAGGAAGGTACAGGTATGGCATGGGAGAAAGCTATAGTGAACCTGTGGTGTTGAATTCAAATTAGAGTTATTGGTGTACGCTCATGCTTTTAGATAGATAGATAGATAGGCAGGCGGGTGGATGGATGGATAGGTAGATACAGGAAGAGATATAAATGTGGGTTTGTATACACTTATATTATGCATATGCATATACAAATTCATACATTTTCTAGCTTTGAGGGCCTGGGAACAGCAATACTACAGTAGCAATGAGTATACCTACCACCTAGTTCTTGGTTTTTAAATATGATTTTCCACTAAAACAACAGAGATTCCTTGAAGAAATGGCTGATATGAAAATTGAGTAGGAAAAGTACAAGATGAGCTTAGAATCTAATTTTTGTGGCAGAAGGAAAGAAATTGTCCAAAGAATGATAAGGACTTGTCAAAAGGTTATAGCAGTAATCTCCAGGGCTTTACTACTGGCCAAAGCTGGTACAATTTTAGAGTCAAAATAAATAATGGTAGTAAATGGATCTCTTCTTAGTAGTAAAAGGCCAACTAATAAATGTAGTAACAATGCTGTAATTTAAAAATCACCATTTGGCAACCATCACAATAATAATTAATTCAGGTAAGAACCATCAATGGATGCTACAACTGGAATGTGAGAGTTGGCTGAAGAAAGGCTTTTTCATGCTCTCAAAGCATCTCCTCGCAACATACTTGGTAATTACAACAAAGGAATATAAAGTGAGTTTTCAGTGGAGGAACTTGGCAAGAGTGACTGCACCAGCAGTGGGACAAGCCTGTGTCCTATGCCACCTGAGAGGATGCAGTGAGAAGAACATGGCACACAACTTCTGATATTCCAGCCACAGGTGCACAGCCTGGGTCTACTCATGGAGAAACATCAGACAAATCCAAATTGAGGGACAATCTACAAAAACAACTGGCCTATAATCCTCAAAAATATCAAAGTCATGAAAGTTGAGGAAACTATTGCAGATTACAGGATACTAGAGAGAGAAGATGACTGGGCGCAACCCATGATCCTGGACAGGGTCCATAGGGCATCAGTGGGACAGTTGGTAATTTGAAACGGTTCTCTAGAAGGGGGTACAGGGACATTCTTTGTACCATTCCTGCAACTTTTCTGTAAGTTGAATTGTTTTAAATAATGAACAATTTATGCAACACAGGATGAAGAATCTGTGAAGACAGTATTGTAGCAAGAATTGTCCCAATATTTGTTCCCACTTCTAGTGAGCTTGGTTCTGCTGTAATGATTTCACAGAAGTATTGTGCTGTGAAAGAAAATATAATGAAGGATACTCAAAATTGATGGAATAATATCTAGGCTGACAGTTCTTATTTACTAACAAAAAGGAGCTAAAATAGTTAGCAGTTTGAGCCTGGCAGTAAGTATATAATTTTTGCTTTGCTGCTGACTTCCCATTTGTCACTAGACAAAAAGGAAGGTTACTCTCTCCTCCTCAACAAACATCAATGGCTCCCATTTGCCAATAGAATAAAGTCCAAACTGTCTAGCCCAGAATTTGAGCCCCTCAGTAACATGACCCATGACCTTCCATTATAGATTAAACTCCTACTGCCAATCCAATCACATTTTCACCATGCCATGCAGTATATCCTTTAAAAATTCTTATCACTTAGTGCCTTCTTCATGAAGTTTTCTCCAATCTTGTTATTGTTATTATTATTATTGGATTATTATTCAGTCTCTTCACTCCCAGCATGTTGCCTGCATAGAATTTACTTGATACTGTTCTTTCATATGGCAAGTTTACATGTTTTTCCCACTGACTAGATTATATGCCCTGAAGGATTTATTATTTATTAAGTGATTTGATAGGCCAAGGTCATTTTGTATAGAAACTATTAGATACAAAAATATATAGTCAGTAGGAATTTATTGAGTATCTGCTATATCCTGAGAAACACTAAATACAGTCCTCAGGATGTAAGAGACAAAGTCCTACCAAATGTATATTTCCATATCTAACAGCTTCCGTATAAAAGGATCTTGGTCGAACACTCAAGAAATTGTTGGCCTCTGAAACAGAGGGAGATTTTCTTAACACACATAAACACACATTGATTAAGGGTCACACAAACGACATAGAGGAACTTTTCACTTCAGTAAACCAATAGATGGTCAAATGATTAGTAGCATTCATCACTTGTTTTAGTGTTTATGGAGCACAAAATATAATAAAAAGTTCAAAAACAATAGATGCTGCCATGGATGCAGAGAGGAAGGACCACTGATACACTGCTGGTGGGACTGCAAATTAGTACAACCTCTATGGAAAGCAGTATGGAGATTCCTCAAAGAACTCCAAGTAGACCTACCATTTGATCCAGCAATCCCACTACTGGCTATTTTCCAAAGGAAAAGAAGTCATTTTATCAAAAAGACACCTGCACTCAAATGTTTCTCGCAGGACAATTCACAGTTGCAAAGATGTGGAATCAACCTAAATGCCCATCAATTCATGAGTGGATTGATAAAATGTGTATACTGTGAAATACTACTCAGCTATGAAGAAGTATGATTTAATGACTTTTGCAACAATCTGGGTGGAAGTGGAGACCATTATCCTAAGTGAAGTATCTAAAGAATGGAAAAACAAACACCACTTGTACTCACTATTAAATTGGAACTAACTGATGAGCACACATGTGCATAGAGGGAAGCATAACTTAATGGAAATCAAATGGTGGTGTGGGGGAGGAGGGGATGGGCAAAAACCTACTTAACAGGAACAGTGAACATTATCTGGGTGACGGGCACACTTACAACCCTGACTCAGCATTACAAAAGTGATCCATGTAACCAAAAACATTTGTACCCTTGTAATACTTTGAAATTAAAAAATAAAATAAAAATACACTAGGTACAAAAAAAAGAAAAGAGAAAGAAAAATGTTCATTTCCATATACTCTAATGTGGTTATTTCTGTGTGCTTCCCAGACTTACTGTTAGTAACAAGGTGAGAGAGAGGTAAGAAAGGTGAACTTGACTTTCTATCCAACCTGAATCACTGATCACATCTGGTCTCACTAAAACACCTTCATTGGTTTCAATTCAAGATGCCAATGCTTAATGTACAATGAGGAGATCAAGAATAACTGAATTGAAATGTGTTTATAAGTATTTTGGTAGCTGATAGAGAGAAAAAGTCATCCAAATGAAGTATTTGAGTTTTCCTCTTTTTTTTATTTGAAAATAAATACAATATTTGAAAATGTCAATACAGTACCATGAGATATTTCAGTTAAAACAACCTTGGAAATGCAGAACCTACTCACCCAAGGAGAAAAACATTCTTTTTCTGTGTAAGTAGAATACATTCCCATTCTCCATTTTACAACTTGCATGAGAAGAGGAGGGAATTTCAACAGTTAGTAAATGGCTTATTGTCAGGGCTCCTGCCAGGGCAGTCCTTCTGAGGTGAATTTGTCCAGTCTGGAGGGGTTTGCCCCTTCAGGAACTACACATCACTGACTAGGACAAAAAAACATGCAAGTCTGCTAATAAATTTCACTCTCTAGTAAATGGTATCTTTGAAAAAGACAGAATTTTTGAAGGATTTGTTTAGGGATGGGATAGAATTTACATCAGCATTATCTATACAAAATGGGTTTCCTATGCAAATGAATGGCATAAATAGTATTTATGTTAAAGGGGAGGTTCACTAATTAAGATTTTTTTAAAAAACTATTTTCAGGTATTCAGAAACATTGAGTCTTCAGACAGCATATTTTGAAATTGTTAGGGAAAGTAAGTGAGTTCTTGGTGAAGAGCCTCAGCTATGAAAGGGCAGGCCTCACCAGGTCATGCTGCCGTAGCCTCATCAAGGTGTGCAGGCGAAGGTAACAAACCTACATTTCCTGTAAGACCTTGCTACTCAGGTGGCCCGCAGACCAGCAAGAGCAGCATTGCCTGGGAGTTGGTTGAAACGCGAAACCCCAGATCCTCTAATCATGTAATTGATGAGCACATGAAAGTTTGAGAGGCACTGCTCTATCCTCAATGAGAGAGGTTTTGGTCTATTCATTTTTAAATAATAATAATGAAAGTCTGTGGTCCATACCTGATTTTGAATGTTCGTCCCAGGATCATTGAACACAATTTAGAAGGGCAGGAAATCTCATCTTGCCCCATCACAAGTTATCTTGGACTAATTGAAGATTCATTAAATTCTTAGAATGCTCTAACCACTTCCACAAATGGATGTGGAGAGCCTGCTCAGATATTTGAGAAGGGGAAACAGCCCCCGGCATACCTCTGTTCCTTTCCTCTAGAAGACCCTGTTCTTCAGCAGAGCCCAGCTAATGCTAACATAGAAAGATGGGGAAGGAAAACTTCCTGCTCAGGTTGCCCACGTTGACCCTGGCAGCCAGTGGCGGCAACTTGCTGTCACACCCCAGTTCAGTTTCATTCAGTAGTTGACAATCTCAAGGAATTTTGACATGGAGCCACTAATAATCACATTGGTCACATTGCAGCCCTTATCTAAAAGTACAGTCTTTATATTTGAAACACTACTAGCTTTACTCACAACTCATTCTGAAAATTAATCTTCAGCATGACTTTTCAAGTAGCATCTTCATATTTTTATTCAGGAAAAGAGGGAAAATTTATCTTTCCTTCCTAAAATTTTAACACACACAAAAATAACACAAAGAGGCCCTGTCTTCATCCCAGCTATCTAATTATAACTGGATTTTTTTTTTATTAAATTCATGTTGTACTTCCTCTGAAATAATGAGCTTTTCAACAAAGAAGCCCAAAAACAGTGGCTGGGTAAGAAAGCCCAAGTGAAACAGCGAAGGAGGAGCGAGAAGGAAAGAGGTGGCAGGTGCCCGACCCCAGCCGCAGTGGGGGCTCCATCCATTGCTCAGAGTCACAGGGACAAACTGCAGAAACTTCCAGCGACATTTCTGTCTCTTTATCATGGGTAAACATGACATTTCTACGATTGGATCTGTCAGGCGTGAGCAGTTAAACCCTGTGTTACATTGCATTATGCAGTTACCATGAGGCTCTAGGCTTGATAGCACCAGTGCCCAAACCATTTCTGGCCCAAATATTTTCAAAATAAGGAGAAGTCCCTTGTGTTATCTGTACTTTTCCTCACACAAGGAAATGTGGCCCACAGGACATATGCTAGTCACAACCTGGAGCCACATCCATGTGACCCTCAGCAGCTTTAGACATTCTGGCAGATTCCAGAGATAAGAGTTTAGGAACATCATGGACATAGGGAAGGACTTTCTGTTTTTCATCAGGACCTGTATTTACAACCCTAGACAAGATTCAAACTGTATGTCATGATCATAAATCCTCAACTCTAGCCAAGGCTGGTTTTTCCTCTTATTTAGCTGCTGTGCTTTTTTAATTTATTCATTTTATTGTATTTTATTTGTTTAAGTTGTCTGCCTTCTGACTTGCATTTGGGATGGTTGCTTCCTCAAAGCCTCTGTTGATTGGTAAAGATATTGAACACCACGCAAAGACCAACTCTGGATGTTCTGCCTTCTAGTCCTATTTCTGTCCCTATCCTTTAAGCATTGGCCACATTTTGCAAGCAAATGCAGTCTGACGGACCTTGGATAAGACATCATCTTCCTTCCAGGTTTGACTGCATTTACTATGTAAGACTCAGATTCTGGGAGCTGTTACCTTCCAACTGACTTCCTTGTTTTTTTCCAATTTAAAGTGCTGACAGGTGTCTAGGTGTTGCATGAAGGAATTGGCAAACAGAAGTAGCATTTCAGTAGGTCAGGATGATATCAAGGACATAGAATTATTGGCAGTACCCTTGGTCCCCTCCCCTGTTTGAGAGCCATTGCTGAGTGCAGGTTCTGGCCCGCAGCTGGCTGGCACATGGCCATTCCAGAGACTCAGGCATGAACAACACTCAACTAAAGTGGGCTGTGCTAGTCAGGGAAGGCCCACCAGGGACCGGGTGGGGGAGGGGCGAGTAGAGTATAGTTGTCACCCCAGGGAAGGGTGCACACCTTCACCTGCCACCCTGGTTGAGTTGCCACATAACCACAGCAGCTGTCCAGGTCAGCAGAGACAAACGCAGTGCTCCTGTTTGTAACGTGCTTCCTTAACATCAGTATGCATGTGGTCATTGATAAAATACAGCTGCACAGGGAATACATTCTTCCCTTTGGTATGGGGAGTTTCACTTTCAGTTGTGGTTATTAGAATGCAGTGACCAATGCAGGGCCCTCCCAGAGAAATTCAGTAACTATCTCGTGTGGTCAGACCATCAGTCCTTTCTGAGCTCACTTTATCTGACAATATTTTCTTCTAACCCCATTGTTTCCTCATGGTTGTTTTGAAAGTCGGGCCTGTTTGTTGGCTGGCTGACTGATGGTTTTGCTTGTATTTAATTGTTCTTCCTCTCTGTGGGGAGAAGATCGAGGCCAAGGTGGGCTGGATAAGTCACCAGGAAGGCCCATGGTTGAGAAATGGTCACATTTTTAGGGTTTTGACATCTCATTGCTTCTTCTGTGCCTTTGGCTGCTTTGCTGGTACACCCTCAGCTCCAGCAGCACAGCTCCGGGTTGGGAGGCAGTACCAGCCAGCTCCTCTACCCCTCAAACATTTGTCAGGCTGAATGCCGAAAGGGCTCAATGTGACAGTTCCAGGATTTCTGTGAGCACGCTTGCTGCAAAGACAAGAAAGAACGACACACAAAGTGATTATCAGCTGGACAAAAGTTAATTTATCAGTGCTGGTCAAAAGATGGCAAAGCATGTTGAGGCAAGCAGGGAGACAGATGAAGGGAAGACACCCTCGCGCTGCGATGGAGCCCGGCACCAGGCTGAACCGTGGCGCTCCGTGGTGGCCCTCCTGTTCAAAGGCAAATCCCAAGGCATACTTCTGTGAGTGAGATGGATCAACCATAGAAACACCAACCTGCATAATAAGAGACTTTGCCCTTTTAGGAACAGGAATAATCCTAGGATGCCCTCCCCCCTTCCTCTCTCCTTCTCGGAGACATGAAGCTGTAGTATGGGCAGGAGGAATAGGGAGTCTGTTCTCACATTCACGACATGAAGGGACACTGAGGTATCACTGTGGATCTTCCACCTCCAGAGACAAAACCAGCAAGAAGCTGATGTAGCCCATTTGTATAAAAGGCAAAAAAAATGTTTGCTGAAGCCAAACACTAGGCAACAGGGGTGTGAGAGGTGGTTTCCTAGTGGCAAAAAATAGACCTCACTGACAAATTGTTAAATGATTGATTTAAACTTTCCTCCTTCTTTGTGGCAAGAGGGAAGGTCTGTGAAATTTCCAGTCAAAATGGCTCGTGAATGGGTAATCACAACACCCCTAACAGGCTTTTGATTTCCTGACAGATCTGTGGTATGTGTGAATTTTGCATGATTGATGGCTGTTGACTGACAATGAGTTGTGTGGAATAATAAGCAGAGTCCCAGACAGCAAACAGCTGAACACACAAATGAAACATGCTACCCATGAGGTGTACACAGGTCATGATTAAAGAGGCTAGCTTTCAGAACTACCCCAGATAGCTCCCTAACTCGAACCACAGAGAATGGGGCGATTCCATCAGCCACCAAGCTGCAAAGGACGTTTTTCCTTCTCTTTCTTCCTATTACAAGAGTCCTCTGCGCAGCCCATGCCCACGCCCAGCCCTCAGGTAGGAACATTGTGGGCCTTGTCTATGGACATTTTGCCACAGGCAGTGAGGATTCTTGGCACAGTAAATATAGTGACGTCCAGGAAATCCAGCACAAAATTCAAATCACACTAAATTATGTGCTGGAGAACATATTCAGGTCCATCAATAACCTGGAGGAAAAATAAGACCCTGTGTGCTTCTGAGACCCCAAAGTTCACTGGAGAAGAAAGCAAGTGCTGTGGAATAAAGCTTGCCTTGTGCGCCCTTCAGAAAATAGGAGCGGCTGGAAGTCTGGTGTTACTGATGCAAAGGTCACTTGTAAGTCACACTTGATTTACCTGACACACAATATTATTTTTGTCATGTTTTGGAACCCAGCTGAGCACGGCCAGGTCAGGGGATGGTGGGAGGGGGCTGGCGCGGAGCTGAGCCCCCCATGGATCTGGAGCAGGTACCCAGAGAGCAGCCCTGGCTGCAGGGGTGAAAGTGCATTCTGCTTGCAAAGGGGGGACCTCGATAACAGGGTAATGAAGGCACTTATTCTCAAATACAGAGCAGGCCAGAAGAGCCCACATCCAAAAGCAGCGTCCCTGAAATGTGAGCGACCACCCTGAATCCCACAGAGTAGGGCTGAGACTCCAGCAGGCAGAATAGCATCAGAAACCATGGCAGTAGCTGTGATAGCATTCACTGGGCTCAGTGTGTGCTGGCTGGAGGCAAAGTGCTTTAAATACGCTCCCAGCTATGGACCAAGCAGCCTTTACAGTTGTTGTTGTATTGTTATTGTTACTCCCATTAAAGAGATTGGAAGCTGCTTACCTAAGACTCAAACCCGGTTCGATTTGGATCTAGGACCAAAGCTAACAGCCTTGCCACGAGACAGCTTCTTTCAAGGCCAACAACATGGCCTCAGGCACAGAGGTGGGTGGAAGATCTTGATGCCTAGGATTATCCCAGGAGCCTGGGCAGGGCTGGCCCAGTGAGCTCAGATGGCCCTGGCCAAGGACAAAAGGGCCTCACAGCCTAGAAAGCCAGACAGGGCCTCCCACCTTCAGTAGCTCCTAGTTGGATGGTTTTTAATAAGTTTACTAGTCCATATCTTTAAAGCAAGTATTTCCTGCTGTAAAAATAGTAAAAATATATGCAAAGATGGTCTCTAGAATGTTTGCCATCTTTAACTGCCGGTTACTTAAATGGACTTTGAGATCCGTTTAGCTTCTCAGTTCTCTGAAGGCAGAGTGTTGCTACTTTCTCGACCAGATGCAAAGTGGTGGAGGGAGACTAAACTTGTAAGAAAGGCACATAAATAGGCAATGGCCCTATAATAGCTGTGGAAAATGTCCAAAGCAGGGGCTGAGGGCAGGAGCCTTGGGGTGAGGCTGCCACACTGGAGCTTGCCCAAGGCTCCAAGGCTCAGGGTCCCCTTCTGTGATATAGTAGGGAGCACCCACCCCCAGGGCAGCTGTGGAAAGCACAAAGCACATAGTGCTAACTGACTGGAAGTGTTTAGTAGCTGCCAGCTCTTAGCACTCTCATTAAGCACTTGGTTTAATTTAGTTTCCTCTGCAGTATGAAGAGTCCCTCCCTACAGATCAAACCCATAGAGAACCTCCTCATAAATTCAGCTTTTCTACCTGCCTCCCTCTTTCACTTCACTTGGGAAGTTTATCTTTCCTTGCCCTCCACATTCCTGGGAATGCAGGACTCAGAGAAGTGGCGGGTGCCCAATTATAAGGACACAATATTTTGAGAAGCCTTTGTGGTCTCTGAAAACCTCTAGGAGAGGTCTATGAAAGGGTCGAACACTCATCTTTGTGAGTCCTTACCCAGTTTTAAAGTAAGACCTACTCAGTAAGTCCATCCTGAATTCTTTTGAGTGTGTGTGTGGGCGGGGTGTGCATGCGACATGTGTGTGAGGGGAACAGTGGGAAGGAACAGGTAACAGATTATTTTCTTTTTATTTATTTCAGAGTATTATGAGGGTACAAATATTTTGGTTACATAAATTGCTTTTGTCCAGTTTGAGTTGAAGTTATAAGTATGCCCATAACCCGGATAGTGTACATTGTACCCATTAGGTGTGAATTTACTCATCCCCATCTCTCCCCCCAACCCCCGCATGCTTGATTTCCGATGAATGTTATTTCCATATGTGCACATAAGTGTTGTTCAATTAGTTCTAATTTAATGGTGAGTACATGTGGTATTTGTTTTTCCATTCTTGTGATACTTCACTTGGAAGAATGGTCTCCACTTCTATCCAGGTTAATATAAGAGGTACTAGTTCACCATTTTTTTAATGGCTGAGGAGTACTCCATGGTATACATACACCACATTTTATTAATCCCCTCATGTATTGATGGGCACTTGGGTTGTTTCCACATCTTTGCAATTGTGAATTGTGCTGCTATAAACATTCGGGTGCAGGTGTCTTTTTTTATAAAGTGTCCTGTTTTCCTTTGGATAAATACCCTGTAGTGGGATTGCTGGATCAAATGGTAGGTCTATTTTTAGTTCTTTGAGGTATCTCCATACTATTTTCCATAGAAGTTGTACTAGTTTACAGTCCCACCAACAGTGGATAAGTGTTCCTGTCTCTCCACATCCACACCAGCATTTGTTGTTTTAGGATTTTTTGATAAAAGCCATTCTCACTGGAGTTAGGTAATATCTCATTGTGGTTTTGATTTGTATTTCCCTGATGATTAGTGACGTTGCGCACTTTTTCATATGTTTGTTGGTCGTTAGTCTATCTTCTTTAGAAAAGTTTCCGTTCATGTCTTTTTCCCACTCTTTAATCGGGTTGTTTGATTTTTTTCTTTCTGATTTGCTTGAGTTCTTTGTAGATTCTGGTTATCAGACCTTTATTGGATGTATAGCATGCAAATATTTTCTCCCATTCTGTAGGTTGTCTATTCACTGTATTGATTGTTTCCTTGGCTATGCAGAAGCTTTTTAATTTGATCAGGTCCCATTTACTGTGATTGTTTTGGGGGTCTTCTTCATAAATTCTGTGCCTGGGCCAACATCTGTAAGAGTTTTTCCAACTTTTTCTTCTAGAATTCTTATAGTTTCATGCCTTAGGTTTAAGGTGTTATCCATCGTGAATTAATTTTTGTGAGTGGTGAGAGGTGTGGATCTTGTTTCAGTCTTCTACATGTGGCTATCCAGTTTTCCCAGCACCATTTATTGAATAGGGATTCTTTTCCTCATTGTATGTTTTTGTCTACTTTGTCAAAGATCAGATGGCAATATGAGGATAGTTTTATATCTGGTTTCTCTGTTCTGATCCATTTGTCTATGTCTCTGTTCTTGTACCAGTACCATGCTGTTTTGGTTACCATAGCCTTGTAATATAGCTTGAAGAATGGTAAAAGCCTCCCAATTTGGTCTTTTTGCTTAAGGTTGCCTTGGCTGTTTCGGCTCTTTTCTGGTTCCATACAAAGCATAGAATTATTTTTTCTACATCTGCAAAAATGACATTGGTATTTTAATGGGGATTGCATCGAATCTTTAAATCACTTTGGGTAGTATAGACATTTTAACAATGTTGATTCTGCTGATCCATTGGCATGATATGTTTTTCCATTTTGTTTGTGATTTCCTTCCTCAGTGTTTTGTAGTTCTTCTTGTAGAGGTCTTTCACCTCCTTGGTTAAATATATTCATAGGTGTTTTATTTTCTTTGTTGTATTGTGAAAGGTATTGAGTCTTTGACTTGATTCTCAGCTTGACTGTTGTTGGTATATAGGAATGCTACTGATTTGTGTACATGGATTTTGTAACCTGAGACTTTGCTGAATTTATTTATCAATTCCAGGAGTCTCTTGGCAGAATCTTTGGTGTTTTCTAAATATAAAATCATATCATCAGCAAAGAGTGATAGTTTGACCTCTTCTTTCCCCATTTGGATACCCTTGATTTCCTTCTCTTCCCTCTTTCCTTCTTGCTCTGGCTAGGACTTCTAGCACTATGTTGAATAGAAGTGGTGACAGTGGGCAACCTTGTCTGGTTCCATTTCTAGGCATCAGTGCTCTTAATTTTTCCCCATTCACTATGATGCTGGCTGTGGGTTTGTCATATATGGCTTTTATAATTTTGAGTTATGTTCCATCTATGCCTATTTTGTTAAGAGTTCATATCATAAAAGGGTGCTGAATTCTGTCAGGTGCTTTTTCTGCATCTATCAAAAGGATCATATGGTCTTTGTTTTTGCTTCTATTTCTGTGGTGAATCACATTTATAGATTTGTGTATGTTGAACCATCCTTGCATCTCTGGATGAAGCCCACCTAGTTGTGGTGGATTATTTTTTTGATGTGCAGCTGAATTCAGTTTCCTGGGATTTTATTGAGAATTTTTACATCTATATTCATAAGCGATATTGGTCTGTAGTTTTCATTTTTTGTTGTGTCCTTTCCTGGCTTTGGTATCAAGGTGATATTGAATTCATAGAATGAGATGGGGAGGATTCCTTCCTTCTCAGTGTTATGAAATAATTTCTGCAGTATAGGTACCAGTTCTTCTTTGTAGGTCTGGTAAAATTTGGCTGTGAAACCATCTGGTCTGCAACTTTTTTTTGTTGGAAGTTTTTTTATTGCTGCTTCACTTTCGTTACTTGATTTGGTCTGTTCAGGAGTTCTCTTTCTTCCTGATTGAACCTAGGGAGGTTGTGTATTTCCAGGAACTTGTCCATTTCCTCATTTTCAAGTTTATGTGCATAGAGATTTTTATAGTATTCAGAGATGATATTTTGTATTTCCATGGTATCAGTTGTAGTATTTCCCTTTTCATTTCTGATTGAGCTTATCAGGCTCCTTTCTTTTCTGTCTCTGGTTAATTTAGCAAGAGGCCTGTCAATTCTGTTTATCTTTTCAAAGAACCAACTTTTTGTTTTATTAATCTCATATAATTTTTATGGAATCAATTTCATTTTGTTCTGTTCTGACCTTAGTTATTTCTTTTCTTCTGCTGGGTTTGGGATTGGTTTGCTCTTCCTTTTCCAATTCCTTGAGACAATTCATTAGATTGTTGATTTGTCATCTTTCTGTCTTTTTGACATAGGCATTTAAGGCTATGAATTTTCCGCTTAGGACCGGTTTTGCAGAATCACACAAATTTTGATAACTTGTGTCCACTTTGTTATTTAGTTTGAAGAGTCTTTTGATTTCCATATTAATTTCCTCCTTGATCTAATAATCATTCAGCAGTAGGTTGTTTAATTTCCATGACTTTGTGTAGAGTTGAGTGTCTCTGTTGAAATTGATTTCTAATTTTATTCCACTGTGGTCTGAGAAGATACATGGTATAATTTCTATTTTTTTAAATTTATTGAGACATGTTTTGTGGCCTAGGATGTGATCAGTCTTAGAGAATGTTCTGTGAGCTGATGAGAAGAACATATATTCAGTAGTTTTGGTATGTTCTGTAAATGTCTGTTAGGCCCATTTGTTCTAGAGTCCTGTTTAAGTCCATTGTTTCTTTGTTTATTTTCTGCTGGAAGATCTGTCCTGTTCTATTAGTGGGGTGTTGAAGTCCCCAGCTGTTACAGTACTGCTGTTTATCATTTTGTTTAGATCAAGTAGGATTTGCTTTATAAATCTGGGCACACCCATGTTAGGTTCATAGATATTTAGGATTGTTATGTCTTCTTGTTGAATTGTTCCCTTCACCATTATATAATGACCATCTCTGTCTTTCTTTACTTTTGTTGATTTGAAGTCTATGTTATCTGAAATAAGAATGGCTACACCAGGTTTCTTTGTTTCCATCCCTTCACCTTGAGTCTGAATGAGTCCCTGTGGGTTAGATGCATTTCCTGGAGACAGCAGATACTTAGCTTGTATTTTCTTATCTATTCAGCCTGTCTATGTCTCTTGAGTGGGGAGTTCAAGCCATTCACATTTATTGAAAGAATTGATAAGTGGGGTGGATTTCTGTTCATCCTGTTGTATAGAACTTTATTGCTTTGTTTTACCTCTTGAGCCATTGTGGTATCTGGGCTCTGAACTTTAGCTCTTGGGTGGTTTTGCACTGGTGGGTGTCTATTGTGCTGTTCCGTGTATAATGCAGTTCTGAGTACTTCCTGCAGGGCTGGTCTAGTCTTGACAAATTCCCTCAGCATTTGCTTGTCTGAGAAAGTCTTTATTTCTCCCTCATATAAGAAACTTAGTTTTGCAGGATACAAAATTCTAGGCTGCCCATTATTCTGTTTGAGAAGACTGCGAATGGGGCCCCAGTCTCTTCTGGCTTATAAGGTCTCAGTTCAGAAGTCTGCAGTTAGTCTGATGGGTTTTCCTTTGTAAGTTACCTGACGCTTTCACCTCACAGTTCATAGGAGTTCCTCTTTCATGTTAACTTTGGCCAGTCTGATGACTATATGTCGTGGTGCTTACCTCTTGGCAATGAATTTCCCAGGAGTCCATTGTGATCCTAGTACCTGGATGTCCAGATTTCTAGCAAGACCTGGGAAATTTTCCTCAAGTATTCCTTCAAATAGATTTTCCAGCCCTAGTGTATTTTCTTCTTCACCCTCAGGGATGCCTATAATCTTATGTTAGTCCTCTTTACATAACCCATATTTCTTTGTTTGTTCCTCTTATTTCTCTGTTCTTTCTCTTTGACTGACTTGTTTAATTCAAAGGTGTTGTATCCTAGCTCTGAGATTCTTTCTTCTGCCTGATCTAGCCTGCTCTTAAGGCTTTCTACTGTGGTTTTTTGTATTTCCTTGAATGAATTTTTCATTTCCAGAAGCTCTGCTTGATTTTTTTTTAATAATTTGATTTCTTTAGTGAATTTTTCATTCATTTCCTGCATTGTTTTTGTGGGATTTTTTTGTGTTGGGTTTCTATTTTCTCTTGTATTTCATTGAGCTTTCTTGCAATCCATATTTGAAATTCTTTATCAGTCATTTTAATATTCTCATTTAGGTTGGTTTCCATTGGTATGGAGTGATTGTTTTCTTTTGGGAATGTCCTTACACACTGATTTTCACATATCTGGAGATCTTTCACTGATTCCTTCTCATCTAGAACAGATTTTGCTTTTTATTTTTTGGTTTTATTTTGATTAAATAATGGCATGCCCAGTTTAATCTCTGAGACAGCCAGTGGGTGGTGCTTGTGGGTGAGACTCAGCCACACCCTGTATGATTGAGTCAGTAAATGCTGTAAAGGGTATGTAAATTGACCTCCCTGTCAGTAGGTGGCACTTGCCAGAAGGAACAAGTTGCAATGTTGTTTTTGGGTCCTGTGACCAGCTCTAGTCCCTCCAGAGAAGCACTTGATTGCCCCAGGTGTTGGGTGGGGCCCTGGAACTTCATGTGAGCCCTTATTCTCTGCCACAGCAGAGGCAGGTGGGAGAGTGTGGCTGGGTGGGGCTGGGTTGGGTGAGCTTGCCCTCAGGCTCCACCAAACAATTGTCTGCTCCCAGCTTCTAGGCAAAGCTGCCAGGGAGGGTCTGTAATGGCCTCACCCAATCACAACTCTCTCCTCCTTGCCCCCAAGCAATGGGAATGAGACCTGGGGATATGGGATCTGGCCTGTGGGCCTATGCCTGGGTCCCCAAAGATCTATCCCTGACCATGCTAGGCAGAAGTGCATTGGTCCCAAGTTGCCCACAGGGTGCCCAAGTAGGTTTGATGTCCCTCTGCCTCGGGGCATGCCCTGCACTGATGGAGTTTCTGGGCAAGTGGCACCAGGGAGGGCCAGCAGGCTGGGAGCTCATGATCTGAGCACCCCTCAGTACTGCAGGACCCCCTAGAGGAAAGGTCTGAGCCCCATTCTCTGTGGTCGCCTTGGCATGGTGGCTCTATTGTCTCTCTCAGCAGCTGTGGGTGAGGGAAGGGATGGGGAGAAAAAGAGTCTGGAAAGGGCTGAGCCTTGCTCTCTGTGGAAGGCCTGGTGTGGTGGATGTTCCAACAGAGAGGAGAAGCAGCTCCTGCAAGCCCTGGCTCAATCGTCTCTCATCGGCCACAGGAGGGGCAAGGGAAGGGGAGGAGAAGAGTCTGAATGGAGGAAAGCTAGCACTCTGGTCATCTCTGTCCCTCTCTCCAGAAGGCGGCCCACCCAGAATGTCCAGACTGTGGGGTCACACAACCCCCAGTACCCACTGGCCCCCTGTGGCTCCTGCAGTCTGGGCCAGAGTTGGGAAATGTTAGTGTGGGAACGAGCGAGACAAAAACTGAGGGGCTGAGGGCCCCTCGGGAGGACAAGGTGCCTGGCGGGTGAGAAGCAATATGGCACCTGCTGTCCCAGCTTGGGTCTGCGGTGGCGGGAAGAGACCCTGAGGGCACCGGCCGCCTGGTGCTTTGTCCTCACGAAGCTCCCAGTTCATTTGTGGCAGCAGCTTGGGCTTGTGAGGGTAGAAGTTCTCTCCAGCAGCTCAGGAGCCCCCTGCCTGCCAGAGATGTGGGGGACGGAGAAATAGCCCCCGCCTACCCCCCACTGGACTCCAGGCCTCACGGGGTTTGATCTCTGACCATACCCTGCTCCTTCGTGTTCTGCTCCTCATTCTGGGGGCTTTCTTCCCATGCTCAAGGACTCAGGAACCTGCTTGAATCATCATGATAGCTCCTCTGGTAATAAATTCTTAAAAGCTGGGAAGATACTTTTCTAGTTGGAGCAGCAGTTCTAATCAGAGCCAGGACTTTTGCACATTAAGTATAGATGTTTTTTAAAATTGGGGTTGTTTCCTGAAGGTTTTTGTAAATGACACTCTGCTCAAAGGCTCTTTCTGACACTTGGAACCATGGGAACAAAATCAAGAGCTCCTCCCAAGATGCTGAGAGAACCCCAAAACTCAAAACCCCCCTGGAGGTACTGTG
Organism: Daubentonia madagascariensis; assembly: GCA_023783475.1. Classification (NCBI taxonomy): domain Eukaryota; kingdom Metazoa; phylum Chordata; class Mammalia; order Primates; family Daubentoniidae; genus Daubentonia; species Daubentonia madagascariensis. The sequence goes on along the minus strand of JAKFHU010000901.1, from coordinate 32,003,596 downwards.
GACACAACACATGGTTGTGTAGCACAGCCGTCAGCATCTGGGCTGTGTAGCAAGAGCAACAGGGCAACAGGCACAGAGCTGTCAGGAAGGAAAGCATCTCCCTCTGAGCAGCATGTGCACAGAGATGCCAGAGTGCCAAGAAGGCAGAAGGAGCAGCTGCAGCAGCAGTGGGTACAGAACAGGTCACACCTCCAAAAACAGAACATGAATAATGTAGGTTCAGAGCTAAGGGCATGGGCCCTGCAGCCAGACCCCAGGCGCCAGTCTCTACTCTGCTGTTTATGGGACCATGTGCAACTCAGGCAAGATACCTTACCTCTTAGACCCTCAGTTTCATCATCTGTAAAGTGGGAGTAATAATATTCCCTGCCTCCCTAAGATAACACACTAGGTAACTTAGACACCTGTTTCCAGGTACAGGGGAGGATGTGCAGCACCTGGCACACACAGATCTGGTTGGGCTAATCATCCTCCTTATAATAGGAAAGTTTTTGCAGCAGTACTACTTACAAAGTAATTTGTGGTGATCTGTGAGAGATAGTTCCCTTTTCTACATCCTGAAACAGTATCTGACACAGAGTAGACACACAATAAGTATTTGCTGAATGAATGAATTTCCCAGTAATCTGGGGGTGAAATACTGCATGCTGAATAACACTGGTAAAGATTCATTCATTCATCATTCTTTCAGCATGCTTGTTGAGTATCTGCTATATCCCAAGCACTGTTTTAGGCAAAGATCCCTGCTTTCAAGAAGATTACATTCAGGCAAAGGGAAACAGACAATTAAAATATGGCAAATAAGGGTATTAAACAGCATCAAAGAATGTCATAAATACAATGAAGAAAACAAAAGAGCAGGGCCATGTGGATGGGCTGTGCCAGGAAGAGCAGAGGGGGTTGTTGTGATGTTGAAAAGTGCCAGGAGAATGTCTTGGTGGAGAGGTGGCCTTTGCCCGACACAGGAAGGAGGAGAGGGAGTCAGCCACACAGGTGCCGGAGGGGAGGGCCACCCAGGCACGGCAGGTAGACCAGGAGCCATGGGTGGTGGCTTAACTTGGGCCCCTGGACCAGGGTGTACAAGGGGAAGAGAGCTGGAGGGGAGGTCAGGTAATGAGGCCGTGTCATGGGTGACCACGGACCCTGACTCCCCTTCCCAGTGAGTCGGGGGGCACCTGAGAGTTTGGGGCAAAGCAGTGATGTGAGTTGACTGTAGGGGCAGAGTGGGCACTGGAGGAGCCAGAGGAAGTGTCTGTGACAATGCAGGGGAGGAAGGAGATGGGCTCGGGCTGGGAGGTAGCCGTGGCAGGGAGAATAGGTTAAAGGCTCTAAGAAGTTCCGAGGTAAGGAATCCTGCTCAATTTTAATTACCTCTGCATTTTCCACACTTAATGGAGCACAAATCCTCATGTTTTGTATAATGTGTCCTGATGTCCTGGGGCTCTCATGTTCCACCGAGCGCAGTTTGAGAAGCGCTGCTCTAGAGGATGCAGGAGACTGCAGGAGAGCATGGACCTTACACACATGTACCAACACGTATAGAAGTACCATGACGGGGTGGGCAACAGAGACAATCATGGAATCCAAACAAAAGTAACATGAAATAAGACGTTCAGAACCAGCTCCAGTGTAGAGACCAACACCCAGGGGAGAAAATTCTGGGTACGCAAGTTAATCCAGTCTTTGACGGGGAAGAGATTTTCCCTGTTTGGCAAGTTAACACCGGTGGATAGAGAAGGCACAAGCCCCCATAGTGTCCTTCCAAAAGAGATGTTTCGAGGATTAATAAGATAGCCTGTTGTATGCTAAACTGTATTTAATCAATATTTATTCCAGCATTATTAGCTGTAAGAACCAATAACAGAAAAAAGTGCCATGTAAATATAAAGTCTTATTATAGCTAGCAAATTGGATTCATAAGCTGATTAATTTGAAATCTGTTTGGATATCCTTTGGATTAAATTGCCAAGTTTCTGGGTATTCACTTTGAACTGGTGACTTTCAAAATTGATGCTGAGGGCAAGAGACAGTGCTAATTAGTGCATGAGCTTTTCACATCTGAAAATCTGGGAATGAGTCCTTCTTGGGTCAAAAGTGAAAATGAGCTTGGTTCTCTCACTCTGATCCCTGTTGACATTGTCGTCATCACAAAACTATCATATTATTTGGCATTGCCACCAGGCCGTGTCAAGAGACCCTCCAACCCAATGCTGCAGGGCTTGGTGGCAGATCCAGACCACACTGTAGCAGGGAAGGGAATTTACAGGAAGCAGTCTGCACACTGCATAAACAGCACAAACCAGTGGCTTTAGCCCTCTGATTTCATGTGCACTAAATTCATATGGGCCAATTTTAAAAGAAAAAAAAAGGAATTAATGATGCACATCCAATCTAAAAGATAGTGTTATCTACTTTATTTCACTACTTGTGTTTCATTTCATTGAGTGTGCCCTATAATCTTAAGTCACATAAGCATATAAAATGATGCAATATAGCAGAACGTAAGCCTTTACACAATAAAGTGCCACACAGCCTAGCCCATCACCTCTGAGCTGGCCTACATGCTCATGCAAGCATGGGTGTGAGTGAAGGATCTGGCAGCTCTCCCCCATTCTCTGCAGTCGTGTGTGGGTTTCCTGAGAGCAGAATTCTGGTGGCAAGAGGGGCTTAGGACTGGATTGGGATAGGCCATAAGGTACTAGTACCAGTTTTCACATTCATGCATTTGTTCATTCACTCATTCATACATGTTAAGATTGTCTGGGAAATCAACAAAACTCCAGTATGTTAAGCATAAGTTTCCTGTTTCCTGGGGGCTGGGATCTATGCAAATGGGCCAAGCTCCCAACAGCCCCACTAAAACAACAAGGTGTGAGCAAGACAGGCTATAGGCAGCACATTCCTCCAGAATGGGAAACATAAACACCATTGTGGCTGGAAATGTAGGCAGAGAAACGAGGATGTCCAAGTCTGACCCCAAAGAGCCATCAGGATTTTTTGACAATCTGCAGGGTACCCAGTGGCCATGGCATGAGCCATTACCAAGCTGAGCCTTTGGTTTGTGGCAATGAAAAATGTAGCATAATTCAACAACTAGCATTTAGACCTAGGTTGAACTGAAAAGCAGAACCAGAAAAATGTTAGAATTTGCTCCTTTAGATTTTCCAACTTCAAAGAAAATCACCAGACATCAGGGAGACAAGAGAAGTAAGACAAAAAATTCGAACACTCACAGGCTCTAATGTGTTTATACCTGCTGCATACAAACAGACTAAATAAGAAAAGGAGACTGTGTCTAGAGCCAGACAGGACAATACAAACTCTACATTTAACTACATATTGAGGTTTCCTTTAGTTTCGTTTATTCAAGGAATATTTTGGGGGCACCTATGCCCAGGTATGCCCTGAGGTACAGTGTGAACACCTTCCACCGTGTGGGGGAAAGCTGCTGGGATCCTACTTCAGTGACTCTGAATACCTTGGCAATTTGGAGCATCATTGAAATTAACCTCTGGTTCTGCGTTTGTTATAACTACACAAGCTTGGGTTCCTTAAACTCCATGACCACTTCTCCAGGTCAGTGGTCAGTTGGAAGCCTCTTGATGTCCCCTCCCGCACCACCCTGTGGGGCATCAATGTCCCTGAGAATTATCACTTGGATTTCGGGGATACCTAATGCCTTCCTCAATAACACTCACTGGTTCGGAAGGTCACTGGAGGAAAGAAGGCCATAGGAAGCACCCTATGCAAAAGGTGCTGCAGGGCCACCACCAAGGTCGCCGCTCTTTTCCCCATATCTTTAACTGGCACGATGGGATGAGTATTAGTTGAGCCACAACAGGAAGAGTGAGTTGTTGACAACAGGAGGACAGGTCGCCGTGCTGTCTGCAGGTGTGTATGGCCACAGCGAACGTACTCGGAGCAATAATTCCGTTTTATGTCTTTCACATTTAATAGCAAATTTGCCATTTAATCTTTAAGACAGAAGTTACTTATTCTCAATCTACTGCTCCTCACACTGCTATAATCTCATGCCACTCATACTGGCCTGTGGCACGAAGCCCGTCACACTCGCGAATCAGGCCGATCTTTCCATTAGCTCATAGCCTTCCCGAGGTGGCCCCTTTACAGATGGCTGATCAGCAATCAACACCAGTTTGCTTCAATCAGAACAGCTCCTGCTACTTCTCATTTAAAACTCTTCCTCCAGAAGCACATTAGGGGGAGGCATATAGAGCAACGGTGATTGTAACAATGGATTTTTTTTTCCTTAAGAAAAATATGGCTGAAATCCAAAGAAAAGAAAAATTCCACACATTTGCATGTCAACCCATGGACCTCAAAGATGATTTGAGCATATTCTAATTATTGATACGTATAATGTCCCCTTTTGAGTTAAGAAGGAAACTATAAATTCTGTTTTCAATCATGAAAGTGAGATAAGGGGATAAATACCTTACCCAGACCCATGGACCCAGGAACTATTGGCACTATTCAAAATAAATACAGGAATCTATGCAAAACCTAAGTTTTAGACATTCATTTGCTTAATATCAGCTCTGGCCGTAGTTTTTGGTAAAGGAATAATCAAGTCTTCTGCCGTCATTCATTCCTAGAGAGTGGCGCGAAAGGCCACGTCCTGGGAGGTGTAAGCATGCCCCAGTCCGCCACCCACTGTCACTGTCTTCTTCAGTGGCCCTTTGTGATCCAGCTGGGCCTTACCCGTAACCTGTGGTGCTGAGGTTAAGCATGAACACTTTTCCAAAGGCCAGTTCACCCATGCTGGGAAATGCCGACTTTAATAACAGGAGGCTGCAAAGTGATTTTCTTATCTTGCTCATCTTTCTTGTATTTCACTTGGGTAAAGGCAACATGTCCCCACACACACTCAGGAATCGCATTTGTCACCAAGTGAAGGGGACAACTTAACATTCAATCCCTGGTGAGTAAATGCAATTGTTTGTTGGAGGAGGTTTTGAAAATTTATCATTGCATTCACAAAGTGTGGACCTCTGAAATTTGACATTGGGATCTTTGTTTATTTATTATTTATGTAGCTGGAATTGGTAATGTTCTCTAATTCCATTCCTTTAAAAAAAAAAAGACATAAGTTGTTTTGAATATATAGTATTTGCCTGATTCTTTCAAAAAGATACTAAGAGGTATACCACTAAGTGACCATTTCTTCCTTCCAAGTAGACACATTGGCATGTTTCAACAATGTTGTCTTTACTTAAAATATAATTGCTGTTCCTCTGCCCCATCAGCTTTCAATTCACCACCACCATATCCTGCTACAACATCACTGTTGTGAGAGATCTGAACAGACCTCTCCTCTTTTCTCCCTTCCCTGTACCATTGTGTCATTACCTAGATGTCACTCAGGTATGTTGGCCCATCTCCTAAACCATGACCCACTGCAGGGCAGCAGCTCTGTTCCTCTCCTCCTCATCATCTTCCTCTTTCTTCTCTTCCTCCTCCGCCTCCTCCCCTTCTCCTTCTTCTTGGTCTAGCATGGTATACTTGGACCATGCTTTGCTCATTAATTAATCCATTAAACAAATGTTTATTGAGAACCTACTATGTTCAGGGCACAGTACTGAGCACAAGGATACAATGATGAGTGAAACAGAAGTAATCCCTTCCCTGATTGAATTTATTAAATAGTCAAGGAAAGAAACAGGAGTAGAATCACTCAAATACCTCAAAGGTGTATGGCTTGTGCCCATTCAGGTACAATGAATGAATGCAGACTAAAGATTTCTTAACAGTGCACTGAGTATCACCTATGTAGTAGGGATTATATTGGACATGGGTACTTAGCTTTAGCAAAGTCCATTTTTGACAGCACATCTCTGCTGTAAACCCCACAGGATGTAGACATGACAACTTGCTACATGCCATGCAGTTTCCAAGACAGCAAATATCTCATTATAGGAAAAAAATCTGGACAATTTTCTGGCTATTCTCTGCTTTGACATTTCTCCTGGATTGGAAATCTTTAAGAAAGAATTTTGGAAGAAGGTGCTATCCAACATGCAAATGAAACAGGACCCTCTCCTATCCTGGACTGTGTTCAGGTCTAAATTTGGACATGATCTCTCACCATCTCAGACTTGGTATCTTTTCTAGGACATTCCTAAACAACACACCCACAAACGAATGTGAAAAGAATCACATGGCCATCAAATTCATCAGGAATCATTTACTAACCAGAAATCTAAAAATTAACCACTTGTTTGACTGACCTGAGTTAGGAAGCATCTGTGTGTGTGTACTAAAGTGATTCTATATATAAATGTAGCCTAAATAAGTGTATGAAGAAGAAACGAGGGCATGCAGCCATATTAAACACTTTTACATTTTTATTTAACTTTTTACAAGTAAAATTTTGAATGAAACAAACTGAAAATCCTTTAAAAGGAATTTTGAAATTAAGTAGTTGTTATGGCTCTCAGGAGACAGAGGGGGAGAGAGGTGGCCCACGGAGCAGAGTCTGGGGACTCAGTCTAATGCTGGCCCTGACACCTCCTTGCAGTTTGACCTTGAGAAAACCGTCTCCTCACCACGTGCTGTGCTCCCACTCAGCCTGCACACGCGAGTTGAGCAATGGCCTCAGCTACCCGACGGCGTGCCGTGAAAAGATGAGATGGCACGTCTGAGCTTACGGGAGACCTGGAGAGAATGCAGAAAGCACTGACACAAATGATTAAGAAGAAGCTGGATTCCTTGAACCAAGGTTAGAAGATACTTGAGATAATTTAGACTGAAAAAGAGAACACCAAGAAGTGACTTAATTATTGGCTTCAATTTATGATGCTTTTGTGTTGATCTTGGTCTCCCTCTTTTTGTCCCTCTCCCCTTCTGTTGCACGCCTTGCTGCTCTCTCACGCGCTCTCCTAGCCCTGGCCAACAAGAGTCAACCTTGTCCTCCCTACCACTCGGCCCCTCCCAACTCAACCAAACCATTAGCCTCGTGACTGTGTTGGACCCTGAATCGAGGTCACCTACTTGACAGTGGCCTCCTCTGCCACCTTGAACTCCCGTCAGCCTCTTGCATATCTGCTGACGTTGATCTGAAAATCTCCAACCTTGTATCCAATTTTCTGGCTCCTGGGCCACCTAGAATTGTTAAAATAAAATACAGAATTATACAAACTTGTCATATGACAAAATTCACGTTAAGAATTTTGACCTAAACTCAATCCTCATATGTTCCTCTTTACCCATTCCGGTTGCAGCTCCGTCCCACTGCTCTCCCCGAGAAAGGAACCCAGAGAGGGCACCTGGGGCGATAACTGTGGTATTCATGTAGTCATCACGGGACTAACTCATCCCAACACAGTAAAGATGAAAGACACTGCACCCAGAGCCTTGGCCAAAACCGTATAATTTAGATCCAACTCCTTGAGCGCTAGAAGCCTGCCACCAAAAAAAAAAAATGGGAGAAAATGCAGAAACTCTAGTAGCAAATGCTAGAACTCAGTTTGGCATCCAACTGTTCAAGGAATGCAATAAGGAAGAAATTGATCTACTCTCAGCTAACGAAAAATATTCTCCTTCCCTGTCCCTCAACACCTGTCAAATCAATTGGAACAGTCAACAGGCAGATAGACAAAGAGAAAGACGTGACCGCTTCACGTTTCACATGATGAAAACCAGCAATCAGACAGAAGAAGCTCCTATCTCTTTATTATCTCTATAGGTGACAGGCAAGCAAAGCAAGCCATTGCTCCCAGTCATTGTCATTCAATCACTCATCAATAATTATCATAAGCCCAGGAAAAGCTGACTGGCCCCGCATTGACATCAAAACTTGTCCCTCTACTACCACTCACCCCTGGTGTGAAGAACGGACCATGGCAGTTGTAGCAGGAAGGAGTTAGTGAGTAAACCTTTGATGAGGAACCACAAATCCAGGTGCTTCAAACCTGTACCTTTACACACAGTAAATTAATGTTTCTCAAGCTGCAGCATGTTCAAGAATGCCATTCACTTGTTGAACTGGGTATTCTTAGTATTCCCAGCCTTTACTTCCGGGCCTACTGAGTCAGGTATCTGAATTATTACTCAGTAAGCAGATGATTCCGTGTCATTGAGCAATACTTTAGTGAATGCTCATTCTGCTAAGGGGTTCTTCTCCTTTGAAAATATCTGTGAGTTCGTATGGGCATGAGAAAAATACTCGAGGAATGATACTGGCTCAGTGATACAAGCCCCAAAACTCCATTTTTTTAAGAAATGTGCAGCAGCAACTGTGTTTTGTTGACTCGGAAAGTTGCCTCCATTCTCCATGTCTTCCACTTGTCCCTCTAGAATGATTGTAACACTGTTGCAATGCTCATATGCCTTATGAGTGTTTCTTTAATAAGTCCAGATTGACAGAGCACTTTGAGATCATCACATAAAAGCTGATCTAGAGTGACTGTTGCATTGCCTAGTCTGTACGATCAGCACAAATTATCTTGCACATGTCATATAGAAGCACGACCAACAAGAATTCCATCCCGCAGCACAGTCTGAAATTGACACAACTCACCTTGGTGGGGGCATTTTTAAAGGACATGTGGAAGCTACCCTTTCAAGATTTTTTTTTGACAGGAATGGGTTAATCTTGTAACCTTTTCTGTTCTTTCTCTAGTCTCTGGGTTGTCAAGGGGGTAAGTAGACATGGTGCTATTTTCCGGTTTTGTTTCACTGTTTGTCAGGAGAGTGGGCCAATTTCATACCATTTGCTGCTTTCGTTACTGTCTCAAGGTTGTCACAAGAATTGATAAATTTCAGACTGTTTTTCTTGTCCTTATTACAATCTTAAGGTTGTCATGAGAATAAATTGATTTTGTGCCATCTTTTTGTCCTCATTACAATCCTTGTCATGAGAATGGCTTCATCTGGAGCCATCTTTGTTCCCGCAGCCATTTCATCGCGAGAGAAGAGACTCTTCCTGAGAAGGGGACGCCGTCTCAGAGGCTGATCTTCAGAGCAGCAAGTCCTCCTGCAGAGATCCAGTGAGGACAGGGACAGGGACAAAACGTGTCCCCTCCTGTGAGGAATTCTCCACTGTGATTTTTGTGACCCTAATGTGATCACACAAAACAGACGACAAGCAAAGCTCCTGTCTTCAGTTGCTGTTACTTGCATCATTTCCTCCTGTGGGAAGAGGAGGTTCTACGCTGGCTCTAGAGGGCTTTGAGAGGGAGAGAGCTGGTGATCCAGAAGGAAGAATGTGCAGAGCAGAGCAACGTCAGTTAGACGTAGAAGTGGAGGCTCAGATAGAGGAGCTTTGACAGGAAACGCACTAAAATCATTAATTCAAGCATCAGCTTACTGGTCATGGGAAGTGAGACAACACAAACGTTTTCCCAGCATTCAACTCTCCAAAATGCAGTAACTATCCCCAAATAGGTTTTGTTTCCTTTAGTAGAAAAATATTCAGATCCTAATGAACTCAGAGTAGATGCGAGCAAGCAGAGCAATCTTCTTAAAAACTGGGTGGGGGCTCAGTGTCAGAATGTGAGCAGAGGCCAGTGTTCAGTAAAGTCACAGGGTCAAAATTAGCCAAAGGATCATCGTCTCAAGCTTTTAGGAGCCTGCGGTATTAGTGATGCGTTTGCAGTTAGCATTTAAGAAAAAGGTGCAGGCGGTGGGTGGGTAAAGATGTACAAATAAGGAAACAGGAAGGAGTTTAGAATTGTCTTGGCCAGGGATGGATTGTGTCATTTGTTTTTGTTCATCTCTTTGATCAAATTCAAATCAAGCAATCAATTTCATCTGCTTTCTTTTTTTACATAAAATACATTATTTGGTTGACTGAGTTAATTATAGAACACAAGCTGGAGAGACAGGAAGACAATTGTCTAAAGGAAATTTGGACCAGGGAAGATGATGTATTAAATAAATATGTGTTTGAGGACCTCCGGGCTTCCTGGAAATAGACGAGCTTTATGGCCTCCAACAGAGAAAGAAGGATCCGTAAAATGGACCTGTTCATATAGAGTCAGGCACCTCGGTAAAATTGTGGCTTAGAGTGGGAACAACCCAAATGACCATCAACTAGTAATGGATAAATAAAATATGGCATATCCACACAGTGGAATACCCCTCAGCTACGAAAAATAATGAAGTGCTGATACATGCTACAACACGGATGAACCTCAAAAGCAGTACACTAAGTGAAAGATGCCAGACACAGAAGACCACATATTGTGTGATTGTATTTATATGAAAGGTCCAGAATAGGCAAATCTGTTAATACAGAAAGTAGAGTAGTAGTTGCCTAGGGCTTGGGAGAGAAAGTGGGGAGTAACTACCAATGGTTATAGAGTTTCCCTATGGGGTCAATGGAAATGTTTTAAAGTTAGATTATGGTGATGGTTGTACGATTGTGTAGACTTACTATGATTCATTGAACTGTACAGTTAAAACAGGTAACTGATAGAATACAAATTATATATCAATAAAGCTGTTTTTTTTAAAAAATAGAGATTTTGAAAGATTTTCCCCAGTAGACTATAGACGTGGTTAAAGTGAAGTAGATTTTATTTAAGGAGGGTGGAGGAAAGATCCACAGAAATTGATATGCCAGCTTTGTTTTTTAAATGAAAAAGAAGAATAACAATCTCATAACCGTTTGCCATGTGACGACATCAGAATAAGGAAGTCGGGTACTCAATGAAATTGAGGAGGACTTTATTGATTAATTAATGGGCAGTGGATGAACAGGAAGCGATGTGAGCAAGAAGCATGATTAATAGGAGAACTGTTACCAGGAAGGAAATATCAAGACTGCTACAGTTAAATCCCATGGAATTTTCTAGTGATTGAAAGAGGAACATTTTATTCTACCTCCTGGTGAAGTAAACTCATCCCCTTTAAGTTGACCTTGACACTCTTAGACTGGGCACCCACGAATCAGGTTGGAATGCGTTGGGGATTCTTCCAGTCCCGTGTTTTGGGTGCCGAAGGTTAATGAAATGAAGAGAAAGGCACATCGCTGCTTCCTGAGAGCCACCTGTGAGAGAGGCACAGGGGAAGAGCGAGCGGGCCTCCTTGCCGAAGTCCCAGACAAGAAGAGGGAGCCCAGGTGAGGCTGTGGAGACTTGGAAGGAATGAAAGGAAAAGGTAATTAGCAAAGAGAAGTAGAGAGAAAGAAGGGATGATGAGAGACCTCTGGGAAGGTGCCGCACTGCTGCTATCAAATCACCGTGACGGCTCTGACCAGGAACTTGCATTTCCGTGGTGCTTGACAGTGTTGCTGGGTTAATGCCCTGTGCCCAGCTTAATAAGAAACTGTGATGATTACAGGTTACACATGATAGAATTTCTGGAGCGTTCTTACAGGGCAAAGAGCCGTCAGGTGGGAGTGTACACTTGCAAGTGGCCGGGAGCGTGCTGGTAGTGGTCAGTGAAGGGCTAGCTGAAAAGGCAACACGTCAGATAAGAAGTCTGAGCCAGAGGCACGCCCCGTGCCCAGCTCCCGCTCAGCCTGGTCCGAGGAGGTGCCCTTTCCTCGCTGCCCTGGTCTCCCCTGCCTGCTCCAGGGCAGCTGGTCCCAGCACTTAGCCGGAAGGCCCAGAGCACTGTACCCTGATGACACAATGGATTCAGCTCTGAGCTGAGTGACCTCAGGGTGCCTTATTGCTTTTCATTAATTTTTCTGTGCAATTGTACACTTTTATGCATCTCACTTAACAAATTGTTAAGCTCTTTGTGCTATCAAAAGGGTCATGTGTTGTCTGAAGTATTCTAGGATACATTCCCTCATTCATGGTTCTCCTGCTAATATCAGAGACATTATGAAGAGGGCGAAAAGCCAGCACACCTTCCCTTTGATAAGCAGGCCTCTCCTGCCTGCCCTTGTGCCCTCCGGAGGGCTGTCTGCGTCCTGGGAAGGCAGGGGCTCCCGCCCTCCGAGCTCGGCCTGCAAGCTGGCGGCACGAGTCAGTCTGCAGCCCAGGAGGAGATGCACTTATATCAATGATAGATAAATCCCAGCTAGAAATACAGGTCCCTGACAACCCAATCGCTGAAACCCTGTCAAGTAACCTCTAATTTTGAAGCGAGTGGTTAATTCCCAGCAAATTGATTTATGCACTGTTTGAGGTTTGGCGAGTTGTGTTGTTCATCTGTTATTACCAGGAACCCGGCTCTGCCTATTCATTTAGATCATTGACACAACCCAGTGCATCTCCCAGGAAAATCTCCTTTGTCAGCACATCTAGAATTTGCTAATTAAATCAACGATGACATTATTCACTTTCTCAAGAAAAAAAAACCACAACCCCTCCCCCAGCTGCCAGGCTTCTTCTCTCGCCCCGTTCTGCTCTCCTCTGTCCCTCATCGCTTCCTTCCAAGTCTGAGTTGTAGGCAGCGAGGATCGCAGAGTTTCACTGGTCTTACTGGGCTTTATTGTGTCTGCCAACAACAGCAAACTGTCAGTCGCATCCTTCTGTTCAATTAGGAGTAAACACACACACACATCTGCGCACGACCACACACTTGAGCGCATGCACACACGGCACAGGTACACACACGCAGGACGTAGTGGCGCAGTCGCCTTTAGAAAACAGTATGATGATCCAATCTTTGAGTCTGGCTTTTCATTGCATCCCAGAAGTGTGGATCTCATTAAAATGAAAGCGTTGGCCGGCACTACATTCATTGTCTGTATTACTCCAGCTGAAGTGAACAAACGCAAGAAAGGGACAGGCTGTCCCTAAGGCTCTATAATTATAGGGCCGTAATAACGCTGCTTCTCTTTGGACTCCAAGTTGTAAGAAATTACAGAAGGGCTAGACTGAGCTGTTTTGCACATTTTATAACTTTTAGGTCATGATGTTTTTAAATTGGAATTTTCTTTTTCAATTCATAGAAATTAAAAGGTAAAACAAGGGAAAGGAGATCTGGACACTTTTGTTGTTTTAATATTGATCTAGAAAATTCTTCCCTCCTACACATAAGAAGTAACCTGAGAGCTAAAATCAGAAGCAGAATAATTAATTCTCAGAACAGTATTTATGTAGTCTCTTATTTTTTATTTCAATGGATTTAGGGGGTACAAGTAGAGTTTTGTTATATGGATATATTGTATGGTGGTGAAGTGTGAGCTTTTAGTGTACCCGTCACCCAAATAGTGTATGTTGTACCCAATAGGTAATTTTTCTTCCCCCCCACTTCTGAGTCTCCACTGTCCATTATAGCACTCTGTCTGACCATGCATACCCATAGCTTAGCTCTCACTTATAAGTGAAAACATACGGTACTTGGTTTTCTGTTACTTGAGTTACTTCACTTAGGATAATGGCTTCCAGTTCCATCCAAGCTGCTACAAAAGACATTACTTCATTCTTTCTTATCACTGAGTGGTGCTCCACAGTGTATACACCACATCTTCTTTATCCACTCATCAGCTGATGGGCTCTTAGTTTGATTCCATATCTTTGCAATTCTGATTTGTGCTGCGATAAACATACAAGTGCAGGTATCTTTGATATAATGATTTCTTTTCCTCTTGGTAGATACTCAATAGTGGGATTGCTGGATTGAATGGTAGATCTACTTTTAGTTCTTTGAGAAATCTCCATACTGTTTTCCATAGAAGTTGTATTGATTTACATTCCCACCAACGGTGTAATAAGCATCCTTGTGTAATAAGCATTCCCTTTTCACTGCATCCATGCCAACATCTATTGTTTTTTTTACTTTTTAATAATGGTCATTCTGACTGAGGTAAAGTGCTATCTCACTGTGGTTTTAATTTGCATTTCCCTGATGACTAGTGATGTTGAGCAATTTTTCATATGTTCATTGGCCGTTTGTATATCTTCTATTGAAAAATGTCTGTTCATGTCATTTTCCCACTTTTTAATGGGGTTGTTTATTTTTTTCTTGCTGATTTGTTTGAGTTCCTTGTAGATTCTGGATATTAGTCTTCTGTAGATGCATAGTTTGCAAATATTTTCTCCCATTCTGTAGGTTGTCTATTAACTCTCTTGATTATTTCATTGCTGTGCAGAAGCTTTTTAGTTTAATTAAGTCTCATTTATTTATTTTTGCTTTTGTTACACTTGCTTTCAAGGTCTTAGTCATAAATTCTTTGCCTAGGCCAATGTCTAGAAGATTTTCCTAGGTTTTCTTCTGGAATTTTTACGATTTCAGGTCTAACATTTAATTCTGTAATCCACCTTGAGTTAATTTTTGTATATGGTGAGAGAAAGGGATCCAGTTTCATTCTTCTGTATATTACTATCCAATTTTCCCAGCATCATATATCGAATAGGGTGTCCTTTCCCCAGTGTATATTTTTGTCTACTTTGTCAAAGATCAGTTGGTTGTAGGTATGTGGCTTTATTTCTGGGTTCTCTATTCTATCTCATTGATCTATGTGTCTGTTTTTATTCTGGTACCATACTGTTTTGGTTACTATAACCTTTAGTATAATTTGAAGTCAGATAATGTGATGCCTCCAGATTTGTTCTTTTTGCTTAGGATTGCTTTGGCTATTTGGGCTCCTTTTTGGTTCCATATGAATTTCAGGATTGTTTTTTCTAGTTCTATGAAAAATGACATTGGAATTTTGATAGGAATTGCACTGAATCTGTAGATTGCTTTGGGCAGTATGGACATTTTAACAATATTGATTCTTCCTGTCATGAGCATGGGATATTTTTCCATATGTTTGTGTCATCTATAATTTCTTTCACCAGTGTTTTTTTAGTTCTCCTTGTAGAGATCTTTCACTTCCTTGGTTAAGTATATTCCCAGGTATTTAATTTTTTTTGCAGTTGTTATAAATGGGATTGAGTTCTTGGTTTGATTCTCAGCTTGATTGTTATTGGTATATAGAAATGCTTGATTTGCATACATTGATTTTGTAAACTGAGACTTTGCTAAATTCCTTTATCAAATCTAGGAGTCTTTTGGAGGAGGAGTCTTCAGGGTTTTCTAGCTATAAGATTATTTATGTAGTCTATTTTTTTAACAATAGCCTTACAGTTTTTAATTCTTAACAAGAAGTAGGGGTTTTTTTTTATATTTTTAATTGACCAAGAAGACTGTAATTAATTAATGTGAGATGCCAAGAGCATGACCCTATGGTGTTTGAAAGGTCAGTGTGATTTATGGGTGCAATACCTAGGTACCCAAATGACCAGGATGATACTAGTGGTAACGGGGTTGAGAAGTGTTTGTGTTGGAATACGTCTTCTCCACAGGGTTATCTGGAAACAGTCCAGACACAGTCTTATTAAATTTATTCCTTTGGGTCAAAGTTTTATCCTACAATGAAAATGGCACCTGAAAGAGGTAATATATTTATAAATAAGTGAGGCCTTAAGATAGCAGATGGTGTATCAGGCACAATCCAACTAGGACTTAAATGCAGAGAATTGGCCAGGTAAGTAGTAGAGTTCTTAAGAGCCAAACAGGGGACCTTGAGGCAGCCCCCAAATTTGCAAGAACAGAAAGCCACTATACCTGGATGCTGGAGGGATAAAGGGAGCCCAGGGCGGGGTCGCCCACAGAGAAAACCCAGCTCCCCAGGCGGAGAGGGGAGCACCACCCAGGCCTCTCGCTTCCTCCTGCCCTTCGTCTCTCACCCGTGCCCCCTATTGGCCAGACCTAGCCAGTGGCTGCCAGCCCCTAAGCCCAGCAAACACGCCAGCAGACACATGGTGGGGGTGGGGGCAGAAAGAGAAAATGAAGACTCAGCTCTAACAAACAGTTATTAACCGCTCAATACAAGTTGAAAACTCTGCTAGGTGCGACAAAGAATTCGAATGCACTGACTGTGGACGTGTGTTTGAGAGGACAGATGTGAGCTGAGGAAAGTCCAGTGGACAATTCATTCCATCTCTCAGACCCGTCACTCTCTTATATGTCAAATGAGATAACAAAGTCCACCCCACAAGGAGCACAACTTCAAACCACTAATCACTTGTCGGTTTCCTTTCATTTTCTCCTCCCCAAGTAATTAGCAATCTAGAATAATATACTGGATGTTCTGAAAGGAGAAAATGTAGCACACTTTTTTCTTTGCCCATGATTTGGCTGTTCCACCCCCTCCAAGGAACTCCATGTGCCTGTGGTATCTATACAAATTAAGTGCATGAATCTCACATCCATATTTGCTTTTTACCCATTATCTCCCTCCGGTACACCTACTCTACTCCAATTACAAACACATCTACTTAAAGATCCCTTCTTCTTGCCATCTTACTCTTCAAGCAAAGTCCACTATGCTGCCTGATTTTATAAATAAAGTTTTATTGGCACACAGCCACACTCCTTTGTTTACATATTGTCTATGGCTTCTTTCATGCCACAATGGCAAAGTTGAGTAATTGTGACAGAGACTATATGGGCCCAAAAGCCTAAAATACATACTCTCTGGCTCTTTAAAGCTCAATGGCCCCTGCTTTAAATGATGGCTTTAATGCATCTCCTCCCTTGAGAATGAATAAATATTATTAATCAGTTTTTGCCCTTCTTGAACCACATCTGAAATTCCATCACTACAATGACCCCCAGCCTGACCCAGGCAAAGATAATACCTTCTCCACACCTGTCATTCACTGGGACAGGGGCTTCACATTCCAGGCCATGCAGACAGGTACGATCACAAGCTGTGATTATTCTCACAATCTTAAGGCACAGATGCACATTTATTTGTAAAGTATGTTTCTTCTTCCTATGCTTTGTCTATAAAAATCAGGAAAAGAAAGATGTGGACTGTGGTGGTTAATTTTATGTGTCGACTTGACTGGGCTAAGATATACCCAAATAGCTGGTAAAACATTGCTTCTGGGCATCTCTGTGAGAGTATTTGGGGAAGAAGTTAGTATTTGAATCAGTAGGCTGAGTAAAGATCACCCTCCCCAATGTGAGTGGACATTATCCAATCCACTGAGGCCTGCATAGAACAAAAAGGTGGAAGAACAGCAAACTTGTTCTCACTGCTTGAGCTGGGACATCCGTCTTCTCCTGCTCTCTGACACCAGCACTCCTGGTTCTCTGGCTTTCAGACTGGGACTGACTTACACCACCGGCTTTCCTGGGTCTCCAGCTTGCAGATGGCAGATCGTGGGACTTCCCAGCCTCCATAATCTCCTGAGCCAATTCCTGGGGGTGGGGGAGTGTTTTCATCCTATTGGTTCTGTTTCTCTGGTGAACCCTGACTGACACATGGACTATGTGTGTATTATCCTTCTCTCAGAAGTTGGCTTTAGACACAGGTTATGTCTATATGAAGCCAAACAAGAGGATGACACAGGAGAGAACTCAGTCCATTGGCAGGTGGTTTGGTCTCCATGGGTGACACCAATCAGCACATGATGGTTGTTGTGCAATAGGGTGCAGGGTGGGCTGGATGCACCAGGTGCTTGGTGATGGTGGTAGCCGCAGCCCTACTTAGGCTTTGCCCAACCATGATGGTCCACCAGTCTAGGCTCTCTCGTTTCACTGAGCATAAATTTGTTGGAAATATTCACATCAAGTTCCAAACCACATTCTTTCATATAAGAAAGGTGACTGTATTTGTTGACTTAAGTCTTCATTTCTGAACCTAAAGGAGAGTTTTCCTCAATGCATTGCTTACTAATCAACTTTTTTTTCAGCTTGTCATTTTGTTTAATGTTGCAAAACATGGCAATTTTTTAAAGTAGGATCTGATTTTGCAAAGAGATGTCTAAACTTAAGTGAAATAATGGATGTAACAAAATACCACCAAATATGACAGCTTTGTTCTGCCGATGTAATTTGCTGATTCTGGAAACCAAATGCAGAACAGTCTGTGCCATTCTCAGAAAAGAGCCGTGCATGACAGACACAGACCTGGGTAAACGCCGGCACGCGCTACATTAAATAGCAGACTGCTGCATTCAGTTTTGCTTTTTATTCACTTGTCATAGCCAGCTCTTTAAAACTCTGCTGTTTTTTCCAGTCTGGAGCCCAGGAAAACAGTCTCACTTTAGAGTGAGAAGATGGTATGATTGAATGATGCGCCCAAATTCTTTTCTTTGTAATATTCTTGGTGATGATATTTTGGGAAATTGAGTGTGGCCCAAAGCTAATTTTCAGGGAGATGCCACGTCAGCATTTAGAAGACAGAGGACACTGTTTGCCTCAAGAGCATGCACATTTAGGACACAGGAGCACTGTCTGCTCCACCAGGCCTCGGAATGCACAGGAGCTCAGGGAGGGGAACTATTGCTCGGTCATCACTGACAGAGAGGCTAGAAAAACCAGGAAAAAGGCTCTTCAATAATAAGAACATCTGACACCTAGTTTTTTGCTGTAAGAGCCTAGCACATGGCCCCTCTAGAAAGAAAACTAAAAGACAGACGTAGATTTGAAATCAGTCAAGGAGTCAGCAAACTGGCCTGTGGGCCCGTGCAGCCCACCAGCTGCTTTTGCAAAATATGTTATTGGAACACATCCATCTGGTGATATATTTCAGGCCACGACAGTGGAACTGAGTAGTCACGACAAAGACTCCCTATGTATTTACTGTGTGGCCCTTTGAAAAAAATGTTTGCCAAGCCCTGACATAGGTAGACATGGATAAACATATAAGTGGGTAACAAACTGTGACCTTTGATAGTATCTTACAATGAGAGGTTGGTCCCTTCCACACCAGACTGACGTCCCTTCTCATGCTGAGCCATGGTGTGTCTTCTCCTCCCCACTCATGTCCCACAAGAGCTTGTCGCTCGGGAGGGGAAGGGTGTGTGGTGGTCGCAGGGTGAGGGTGACTGCTCACAAACGGTCCTCCTTCCTGTTCCATGCTCCTTTGCAGTGTGACTTTGAAGCTCCTCTCAAGAGGTGAAGTCTTTCCCTACCCCTTGAACCTGGGCTGGTCAGTGACGTGCATTAGAGCAGAAGGGGCAGCAGGCCGGCTCTGGGCCCAGACTCCAGAGGCCCCTATGCTCTCATCCTCTTGGAGCCCACCCAGCTGCCATGGGAGCAGGCCTGTGCCAGCCGGCTGTGGGATGAGAACCAAGTGAAGGAGACACAGCCTCGACTATCCAGCATCCCTCGTCACCTCGTCGTCCTGCCAGGTGACAAGGGATGCGTGAGTGAGCACAGTTGAGACCAAAGGAACTGCCCACTTGAGTCCAGCCCACACTGCTGGCCCATAGACTCATGAGCCAAACAATACATTGTTGTTTGAAGTCACTAGTTTAGGAATGGTTTGTTATGCAGCAAAGCTAACTGGTATAGGGAACATCACTGAGTCACCCTCATCAGCAGGCAGAGTTCCAGTGGAATAGCCCCCACTGGTGGAATGGGATGAGGGAATCCATCACTTCGGAATATTTCTGTGGAGAAAACTAGGAAGTGAGTTGTTTTAAATATGTAACAATAAGCTGGCATGTGAATTATCTATCAAAAGAGAGGAATAAACAAAAGCAAGACCTGCTTAACAGCAGCAGTTTTCTACTTCAGAATAAAATTAGGGCTCTCAACAGATTTTGTAATCTAGCCGCATTCTAGAAGGGCCCCTCTAGCAGAACATGGGTGATGGGAAATATTGGGAAGTGGGGAACCTTAATAATTTATCGAAATAGAAGGGATATCCCCTAGAGCCACGCACAGCAAAGGAGAGGGAGTAGGGAGGGTTGCAATAAATAAACGGGCAGGGAGTGACTAGGAGTGATAAACTCTTTCTTGAAAACGCTGTGTGTAGGTGCCCGACACACATACAAGGCACGTGATCCAGTAGAGCATTGGTCATCTAGCCTAGTGTCGTACCAGTAAACCTTCCTGCCTCGGTGCCACTCACCAGGCATTGTGCCCGCTGCTACGCCTGCATCATGTCCACTCGCCCTCACAATGACCCCACGAGGAAATTCCTCATTTCTCAAAATGAGGAAACTGAGGAGACATATTTGCAGCCTCACAGCCACGTCGCATGAAACTCCTTCTTTCACAGAATCTCAGCGTCATCCCACCTTGGAGCAGCAGTTAGAGACACAGCTCGGCCTCCCCCGTTCCTCCCGAGACGGCACTGCTGCAGGAAGCCGCTGTCACCGCCTCCCGAGAAGCAGCACCTTTTCCACAGCTTCCACTGGAGGCCTCACTGGGCGGGAGCTCAGTTGCCCACAAGGTCACCAACTCCGGTGTTTTATTTCTGGGGAATCTAATTTATCCAAAAGCATTTACTCCAGTAACATGGACTGCAAGGCAGACACTGTGGTTGGTACCAGGGCTGTGAAGAGGAGTAAGACGGGGTCCCATGCTTAAAGCACAGCCACTGTAATGCCACATCTAAATGCAGAGGACAAGTTGGGCGGGGTGAGGCCGTGCTCCACACGAAGAGCGTGAAGAGGCTGAGCCTGGGAGGGGAAGGGTCCTCAGCAGGAGACCAGGATATATGAGAAGGTCAGAAGACAGCATGTGGAAACCAACTTAAAGAAAATAGGCAATACTCAGAAGGATCTTGGAAAATTAAATGTTGGCATGCTGACTGCTGTCTCCTGGCGCACACATGCAGGCGCTGCCTGCTAATCAACCTTTATTGAGCGCCTGCAGCACACACAACAAGAGCAGGAAAGCTGATTTTATAGCACTCTTGTCAGTCACTGTACATACATTATAACATCTAACCCTTGCAGAAGCAGCCTAAGAAGTCGGCATCATTAATATTATCATCCTCGTTAAGGATGAGAAAACCGAGGCTCAGAGAGATTAAGGATCTTGTTCAAGGTCACTTACACAGTGAATAGCAGAATAAAAGAAAGAACACAGGACTGCCAGACTCAGTCTAGTTCCCAACTATTAAGCTAAAGTACCTGTAATAGTAGTTATATCAAATAAAGAAGGGAAAGTATTTAGCATCTCACCTCGGAATTTGTGAGGCAAACCATATTCAAGACCCAACTAGACATAAGTTACTGTGTCATAGTGCAGTTCTTTGAGTCAAAGGGTGCTGAGTGTGTCATGGGATTAGCTCTGGTGGGCATGTTGGGAATCAGAAATCTTACCTAGATGTGAGACTATGAAGAGAAGGCACAAGGAAAAGCCGGTTGAGGTCGCTCCCTATGCCAAGGGGCAGTGGCTGGAGCCAGCGAGACCCGAGCCAGAGGCAGGAGAGGATTTGAGTAGCTGGAGAGGCTCCTGGGGTCAGGGAAGCAAGGTCAGAGAAGAATGGACGTGGGCTGAAGGAGGAAGGCAGAGTTATTGTGGGCTCCCAAGCAGGGGAGTAGCTTGATGAAAATAGCATTCTTGGAAGATTATCCTGCCAGCTATGTATAGGACGAGCAGGAAGAAGCAGAAAGAAGTGAGCCTCGCTTGACGGCTGCCGAGGCTATCCAGGCATGGTGTGGTGAGTAGGAGTGAGAATCGTAGGAGCGGGGACCGAGAAGAAAGGACAAACCAAAGAGGCAAGGTGGAAAGAGACTGGGAGCACTTTGCAGGCTTCCTGGAGCCTCAGAGATGACAACATTCAAAGAGCCTGCACAGAAATCCAGCCCTTTGATTTCTCAAGAAGACACTGGTTGAAGACATCACTTTATCAACCTTAAGACCAAAGTTGACCTCACATGGAAGTTCCGTTTGGGGCACTGCTTTTGGCTATGTGTCCGCCCAAACAGACATTTGCAATGGTAAACGTGTGGTAGTTATTATTCTACTATTATTTTGCCTGTGGCTACAAACACCATTTGGACTGATATTTCCTCCGACAGTCTGTGTTTTAGCATCTCGTGGGATGGGCCATGAGTAGTGTGAGTCATGTGTGGTGGGTGGTGAAATGACAGGGAGTGACACTGCTTTGCCAGAGAAATCACTATATGAAAAACTGGTGTTCGGCACCCCAGCCAGCACTGCACAGAGAAGTGCATCGGGACCCAGTGGAAGGTCACCGCACACACAGGGTGAAGCCTCACAAGAGTTTCATTTACAACTTCCAGTGAAACTATTAGGTGCCGCTAGATTTATTGGCAGGGATCCAGAAGTGCTGGTCCCCACATAAGTGGGCTGGTTCTGCCTGAGTCTGTCAACAAGACTTGTTCATCACAGGAGGAATGGGGGCAGGGGGCAGGGGGCAGGGGAGAGAAGGAAACAGCAGGACCAAATGCCACTGCCAGGACAGGGAGAGTTTCCAGAGCATCTCCCCAGCCACAGACACTTCATCATCCTCCTCAGTCCATGTAGCTTATTTTATAGGAAGCCAAGTTAACCTCTAGTATGATTCAACATGGGGCCATAGCCTTCGTGATAGCAGCAAATAGCAGGAGAAAGATGTTCTGATCCTACGTGGCTAGTAACTACGTTTACACACTAGAATTAAGATCAACTTCTGCATCAGGTTTTCTGTTGTAAAGGTATCCAGGGCACACAGTGCTTATGGCCACCTCTGTATAAATGGGTTACTCTATAAACAGGATAGAAGGTCTCCCTGTCATTTCCAATATTTTATTTTGAAGCTGAAACCATGCATACACCCAGGGAAGATTTGCCATCTTACAGGAAGCTCCTGCTTGGCTGCCAACATCTCTCTAAAATCTCTTCCAGATTTGTCTCAGAGAAGGCAGAGGTCCCACTGTGCACTGTAGAGCCACCAAGCAAGACCAGCAGACTCTACCAGGAAACCCAAGGGCAAGCAGTAAGTGCCTCGGCTCTGGAAAGCCGCAGCCTGCTCTTGTCGCTGCCGGCATTAATGCTGGAGGTAAGAGTGCACAGGCAGGGTGCCTGTCCCACAGTCTGGAAGAGCATCACGTTGCCAGTGACCAGTGTTCGGCAATCTTCCTGCACAGTACTGACTTCTGGAACTATGGGTGGTCACATGAAGACTTGGAGGGACATGATTGCTATTTTCAAGTGTCCAAAGTGTGGTCAAGGGGCAGAGGAAGTGCTCTTATCCTTTGAGCTTTTGAGGGGCAGAACCGTAACATTAGGAATCAGATTTTGGTAAAGGAAGAAAGAATTTCCCAACAATCAGACTATCTAAAAAAGGGATGAGCTGCCTTGTAAGACAGTGAGTTCCCTGTTATCAGAGGTATTTAAGGAAAGGTTAAGTGAATAATGTTTAAAGAACAGCTGCTTCAGGCACAGGGGGATGAACTAACGCTACGGCCCCTCCCACCATAGGACACTATTGTTCTCTCCTTAAAGTCCTACAAAACCGTTATTAATTTCCTAAGGCTGCCAAAACAAAGTACCACAAACTGGGTGGCTTAAATAACACAATTGTGTTGTCTCACAGTTCTGGAGACCTGAAGTCCAAAGTCGAGGTGCCTGCAGGGTTGCTGGCAATCTCTGATGCTCTTTGGCTTGTGGGAGCATCACCCTGATCTCTGCCTTCATCTTCAAGTGGCTTCTCTTGGTATCTGTCTCCAGTCTACTCCTTTTATAAGGACACCAGTCATATTGTATTAGAGCCCACCCTAATGACCTCATTTTAACTTGATTGCCTCTGTAAAAAACGAGGTCATATTCTGAGGTAGTGAGGATTAGAACATCAACATATGAATTTTGGGGAGATGCAATTCAACCCATAACAAAAACCTTTTAGGTAAGGTCTAAATCATAACATATTGTTGACCTGAGGTGTATGTCTGTTTCAACAACCCAAAGAAGCCAGAGCTGTTAAAACCTGAGGTGGCAGCTGATACAAGGTTAAATTTTTTCACAGGAATGCCACTACCTACAAAATGAGAAAGGACCTTGTTTCTAAGCACATCACCCAAGTTCCAAGAATTAAAGAATTTCCTGCAGCTCATCGCATGTGACATGCATGACAGCTCATAAACACATAGTCACCATAATTGCTTCATAAAAACTTCACAGCAGCTCCCTGCAAATCACTGTTGGGCTCTGGACGCCCAAGTTCATTTCTCTGTATAGCTCACTGCTCATGTGTGCAGCCCACAGAGCTCCACCACGTCTCCATGTTGGTGTTTGCTGTCTGCCCTCCCACACATGGTCCTCTGCCATGCTTCTTCATGTCTTCATGTGACAGTCTCAATTTAAGTTCAACAAAACTAGCTTACCCAGGGTCTCAATACTTGGTGGTATGGGTTGCATTATGTCCCAAAAAAAGATATGCCCACCTTCAAAACATCAATACCTCCCTATGTTATCTTACTTGGAAATAGGGTCTTTCCAGATGTCATCAAACTAAACTGAGGTCATACTAGAGTAGGGTGGGCTCTAATTCAATATGACTAGTGTCCTTCTAAGAAGAGGAAAAAATACACAGAGGCGTGCAGGAGAAGGCCATGTGATGATGGAGGCAGAAATTGGATTGCTGTGTCCACAAGGCCAGGAGACCAAGGATTGCCAGCAACACCAGCAGCTGGGAGAGAGTCACAGAACAACGTTGCCCCTAGAACCCTCGGAGAGAATATGGCCCTGCCAGCACCTTGATTTTGGACTTCGAGCCTTCAGACTGTAAGAAAATAAGTTTCTGCTGTTTAAACCTACCCAATTTGTGGTACTTTGTTACAGCAGCCCTAGGAAACTAACACACTTAGAATGAGGGCATAGTGTAATTTTGTTATAATAATAATAGAATAATATTAATAATGATAAAATGGTAACTTAATGCTTCCTCTGTGTCCTGAATTTCCACTAACCCTTACAACAACCCCAGGGAGTAAGTGCATCTTCACGTGGCAGTCTCATTTTACAGAAGGGGCAACAAAGGGAAAGGCAGGTTAAAATACTTAGTTTATTAAGTATAAAATGCACGACTTCCTTAAATACTAAGTTTGACAGTTGATATCTCTGACATTTCACTCTGACACTTCTTGTTTTATTTTTATTGTGAAGGTACATCCTCACTGTTTCAAACCCATGATTTGGTTTGTGATTATCTTTCAAATTTTTTTTTAGAGCAATTTTTGTAAAACCATGGATAAGTCAAAAATTTGAGTTACTTTTGAATATGAGTTCTGTCGTAGAACCAGTGCAGTGCAGCGCAGACAGCTCTAAATATCAATGAAGTGTTTGGGAAGGACGCAGCTGATGAACACACAGTACATCAATGGTTTGAGGTTCCATTCTGGTGATTTTAATCTTGAAAATAAGCCACGTGGGTGACCTGAGACCAAGGTGGATAATGATGAGCTGAAAACTGTAGTGGAAGCGAATCCATCTCAACCTACCTGTGAATTAGCAGCAAGGTTTGACGTTACTATTCCAGCAATATTGGACCATTTGAAACAAATCGGCAAAGTAAAGAAGCCGGATAGATGGGTTCCGCATGAATTAAACAAGCATCAGAAGAAAAATCGTCTGGAAGCTTGCCTTTCTTTGCTGTCACAAAATAAAGACAAACCATTTTTACACCATATTGTTACATGTGATGAAAAATGGATTCTTTTTGACAATATCAAGTGTTTGGCAATATCAAGTGTATGGCTGGATAAAGATGAAGTGCCGAAACATACTCCAAAACCGAATATTCATCAGAAAAAGCTAATGGTGTCTGTTTGGTGGTCCAGCACTGGCATTATCCACTACAGCTTCATGAAACCTGGTCAATCGATTACAGCAGATGTCTACTGCAACCAATTGGATGAAATGATGAGGATGCTTGTGATTAAGCAGCTGAGATTGGTCAACAGAGACAGGCCAATCCTCTTGCAAGACAACGCTCAACCACATGTAGCACAAACAACGCTGCTCAAACTACAGAGGCTGGACTTGGAAACTTTGTCATCCACCGTATTCACCAGACCTTGCACCAACTGACTACCACTTCTTCCAGGCTTTGGACCACTTCTTGCAAGGAAAAATGTTCAATTCTCAACAAGCTGTGGAAAACGCCTTTTGTGATTTCATCACCACTCACTGTCCAAGCTTCTTCGCTGCTGGCATAAGCAAGCTACTTTTAAGATGACAAAACTGTGTCGATAGTTTAGGCACATACTTTGATTACTCATACTGCTTCTTGTTTGAGATATAATAAACTACACTTTTGATTCAAAATTTGACATTTCATATGTAATGACTTTTAATAACTTGGTCAAGCCAGTGCAGTGGTGCATACCTGTAGTCCCAGCTACTCAGGAGGCCGAAGCAGGAGGATTGCTTGAGCCCAGGAGTTCAAGGTCAGCCTGGGCAACATAGTGATACTCCATCTATATGTTAAAGAATAAAAAAAAAACTTGGTCGAGTTCACACCAGTAGACAGGGAGAGAATCTTGAATTAATTAAAGGTCTGTTGGACCCAAGAGCCCATGCTGTGTTCCACAATATTGACCCTAACACAAAATATGCATACATTTTGCAAACAACAAAGATTTATCCCAAAGTTATAGACAGAGATTGCATGGACCCTTTGCCAAAATTCTCACCATTTTGGAATGATTTGCAAAATTATCATTTGGAATTTGTCTTTGATTTTACCCAGAAATATTGACACACATGCTGTTATGACAAGGCAAAACAGCCATCATGCATAGTTTTTCATGAATCCAGAAATTAAATTTGACTGCATTTGCTGTAATTCATCCAAACTTTAAAAGAAATATGAAAAGCATTGCTTTTTTATAACGCTAGTCATCTCAATATAAATGCAATATAGATATTTAAATATGTCATACTATATCTATATCCATATTTTGTGCCTTAATAGAAGCAGTGTTTCTAGAGTATGCACTTCAGTAATAAAAGACATTCAGGTTTAAAAATACCATATTAATAAACATTTATCAATTCCTATCAAGCAGGAAAGGAAACATTGCCTTCTCATATCTTACACTGGCTGGAAGGTGTAAATTCATATCCGAACAGCTTTGTTCTCTTTCTTCCTTCTTGCTTTTTCTCTTTTCCACGCAGATGTGCACTTTGGGAGGGTTTGGCCATGTATTAATCGGGGTTTCTCAACCTTGGCACTGTTGACATTTGGGACTGAATCATTCTTTGTTATGGGGGCTGTCCTGTGCATTGTAGGGTATGGAGCAGCATCCCCGTCCTCTGCCCACTAGATGCCAGCAGCAGCCCTGCACCTGCCCCCCAAACAGCTCCAGACATTGCCTCTCCCTGCTGGGATTCAGTCATCCCAGGGCCATTTTCTAGGGAGCAGTGCCCTTCCACGGGGTGCCTTGAAACCCCTCCACCTTCTAACCCAGGGGAAGAGCCTTGCACTTCCTTCCCTAAGGGCTGTGGCATCTCTGTGAGTACTTCTCTTCTCTCTGCTCCCTCAGAGGCCATGGCCCAGATCAACCTGCATGCGATGACTGAGAAATGGTGCCCTCTCTGAATTACTGTTGACACAACCAAAATAACCAAACCTATGGTGGCAAAACTATTTCAGTGCTAGGACAACCCAAGGAAATCCCCACAGAAGTCATTTTTAAGAACATCTTGTAGCCCTGGCTCTGTGCTACCTGTTTTGTTTTCTATGACGAATGGACAAAGCAGGCCTTGCCACTAATAAGTCCTGGCCACATGAAAACACCACCATGCACATGATGGCGATGCAGTTGTCAGGGAGCGCTGTGGCAGCCAAGACGACTGTGTCTCCTGACCACACACCTTGCCCGGCACGGCAGGTGCTCTCTCTATGTATTTGTGGAGTAAATGAATGATCTTGGAATGTGCAATAGAAGAAGAGCATTTAGAATGGCAGTGGTGGCAGGGCTGCACTGCTGTGACCTGATCCGACTGCATGTGGTGGGTATCGTCAACGCAGCTGGCTCACAGGCCGGCGACAATGCCGAGGGCGTGCCAAGGAGAGGGAAGGAGTGAGGACTGAGTCGCTGCGAGACCAAACCAAGTGAGCAACTCCCGAAAGATACTCAGAGAGGACTCGGGGTCATGGACAGCCGTTCTCAGATATTTCAAGTCCTACCAAATGTCCAAGGAGTAGGCTCCGTCTGGATTCCCAAGGGACAGAATGAGGACACAAGCTAAGTATGCTAGGCTGTTCTCAGGCATCAACAGCCTCACCTTGCTTAATGACTTCACGCGGCCCTTCCAAAGACGTGTGGCTTTCGTCATCTTTGCAGTGGCAGAGGTGGCAGGGACTTCCCGTTCAGTGAGTGAGCCTCCCAGTGTTCAGACAAATAAATGTTGAAGTTATCACATGCTGCTTATTGAACACACAAGTTGCCAAATGAGGCTGGCTACTCACTGATTTTGTTAAGCTGTGAGTACTTGAATTCAATACAGAACATATTGCCTCTTGAAACACAGTACAGAAAGCCGTTTTCATCAAACTGGTGCTATTCTGAATTAGCCATTCGGAAGTTGCCTTTTGAAACTGCCTTTCAGTTGATACCGCCTTTCAGTTGATACCCTGGTTCATGAGCATTCGTGAGTTTTCTCATTTCAGTTTGTGACCATTGTTCACCCTCAACAACATTGTCATTTGTTTTGTATTTGATTTCCTGTTTCAAATACTGGGAGACATCTTTACAACAGCAGTGTTTTCTAAAAATACAAGTTTGTTATAGCAGCCGTCTTTTGGGTTCTTGATTTCTTCCACAAATCCCAGAGAACTAATTAAGCCAGAGCCCCTTCCACTGAAAACCTTGCCCTGTCACTGGCTTGGCTACCAGGGGAGCTAAGTGGCAGCAGTGACACTGCCTAAGTTGGGGGGAGGCAGGGCTGAAGGCCAATTAGTTTACAGTGGGGTCTGTGAAGAAGCAAGCTGAGCACAACGAGGACACTTTGAGGCCGTTCTTAATTTGTTTTAATCTTTCAAGGAAAGAGGCTCATGAATACCTGTGGATTCCTGGACTTTGCTGGCTGCAGACCTGGGCTGTGTTCTGCTCTGAGCCTATTTATACTTCCCAGCTTCATTTTAAAGGTACTGCGTGATTTCCCATGGCCTTGGGTATCTGCACGCACTTAGAATCCACTGGGCACTAGTGTCTTGTTTGAATGATTTCTGCAATGATTGCTGTTCAAGTAGGCAAATGCCCTTTTAAAGGGCAAAGCAAATTCTGTCTTAGATCAACGGGAGGTGAAACATAACATGGAAAATTCCAGTATAGGTTAAAAGGAAGCTATTCCCCAGTAAGTTCCATGCCGCCGTTTGAATTTATGCCCCAGGGGAAAAGTTGAAGAAATCAGAAAACACAGCTCATTATTATTTGTGTAGATTATGCAAACTTTGCCTTTTAAGAAAATGACTAAGTTACAGAGGATCAGGGAAAGAATTTGGACTGTATTTAAGTGAGAAGGATTAGCTAGCAGGATGTTGATTTATAAACGGCAACAACCAATTCCTTATATTCACCACTGCAGTCATGTCTCCTGCACAGTAATTCCCAGTGTTCCCTTCTGAAAGCCCTTGGTAGTCGGATTAGCCCGGAGGTATAATGTTTGATAATATAACTACTCCTTCTGTCACTGCGTTTTGTACAAACGCATTATATGTGGCCCAGAATGGTAAAGATTTATGTATGGGTATGGAAAATAAAAATCAGCATTGATTAAAAGCCCCAGATAGACCATCCAATACCGCCCAAAGAACATCAGTTATTTTGCATTTTGACGTGGCGATTGATAACTCATAAATGCAAGCAGGAATGACAAATGCGGATGGAAACTGGCTTTGACAAAAACGATAACAGTATCAGTCTCGAGGGGCAATGGAGGTATAAGCAGGAACTGTTTAAAATATTTAATCATTTTATGAAGGCTGCAAGATGCTGTTTGACCCTGAAGGAGGGTGAATGTCACATGGATCAGAAATTGCCAAGTCTTTGAAGTGAAATAAAAAAATGGTGTTATTATAGATCCTTCTTGACATCCTATCATTTTTGTATAGGATTAAAAATATGTATACAAAGCACCAGATAAAGGACTCCAGCAAAGGATGTCTTGGTTGAAGGGAAAGAAAGTAAAGGCATACTGCTTGTGAATTTTTACTTCAAAATCCAGAAGCATTTTTTTTATTTTCCTCCAAATGGCAAGAATAGAGCCAAGAGCTCCTAGGAAAAAGATGCCTTTGGTTTTTAAATAAAGGGTAAATTACCCTTTACTTTTGTTACCTGGGGTCCAACTGCTGGAATTTCTCGTCTCCTTTCTCCCTGTGCATTCTGCCTCACTTGGGCATGCTGTTTATGGTCTGTGTTTACATTTGGACTGCCATGCGGGACATATATGCCTATAAATAAACAGGGGATGTGTTTATACCCCAGTGCATGAGGGGTTTTGTTTGGTCTGCAGGGAACTGGTAATCTTGGTTCTTACCTACCGTGCCGCTCAGAATCCTCAGTTCTGCCAGCAGCCTGTGCCTCTGCGTTCACTCAGGTGGCAAAGCCGCTTGTGAATTCTCAGGAACATTCCCCCCATGAGTTGGGATTACCTCGTGTTTCACTCTGGAGTAGCAGCAAATGAGATGTCATGCTATGCATTTTCTTTTATCTCTTGTGTTTCTCCTCCTGTTTCTCCCCCATCTTGAATTTTTCCCCTGTTCCTATTTTGTTTTGTCTGTGGGATGTGGGTGTTAGAAGAGATTTCTTCCAAAAGGACTTTTTCTTCTCTTTTCTAGGAATTTGTGGTTCCTTGCGGGAGCTTGTGTTTTGTTGTTCTGTGGTGTTTCCACACACTTCGAACCATTCCATACATTTCCTGGTGGCTGGAAGTTCGTCTTGGCTGATGGAGTCTACTTCCTGGAATGGGGGCAGCACATGGACAGACACATACAGCAGAGAGAGGACTTTGGACAGTTTTCTTTTTGGATTCAAATGTTAACTTCCTCTTATAGTAACAGTTTTCCTACCAACCTGTATTTGGGAGGAAGTGAGCGTTTGCTGGCTTAGTGGAGGTATCACTACCTCCACTAAGTGAGGCTTCTGACGTCCATCACCCTCCCTCTTCCCTGCACCACACACACTCACACACTTACACTCATCACACAGACTCACACACACAACTCATACACTCACCCATGCAAACACACAAACTCCCCCACGCACACACTCTGACTTGTGGCCCCTGTTCTCAAACACTCAGGACATGGTTGAAGGAAGGGTGTCACCAGTGCTTTCCCCCAAGGTAATTGTGTTCAAGTGTGTGTTCACCTAGTTATTCTGCTCACACCTGACAAGACTGGAGCACAGAGCACAGAGATTGACCATTAAAGTGTCTCTGTTCCTGCAAAATGCCCCCTGCGTGGCTGCCCATTAAAGCCATAGCATGACAGTCCTTCCACACTGTCTGGACACCTGGTAGCAGCAGCACAGGTGGTCCTTGTGCAGTTGGTCTTGCTGACATGGACACAGGTTCATCTCCATGACCTCTGTCTCTGGGGAGGTCTGAACTGCTGTTCTCGTGCAGTACAGCATTGCAGACACCCAACACCTTGCCCACCAGCCAGGACACCCCTGTATTCTCAGAGAAACACAAGATATCACTCCGATAATACCACCCCAGCCTTGGAGAACAGACAGAAATCTTGCAGGGAGAGGGAGCCCCTCCTGTTAAGGTGAACTGTCCTCATCACCCATGTGCCTGGCTGGGGCTCCTGGACTCACCCCACCTCCGCCACCCCAGCCACCCCAGAAGCTGGGAGAAAGGCCTAAACAAGTCCTCCCTCCGAGCCTCCAGAAGGAACCAACCTTCCCAACAGCTTGATCTTGGACTTCTAACCTCCAGAACTGTGAGACGATGCATTTCTGTTGTTCTAAGCAACCTAGTTTGTGGTCTTTGTTAGCAGCAGCCCTAGGAAGCTACGAAGCCCTGTGAAGCCCGGGATAATACAGGGAGACTATCCTGGATCGTTCTGGTGGGCCTAGATGCAGTCACATGTTTCCTTAGAAGAAGGAGGCAGGAGGGGATTTGACCACAGAGGAGAAGCACATGTGATGGAAGCAGAGAGCAGCAGATTGAGGGAGAGGCTCTGCCACTGGCTCGGGAGGTGGAGGGAGTGACCATGGATCAAGGAGAGATGCAGCTTTAGATGCTGGGAAAGGGGAGGAAAGGAATTTTCTCCTGGACCACCCAGAGGGAGCATCGCCCTGCCAACACCTTGATTTGACTCACTGACGCTGATTTCTAGAGGCTTGGAGCCTCTAGAAATATGAGATAATAAATTTCTATTGTTTTTAGCCACCAAGTTTGTGATAATTTGGTATGACAGCCACCATGGACTGAGTGTTTTCGCACGTATAAGGCACTAACTAAACTAAGCATCATATATTTTATTACCTCTAGCCCTTCACCCGTCCCTGGGAGTAAATCATATTAGCCCCATTTATGGAGGAGTAGACGAAGACAGGTGAAAGAATATTCCCTGCCCCAGGTCACACCACTAAGGGGGGTGGAGCTTGGATGTGGCTTCAGGTGGGCACAAGCTCCGTTTCTCAGCCCTGTCACCATCCGGGAACACATTGCTGCAGAACGTCCTGATGTGCTCCTCATCTCCCTTCACATCCCGTCTACCACGCACGAGGCTGCCAGACTCCACACCCAGCTCCAGTGTCACCCCGCCAAGCCCCAGCTCAACCACCAGAACCTACTGAGCCGACACAGACCCCCCAGCCCGGCTTCCGTGCGCCTCATAGCCTGAGCCACCCCGTCCTCCCCACCTCACCTCCCACAGCTCCCTCGGGGGCCCCTGTCACAGTCACGCAGGCCTGCTGCAAAGCCCAGCCGCCAGGCCTCTGTGCACGCACATCCGGGCCTAGAGAACCTCCCCTCTTCCCTTCTACCTGTCCAAACTCAAGTTCTAGGATGTTTCTCCAGTTACCTGAGTCCATACCAATATCTCCTTCCTCTGAATCCCATTCTGCTTGACACTCAGTTTGGTATTCAGCTGTTCTTTATTGATTGCATATGTGTTAGTTTCATCTTCCCTGGCTGGACTGTAAATTTCTTAAGAATACTAAAGAAAACTGAGAAAAGGTCTCCGTCGTCATAAAGCTTGTAGTTCAGCTGCAGAGACAAAACTTCTTCACATCAGAGCAGTCAAAATCAAAGTGCTTGACTTAATGAAGCAGCGGCAAGTATACCACTTTGAGAACACAGGACTAGAAGTCAAAAGAATTTGGTTCCTTCCCTGGTTCCATGCCCTCAGGGAAGCCCCTCCACTTTGCCAGGTCCCTTTTGCATCGTCTATAAAATTGGACCCTTGAGCTCGGCACCCTCCGGTGTCTCTCAGATCTCTAGCACGCTGGGAGTCGGGGTTGTCATCGGAACATGCTCCTAGTCCAGAGAGGCCTTTCCACCTCATCCAAGAATGCTTCCAGAGACCGTGTGAGTCACATTTCCACATGAGCGCCATGCCGCAGAGTATTAATCATCCTGAAAACTTGGGTCATGTATCATTCAGATCCAGGGAAGCCCTACTTGCCACCAAAGTCTTTGTTGGCACTGACAACTTGAACACAGTCCCTGACTTCTGCTGCCTTGGCAGGATGCAGTCAAGTAATGCTCTCTTATCCAGGGAACTGGAAAATGGGAACCAAAAAACCAGTGCACACTGTGGCCAGACTTTGGGTCTAGCACGGGCATCAGAGGAAGTTCTAGACCCAGAGGAAAGCCCATGAAGCCTGGCTCTCTCCTATCAACCATCTACCCCAAACTCTAGACTGCACAGTTAGCTTCCGGAACACTTCATATGCAGAAGCTTATCACTCCACTTAAAACCAAACGAAGGTCGTGAATGATGTGTTCCTGGAGCAGTCTGTCAGTTCGGCATGGTCGTGGCAACAGTAGACGTGCTGCTGGAGATGGGCCGTAGCTCACACAGATACGGGGCAGCTCACTTGACAGAGGAATGTTTCCCAGGGAAAGACAGGCCATCAGTGGTGACAGCCCTACATCTACAATCAAACACCCCCCAAAGGCCGTTAAATGCCCATTCTGGCTGGGGCTACACACAGTGGCAGAGCAGAGCAGACGTGAAAGTTGTTTCCATTCTCACTTCAGGTCAAGTTAATGAGTGCTCCTGTCTCCACGATGGCACCACCTCAGGGTTGCAGGGCCGTCCCCTGACTGCCCACCCTGTCCGGACAGACAGCCTGGTGGGTTGAACAGAAGTGACGAGTAGACCCGTCGCAAGACCCGCCCTCCCTTGCACTGTGAGGATGTCTTGCACATGCCCTCCGCTGGCATTATTGAGCAGCTTTCTGACTGTTAGAGTTTTTATGTCTTGTTAATATTAATATTGGTATTTTTTTCCCATATCAAAAGCATTTGCATGTAAGCCTTTTACTGTAGAGTGAGAGATGTAAAATCTACTTCACCAACTAGAAAACATAAGATCACAGCACTGCCCAGTACAACTTTCTACAATGATAGAAATGTCCTCTAATCTGTGCCACCCAAAGTGGTAGCCACAAGCCAAATGTGGCCTCTGAGTGCTTAAAATGTAGCTGAGGAACTGATTTTTAATTTGATTTGATTTACATGTATTTAAATTTAAATTTAAATTTAAAAAGCCACATATGGCTAGTAGCTGTCGTACTGGACAGTACAGGGCATGTTTCTCACTCTTATTCCTGATTTCATTTTGTTGTTCATTTAACAAGCATTTATTGGGGCTTGTGGTATTCAAGAATAGTGCTAGACATTACAGGATGAACAAAGGACAGGCCTCATGTCAAGAAAAGCATTACAATGGAGTGTAAGCACCCGTTTGTGGCACAGCCTTAAGGAGATGAAGAAGACACGCACAGGACAAGAGAGAGACTGTTATTAGTCGAACATATGGTCCTTTTCCAGGAGCTGTACTAGACACTTTATACATGTAATCTTGCTTAATCCCCACAATAAGCAGTGAGTAGGCCCTTTTACAGATGAGGTAATTGAAACCACAGAAGGGTAAATAATGTGGCCAAGGTCGAAAGGTATTAAAGGGCAAAACCAAGGTTTGAACCCCAAATCAAATAAGACAGATCTTCCAAGAGGAGATGATTCTTAAAGGATTGCGTTCAGTCCGGGTCAGGGACTGGAGGGGTCGGGGGTAGAAAGGGAAGGGTGTGGAGGACAGGTAGAGAGCAGGGGAGAGCGTTCCTGAAGGAGGGAACAGCATGTGCAAAAGCAGATTTCCAGGTACGAGCATGAGGGCATCGTCATGACCACAGTGGACACGCTGGTGAGGATGGGCTGTGGCCTGCAGAGATACGGGGCAGCTTACTTGACAGAGAAATGTTGGCTGGCCACGAGGGAGGAAGGTGGTCCAGGGAGTGAGCGCTCTGCTGGGGAACTGGAATCCTACACTGAAGGCACAGGAATGCCAAAGGCTCTTAAAGGCAAAATGAATGTCCAGTGTGAGGTCCCCGCTAGTGGCAGTGAAGGAGGACAGGGATGAGGTTAGGGGAGGGCAGAGAGCCGTCAGAAGAGGGGCTGCACCAAGGCAGCAGAGACGCAAGAGTGGAAGGATCCCAAAGATCCCTCCAGGACTTTGTGAAGGCCCCGAGGGGAGGAGGGGCAGCGGGCAGAGGCCAGGTTTCCAGCCTGCGGGGACGGCTGAAGTGGCAGTCACGTGCTCTGTTCCCCAGTCCAAGGCTGCTCTCCAAGCAGCAAAATCAGTGCCATTCTCCGTGGAATGTCTTATTCCATCCGTGCTAATCCCAAATCTGCCCTTCACTCAGACTAAAAGTTAGGATGTTCCTAGAGATTCCTTCCAGAATGGGCAGATACAGACTCCAAATTATTTGCTTATGAACCTCTACTAGAAAAAAAAAATTATCATTAAAAGTATGTGCGCACAGACCCAATATAGGTATAATGATTTATTTATAAATTATAAACATGAACCACTATATTAATATCATATCTGTTAATATCTATGCCAAATAGAAATTAAGATTATGTAAATAATTCTTAAAATTATTTTATTTATTAATGGCTCAAATTTTTAATAACTGATTTATTTTTTGTTAATTTTTTTACATTAGGCAATATGATTAGCTATGTTTTATTATCTTTGAAAAGCTTGCTTTAAACCAGTGTTTATCAAAGTGTGACCCTTTGTTGCTTAGGGCCCCCAAAACTCATTCAGTCAATCCATGAGATCAGAACTATTTTCATCCTAATATGGATGTTATTTGCCTTTTTCACTATGTTGACATTTGCCCTGGAAGTGCAAAACCAACAGCAAGCAAAGCTGTGGGCACCTTAGTACAGCCACACTGTTAATAGTGGTCATAATTTTCACTGTCGTATACACATTACCAAAAAAAAATAGCCAATTTCAGTTCCTTGATCAATTTCACTTCCTTGATGAAGCTGTAAGAATTATTATTTTATTAAATCCTGATCTTCAAATACATGTCCTTCTAATATTCTCAGTGATGAAATGGGAACTTGTGCTGCACACCAAAGGAAGATGGTTGTCTCCAGGAAAAGCATCTGTGTGACTGTTGGATCTGGGAGCTGAACCAGCCACTTTTTTCATGGAACACCATTTTTCCCCAAAAGAATGACTAACAAACTATGACTATTCACATTTGGGTATTTGGCAGATATTTTCTCAAGATGAGCAAAGTGAGCCTGTAACTATAGGGAAAACTGACAGTATTTGTTGCCAAGGATAAAATTCAATTTTTTGATTGAAAATTAGAATTTTGAAAAACACTGTCTACCACCATGAGCTTGACAGCTTTCCAAAACTTAAAGACTTTTTGTATGAGATTGGGTGATATTAATGAATGTGATATTTTGATAGCGTATAATGAAATGTTTAAACACTTGGAAGTTCTCCATAGCTCAGTTGGCCAATATTTTTGAAACAATGCAAAATGTTACAAAATAATACATGAATAAAAAATGTGTTCCAAGTATGAGAGACCAATGGATTTAAGTGTTAGAGAGTACCAAAGTTCATTGATATGGTTTCAGATTCTATTAATGCATTACTACTAAGAAACAACTACTTGTTGAGTTGTGGTATAGTAGCAAAGAAGAAGGTCTACAATTATCTGAAAGGCTATTAAAACATTTCTCCCTTTTCCAGATACATAGTTGAAGGAGACCAGATTTTCTTCATCTATTTCAGTGAAAACAGCATATCACAATCAATTAAATGTAGAAGCAGATATAAGAACTCAGGTGTATATTAAGTCACATATGAGGAGATTTGCAAAAACGTAAACAATGACACTCTTCTCACTACTTTTTTTACTTTAGAAAATATATAGCTTTTTATTAAAAATATATTATTTACAATAACAAAATAAAGAGCACTATGTTAAATGAATTTGTAAAGAAATATTTCAGATTTTCTCAGCTGAAATTTCTCATATGATAAATAGATCTATGCCACATAGGCGAAAGCTCTTTAAGGTTGTCACTAAATTTTAAGAGTACAAAGGAGCCCTGGGACCAAATGGTTTGAGAACTTGTTTAAGCTGCCGGGATACAGTTTAAACAATGGTTCAGAACTCAGTTTATGCCTACATTTGGTTGAATTTGTCATCACTGTTGAAAACAATACCTCACAAAGATACAATATATAGAATTAACACTTAGGACAGCCTTCATCCTTGAGGGTAGTGGTTGTGAACACATATTTCAAACCATGCTCTTGATCATCTTAAATTTGTGGTCACCTTTTTGTCAGATTAGACCTTTACTGTGGCAGAGGAAGCACTCCTAGGAAAAGTAGAGTGTCAGAGTCAGCTCTTTCTTGTTATTGGCTTATTCCAGTGTTATGACCATTACCTTTAATCTGCAGTTTCTGCAAGAGTTTATTAAGCCACTTGTCTATTTTGTGAGGGTTAGTTTGATTAAGACTAGAAAATATGATTCGTAAAGCCACTGACTGGGCATGCATAAACTGCAGTGCTCCGAATGTCACTGCTGATGTGCCCTCTGCTTTGCAGAGCCCCACCTTGCCCCCAGCCTACCTCATGGACTATATTAGTCTGCACAGGCTGCCATAACAAAGTACCATAGACTGGGTAGTTTAAGGAAAAGACATTTACTTTTCACAGTTCTGGAGTCTGAGAAGTCTAAGACCAAGGTGCAGACAGATTCAGTGTCTGGTGAGGGCTCTCTTCCTGGTTTGCAGACAGCCACCTTCTCACTGTGTCCTCACATGGTGGAAAGAAAGAGAGCTCTGGTCTCTTCCTCTTCTTATAAGGGCACTAATCCCATCATGGAGGCCTTAACCTCATGACATCAGCTGAATCTAATCACCTCCCACGGGACCCACTTCCAAATACCAACACATTGGGGGTTAGGGCTATAACATATGAATTTTGGGGGAACACAAACATTCAGTCCATAACAGGATCTGAGGAAGACATGTGATCAATCATCTAACACACCAAAAGAATAAGACACCAGCATCACCTTAGACAGTAATGCTTATAAAATTTATTTTCTTTCTTCTTAAAAAAATAGATGCACACACACACAATATTCTCACACTCCAGGAAATCACTGGACATACTGAGGCTCACTGGATAAATGGTTCCACCAGTCAACTGAAAGAACACTCTTCACATGACATTACTCACCACGGGTACTAACAAAGGGTAGGAACTAAACGGAGTTTCTTTTCCTCATCTACAAAATGTCCAGGACCAGGAGAACGCTTCATCTTAGAATTGTAGTGTAGGAAGATAGTAGCTCTCCCAGAGGAAGTTCCACAATGTCCTTTGATAACCTATTTTTATGATGAACACCTGCACTTGTGAATTTTTCTTCACACTAATACTTATTCAAATATCTTGTGGTTCACTTTAATCCTGTTCCCTCCAATTAGTTGCCCAGGAAAGATGAGGAAGCTGGCCTCACCCTGCCGTGTGAGTTAAAAGATGAACGACAGCAACCAAGACCAGCAGACATTTAGAAAGGGTCAAACAGGCTATGTCCACTTCTGTGCTTTTTGTGGGGCCCTTAAGCTATGAAATGGTGCTTGTTGATCACAGAGGGCTGTCCACACACACGCCTCCCCTCTGAGTAACAGAGCACGCTGGACGTCACACTGCCTAGTGAAAGCCTTTGCTTCTAAAAGCCATTAGGAAAGCCTTATTCACCCCTTCCAAAGCTTCCCACAGCTTCTCTGAACTCTGCTCTTTCCGGAAGGACATTGCATTACTGGACCATCATCTATTTTCCCAAGAGGCACTTTAGAGACCTGGGTGTGATGCCCAGTCATGTGATTTGATGCTTTTCTACCATTTGTGACTTGGGAGCATGACAAAGTAAAGAGCATTTGGAAATGCAGCACTGAATATTCCAGAAGATTAAAGAGTTCACACATGGCCGGAGTATGCAGTCTTAAATCATTCAAGTTTCAAGTGTTCCTTTTTCTTTCAGGGAGGAGGGTGTTCAGGGGCACTGGAGAGCAAACACCAAGGATAGATTATCTCATTTTGTTTATCCTGACTCTTTGTCTGTCAAACCATGCAATTAACAAAAATACAAATGGAATCTCCCTCAATCAAAACAAAGCATGACTCCATTTTAGAGGATTTACTGGCAAGACTTTCTGATGGAGCTTTCTAGATCTTTCTGAAGACTAAGTGGTGCTCAGTTTGTGGTGAGGCGACAAGGAGTGGACTTTTGTCTCCTCGGCTCCACCATCTCCCCCCACTGCTTCCCCTCCCCCGCCTGCACTTTCCTTTCCGTATCCTTACTGCTAAATTCAAGACAATGTGTAATTATACCGGAGAAAAATCTGTCAGCGGATAGCTGAAGTTGCTTAAATTGTGCTGATTTACAAAGATAAGAGATTTTTCCCCCACTAAAAAAATACCTTTTGTGTGTGTAATGCCAAACAACCTCCTGCAAAGTCAAGTCCTTTTCTGAAAGTCATTGCTAGTTTTATAATTTCTGAGTCATTAGATAACAGATAGAACTCCACACTTAGTGGTTTCAAATGTTTATGGTCTGCAATTCATTCTTAATGAGCTCTCTCCATGTCTTTATTCTTCTTCGCACCCTCCTGCTGGGAAGTGTCTTACTCTGCCTTGCCTTTTGTTAATGATTCCACAATCATTTCAGAGCCATTTCTCCTGCCTTCTGCAATTCTGACACCACGGAAGAGCCCAGCTCACTGCCTCACAGTTGGAAATGTAACCTTTAATGTATTAATTTTTCTTGCTCAAAACAATTTAACCTCTGTCTTGGTTTTGTGATTGCTAAGTGTTCCAATTAAATGCCTCTTTCATTTTTTGTCCTGGAGGGCTTGATCTTACCCGAGTTATGTAGAAGGTACCCTACCTCGCAGGGATGAGCATGCTGGCTCCCTCACATGCCCCTCCGTCAATCCATTATTGCTCTCATGAGTGCCTGTTGCATTTGCAAAACACCTCCTTCCCCAAAAAGATTAATTAAAGTAGTTTAAATGAGGGGCAGCGTTGTCTGTGGAGGAGGAACAAATCATTTTAGCCCAAAAGATAGAGGTGTCCAGGAGAAGAGAAGAATCTTCTCCCTGCCCCTCCAAACCTATTTGGTCAGTAGGACCTGGTGAGCACCGGGCAGCCCTGTGAGGACGGCCCGCATCAGCCCGTGGGAGATGGGAATTAATCATGGAAACAAAGAGTCTCTGGACACTTGGCTTTTGAATTTTACCACCTGGCTCAATGCAATACAGGCCCAGCAAGATGGAAGATTCACTAAAGGATTCCTCAGCATGGACATGGGGGGCCCAGGCCCTTGACAGTCAGCCCAGACACATAGAAACAAATGAAAATACCGTCGAGGGACAACTGGACAATCTGTCCACAGCTCTGCTCCCGCTGGGGGAGCACTGCCCTAGGGCCAGTGCTGGGGAGCAGGGCACCCTCCTCTGAAGGGCCTTCACCTCAAATTGTCCTTCGTCTTGTTAGCAAAGAGTCTACCCTTGAAATCATCTCCTTTCTTTCTTCCAGAGGCTTAGAAAATGTAGCATTTAGAGCTGGGGTTGGGGACCTTGTCAGCCCTCTAGCCCAACTTGGAGCGTGCCTACAGGAACAGCTCAGATTCAAATCCACAAAGACTGCAGTTAAACATTCTAAGGTCAAATCAGAGCAGTTTCTCTAAGGCAGTCCATGCTTAGAGACAAAGACCTCTGGTGGGCCTCTGGCTAGGGTGTGTGCATCTCGGATTTGCACTCAGAAGAGCTGTTCACATGTCCATTAATGCCACCCATCACCGTGCCTGCGGTCAATAGATTGAATGACGGCGCACTTAGGTGGTGGGGGAGAGACAGTGGGAAGGTTTGGCTATCTCCTTCCTTTTGGTGGTCAAGAAATGGGTGGTTTTGGTAAAAAAACAAATGCCATGTATAGGGCATCATAATGACTTACACTAATTCATCATTTTTAGAAATTTACACAAATTGTGTCTGCACAGTCCAGATCTTCCCTGTATAAACCATTCACATTCTTTCACTGGGAGGCATGCAATGAGTCGCCCCCTTTGCTAAGGGGAAAGGAATCGGATGCCCTGCTCCTCTCAGAGCAAAGCAGGAGCTGCCACCGCCCCTGAAATTCTGAAACATGCCTGCCTAAAGCTTCCATAAAGTTCTGTATTTATTTATTGAGAACTCCATCGGCCTTGGTCTGGGTTTAACCTAGCATTCAGAGAAAAGGTGAAAATCTTCAGAAAGGAATCCACCGCCTGGTGGACGATTAGTTCACTGAAAGAATAATGTCCATATTTTTGGAGCACAATTAAAATGCATGAAAATATTGTATTTGAAATAATCAGCACTGGAGCATTTTAAAATAGTTTCAAAGTTTTCAGAAGTCCAGACTTTCTTTTAACCAGTGTAAGTGGACTATGAATTATTCTTGCAAAAAAAAAAATTGAAAGTGATCTAGACCTAATCACTAGTTTCCAGGAAATGCAAGGGATAAAAGAACTTGTTAAACAACACCCTAGGATGCAATCAGGCAAAATCAAGAATGTGGGAAATTCTATAGGACAAATGGTCCATTTCTTCAAGAAATAGTGATGGAGAAGTGGAAAGTAAGCCAATAGATTAAGACCCTTAAGAGTCATACCAACCAAATACAATGCATGGACCTTGTTTAGACATGGGTTTGAAAAAAAACAACAGCGAGATATACCTAAAACAATCAGAGAGAACGTTGGCTGGATATTCAGTGATTTTAAGAAACTGTTGTTAAGCTTGAGGTGTGCTAATGGCATTGTGCTTGTGCTTTTGGTTTTCTTAAGAGCCCTTGTTAAAAAAACAAAACACTGAAGCATCTATAAATCTAGTGCTACAACGTCTGGGATTTGTTTCTAAATAATCCAGCGCAGGAAGGAGAAGACGGAGTTGGGTGACAGGTACACAGGATTCACTCTGCTGTTCTCTCTACTCTTGTATATATTTAGATGTCCTATAAAAAGTGTTTTTATGGCCGGGAGTGGAGTGGGTCCCTCTGTGGCCATCTCTGCCTTGCTGTGAAGAAGCCAAAGCCCTTCACTGGGTTGTCTCAGCCACCATTGCTAAGAGGACTCATTACCCCCAATATTATGGTTTCCTTTTTTCAGACAGAGAACCCCGGGCACTGTCCGGGCCTCTCGGAAGGAGGTGAGTCAACACACACAGGGCGCCTGATGCCTGCGGAGGCCCGGACAGATCCTGCCGCTCCCGCCGGGAGTCTCTTCACCAGACATATTTGTTTGGGGTGGGAGGGGTCCTGGTCCTATAAAAAGAAATCACTTCAGCATGCTGAGCTCCTTCCCCATCATATCTAACATACTGCAGCACATTTTCTGCTTGATTAAAAAAAAACAAAACAAAACCTTGTTTTCCATGTTACAAACCCATTTATGCCAGAAAATTAATAAAAACAAACATGAAAAGAAGAGGACAAAATAAAACTAACCATAATTTCACCCCATGTTTTTTTCAAAAATAAGAACTGTACACAAATCCTCCACTAAATAACTCTCAGAAGTTTAAAAAAAAATTCGTGCTTCCCAGAACTGGGTTAAAACGATTTTGAAAATCTTAGCACCTCTCCTACTTGCAAAGAAATTTAAAAGGGAACTGGGACCATTTTGTTTTATTTATCTTTTTTTGTAGAGTTCTCTTATTTTAAAAGCAAATGAAAATATCTTTAGAGTTGCATAAGAATTTTGAATGCTGGGATGAAGCAGATGCCACTTCTCAGAACTTCCGTGACGTGCCGGCCGGCAGTGCAGTCCTGATTTGCCATTTGTTACACGGCCCTGGAGAATCTGCCCGGCCTGTCTCCGTCTCAGTCTGTCATGTGCCCTTTTGCTGGACATGGGAATAACTACTCTCAGCAGCGATTGCAATGGGACAGACCCCGCATAAACATATCCTGAATTGCGAATCTTTGTGATGATTACTTGGCTAAGAGCTGCCCTCTGAAAATAATCAGCAGTCTCTCTAGTAACCCCTGTCCATGCATCTCTCACATACACTTGTTCTGGAAACTAAAACAATTGTAATTTTCCCCCATAAGATGGAACGATTGGACTTAGTTCTGATTTTCTCACTTCAGTAATATTTTTGCCCCTCGTTAA
Organism: Daubentonia madagascariensis; assembly: GCA_023783475.1. Taxonomy (NCBI): domain Eukaryota; kingdom Metazoa; phylum Chordata; class Mammalia; order Primates; family Daubentoniidae; genus Daubentonia; species Daubentonia madagascariensis. The sequence goes on along the minus strand of JAKFHU010000901.1, from coordinate 31,960,249 downwards.
TGCCCACTTAGTGGTATAAAAAGTATACCTGTTTGGTAATCAGTTTATTTTTTTCCCTTCTTTCATTAGAGCCCTCCTCCTAGTCCCTGAATTTCAAATATTTTTTACAATGGAGGAGCAGAGACTCTTGACCTTGAGCTAAATTAAGGAGAAAACTTTTTCTTTCCTACGAATAAGTCTTCCAGGTAATGATCATTTGCCTTATGATTGAAACTCTGAGAGATCAGAATCTAAATTGATACTGTGTGTCAGCCAATAAACCCTGCTTTCTATTTTCCAACTCTTTACTTTCACTAGTTTTTAAATCTTTTCTCAAACAGGTTCAAAATTAGAGACATATACACTATTAAAAAATCTTGACAATAATTTCTTAATAATTCAAAAAATATTCTTGACAATAATTTAAAAATGCTTGACTATGGAAGACAGAGCTGTGATCATGAACAGTCCGGGAGGACACCACGAAGAGAGGGAAGGGGTCCTGGAACACGTGGGCGAAATGGTTTCTTCAGTTAAATGTAAGTAGATACTGCACTGTCCACTTTTCGTTATCAACAGGCACTTCACATTTTGGCCTTTTGGCATCAAGCGTACTGGTGTCGTTTTTACTGTCATAAGGAAGCTGCAGTGCCACCTGTGCCCGGGGTGCTGCAGCCCTGCACACGCATCCCGAGTCATCTCCCTGGCAGTCCTGCCCCCTGCGGCAGCTGCACCCTCTGGGCAAGGAGATGAACTATGGGGAACTGGGCCACCGGTTGCTGTACAATGTGATGCCCTTGCAGAGACATAACCAAAATGGATTTTCAGACCCAAAGGTAGAGATTGGAGTGAACTGGGAATAAGGACAAAATCTCTTTAGGTTCCTATATTGAGAGCTCAGATCGTCCGGCCACACCTCCTCACCCCAACCTTTTTTAAAGGAAACATGGTCCCCAACCGGATCCCAAACAACTGAACAGGGCATACCACCTTGGCACAGATTTCTGAGCTCGGAAGGTGGAAGCAGGAGGGAGCCCTGGGAGGAGGGGCAGGCAGCCAGGGCCTCAGCAGCGTCCTAGCCCTGGCCATCGTCCTGACCGAGCGACCGTGGCTCCTGCCACCCAAAGGGCAAAGTCGGGGCAGAACCAGAGCCCTCAGCCTCTGCCCTGGCACATCTCTTCTGCAGCCTTAGAACGTGGGTCAGCCTCTGCCAGGGACATCTCATCCCAGACTTACTTGTGTGTCTTCCCGATGGGCATGATTGATTCTGCACGCTTTGGGGGTTGTTTATTTGTGGCAACATGGAATAAAACAACTATATGGGACATTGTTTTCTCTTCTATCCCAGATCATGTGAACACAGCCAAGTCTATCTGTTATTCTCAGGGGAATGTTTGCCTTGAAACATATGCACGAATCACCTTTCTGCTCAATTGAAACTTGAAAGGGTGGATCTCAAAGAAGATACATTAAAAAAGAGAGAAAAGGAAACTATTCACGTTGCTCTGTCATTATTATTTTAAAAGCTCATGATGCATAACCTTTAAAATTATTTATTTTATGTTCATATGTAATATTTATTTCATCTGTATTTGTATAAATACTATTTATAGAGCTATGATTCAATATTACATTTATTTATATTTTATCTTTATGTAATTCTCATTACTAGCCATGGTCCTCCTATATACAATATTCAAACATTGCCCCTTTTGAATGATAGTTTTGCCCATGAGAAATTCACACAGGCCTCTTGCCTAGTCCAGGTGTCACCAGAAAGGCCACCAGATTCTACCATTGAAATTGAGCTCCCTGGACACCTGCTGTGACCATTTTAGCCCAGTGGCTGCTCTTAACCAGTTCTGGGAAGCAGCTGCAGGATGTGCCTCCCCCAGCCCCATTCCATTAAGTGTTATGCAAAAGGCAAAGGGACACCAGAGGTTATGTCACCATTCAGCAGTGCTTTGAGGTAGATGTCTGTCCTTGGGATCCTGAATGAACCAAAACAAATTTGAGGTCAACTCTGGGGCATCCTGGGGACACCAGCACAGTGGCTGCTGGGTCCATACATACCATTGCATATGTCTCCTAGTCTGCATTGCTGTTGTGCTTAGCTGCTTATGTGGATGCAAGAGCTGGAAAAAAGTTAGGGCCCAAATAATAGAGAATAATTAGAAATTCTTGCCTCATGTAGCCACAGTTTTAGCATCTAATAATTATTGTTGCAAATGCAAATACTAGTCCCTGGGACTCCTTATGCATTTGAATTAATCTCTTAAAAACAATTGCCAGCTCCAGATGAAAAACAATTTCTCAACAGCTGGAGAACATTTGCAGAAGGCAACTTTTAAAGAACAGAGCAAGAGAGAAAGACAGAGATAGACACAAAAGTAATCATCAGCTTCCCTTGTCTAAAGAAGTCTGAAATCTTCAGATGGTGTGTTATTAATTATTACACCTACAGCTTTGCTCACCGATAAGCTGCAGTTAAACTAGCAAGTTAAGTCAGGATAGCACTTTGTGTTGTCAGCACAGTTAATCAAAAATTACCCTACCTTTTTCTTTATTCCAAAGAAGGGAGGTCTTTTCTTAATATTAGCATCTTCTTACTGAGTTTTAAGGATGAAAAACTGGGGGTTAGAATATCAAGGTGGTGCTGTGGGGATACAATTATATCTTAAGTATAATATTTAGCATGGGCAAGGAAGGAAGACCTTTTCTCGTTGTACTAAACTGAGACATTTATTAGGTAATATCACAGGAGGGGCGAGAGTAAAGGTGGGCGGAATGGGTAGGGAGAGGGGAGCGGCACTGAGTCATTGGCTGGTGTAATTAGTTTGAAAGTACTTATGTTTTGTCGTCCAAAGACCCCACACAAATTCTAACCAAGTCCTGATCTTTTAAATTAAATATCTATAGCTTATGTCTTAATCTGTCTTATTTTGCCATAAAAGTTTAGATTCAAGTTCAATATAAGATATTGATTGGTAATAAGATGATAACCGTAATAGCAATAGTATTGGTGATGGTAACAATAGCTAGCACTCCGTCGCACATGCTGTATGACAGATATTGTTTTAGATGCTTCAACTCATTTAATCCTCATCAATCTTAAGGGGTGGCTACTATCATTATGCCCATTTTGCAGATAAGAAAACTGAGGTACAGAGAGAGTTTGCATAACTTGCTCAAGGTCATTGGACTAGTGAATGGTGGAGTTTTTCAACCTGGACTTCTGACTCCAGTCATTGTGCTCTGCAATCAGTGAAAACGTTCTGCCCACATTAAATTATCGTTAAGTGTGCTTTGTTCCTTGGTTGAAATAGTAGTCAGCAAGTGGAATGCACTGATCCCAACAAGATAATCCACAGGGAAGCAGAAGTGCCAGAAGCACAGGGCAACTGGCAGATTGTCACATTTACCTGTGACTGACTAAGTGAACTCACAGATGGTGTCACTTAATTTTAACTAAATTTACCTCCACAAAAGGGACAAGTGGCTTAAGAAAAGATTTGTACAAAGAATATGGGACTTGAAGGTGGTACTAATAATGCAAAGACTAGCAACAAGAAAATAGTAATGACCCCTCCCAATTTAGCCAAATTGTAAGACAAAAATAAAGAAAAATTAGCCCTTCCTGCATTGTTAATGATGGACCCCACCTTGAGTTCATATTATACATTAAGATATTAGTTAATGGTAGTAGGAAGCCATTAGAATTAACTAAGCATCCAGGACATGAATGCAAACCTCTATGAATTGAAAACAAAAATATTTTTGTATAATTAATAAATAAAATAATTAGCTTAAAAACATTTTATGTCACCCACATATCATTTTAATTCCTGTGTTACATATGTTTTATAATGCATTTAAAACATTAATATGTATACCTATTTTATCAAATAGTAAATATGCATATAGAGATAGAAGTGCTCAAATATCTTTTCCTGATAGGATTATGCAATCAAAAAAGTTTGGATTGCAGCACAGTGCTTGAGTTTAGTCCACCTCATGGGGTTACTCTCAAGTAACCATGGCAACCCTAATCCGTGGCCAAGTCTGGCAAAAGCTTAGCAACCCGACAGGGAGGAGAAGGTGAACAGAGCGGGGAAGCTCCATCTCCACCTCAAGTGCACCACGACCCATCACGTTGTGCATTGTGCAGCGGTGGGGCCTCTGGAGGAGTGATGGCCATCATTCCAAATTGACAGAACGCTTCGTATCTAAAGAAATATGAGTAATTACTATTGTGAGTTTATCTATTAACAATGTATTGAAAGCTAAACAAGTGACTAATAAATAGCCTGAGGTCACAGAATTTTCAACATGTAGCATTCAAAACCAGATTTACAAAGCAAGTTGTCATACTTTCAAAACTATCAAGAGAAAAATGTGTGCTCTTTTTGAAGAAATAAAATCCCAGATATGTAAAAGAAGTGCACATAAGAACATAATGATGTTCAGATACTGAAAGGCATATATTTGGATGATATTCTATGTAGAAAAAATATGGAAACAGGATTCAAGAAGAAACTTGCAACACCCATATGCATACAATAGAAGACATTCACCCAAATGGATTTTCCTTTCTAAAATGCATGATTTTTCATGGCTGATGTTTTCCTTGCACTTTATTCATAGTGAGACGTGTAAAGTAGCAGAATTTCCAAGTTTTCACCGGAAAGGACTTGAAAAATACTTTGTGTCTCTCAAAAATTTGGTCAGGTAGGTGTTTCATACTAAGGATTTAAAGCTATTTCACTGGCTTTGCATTTTGTATTTTATAAATCATTAACACGAACAAAGTAAGAACCAAAACAGAAATACCCATTTCATAAGTGTGAAGACAGTTAACCTTTAAACAGATGGGTAATCCCAGACAGCTCTGTAAAATTAATAGAGCTTAAACCTAAGGTCTCAGAGCTGCAGAATACATCTTTGGAGACCATGTTTTTGAGATCATCATAAATCAACTTTTTTTCTCATCAGTCCCTCATGCCTACCCAGGCTCCTAGAGCTGCTGGGTTATGAATATGCATATCACGACACGTCAGCAGACCCAGTGCTCCAGTACCAAAGGTTCCAATCATGTGTTTCCTCTGCCGGCCCTCCCTGGTCACCCTGCTGGAAAGCATCCTCGTGGAGGCTTACAGCCGGATGCGGTGGTGGCACAGGGAGATGTCACCACATTCCTGCTCTGAGCCCTGAGGACCTTCAAGATGGCTCCCTTTGGGGAAACATTTCTATGTTTTATTTGTAAACCTTTGCTTATTAAATCAGTGGTATTGTGGGAGATTGTTTTGTTGTCAAAGCACTGGGTTTTTCTATGGCCACATCAGTTCAGACCTCAAAAGAGGCACAGCAGTGATGGGCAGGGCTCCAAGCAGGGATAACTTGAAGAGAGAGGTGGTTGTCTCCCGGGAGATCGCTGCTTAGTGCTCACAAAAGACGTCGTTGGGCCAGTTTGCAGAAAATTACACACGCTAAAAGGAAGAAAATGACTAGCCAACGTTGTCAGCATTATCATTTTCAATTATTTAAGTAGGTGTTCGGAGACATTTTTTAAGAGTTGGATTAAATTCTAAATGTGGCCACAAACCCTACAAGAATGTAGATTTAAACAGAATTAAAGCCCAAAGTATGATATTACTGAGCTGCCAGCCTCAGCTGTGCCAGTGCTGGGAGAGTCTTTCATTAGCAATTGGGAAGACATTGGCTGGGGAGCAAACACGGAAGTGGAGCAGGTCGTCTCTTCCCTTGATATCTCAAGGGTCACTGCTCATTATGAAGCTACAGGACAAGCACGTGGTCCTCTATATTTACATGAATATTAGCCAATTTGTGATACTCATCTGTAGAAGAACTTCACATTCTTTTCCCCTACACATCCAGGGGGGAAAAATGAACTATGAAAATATGGTCTCAGTGTAGAGAGTTAAATCTGAAGGTAAATAATCCTGCCAAGGTTAAAAAAACAGCATTTTGTTCTTTCAACACAATCCCCACCCAAGAATATTTTCTCACTTCCCCTGAAGAGAAGCCCTGAAAAGTTCATAAGGGACACATCTGCAGCTATTTACTATTGCAAAAGTTAATTTAGCAGTATTGCTGCAACTGTCAAGAAATTCAAAAAGCCTGAGGAATTCAGTACAGATCTGGGCAGGATACATACTGAGGAGACGGAGGGCACAGGGCATAGTGACCCAGGCTGTCCACAGCACAGAGCACCTGCCACAATGGGGACGTGCTGAATGGAACAGACAGGCTGACGCTGCCAAGCACCAGGAAACCCACCTCGGCGACACCTCCTCCTCGCAAGTGTTCAGAGCACATTAGCATAAATGCCATAAAATGTTGGCCCTGTATCCTCTTTATTATTTTTATAGATATATAATTATTGAAGGGAGGCTGTTATCTTTTTTATGGACTTGAGAATCTGTCTGCTTCTCACTTTCCTGTTCTATTTGAAATTTCCTGTCTGCACACTGCACTGTTTGGAAAGAAAGAAGATGCAAGGCTGTTTTTTGAAGTCGGAAGGCTGGGGGAGCCCTGCAGCACAGAGCTATGCACAGACCTCCTGGAAGGGGCAGACGAGTCATGGAGCCTGCTCCCTCTGAAGGCCCTGCTTCCAGAATGTGTTACAGCCCTAGGAGTTCTGCACCATAAAAATCATAAAGAGTAACGTCCCATGTCTGGAAACAGAAATGATTCCTATGAGAATTTATGTACTCAATGTAATTAATCTGTATGTTTGGGACATCCCATCATAGACCTGTCTTCTTTTGCTAATTATTACAGCCCAATTCAATGGCTCTGCTCAACTACAGTCCCAGATAAATAGCCCTTCCCCCTAACCCCTGGAATTATTTTATTTAAAAGTTTAGAAAATTCACCTGACAAAGACTTAGGTTACAGCGTTGACTCTCATAGTGTGTTTTTCCTCTCCCTTTTTTGTTTTCTCCCTTCTTAAAGAGTTAGCAGAGGCGATTCAACTTTCTGTAGTCAAAAGACTGAACAAGGCCTCAACTAATTGCCTTTCCATACGTCAGGATTTCCCACCATGTAGGGGTGACTCAACCAGATTCATTATAGAAATCTGCCTAGCCAAGAACGTGGTAGTTAACAGGTGTTTCCAGGCTTACTATGCTTCCCAACCCTTTTGTAACAGAAATTTTTACATCACCTCACTGGGCAAAAAAAGTACAAAATCTGTATACATGTGTCTTAACCACTAACAGAAGCCACATTGGCTTGTGACGTCCCAGAGCCCATCACTGCCAATGGCCATGGGGCCACCTGAGTCTTTCAGCTGCGTATCAAAAGTGTTGATGGTAAAAGGCTGCTCTTCAGGGAGCCTCGTGCCAGTTACACAGTTTATAAATTAACAGGAAATGATGGCTGATCTGAGCGGTGGGGACAAATGGAAGATCTAGACTCTTTGGGAATTTTGTGCACTCATAAAAGTATCCAAAGATACTACAAAACACCAACACCCAAGCTGGTTCACCCAGATTTTCTGCACAAAGACCCCAGCAAAGGTAGCACATGGCTTTCATTGTGCCCCAGCTCAAGTATCTCAAAGACACAGAGATGTTTTAGTGATTGCAGCACTGTTGTTTATTGTTTCTTCCCCTCTTATGAGGCCATACTGCCCAGCAGCACCGAATGCTCGCTGCTGGCCACCCCTCAGATGCGCATGGTAGGGGTCAGGGCTACCTCAAGTTCCCAACCTCAACTGAGCAGGAAAGACCAAGAACTTGTGAGAAAATGTGGGTTCTACAGCTTTATGGTCTTGTTAAAGTGAATGATCAACAAAACAGTCTTGAAACTGAAATGGGAATACAGCCTCTTGCAGTTCCTTCCTGTGCACTCTTCACTGCCTGAGTCCCCACTGCCCCTTTCTGCCCGCCTGGGCGCTGTCCACAGCCTGGCACTGGATGACCTGGCTCCTACCTCCGTCATCACCGCATCTTCCCAGCAGCAGGCTGGCCTGTGTGTGGTTGGTTTCGCAAGGGACGCTGTCGGTCAGCCACGCATCGGGCATTCCTGTGCCCCTTGGCCCCCACCCTTTTTCCTTCCCAAGAGAAGATTTTGTCCACTCTCCTACAAGTGGCCCATCCTTTGGGGGTGTGAGTCATATTTTGACTCCCAGAAGTGAATTGTAGTTGTCCAAGCTGAGTGATTGGCTTAGGCATGGGCCTGCCACGTCATTCTGGCCAGTAAGGCTTGGAGAAGGAAAGAGAATTCAGGGAAAGTTTTCTTCCTTCTTAAAAAGGACAAAAGACCTTCGCCGTGATGTGCGATGACCAGAAGTCTGGCCAGCAAGATTGAGGATAAAAAGAATCTGCATCCAAACCTGGAGCCAGACTCTCTGTGACTTGCGGCGGAGCCCTTGCGCGATGCAGATGCAGCAGTCTGAGCCCCCCAGCTCCAACTCTTCCTGCACCTGCAACCCCGCAGGGAGCTGCAGAGCCCCTCTTCCCTGTATCCACCGTCCTCATGCCCATCCGTGCTGCAGGCAGCCCTCGGACATCACCCCAGTAAGCGATTGGGGTGAAGGGAAACAGTTCTAAAGGCAACTGACGAGTGACATCAGCTCAATTCTGCTACCTCAAAAGGAATATTCAATAATAAAGTTTTAAATTCCATTACCGAGTCACGGAATAATGTGGTTACTGTTAAACAAAATTTTATTGTCTGCATGTTTGTTCCATAAAATAAATATATATTTTATCTAATCCAAATTGCATCCAACTGTTATAATTTGTGAGAGGTGTTGAAGTGCTTTTCTCGCCCTTATTTTTAATGTGCTTTCCCAGATAATGAACTCGGGCTCATTCACAGAAATTAGGGATTGAGAGGGGCCCCCGGGTCAGCTGGGGCACCTGGCTGCCAGACTCGGGACCCGCAAGCCCTCCCCCAGGTGACAGCTCCCCAGAAGCAGGACGACAGGGGCAGGGGGAGGGAGGGGAGAAGATTTTAATTGGCCATTTCTATTTTGATAGCTCCAAGTTGGGGGGCTGCATCTCCTAAAGAAATCTTTATTTTGCAACCCTCCCCCACAAAATGAAGATTTTTATTGTTATTATCAGATAATGTCTTCTTTTATTTGGGGGTGAAGGATAGTAATAATAAAATTTTAATGCTTGTCTGTGTACAGGTAATTCACTACAAATTATAGTAAAATAACAAAAAGGCAGCCCTCCACCCCCAAAATCATATCCCTGCTTCAAAATCCGTATTCTGAGAGGCCTTTCATTTCATTCTGTAATTAGAGAAATTTTTAATTAAAAATATATTAATTAATTAAAATTAAAAACGTAAAAAAGCAAAATCTTAGATAGGTAGAAATGGTAGGTAATGCATATTCTCTTGGAAGGTCTTGAGAAAAGAGGATCAGCCAAGAGAAGGGTAAAATAGCACCAAAGTTGGAGCACACTTCACCCGCCTCACAGGCCGGGTGTAGCAAGAGACCCTGAATGTGTGCACTCGTGGCTCACCAACGCCCCCTCCACGTTAGTCCCACCAAGAGTCTGGTGCCTTTAGCGTGAGATGCTCCCTGCTGTCAGCGCCTTGAATGCAGAGTGCAACAAGACACAGGGTCACAGGCAGAGGTGCACATGCGTGTGCACGCACACACACACACACACGAGTACATAACACGCAAGAGGACACCTGCAAGTGCACACCCAAGTTCACAACACACACACATAGAGTACGCAGCACACACACGCACAACACACTCACACGTGCACACTCGTGTGCACACTCACAGCCAACATCCATGGAGCCAGGCTCCCGCTTCCATTTTGCCCTTCTTCCCCTGAGAGTCAAACATTTCGAGAGATCTTGGGGTACCCCAGGGAAGCGTCTGTCGCCCTGAGGTGCAGCGGAGCCTCCTGGAAATAACAGGGAGCGGGAAAGGAGGAAATTCGGCCTGGGGCCTACAGCCTCAGGGGACGAGGGCAGGAGGAGGAGAAGTTCCAAGGGGAGCTCGGTGCCTGTCCCTCGCCGGAGCCGGCCCAGCGCCGTGTTCTGAGTGTGACTCTGCAGTAGCTGGTGTGGGAGCACAGCTGTGAGCAGACCCTTTGAGGGGGCAGCAGGGCGCTAGTCCGGAGGAAGGCCATGTCAGCAACGTGCTCCCTGGAGATGCTGACTCAGAACTGTCACCCTGACCACAGTGTGGACTGTGGCGGCCGCCCGGGACACAGCTGCAGTGCCCCGTGAGGGTGGGGTGTGGGACTGCCTCCTCCTCGTGGGGACAGCAGAGGTGGGGTGGCCTTCGGGGGCTCCTCAGTTCCTGTGGCCTGGCACTTTGGAGACTGTGACACCAGGTGTGTCCATGGTGGGGTTTTGGCACCTCCTGTGCATCAGGACAGAGACGTCACCTCAGCAAGAGGGAGTAAGAGAGGAGACAACTTATGAGCACCACATGGTGATCAGGGGTTCTTCTAGAATCTTCTACAATGTGGGTCTTAAACATTTTGGTCTCAGCACCCTCCTCCATCTTACTATTGAGAACCCCAAATAACTTCGGTTTGTGTTGTTATAACTGTTGATATTTAAAACAGTACATATTAAAAATTAAAACTGAGAAATTTGTTCACTAATTCATTAAAAAATAACAATAGAAAACTCATTACACACATTACCATGTTTTTTTAGGAAAAATAACTATTTTTTCCAAAATAAAAAATAATAGTGAGAGGAGTGGCATTGTTTCACATTTCTGCAAATCTTCTTGAAGTCTGGCTTATGAGAAGACAGCTGGATTCTCACCTCTCCTGCTGCATCTGATCTGCTGCTATGTCACACGTCGGGTAACCTCTGGAATACACATGTGAGACAGAACAACGTCTCAATATAATTATTAAAACAATGTTATCTCAGATTCCCTAAAAATCCCTGGGGACCCCCAGAAGTCTTTGGACCATTTTTGAGAGCAGCTGGTCTATCCTATCTAGTAGAATAGGGTTATTGTTGCTCTATGAATCTGTATGATCAAGAAAACATGAGTGACATTTACACAAGTTTTGTTTTGATCTGTGAGCTGGGTTCGGGACAGTTAATGAAGTGTGATCCTGGAGGTAGTGATATAGAGAGCCTGCTGTCCTGATTTCAAGGTTTGAGATACCAAACGCCCTCCCAACAGTCCTGGCAAAGATCTGGTCACTCCCTCCCTTGGGGTACAATGGTGTCCCCACGGCACCCTCTTGCATAGCCTCAATGAGGAGGGAGCTAATGTTCATTGAGCACTTACTACTAGTGGCTTCATATATGTCCATTAATCCCTTAAACAGCTCTGTAAGGTAGAACCTAAACAAAAGAAACCAAGAGTTAGAAAGGCAAAGTAGATAAGAATAATGCCAGCCGGTGTGTTTTTACAGGTCACAAAGGATGCTGTACATTCTCTCCAATATCTGCGGAGTGTCAGCCAGCTGCCAGAATCTTCTCTGTGCTGGGATTCAGCGGAGACACAGTCCTCACCCTGTGCGCTGAGCGAGCTCCAGTTCAGATGAGGGTGATGGGCACCAGGGCAGAGAATTGGTAAAAGAACAAGGTCACTAGAATGTGCGGTGCCAGGCGGGGGTCAGCCAGGGAGGCCTCTCCCAGGAGGCTGCCACAAACCAGTCTTCAAGGAGCCCTGGGAGGCAGATGTCCATCCCCACCCAGCCAAGGTCACACAGCCAGGAGGGAGAGGAACATCCCTCCACCGGCTGGCTGACCCCACATCCTGTGCCCTCACACCACACACCATGAGGCCACACCGTGGGGTCCAATCAGCTCCCCAGGCATCTGTTACCACGTTTCATCCCCAAAAAGAAATCAGTGCCATTCCCAAAGATGTGAAGCTTGATAAAAATAAATGCCCGGGCTGCCTTTTCTTGGGGACAGGGAGAACACACAGCCCCTCCTTTGCCGAGGGACCTCCAGGGCCTGTTCGACCCTGCCAGGAGTCCTGAGCAGGTGCCAACCGTGGGAGAAAAGTGTGCCCCAATTTGCGAATGGAGAAGTGCCCTTGGGGTCCCCTGCTGCCTCTTTTCATGCCCCATCTAAGGGCAAGATGATCAGGGTGAGGAGGGGTCCTACACTCGAGGCCACACGTTGCCATGGCGAGGAGTGGCGTGCAATGGCCCCCCCACCTCCTGGATGAAGCAAACGGCAGAGCTGGCCTGGCCCTGGGAGGGAGACCTGAGATGCCCACGCCACGGAGCGGGAGGCCCTCCTGGGATCAGACGCAGCCAGCTTCTCGTGCAGCCTCCGCACCTCCTTAGAGTTTCAGCTCTCCGCGCCTGAAGTTCATCCACCATGAAACAGGAAAAATAAAGCTACTCCCCAGTTGTTGGGAAGAACCAAAGGAAACGAAGTTCGTGAAGCACTACCGAATATTGGTATTTTATCCAGGTGTTGGATTCAGCTGACAGCTTGTTCTGTTGATGCTCTCAGGGGACTCCGCCCGGACGGCCCCAGCAGTATGTGCGTTGGTAAAGGGCACGGGGACGACCCACAAATACAGTTCCTGGCCACGTGTAAAACATCCTTTGAGCGTGGGTATAGTACACAGTTTTGCATAATTTCATCTTCCCTGTAACTTGGGCTTGATAGAAGCACGTATTTGCTTCTCTTTGCCCGGTACACGCATGTACACATACACAAAGTTCCAAAATGAAATAAGGTTCTATGGCCCAGTGCCCTAGGACCTTCAGATGTTAGGAAAACTATGTGGCTTCCCTCAGATTTTCCTTCTTTCTTCTTTTTTTTTTTTTTTTTTGACGTCACGAGAGTGGTGTTTGTCAGATGCTAGGTGGAGAATAATGTCACCATATAAAAGAAATAGCCTGGGTGACCTGTCCCTTCCTCAAGATGTGGATGGGTGCTTTTGAATTACAGAAAAACCTCTGCTTTTTGAACTACTGAGTAAAAAGGGAAAAAATAACAACAACCGAGTGCTTTAACACTTCACACGTGCTCTCTGAGTACATGGTGCAGAGCGCTGTGAATGAGCGCAGGATTCAGTATAAATCTTTTCTTATTTTGTGTTTCAGAAGGTATGCAATAGAAAACCCATTCTCACAATAAATGCTAGTCACCTGAGGTCTATAGCTTGTTTTGCAGCTAAGAAAATAAAGCCTCCGCTCACCCTTGGCCACCTGAGTTACACTTACGCTATTATTAATGCGTTGCAAGGCTTTTTTTCATATCAATTTGAAATTATACATCTGGGAAATCCCAGTGCAACAGCAGCCAAAGCTTTGTTTCTCTGTGTGGCCCTCTGCAATTACTAGAATGTGCAACTATAATTTAGCTCAGGTAAAATTCAATCAGTCACCCCAAGCACAAAGAAATCTCCGTCTCCCAGGAAAAGGGAAAAGGAGGAGGAGGAGGAAAGGGAGGGAGCGAGGGGGAAGGAGAGGAGAGGAAGATAGAGAAGGCGAAGGGAGAAAAGGAGAAGAAAAGGGGAAAGACAGAAAAAACCGCAGAGGGCTTCCCCGCGGATGGCACGGGGTCCACAGGGGTTTCTAGAGCCAATTGATGAGAACTTCAGATTCAAGTCGTGATGGGAAATTTAGCTGGAGCGGGGCAGTGGCTGCACGCTGGAATTAAAGTGAAACAGATTTTAATCTGTTTTACAGCCTTCTTGGATTCTTTATAAAATATAATGTTCTTTGCATTAAAAATAGAAAGCTTACAGGAAAGGAAAGAAGAGCAATTTTGCTGGTGAGCGAAGAGTCACAGGGAGATGAATAGTAGACCGACCCAAAAATCACTGTCTGATGTAAAAGACGTTTGTTGAGAGAACTCGGCACACTCTTTGCCTAACTGGAGCGTGGAGTCCCACCTGCAAAGAGCCTCGGCCCCGGCGAGGAAACCCTCACTAGGGCTTACTCTTTTTTTCTTATTTCATTCCTTTATTTCACAACTTTTACGTGTTGTATGGGAAAGACTATTTGTATGTGACTGTTAATGGAATAGTATTTCTAGACTCTTGTATTCCATAATTGTTTCATAGAAGTCATCTAGCAGAGAGCAGGTAATTTAGCAGTAACTCACTTAGAAGCCAGGCATTTTCCTCTGCACCACCGATAGGCTGGAACCCATGTTATACAGCTTTTCAAGGCAATTTGATTTACTACCATATTTTACCCATATGCGTGTTTGCTTCTAGTCAAATGACAATGTCAGTTCACACTTTGGTCTCTTCAGCCTGCTCTAAACCCAGCAGTACAGACAAAGTGTCTTTAAGCTTTTAATTTTGAGATTCACATGTAATTGTAAGAAATGATCCAAAGAGATCCCACGTACCCTTTACCCAGTTCCTCCACGGCAACATCGCACAAGACTATGGAACAATTCCACCACTAGGGTGCTGGCATGGAGACAGCCTAGACACGGGGACATTCCCAACCCCACAGGGTTTCCTCCTGTTGCCCCTTTGTTGTTCCTTCTGCCCCCACCCCATCATTAACCCCTCTAAACCACTAATCTGTTCTCTATGTCTATAATTTTGTCACTTCAACAATGTTTATAAGTGAAATTATGCAGCGTGTAGCCTTTGGATTGGCTTTCTCATGTAGCATCAATCCCTGAAGATCCATCCAGGTTATTACGTACATTGATGGCTCATTCCTTTTAATCCCTGAGTGGTGCTCCATGGCACAGTGTGCCACCGTTTGCTTAAGTGTTCACTGCTGAAGGATATCTGGGTTGCTTCTAGTTTGGGGCTGTTACAAATAAAACTGCTATAAGCATTCATATATAGGATTTTATGTGAGCACAAGTCTTTACTTCTCTGAAATAACTGCCCAGGAGTGAAATTACTGTGTCATATAGTAGTTGCAGGGACAGTTTTTTAAGAAACTGTCAAACTGTTTTTCAAAGTGGTTGTACCATTTTACACTTCTACCAGCAAAGTTTGAGCGATCCAGTTTCTCCTCATCCTCACCAGCATTTGGTTGTCATTATTTTTTATTTTAGCTATTCTGAAAGATGTATAATATCTCATTGTGATTTCAATTTGCATTTCCCTAATGGCTAATGATGTTGAACATATTTTCATGTGCTTATTTGCCATCTTTATGTCCTCTTAGGTGAAATGTCTCTTTATATCTTTTGTTCATCTTCTAATTGGATTGGTTTTTTTCTTTTACTGTTGGGTTTTAAAAGTTCTTTATATACTCTAAATACTAGTCCTTTCCAGATCTATGGTTTGTAACTATATTCTCAATTTCTGTAAATTCTCTTTTCATCCTCTTAACATATTCTACCATAGAGTAAAAGTTTTTCATTTTTATGAAGTCCAGTTTATCTAATTTTCCTTTTATGGGCCATACTTTTGGTCTAAAATCTAAGAACCCTTTAGATGGTCCTAGGTTGTGAAGACTTTCTCACATGTTTTCTCTAAAACCTTTAGCTTCACATTTTACATTTAAATCCTTGATCCATTTTGTATAGGTTACAAGATTGAGGTTGAGGTTTATTTTTTGACACATGGATGTCCAATTGCTCAAGCACTATCTGTTTAAAAGGCTGTCTTTCTTCCACTGAATTGTTTTTGCACCTTTTCCAAAAATCAGTTGTTTGTATTTGTGTTGCGTCTATTTCTGGATTATCTGTTCTGTTCCATTGATCAATATGTCTATCCCTCTACCAATGTCATGCAGTCTTAATTACTGTGGTTATAATAAGTCTTAAAATTGTGTACACTGATTCCTCCCATTTTATTCTTCTTTTTAAAAATTATTTTAGCTATTCTAGTTCCTTTGTGTTTCAATATTAATTTGATAATAATCTTGTATATATCTACAAAAAAACTTGCTGGGATTTTGAAAGGAATTATGGTAAACATTTCAATCTATTTGGGGAGAAATTCATGCATTGCTGAATTTTATTTGCTAATATTTTGTTAAGGATTCTTGCATCTATATTCATGAGGTATACTGGTCTGTAGTTATCTTTTTCCTACTGTCTGGTTTGGCACCAAGGTAATACTAGCTCCATGGACATTAGGAAGTGTTCCGTTCCTCTTCTATTTTCTAGATAGACTGTGTAGAAGTAGCATTAATTCTTCTTTAAACAATGGGTAAAAATCTCCACTGAAACCATCTGGGCCTAGAGATGTAATCTATGGGCATTTTTAAACTATGAATTGAATTTACTTAATAGTTATAGAGCTATTCAATTTTCTCATTTCATATTGGATGTGTTGTGGCAGTTAGTGTTTTTCAAGGAATTGGTTCATTTCATCTAAGTTCCCAAATGTATGTGTGTAGAGTTGTTCATAGAATTCCCTCATTATCTTTTTCATGCCTATTGTTTGCAGGACCCTGTTTTCATTCCCAGTATCAGTAATTATTTTCTTTTTTCCTTCTTTGTCAGCTTGCTAGAGGTCTGTCAATTCGATTGATCTGTTCACAAAACAGGCTTTTGTTTCATTGACTTTTCTCTATTGTTTTTGTTTTCAATTTTATTGATTCTGCTTATTATTTCCTTTCTTCTGCTTGCTTTGGATTTATTTTACTTTTTTTCTAGATTCTTGAGATGGGAGCTTATATTAATGATTTGATACTTTTCTGCTTTTCTAATGCATACATTTGGTTTACATAGTTCCCTCTCAGCATGCTTTAGCTGTGTCCCACAAATTTTGGTATGTTGTGTTTTCATTTTCATTCAATTCAGTATTTTTGAATTTTCTTGAGATTTTTCTCCCCACTTACACGTGCATTGTTTTGTTTCCAAGTGTTTGAGTGCTTTCCTCTTATCCTTCTGTTATTGATTTCTGGTTTGATTCCATTGTGGTCAGAGAACACACTCTATGATTTCAGTTCTTCTAATGTGTTGAGGCTTGTTTCACGGTGCAGTATATGGTTTATTCTGGTATATGTTCCATGGGAACTTTAAAAGAATGTGTTTTCTGCTGTTGCTAGTCAAGTGTTCTATAAATATTGATTAGATTTTGTTGTCGTGTGATGGCATTTGCTGAGTTTTTCTACATGCTTTCTTATTTGCTGTCTAATTTTTCTATAAGTTGTTGAGATAGTGGTATTGAAATCTCCGACAATAACTGTGGATTTGTCTATTTCTCCTTTCAGTTCTGTCAGTTTTTGCTTCACATATTTTGCAGCTCAGTAGTTTGGTACATACATGTTTAGAACTGCTAAGTGCTCTTGGTGGAATGGCCCTTTATCATTACATACTGTCCCTCTCTCTTTCTCTGGTGATTGTCTTTGCCCTGAAGTCTACTTTATCTAATACTCATATAGCCACTACTGCTTTTCTTTGATTAATGATATATCTTTTTCTGTCCTTTTAACTGTGCTATCCTTTTAACTGTGCTATATTTGAAATAAGTTTCTTGTAGACTGCTTATAGTTATATCATGCTTTTTAATTCACTCTGCCAATCTCTGCCTTTTAATTGTTGATTAAACAATTTACATTTAGTGTAATCATTGATATGTTAGGTCTCATGTCTGACTTTTTTTTTTTTTCCTGTTTGTCCTCTCTGGTTTTTGTTTCTCTCTTTTCTTTTTCATGCCTTCCTGTGGGTTACTTAGATGCTTTTTAGAATTTGATTTCATTTTATCTATAATGCCTTCTAGTGTATCACTGTCTATTGGGGGTCAACATTTTACCAGTTCAAATAGAGTATAAAAACCTTATCTCCTTTTACCTCCTTTCCTCTGCTTATAATATAATTATCATCAGTATTTCCTCTTTATATATTTAGAATCATATCAGGCAGCATTTTAATTTTTGCTTCAACTGTTAAACATGATTTAGAAAAGTCAAGGAGAAATAAAGTCTATAACATTCACCCAGATTTTTGCTTACCTTGTTCTTCCTTTCTGATATTCCAATATTTCTTTTATTGTTTCCTTTCTGTTTAGAGAACTTCCATTAGCCATTCTTTTAGAGTAGGTCTGCTGGAGACAAATCGTCTTAGTTTTCCTTCATCTGAGACTGTCATGATTTCCTCTTCATTTCTGAAGGACATTCTCACTGGATGTAAGATTCTTGGTTGACAGTTCTTTTCTTTTAGCACTTGATTTTTTCTCATAAAAAAATCCAAGTCATAAAAATTGGGTTTTTTCCTCTAGGTAAGGTGGTGCTTCTTTATTGCTGCTTTCAAGATTATTTCTTTGTCTTTAGTTTTCAGAAATTTGATGATGCTATGTCTTGGTGTAGATTTATTTGGGTGTATTATATTTGGGGTTTGCTCAGCTTCTTGAATCTGTAGGTTATGTCTTTTACATCTTTTATGTCATGTTTTGCTGAAGAAGAGCAGTTATTCTAAAAGTTTTCTGTTTTGTTAGGCTGCTTCTCTCCTGGTCCTCTGACTAGAGGGCTTTTTGTCTGTGCCCATTGGCATTGCTGTGTTGTCAGCTTCTTCAGTTCCAAGTCTGGGATATTAGAGGCAAAAGGAAAACCCAGAACATGTACCACTATATTCCTTGAGTCCCAACATCCCTAGGCATCTACCTTCTTCTCCCCATCTTTCAGAGTCTTGTTACATTTGTTTTCTATATAATGACTAGCATTTTTAGTTGTACTTAGTAGAAAGAAAAGTGTGTCTACTCTGCCTTGAAATGAAAGCAACCACCAAAACATATCTAAATATATTTTTGAAAAGTATAGCCAAGTTCACATATAAAGTGAGCATCTATGTGGATACCTCCCCCTCCCCCAAACAAAAGAAACAATAAAAAGGAAGGAAAAAAGCCAAACAGAAATGAGTGGACCTGGAGCAGGTTTTCCATCCAGAAATGTTCAGAGGCAACTGAGAGCCTGGCTCCTGTGCAGCAGTAACAGGCCTGGAAGCACCCGTGGTGGGAGGGAATGGAAACCACCTCACTTCAGGAGCTGAGACTGGGCTCTGCCAACCACAGACCAGGGCTGTTGAAAACCCAGCTATGTCCAGGGACTGTCATATCTGCAAGGGTGGGAAGAAGTGGAGAAAGTACCTGATAGAACTGGGCCAAGTCACTTTCTGGCTCAGTGGCTAAATCTGCAACACCCTCGATATAAGCAAGGAATAGGCCCCCCAGTAGAAGATCTGGACCAGGACCGCAGGGACAGAGGAAGTGAATTCAGAGAAATCAGGGAGAAAAGTTCTCAAGAGGAGCTTACAAATAAAATTTCAAAATATACACTACCTAAACAATGCATAAAACAAAGTTGGCAATCAAGGGATAAGATCACTCCCAATGAAATGGAAAAAATAAATCTCAAAAGGACTTTACAATACATATGCATAAGATTCAGAGAGTTAAAGGAAGGCATAAGAGCCAAGAAAAGAGCATGATTAGTTACCTATTGACACAATAATGCTACATAACAACACCAACGAAAACACGTAAAACCTCAAGGACATAAAAAGTAAGCAATCGTTGCTGACGTGGCTAGGTGGCTCTGCTGGTCTTAGCTGGGCTGGCTCATGTGTCTACACCTCGTGAAGCTTAAGTTAAGGACTGGACCATTGTCATTCCACTGCATTCTTTTAGCCAAAGCAAGTCACAGCGTCAACCCAGATTGAAGGAATAGGGCAATAGACACCACCTCTTTAGAGAGAGGGACTGCAGGTGTGGCAGAGGGAGAGGCTTCAGGGAAGGATGAAGAATTTGTGCCATTCATGCACCCACTCTGCCATAATGAGCCGGAAATTGTGAAGCAAGCATAGGCAAGTATAAATCGTGAGCACATCAATATGAAAACAGAAATGAGAAACCCAAGAAATGGAAAAATAGCCACTAAAATAAAAACTCAATAGACAAAGTAAACTCTAAATCGATGTGAGTGAAGAGGGTATCAGTGAGTCAGAAGATGATAGTAAAGAATTTATCAAAGTACAGAAGAGAAAAACAAAATGATAAATATAAAGGCAAAAGAGACAAAAAATAGATTAAGAGGCTCAAACACTCTAAAAGGAAAAAACAGACACAATGGAAGAAAAGCCATTGTTCAAAGGGATAATAGCTGAAAATTTTTCAGAATTGAAGGCTGACTGTCCTCAGGAAGAAAGCTAACAATGGATGCTGGTAATGACAAATAAAAATAAACCCACACCTAGACACACAGTAGTGAAAATAAACAAGATCAAGAATAAAGAGAAGATCTTAAACGCTGCTGGAAAGAAAATTCAGATTATATGCAATTAGAATGATAGCAGATTTCAAATCAGATACAGCAGATACCAGTGCACAATGAAGTAATATCATCTGAATATTGAAGGAAAGACACTACCAGCCTACAATTCTGTATCCAGACAAACTATCACTCAATAGTAAAGATGGAATAAAGACATCCCCAGGCTTATAAAAACTAAGAATTTACTAACCCCAGAACCCTCCCTGGAGGGAGAAAGAAAACTACCCAAAAAAATGTGCTTCAGCAAGAAGTAAACACAAAAGAAAGGAGGCAAATGTAATAATATAATAGCAACCTAGGAAACCAGCAAAAAAAAGTTGATAAATCTAACCACTGACCAATTTTTTTTGGTAAGTTTTTAAAAAGAAGAAAGGCATCTGTAGTCCCAGCTGAGGAGGCTGAGGCGGGAGGATTGCTTGAGCCCAGGAGTCCGAGACCAGCCTGGGTGATATAGCCAGACCCCATCTCAAAAAAAAAAGAAGAAACTAATAAGACTAAATTTTGTGAATTTTAGAAAATGATAAGCAAATGTTCTAAATCAGTGCTATTCCCAATCCGATTGGGAAATTCTTAAGACGTGATAAAGTTGGTCTTTCACCATGGAGAGGGTGAGACACCCTGCTCCAAACACAGCAACGAAGGGGGGTGCTGAGGCAGGAGGGTTCACAGCAAAGTCAAAGTGCGCTGAGATCCGCGTCTTTCTCTGAAGGAAGTTGGAGCTAAAGAATAAATTTGGATTTAATTAGGAATTTGTCCATCTGCTTAGAGGTATTAGGCAAGTGTTTGCCAGGTTTTTTAAGCCATTTAGGGCTGTTTGAACAATTAGCATTACTAACAAAATAAACTCATGCCCAATGGAAGATAGTATATTTTGCCATTAAAAGTCATCAAAGTAAGTTTCTCAAATCCTGAATGTCTTGCAATTACCTTCTAATGTATTTTGCATATTTTTAGACAGAAATAACTTCCCATTTACAAAGCGAATAGCTCTGGCAAGAGTCTGCTGCTGTTTCTGGTGGGTTTGAATAGTGATCAGAATCCGGGGAAGGTCAATTAAGCCAGCACGCTTCCCAAGGGAGCCTCTTTCTATCAACAGAAGTGTCCTCTTCGCCACAGCCAAACTTGTTCCTGACGCAGTTTGGCCACTGAGGTATTACAAACATTAGGTTGAACTTTCAGTCTAATATTTTGCCGCATATAATTGTGCCTAACAATCTTTTTTTTTTAAGTTAGGAAAAAAGTAGATTCTTATATACCTAATTACTTTACTACTTTAGTAATAAGTGCAGGTTTTAGAGGTGAGGATTCAGGATAAGGCTTGTGGGTGGCTATGCAGACACAGCTGGTCATCATTGTTATTTTACAACATTTTTCCTGATATTTTGAAGTAATGTTTACTCACTATATACAACTTGGGAAAAAATTTTTATTCACATCTTTGATTGACAAATAAAAATTGCATATATTTATGGTGCACATCATTTTAAAAGAAATTAAGCAAAACTTACCTATAATACCACCACAGTGCCTGGAATATTTCCTTCCAGGCTCTTTCCACGTATAAATATGATTATAGCAGGCACCATCTACTCAGCACTTACTTGTGCAGGCACAGTGCTTTATGCACACGATAATTCTCTCCAGTATTTTGCTCTTGAGGAAGTGAAGACACAGTGGTGCCAGTGTCCTGTCGCAGTCATGCAGCCAGGAGGAGGCAGCCCCAGGGCTCCAGCGAGACTGGCTGGAGAGCTGTAGTCTCCCTACTAGCAGTGTTGTGATTCCCTCTGCTACCTGGAAAGGTATTTATCATTGTGATGCCCATTTTGCAGATGATTCACTGAGGCTCAGAAATGCTGAGTAGATTGCCAGTGCCAGGGCCGGGCCGCGTGCATCCCAGGAGACTCTGAAAGGCCCGTTTCGCCTTTGATTGTCGCGGCCTTTCACCACATTAGGACAGTCTCAGGAACAAAGTTGCTGAGCACACGGTGAAGAGCGAAGGGGACTTCCAGGTCCAGATGGCAGAGGTGGCTCCTGTCCCTCCTGAGGCCCTAGGCGGGCAAAGGCACAGAAGAGCAAAAGGAAACAGGGTAAGAAAGAAAGACGAGAGCCAGGCGGCAAGGAGGAAAGCAGATGCTTCCAGGCTTGGTCGCTTCTGGCCGCTGTTTCCTCACACCTACTATGGCAGCAACATATTTTTTAGCAACTTGCTGTTATTAGTCTTTCAAAGTACTAAACCTAAATTTAGTGGAAACAACGCTTACTTTCTACAGGTATATAAAATGGGTTTACAAAACATTTCATTAAATCACACCGTTGCGATAAAAAAGCAGAAACCAGCATGGTGTGGCTGGGCACGCCCTCGGCCCCCGCCCGCAGCAGTGTCCCTTCTGTCTGTGGCTCTGTGGCCTGGCCTCGCTCCCAGGCGCCAGCAAGTCCCCGTCCCTCACTTCCACCCCTTTCTACGTGTCCCAAAGGCGGCTGGCTGTCCCCTAACCGCCTCTGGCCCGGCCCTATTGGGGTCTCCCTCTCCGCCCTCCTCTCCCCCCTAGTTCCTCTTGTCCCTCCGTCCCTCGCATCCGTGCCCTCGGACGGCAGCACCACCACCTCTCCGTGGTGTCACCTCCCGGAGTCGGCCCAGCTCGCCGGCCTCCCCGGATGCCGCCCCAGCCTGGTGCGTGGACACTCCCGGCGCCAGCCCAGCCCTTGGCCCCTGCCCTGGAGAGCCTCCCAGCACGGGCACCCCCACTCTCAGCCCCTGAGACCGGCCCCATTGTCCCCCTCGACTGGCTCGCCCTCCCTCTGGAACGGTCCTCCCCGGTCATCCGGGTTGTGTTCTTTTGTCTCATCCTGGTCTTTACGCAGAGCCACTTTCTCAGTGAGGTCCTCCCTGCCCTGCGACACCCACACTAGGCCTGCCCACCCGTCTTCCTTGCTGCACTTGTCTCCTTAGCATTTATATCAATGCCTTCTGTATCTTGTTTCTGTTTGTTTTTCCTAGAGACAGGGTCTCTCTGTCACCCAGGCTGGAGTGCAATGGCCTCATCACAGCTCACTGCAGCCTCCAACTCCTGGGCTCAAGGGATCCTCCTGCCTTGGCCTCCCAAAGTGCTGGGACCGCAGGCTGAGCCACTGCCCCACCCTTCTGCATCTTTATGTCCGTCTCTCCACAATGGACTGTAGACTGCACAAACACAAGGATTTGGGGCTGATTCATTTCCTGGTGTATTCCCACACCCTAGAAAATGCTGGTGCATAATAAACACTTAATAAACAAGTGGGAGCGAATGAATTGACTTGATTTGAGGGAATTGCCATCACTTAAGAATTGGGTTGATTTCCATGCTGGTTTGGTGGCCAAGGACTCACCGTAGACTCTGGACCCACGGAGAAGGAAATGGCTCACATATTCTGCTTGGCCCTTACTGAGCACTATTTATAGAGCATATAAACACAGACTTTTCATTTTAAACTTTGGGAATCCACCTGAACAAATTTGTTTGTGGTTGTAGGACATAATGTAAATGTTAACAACCTTGCAAAATTGCAGCTGACAGAAAGCAGGATGTGGAAGAAAAGGTAGGAGTGTTAATATCTTCATCTTACAAATTAGGAAGTCGGGTTAATGGAGCAAGAAATAGAGGTTTAAGCATGTTTTTTATTTAAAGTCACAAAGCAACCATAAGAAAGACTAAAGTCACACCTAACGGGCACAATACACACTATCTGGGGGATGGACGCACTTGTAACTTTGACTCAAACGGTACAAAAGCAATTTATGTAACCAAAATGTTTGTGCCCCCATAATATTCTGAAATTTTAAAAAAAGAAAGAAAAAAGAAATAACCAAACACTGTTACAGGCCAAGAGGAGGAGGCTGGTGGACGCGCGTTCAGTTCTCCTTCCTTCACTGCGCGCAGCATGCGGCCTGGCGGGTGCAGGCCAAGCTGCGGTATAAGGAGGTACACAATGGCGATGGCTGGAACCAGAGAACAGCTTCTTTCTTGTGAACAGCAGTCTGGGGGTGGGGGGTGACACTGGCAGCAGGGTCTTTACTCCTCCTGGAACCTGCCCTTCCATCCCTCCAGCTCTGCCCTGGTCTGTTCGGTTGAACCTGGCTCCCCGCCCAGTGCAGTGAAGCCAGGAAAGGAGGAAGGGCAGGCTGTTCCCTTTCAAGGACGTGACCCAGAAATTTCACATTTTACTTCTCACATCCCAGTGGCCAGCTCTTAATTACAGGGCCACTTCGAGCTGCACCTACAACTTGCTGTGGGAAAGGAGAGAGTGAATACTGAAGGATACTTAGCACACTTTGACACATGAGTTAATAGGTATTATACAAAGTTGTAAACCAAGAAGTAAACATGAAAGCATATTATTTAGATTTATTTTGGCCTATCACTTAGGGCAGGCTAAGTTTGGTTGTGTTAATAAACAATCAAAAACCTCAGTGGCTTTAAAAAAACCAAAAATTTTTTTCCTTGTTCATGCTACATGTCCAACTTTGTGCTCTACTCAACATTGTCCTAATTCAGGGACACAGGCCAGTGGAGCTGGTTTTTGTAGCAAGAGAAAGGAATCATGGTGAATCATTGTTAGGGGTTGAATTGTGCCCTTCAAAAGATTTGTTGAAGTCCTAACCCCCAGTTCATCATACTGTGACCTTATTTGGAAATAGAGCTGTTGCAGATATTTAATTAATTAAGATGAGGTCATTCTGGATTTGGGTGGGTCCTACATCTGATATGACTGGTGTCCTTATAAGTAGAGAAGAAGACACAGACACCCAGACACATACAGAGACACTATGTGAAGACAGAGACAGGGGTTGGAGTGATGCGTCCACAAACCGATGGTGCCAAGGATTGTTGGAAGCCACCAAAAGCTGGGAAAGGCAGGAGGGACCCTCCCCTAGAGCCTTCAGAGGGAGTGTGGCCCTGCCAACACCTTCCTTTCAGATTTCTGCCCACCAGAACTGTGAAACAGTAAATTTCTGTTGTATTAAGCCACCCAGTTTGTGGTACTTCATTATGGCAGGCACAGGAAACTAATAAAATGTGTACTAGCTCTTAAAGGCTTTTGCCTGGAAGTAACTCACAATAATTCCTCTGACATTCTATTGGCCAAAGCAAGTCACAGCCATGCCTAATTCAAGGGGCTAAAGGATTCCAATTCTATTGCGAGCCTGAAATATTGGTGAGCAGTTTCAGTGCCTGCCAGGAAGATAAGTCGGAGGCAGTTAGAGGAAGGGCTGGCAGGACCTTGCCCAGCAAGTGAAGCCAGTCGCATCAGATCTGTGAGAATGGGCCCCCCCGAGCTGTGTAGAGTCGGCCTGGAGGGCCGTATGTGGTGGCCTGGAGGTTTCTGGGGGCTTGGGAACTCCTCTTCCAGTGGAAAATGTTTCTTTATGCTCGGCACAGGACTGATAGTAACATGAACTTATGACTCTTAACTTTTCTCTTTTTTACCTAATGAAGGGGAGGATTTTTGATCACCCAGGGGTGTTGGAAGCAGAGGGATAGAGCTCAAAGCCCTGGACTTTAAAGTGAAAAGTATCAGCCCTTGTGTCCTGGCCCACAATTATAAGCTATGCAACCTCAGCAAGCTTCTTAACTTTCCCAAACTTTGGCTTCCTCATCTATGAAATGGGGGTAATATCTGCCTAATTAGAAGGATCCTTGGAGAGAGAGAGAAATTAACCATCTGCTGATAGAAGATATACACGGTTGTAATTATGTATATGTGTATGTGTGTGCACATGTGTGTCTAAACAGCACATAGCAAACAGCATCTAGCAATCAAACCTGGTATTTCCTTTGTCTTTGCGATAAATAAATAAACCCTAGAGGTGTCAGAGTCATGCAGAACCCAATCAGATGTCCCTGATGAGGACCTGAATCAGATGTTCAGGTTTCAGGTTGGTTAACAAAGTCCCCATACTCTGTGCTCAGAATTACCCAAAGGAGGGAAGGTGACCACAGGTCCAGGGCCCCAGAAGAGATTATTTTGTTAGGAATATATGCCAGAGTTTGACTGTTGGAAACAATAATTATTTTGGAGAGACTTTAGCAGCTGGTGAGAAAAGAGCCAAGGACCACGTGGTGGAGCAGGCCTCCTGTCCGACTGGCGTGGAAATGGGGGAAGGGAGGTTCCAAGGGTGAGCACCGGGCCTGAGAGGCTGGGATGCCAGCAGGAGGCATGGGGCTGAAGGCCTGTTGCCACTTGGTTTCCTTTAAAGCACAGATAAATATGAAATCTTTCTTGAATCGCAAAATCTTGTAAACTAAGACTCTAATGCAAACTTGCATCTCTACTGTTGGGTCACTCTCATTTTAGAGTAAGTTTTGATAGGTAGCATTATCCGTGGTTAAAACCGTAATCTCCATAAAAATAAAGACGAATATTAGCATGATAGCAAATCTCAGAAAACTGGTTTCATGTTTTTGCTTTGTTTTGTTGTTCTGTTTCTCTTCATCTTTAACCTTTATCACCAACGACCTCAGCTATTAGCCCTGCCAAGGGGCAGATGTGGGTTTTGGGGGCCTCTATGTTTACATTATTAGGGGAGCTTCTTTAAAAAAAAATAAAATATTGTTCAAAATAAATATACAACTGTGTGTAGACACTGCTCCCAGGGGCTTAGAAGGGACTGTGCAAGTGAGGGACCCTGAAGCTTCGGCCTCATTACCTTCCCCATAAATCTGCTCTGGCCCCGCCTGGCTCCCAGTTCTCTCTAAGGTTTGGGGTCACTTGATCATCTCTGCCTGAATCCTCAGCTGCTAAACCCCCATGAATAAAGCCCTGCTACCTTCTGAATTGTGTTCCTAATGCCAAACTCATGTCATGCATTCTTCCTTCAATGAATATTCACAGTGCACCCACAATGGTGTCCAGTCCCCTAAAGCACTTGGGATCTCTGCCCATAACGAGGTCCCAATATGTGCACAAAATATTCTGGAAGTCCAGGGCTGTGGCTCTAACCCACCCCTTGCAAGTCTTCTAGAGGGAGTTGATGCCTAAACTCAGGCTTAAAGGGTGAGTAGGAATGAACTAAGCAGAGTGGTGGAAAAGAATTCCGGACACAGGGTAAGGAATGAACCAAGAACATAGGAAGTAAATTGAATAATGGTAGCAGTTGTCATAAGAATGGTGGCAAATATTCAGAAAGTCAGAGTCAATAGACAACACATGGAGCAAACCGATGTCCCACCATGCAGGCACACACGTGTGTACATGCGAGCCCCTTTCCCTAGAACAGGGGTGTGCTCTGCCTGAGCTCACCTCTCGTTACTCCAGCCCCGGAGCAGGCTGTGTGCAGCCGCCCTGTGAGCTGCAGCTTCCCCAGTGCCCAGGAAGTGGCCTTGGCTGTCATTGGAAGGGCAGTGCCTCCAGCTATGGTCACCCTTCAGTTGCATTCAAACAAGTGGGGGGTCAAAGAGAGGCCCGGAAGAGAAGTGAACATGTTGATAAGATGTCTGTCGTTTACCTTCTCAACCCAAATCTCAGCTGAATCATCGCTTCCTCAAGGAGCCCTCACAACAGGCCTGCCATTGGTTCCCACCACAGCCGTGTCACCTCTCTCCTTGGTAACATTTATTGCTCATGTAATTACCCATCTATCCGTGTGATTATCTGATTATAAATGGATGGATGGATGGATACATTTATAATGCAATAGTCCAAAACCCAACTTAAAAATGAATTACTCCAGCAGAATTCAAGGAGATTCGATACATCGATTGATCACTGAAGAATTCCAATGCAGCACCTACAAAAAAATGACTTGCAATTCCTCATACCCAGGTGTACTTGAGAAAAGTCCCTAAAAGACCCCATTCTATTTATGGAATATCACATCAAAGAACCCAGTTTATTCTGTAACTGATTTGTGGAGCTTATACCATTTGGATTTGTTTGTAGAGAGTTCTGGCGGGAAATTACATTATCCATGAAAACCTGCTATCTTCACACCAAGCCAATTTGTCTCCACACTCACAAAAGTCATACAGCCAATTCAGTCTCTGTTCCAACAGTAGATAGGAGCATTTTGTTTGAATTTAAGCCAAATAATAAGAAATTCTCTCTCTCTTTATACAGACATGAAGTAAGTCAGAGGGTAACCCAGGGTGTAACGACAGTGGAGTTACAGGCACAAGCCAGTACCCCCGTGACCGCCTCGGTCATAGCCCCAAGTGGAAGCTGAATCAGGCCTCTTCAGCTGCCACCCACTGGAAATATCACTTCCCTGTAATTGGGCTCACGTTCTGCGATTGGCGATTTCTTCTGAGACCTCCAATTCAATTAAGTCTTAAAGCTCAACGCAGAGCTAGACCATGAATATAAGATGTCACATTAATATGAAATTTTTTTCAGTCAAAATAGAAGGATTACTTCAAAGCCACAGTCCACACAGGCGCTGGTAATACCAGCTGGCATCTGCTACCTGGTCTACTCTGAAGCTCCTATGATATTCCTGCTGGGACATACTTGGAGCCAGGGCCAGGTAGAGGTGATGAACTCCCCAGCACAGCTGAGGGTCCCACTCCAGATACCATGGCACATGTGTCCAGGGCTGAGGCCACCACCCCACCACTTCCATGCCTCTCAGGTCTGATTTCAACCCAATTGCCCCACATCTCTGTGGGGTTTTCAGGTGGGCCATCGGCTGTGTGTCTGTTGGCATGGGTCTCAAGGCCCTCCCTGCAGAGGCCTTTCAGATGGGTCAGGGCAGCACATGAACTCACCTTGGCCAAGTTCTGCCTTATCTATAATATAAATCTGTCACCAGCTCCTGGGACACTGTACCCAACTCTGGGACCTGCTCAAGGCCAAGAGGCTCCCCTCTGTAGGGAAGAGAGAGTCAAACTAATTTAACACATAATTCTTTCCTAAGGCACATCCGCTAGGAAAGAACCATGTTCTCATGCCAGTCTCAGCAAAGACATGTGGGAGCAGATGAATTCAGATATTTGGCCTGTTGGGTGATACTTTCTCCCAGAAGTTTTAGGCTTGAACCTAGAATGTATAGCTTAACAATAAAACAAAGGCATTTAAGCAAAGGAGACCACGTGCTCAGTGGTCAAGTGCATGGGCCTGGAATATACATCAGGAGAGTTCTGACTTGCCCGAGTCTTGGCTGTGGGACTGTGAAGAGGTCATTTCCCCTGCTAGGTTTACTGAGGGCCTGTGCTTTCTCTCATCTGTAGCAGGGCTGTGCACAGTGCTTGCCTTGCAGGGCTGTTATGGGAATTAAAGGAACCTTTCAACGGCTGAGCACAGTGCTGGCCTGCAGCATGCCTTCGGCAGACGTGGGTGATGTGTTATTTGCCCATCAGATGGTTCATGGAGAACTGGGCCTGCAGAGCACAGTTACCTGCTGCCGAGCTTCTCAGGGCACACAGGAGAGCAGCGACGCAAGCAGGTGGAAGGCATTTCTGGCCTGCTAGGGGAATACGGATGTTGACAAGGATTGCTAAGAGCCTATTTCAGGCTATGCCAGAGATTGCCAACAAGGGCTGCCTCCTCAGGCTGAGTAGCTCGGAGACACAAGTTGGAAGAAGGTTTATTTTCCACCATAAACCCTATTGAATCTTTTTTTTCCCACTAATATTGATAAAAATTATTTCAAAAACAGATTTTAAAAAACTAAGTCTATTTGAAGGCATACTAGAGACTGATAAAATAATATGACATTGTGCACTTCAAAGTTTAAGAGGGTTGATCTCATGTTAAGTGTTCTTAACACAAAAAGAGAGAGAGAGAAAGAGAGAGAGACAGAGAGAGACAAACTCTGAGAGTGTGGATCTGACTAGTACCTTGACTGGTGATGGTATCTCGGGTGCTCAAATGTGTCCAGACTCATCAAGTACACATTAAATATGGGCAGGGGTGTTTTTTTTCGTAATTCAAAACCTCAAAAAAGCTTTTAAAATAAATAAATAAATAAAGCCCTGCCTACAGGAGTTTACAAACTTGTTGGGGGAGCCTGGGGCCTCCCTCTGGCCTTGCTAGGCAGACACAGAGAGCTGGAGAGGAAGGAGGGATGGGAAGGCCCAGTGCCTAAAACTGAGGGGAAACAGCCTACTGTTTTCCCTCTTAACTCTTATTTGTTTTATTTGAAGAACTGGAAGAACCAACCCTTCTGAGCCTGGCCACATAGCAGGTAGGAAGAGATGTCGTCGGAGAGTGAGCATCTGCCAGCATGCAGGAACAGCTCCAGTCTGGCCTCCACCCGGGTTCCATTTCCTCACGTCTGTGACAAATAAGAAACACTATCACTTCTGACCAAACAATTCATGAAAGGTTAAGCTGAGTCAGTTACTATCCTTCCTTTTTTAAAGTAGAATTTGCAAATCAAACTACAGTAAACAAATAATATGAAAGACCTTAAACTGGAATTAAGCCAAATTTGGTTTGAGATCCTGAAGTCTTTATGTAAAGTTAAGCAAAACCATCAACGCCCCAAACCTATCTCCCCAACAGACTGGGGGGCGTGAGGGGGCACAATGAGGAGGACTCATTCCACTTAAGGAGGAGACTCCAAGCCCAGAAGCACCTGGGCAATCACTCATTGCTTTGAAGACCTGTGGACACAGTGAGGGGCAAATGGACAAGGATGCCACCTGCAAGTGAAAATTTATGTCATCAAGAAACTGATTGTAAAATGGGTTCTGGGGCCAACATCAACTCAGCCTTTGGTCCTGGGCTCCCAGAACGTTGTAAGAGCATCTTTGTGACATTGGTGACAGTGGCCATTCTTTCTCCACTCACACATGTACAGAGGGCCCAGCATAAGCCAGACATATGTGCACGAATACTCCTGGCCCCTGCATGCACAAATGCACGAACTATGGGGTGGAAGAGACTGATGACACACATTTTTAAAAACAGGAGAAACATCAAAACACTTATAATTAACAATAGTCTCTGTGGGTTAATAATTATCTGTTGAATATTGATTGAGAAGCAAAGTCTTCAAAGCCAAAGTGAGGTGCTATGTGTCGGTGAACTCTGTTTAGGGAAGAATCAACCTGAATTGCTGCATACGTTTATTGTCCCATTTTGTGCTACAAAACAGACTACCACAGGCTGGATAATTTATAATTAACAGGAATTTACTTCTCCCTGTTCTGGGGACTGGGGAGTCCAAGATCAAGGTGCCAGCAGGCTCAGTGTCTGGTGGGGTCTGCTCTCTGTTTCCGAGATGGCACCTTGATGCTGCGTCCTCCTGAGGGGAGAAGCGCTGTGTCCTCACGGGGCAGAAGAGCAGGAAAAAGCACACCCTTTTCACAGCAACATTGATCTCCTCACGGGGGTGGAGCCCTCAGGACCTACACACCTCCCCAAAGGCCCCACTTCCCAACACTGCTGCGTTGGGGATTACATTTGCAACACATGAACTTTGGGAGACACATTCAGACCACAGCAGTAGGTAAGGTAGGTCACCATGAATGTGATGCTTTGGTGGGCTGGGAAACACCATGGAGCTGCTGCCTATTTGCTGATACTTTCATTTTTTTAGGTATTTTTAAAATCTTTTTTTATTTGTTTTTAATTGATGCATAATAGTTGTACATATATTTATAGGGTACAATGTCATGTTTCGATACATGTGTACAAGGTGTAAAAACCAAATCAGGGTGTTTGGCATATCCATCACCTCATACATTTATCATTTCTTTGTGGTGTGAACATTGAAAATCCTCTGCTGTACTTCCTTTGAAATATATTAGAAAATATATATCATTAACCATAGTCACCCTACTGTGCAGTAGAACACCAGAACGTATTCCTCCTACTAACTGTAACTTTGTGCCTGTTGACCAATCTTTCCCCATCCCCTCTCCCCCCTACCCTCCCCAGCCCTGGTAACCACCATTCTGCTCTCTGCTCACTCCCATGAGATCAGCTTCTTGAGACTGAGAACACATGAGTGAGATCATGTGGTGTTTGTCTTTCTGTGTCTGGCTTATTTCAATTAGCATAATGTCCTCCAGGTTCATCCATATTGCTGCAAATGACAGGATTTCATTCTTTTTATGGCTGAATAATATTCCATTTTATATATATATATCTTAGAAACTAAATTGTATAACTCTCTGCATTTGCATAAACCAAAGACAGGGAAGAATTCCCTAAGACCAACACTCCATCCAGCAATTGGCCAGCGTGCGTGTGTGTGTGTGTGTGTGTGTGTGTATTGGAGTTAGGTGTGGGGAAGAAAGACCGTTTATGTGTAGCAAGAAACTTCATTTTCAAACACTATTCTGTAAATACTGCACCAAGTACAGAAATAGATGGTAGAATTCACTGTTCTATATCAGCTTGAAGAGTGCTAATCAAAACACCCAAAAGGAGGAATTATAGTGTCAGGGTCAGATTTCCCCCAAAAAATGCAGCTGTCCCACAGCTTTTGCAGGAAGAGATAGAGCTGCAGGGATTGCCTATACCCCATCAGCAAGGTGTATGCTGTATTTGGATTCCAGGAAGAAAAACTGAAGAGTTATGCAGACATACCCTGGTGGGTAGCCAGGTTTAGGAAAACATGTAGCTGCTTCTCAGTGCCTTATTGCCCATAAAAGAACATTTCACATGATCAACAGCTCAAATTTATGTGGACCCTAAGGGGTAAATTTCCAGTGCTGTGAATGGAGACTCACTTACACAATTCTCATTATTGTTAATAGAAATTGTGTGTTAACTTCTCACTCAGTGCCCCTTGTTGAGAATAAATCATGTGTGTGTGTAAATCCTAAATGCCTCTGACTCCCCCATTCCTGGAAGAAAATTATTCTAGAAGTCTTTCTATATTTCTCTTCCCAATGACACTTTTTAGATCAATTCTTTTAAAGAAAAGGTGGAAAGTACTGAAAATTAAAGCTAGGCTCTAACCTTAATTATATAAGTATTATACAGCAACTGTAAAGTAGAGAGAAGGGCACTATGTCAGCCTTTTCCAAATGAGAGTGTGAGGTTTTCTGATACCAGTTGATAGTGCATTTACTTTCTAAATCTTGGAAGAACTTCTAGCAGAAGAACTTTATAGAAACTTTATAATGACAAATGCTTGAGTAGTACTGCTAAGATTGCATAGTTAAGGCAGAAGGAAATACAAATTACCAGCAAAGTAAATAAAACATTTCTTATAAACGTTTTGAGGGTATTAACTCTAGTGGAAATGAACAGTGTATGAAATCGGTGAATTTGAGAAATCAGATTGGTCAGAGAAGCTGTTACCAGAGCCCGGCCTCTCCACCAGCATGAAACGACTGCTTGGATGACACATATCAAGATCAAGAAATATTTCACAGTCTCCAAAATTAGCATCAATATGATTAGGCACAAAGCTTACTTGTATATAGAGGCCTCTAGAATAGAGAATGACAGATAAATACGTGAATGTAATGCTCAAGTAAACTGTAAATGGGAAAACCCTTGGCCACGTGCCCTGGTTAGGGTCAGGGTTAGGGTTACGGTAATGATTAGATGTAGGGAAAAAAAAAACAAAACCTTGCATTTGCCAGGAAAAGGTCTATAAACCTCCAGTGGTTGGCTGGAAAAAAATCAAGAGAACTAGAGACTTGGGCAAAGGGACCTGAAACAAGACAGTGGCCATTGAAGAGAAAATAGAATTCTCCTTAAACTGAGTGGGCAGCATCGAAGATGGCTTCTTCCCAGTGCCCGCAGAGCTCCTGGAAGGAAGGGGGCAACCCAGTCTGAGTGACCAGAGGAGGGCTGCAGAAAGGCAGAGGGGGCCGCCTTGGGCACATCGGCCCAGGTGTCCTCGGCTTCTTCCAGGACGTGCTGAGCATGGTCGCTCAAGGAACACCGAAGGGGAAGCAGGAGTAGCTCCTGGTAAAGACGGTGGGCTATGCCCACACATTCACCTTTGTTCCCTACCAAAACCCCTCCAGTGTAGAAGGAGTGCAATGCAGTAACAAGAGGGGGTCCCTCAGCCCACCAGGACAAAGAGAAGGGAGAGATGTCAGCAGCAGAATGGGGGAAGCTGTGAAGCAGACGGGATGATGGCAATGGACTCAGGATTAAAAGATTTTTAAGGGACATATCAATCAATTGCAACGTATGGATTTTATTTAAATCCAGATTCCAGAATCAATCAGACCAACAGTAAAAGTCATTTATGAAGCAATAGAGGGAACCAGACTTCTAGGGGCAGGGGTGGAAGACAGTATCTCAGGGTGGTCACGTTGGGCCTGCATGGCCAAGGCAAGTAGGGCAGCTGGTGGGACAGGTGTCCTGGGAAAGACGCTGCAGAGGGAGCGGCCAGTTGCCAAGGCCACAAGGCTGGGCCATGTCAGGCAGACCTGAGGGACTGAGGGTTAGTGCTTCTGAGAAGACAGATTGGGGGGAGGGGGTAGCAGGGAAGAGACAAGGGGCTGAGTCACATAGGGCCTGGCAGGCCATTGTGAGGGCTTCAGGGTGGGCAGTGGACTCAGTCTGATTTAGGTTTGTAAAGGATCAGTCTAACCACTGTGTTGAGAGTAGACCAGGGGAGAGCAGGGGTGAGACAGGGAGACCAGGAGAAAGGGGAGGAGAAGTCTTCTAGGCTGTTCCTAAGGTAGAAACGACCAGATTTCCCAGCTGACTGGACATGGGTTGTGAAACAAAGAGAGGCTTCAAGGACTCCTCCAAGATGTTTAGCTGTGGGTGTAGCATGTGCAGGGGCAGTAGGGGAGGCTTGGATCAGATGTTTAGTTTTGGACAAATTAAGTTTGAAATGCGTATCAGATATCTGTTATGGATTAAATTATTCCCCCCCCAAAATATTTTGAAGTCCTAATCTCCAGTACCTGTGAACCTGACCTTATTTGGAAATAGGGTCTTTGTAGATACAATCAAGTTAAGGTGAGGTAATCAGGGTGGGTCCAAAACCAATACAGCCTGTTGTCACAATGAGGAAAGGAAAATGCCATGTGAAGACAGAGACACACAGGAAAACACCACGCGGAGACAGAGGCAGGGATTGGAGTGATGCAGCTGCAGCCAAAGAACGCCAGCATTGCTGGGAGCCACCACAGCTGGAAGAGGCAGGAAGGAACTTCTGCTAGAACTTTCAGAGGGAGCATGGCCCTGATGACACTGGATTTCAGACCGCTGGTTTGTGGTAATTTTTTAGGGCAGCCCTAGGACATTAAGACACCATCCACACAGAAGTGCTAAGTAGGAATTTGAACATAGGAAGCTGAAGTCAGGAGCGAGATCTGCACTGGAGCTGTAAGTCTGGGAGTTATCAGTGCATGGGTGGTACAGGAAGCCATAAGATGGCTTTAAATGCACCAAGGGAATGATGTGTGTGGTGAGGGGGAAGAGGACCCTGGACTAAGCCTCGGGCTGCTCTGGGACTAAGAGGCCATGTAGAAAGCCAACCAGCAAGGAGGCTGAGGAAAAGCAAGGAAAAACAAGAGAGTGTGTCTTGGAAGTCAGATGAAGGAAACATATCAAGAAAATGGGAATAATTAACTGTACCAAATCCTTTCGAGTTGAATCAAGAATATAGAAATTTAAACCAAATGTGTGTGTATATATACCATATATACCAAAAAAATAAAAAATTGTACAAGAAAAGAAATGCAATTCTAGTACACTATATGGTTCAGCTGTAAATAATATTGTCAAAATCACAGTAGTGTAAAAATGGACTATTGATCAAACCATGCAGCTCCCTTGGGAGAATGGTGGTAAGGAATGTATAGTTGTGGTGGGGAGGGAGGAGAGGCGTGAGCAAGGTAGCAATGCTTCCATCCATGGTAGGAAGTCATTAAATAATGTCTAGAACTTAAAATAAAATCATTGTCATTGGGATGAGGAAACTGGAGGAGCGATTGAAGGACAGCTTCTTCCTCCATAATAAGCCTTATGGAATATTTGTTGTGTGTGTGTGTGTGTGTGTGTGTGTGTGTATAAATATATAAAACTTTAAGAAATTAAAACATTAAGGAGGGAACTAGGTATCCAAGTTTACTTTAAAAAATGACATGCTCTTCCACACCTCAGCCCTGCAGTCTGAAATTGCCCTGGAATTCTCAGTGTCTACATTGCAGTATAAGCAATTCACACTCGATTTTCTTTAGATGGTACTTTTTTCATAACAAAATTTCATAACATAACTTGTAGTAAGAGTGCTTGTCCTAGATTTCAGGTAATCTCAGAATTCCCAGAAAACGGGATGTGCCATCTACAATATTCCATAAAATGATCTGGGAAAATTTATGTTTGCACTGATTCAGGAGTTGTGCTAGTACTTTTCCTGGAATGTTCATGACACTTTTCTCTCAAAGTATTCAAGGCATTTTACAGATTCTGTTTCATTAGTTGTCACAACATCCTGAACAGACTGCCATCCAGCCTCACAACTGGGCACAGGGAGGCACAGAAAGCTTAAATCACTTGACCCAAGGTTGACAGAAGACTCAACTTTTTACACAGTAATGAGTTTTCAGAGACAAAAATAAAGTTCAACTTACCTACATTTTTTTATGTGTAACTTGAACGAAAGCAGGTGAACAGTTCTCTCATGAACTTTGAAAAGACAAATTATACTTAAGCAGAAAAAAAAGCATAGTTTTGAAGAAAAGTTGCCCAAACTGTGGTTCCATGAAATGTTTATCTGAAAGATGTTAACAAGCCCAGGAAAAAAAGGAGCACTGGACTATCAAAAAATCAGAGGATAGGCAGAACAATTTTGAAAAAAGAAGGACAAAATTGATTTCAAAGTTTACTACAGAGCTACAGTTATCAAAACAGTCCAGTATTGTCCTGTAGTAAGGACAGACATATAGACCAATGGAATTGAATCAAGAGCCCTGAAATAAACCCTCCAATATATGGTCAAGTAATTTTTAACAAGGACTCCAAGACTATTCAATGAGGAAAGGACAGTCTCTTCAACAAGTGGCACTAGTACCAGTAGGTATCCACCTGCAAAAGAATAAATTGAACCCTTACCTTTCACCATATATAGAATCAACTCAAAATGGATCACAAACCTAAACATGAGAGTCAGAACTATAAAATTCTTAGAAGAACACAGAGGAAAATTTTATGACATTGGATTTAGCAATGATTCTTAGATATTACACTAAACACACAGGTAGCAAAAGAAAAACTAGATATATTGGGCTTCATCAAAATTAAAAACTTTCATGCATCAATGAACACTCTAAAGAGAGTGAATAGACAATTCATAGAATGGGAGAAAATATTCGCAAATCAAACTTGATAAGCAATGACTATCCAGAATATATAAAGAACTCCTACAACTCAACAACAAAAAAACAGACAACCCAACTCAAAAATGGGCAAAGAACATGAATAGACATTTCTTCAAAGAAGATATACAAATGGCCAAGAAACACATGAAAAGACTTTCAACACCTCTAGTCATCAGTTAAATGCAAAGCAACACCATAATGACATACCACTTCACACCCAGTAGGATGGCTATTATCAAAAATAATGGAAAATAACAAGTATTTATAAGGATGTGGAGAAATTAGAATCCTTGTGCATGGCTAATGGGAATGAAAAATTGTGCAGCCACTGTGGAAAAGTTTGGCAGTTCCTCAAAAACTTAAACAGAATTACCATATAATCCAGCAATTCCATTTTTAGGTATATTCCCAAAAGAATTGAAAGCAAAGACTCAAATAGATACTCGGACACCAATGTTCATAACAGCGTTATTCACAATAGCCAAAAGGAAATAACCCAATGCCCGTCGATGGAAAAATGAATAAACAAAATGCACTGTACACACACAACGGCAAGTCAGTCAGCCTTAAAAAGGGAGGGAATTCTGACACACTCGGCCACGCGGACAGGCCTTGAGGGCATCGTACTAGAGAAATAAGCTCCTCAGGTAAGAGGACAAAGGTGCCTCCTGAAGTCAAATTCACAGAGACAGGAAGTGGAATGGTGGTTTCCAGGGGCCAGGAACATGGGGAAATGGGGAGGTGGTGTTTAAGGGGTATAGTTTTTGGGAAGATGAAAAAGTTCTGGAAATGGGTAGTGGTGATGGTTGTGCGACATTGTGAATGTGCTTAATACCACTGAACTGCATATTTAAAAACGGTTAAGTGGTACATTTTATGCTGTATATATTTTATCACTAAATAAATAAATAAACAAAATTTTGTGAAATATCATAGACCACGTTCACGCTTGGGAAGTCACAGTGTGTATTGAATCCTGCCCTAAAGAAGCCTGTTTAGCTGTGTTTAGCCCGGCACGTCTCCAAGTCGCCCGGGCAGGGCACAGTTTCTCGGCTCCTTTGCCACCGCGGTTCGCACGGGACTTTCGGCGCCCGCGGGTTGGGCAGTCAAACAGTTTACTGCGGCAGCGTTTTTGACGCAGAACAAAACATTTGCATGGAAAGATGGTTCTGAGAGAGAGAGAGGAAAGGGGAGATTGAGTTTGGAAGAAAAAAAACCGGGACGTTCCTCTTGTCCTAAAGTTCTCTTCCTGTATTTTTTTCCTGGTTGACAAAAAATGTAAGAAAATCTATGGTATGACATAGGCAGCAGAAGACGTGCCCGGCACTTCTTAGTGTTGCAGAGGAGACGAGCAAGGCAGCAGCGTCCTTGGGGCGTGGCACGTGGCGCGTGGGGGTGGTGCGTGGCACGTGGCGGGTGGCGCGTGCTGGGTGGCACGGTGGCGGGTGGCGGGTGGCGCGTGGGGGTGGCACGTGGAGGGTTGCGCGTGGCAGTGGCGGGTGGCACTTGGTGGGTGGCGAGTGGTGCATGGCGCGTGGCGGTGGCGGGTGGCGCGGTGGCGGGTGGCATCTGTGCGGACCGCCATCTCGCCGCTGTCAGGAGAGGCTGCTTCCGCGAGGCCCTCACGCCTCCAGGAGTCCCGATTCCCGGTGGGTTCAGCCTCGGAGCGGCTTCCGCGCCGATCTTGAACCGGTCGATCTGTTTCGGGGAAGGGAACTCGAGGCCTCAGACCCTCTGCACCCCGTGCCTTGAAGTGATCCGTCTTCCTCGCCGAGCGCCCCATTCTCGCTAAGTGCACAAATGATCCCAGTGCAATTGAACGCCCTAGGTTCTTTTCAGTCAGGGGTGGGAGTTCCTGAAAGAGCGAAATTAAAAAGGGAAGAAAAAAAAATAACCCCTTTGGGTTGTGCAGCAGAACTCCACAGCTGCGGCGCAAGCCCAGACGACAGCTGGAATGTCGCAGGCCGGGCGGCCCAGAGGCCGCGAGGAGCAAGTCCCGTGCGCAGACAGCTGCCCGCGCGAGCACAGCTCCACCAAGGCCTGCCAGAGCTGCTGCGGCAGCCTCTGCCCTCCTGTTTTGTTACTGTGCATCTTTCATGTCTAACAGACTCCACGACATTAACCTTCGCCACCTTCCCCGGGTGTGTCTACACCCTGACGACACTGGGTAGGGCGTACTGATCCGCTTTCACGACTGGCTCCTCCAGGGCCATCAGGCTAATTA
Organism: Daubentonia madagascariensis; assembly: GCA_023783475.1. Classification (NCBI taxonomy): domain Eukaryota; kingdom Metazoa; phylum Chordata; class Mammalia; order Primates; family Daubentoniidae; genus Daubentonia; species Daubentonia madagascariensis. Next base: position 31,920,671 of record JAKFHU010000901.1, on the reverse strand, counting down.
GCATTAAGGGTATATACTCGGCAGGCACTTCCGACTTGTATCCAATTGTGCTTTCAGCTGGGGGAAAAAACCCACACTCATCCCTGTCTACCCCCTGCCTCCCGCCGTCTCTCCTTCCTGAACGCACAGCCCTGCCGGGCCCGGTCTTTGTCATCAAACGAGGGGGGCACCATCAGCTGGCTTCACACACAGCGCTCTCCAAATGGGTGCCTTTTTCAATGGCAAAATCTAATGGAAACAAATTCAGTCCAAGGGTCAATTATGGGCTTATTTTCATATTTATGGACTGAATACTTTCCCCCAAAAGACGCTAATGATAGCCTAAAGCACAGGCTAATCAAAACACCAGCCACTGAACAGAAAGAAGCTGAAGGAAGCTTCTGCTCTGAAATGCTCCCCACACCCCCCTCCACACAGAATGGTCACATCCTCTTCACAGTTTCCCACCTCAATCTCTCCCCCCACATGAACACTTTTGAAAATATCTTGACAAAAATCAGTGTCTTAACAAAGAGAAGCTTATTATTCCCAATTCTCCACTGGTAGAAATGATAACATTGAACAAATCACTCCTTTCGGTGTAGGGGTGCTAGCTGTTCGTCTTGGAGAAGAAAGCAGTCGGCACAGTCGGTCAGGTCAGCTTCTGGATGTGCTATTTCGTGGTATTTAATACAGTCTGGGTCTTAACTCACTTAGCGGAGCTGCACAGGTTGTGCCAGGTGAGTCTTGAAAGAAGAGCTGTAAGGCTCGCATCTCAGCGGCAGGCTCTGATTAGCCCTGCACTCATGGTCACCAAAACGTGTGTGGTACAACTTCATCATCGTGTTGTTCACCAAATTTGTTGATTATTAACCAACATCAGATTTAACAATATCGCATTTACTTAGCTAAAATGTACTTGTGTTGTAATTATAAATGCTCTGTGAACCAACAATTATCTGCAGAGAAGATGCTTGTGTAACTTTTTAAAGATGTTTTCAAGCCATGTACTAGAAGAATTGCATAGCATTTTGGGCCAAATACAAGCTGATTGACTATCTCTCCAAAGCTTATTTTAGAAACATGTCACTCTCCCCTTGTCTTCAAATCATTGTGGCCAACTGGACCCTTCCTTACACTGAAGGTCAGTTCTCCTAGCCATGGGACGTGGTGCAGTTAAGTGACTGCTCTCTTGATCTCTTGACATTGATTTTCAAGTCTTAAACACAGCCCACGTAGCGCTGTCCTTTGGCTTCCTGACCTGACCTATACCTCTGCTCACAGGGGACAACTAAACTTTTAGATACGATCCTTACTGCTACAGATCATCAATGGCACCAACACAGAATATCAGCTTCCTTTTTGCAAATAATTATAGCTCCCGTTCATTGAGCACTTACTCTGGGCTGAAGTCGGGTTACAGTGTCTCAATCACCACAGAGAGGCTGGGAGCAGTGGCAGAGGTGGTGCGGTGGAGAGGGGGCAAATGGCCAGAGGGCGTCACAAGAGCCACAGAGGGCACTGGACTTTCTCTTACACACCAGAGGAACTTGGCCACCAGGTCCCTGTGAAGTGTGGAAGGGGGCTTCTACCATGGCCCCAACAGCCCAACCCCTGGGAACTTGCCCTGCATAATCCCTGTGGGCACACACTGGGGCCCGTGACTATGATGGGATATCGCTCCCATGAGTAAGTTACCTTATTTGGCAAAGGGGAAGGGATTTTACAGGTGTGACCAAGGTCCTTCGGCAGTTTGCTTTGAATTAATCAAAAGGAAATCATCCTTCACAGGCCTGACCTAATAAGGGAGCCCTTAAAAGAGACTAGAATCCACAAGGTTGTTCTCCTGCCTGCTGGCCTGGAAGAAGCAAACTGCTGTATTGTGGAGGGACTGGGGATGGCCTCTCATTGCTGAAAATGCAGGTCCAACAACACAAGCTACTAAACTGGGCCAGAGCTTGGAAGAGGCCCCTGAGCCCAGAAAGAATCGCAGCAGGGCCAACACCTTGGCTACAGCCTGTTGAGCCCCTGCACAGAAGACCACCCTCCCACCCGCAGAACCTGAGAGAGACAAGTTGGTGTTTACAGCCATTAAGTAAGGGATAATTTGTAACGCAGCAATGGAAAATAAATACATGAGGTCATCAGGAAAAACAAAGAAGTGATAGAGAAAAGGGGGGCTTCATTCCTTTGTGAACAAGGACCGATGTGAAGTTCAAAATCAAATGGATGCTATCAAAATCAAATGGATGCACTAATGCCCACCACGGAAACAGCTCACTCAGCACCCGTCCCTGGATGTGGGGGTGCTGTCATTCACAGTATAAAGCTCATTCCATAAAATCTTGATATTAAAGCTGATTTCACAATGAACTCAGTCTAGACTCATTTTATTAAAGAATCATAACGAATCTATGTGATGATCACCTCCCTCCGGGCCCCTTTCCTAGACCTCGAAATCTCCTGTGTGTCCCAGCCCTGGTGTACCTCTCTCACAGCCCCACTGCTCTGAGCTTTAACCAGTCTGTTTTTACCCTTTCTTAATCATAATTTAACCTGTGAGAGTTTTCCTCGTAATGTTTCCTAATGCTTATCCGAATACCAAACACCTAGCTGCAAATGTTGTGTCGAGGAATGAATGTATGAATGAATGAGATTTTAGGAGGGGAAATATGCCTTTGCTTCTACACACCTGGAAATAGAACACAAACAGTGAGTCTGCTAGAAGCTACATGAGGGCGAAGAACGTGTTATTGTCGCAGTAAGTGATACTGGGCACCGAGACTGTCACCTGCCACATGGGGGACACTCGTGAGCATTGGTGCATGAATGGACCTTGTTGACTGAGGCTGATGGGGCTAAAACACAGAATGATGAACTAAATCAGGACGGAAGCTCAGAAGCTAAGTTAGACAAGCAGTGACTCACACAGCTGAAGACGCCTGGATGCAGACGGCTGATGAGGTCATGAAGGTGGGGTGAAGAAGACAGGTGGTCTGGAAGAAGATACCCAGCTGAATAACTACAGGATACGCGTTTCTGAACGTAAACAGAACATCACCAAAATACCAAAAATGAAACAACTGAAACAGTCCCAGAATATGACCTAATGTTTCCTCGATCATCTAAGTCACATGGCCTGCAGAAGCCCCTTCACTCTCACCATGGCAGGATGACTGCTCGGCCACATGTTGGCTGCACCTTCTAAACTCAAGGGGAAGCCATGGGCTTTCTCTCCCCCACCCTCATTCCAACCCTAGGAGAGCAGTTTGGATTTGGGTTGCAATTACTGGGTTTCCGTAGGGCTGTTGTAGAATGGAGGAGGGAGACTCCAGCCCCTGGTTCTCTGGGGAATGCCTATGCTCTGGAAGCCTTCATATCCCGTCCCCCCAGCCCCCCAGAACTCAAGCAAGACTCCCGTGGGGCTCTTGGTCAAGGGTCTGGGGTTTCCACCCTCTTTTGTTGGGGCCAAAGGAGGGTTCTTGTGGCCCTGGGGCGCTCCAGGCTGGCTCCCTGGCCAGCCCGGTGAGGGCCATGGCTAGAACACTAGAGTAATCAACACTGCTCCTTGGCCAAGTGACCTCTCTGCACATCTCTCTCGGAAACTGTGCAGCAAGTAGCTTGAAGGACATCTTGCCTCTGGATTCCGACCAGGTATCTATTTGTTCCTGCCCTGGGCAGGCAACCCTAATCCTCCACGACTTACTTTGTCCTTGCCTACACCCCTCTCTCTTTCTCACAGATTTTACTAATGGTCACATTTTAGATGCTGCAACAATCAGATTTTAATGGAGCTGAAATTTGGTGGTAATGGAGAAGGGCACCCCAATAGAGTTTAACCCCCTGAGGCAAATAAATGTTTTATTCTTACAATTTACGATTCAAATATATGATTAATCTCATGGATCTACCAGTACCATTACCTGTTTACCAACTTAAAATAGGCATTCGAAAATGTATTTCATGACATTTTTGTGAGCAAGAAATGAGATATGAAGCTGTCTAATAAGATACATTCGTAACTGGTCAAGCAAGACTAACGGCAACAATGACACCTATGGTTTGTCAGGCCCCTCCTGCATATCGAGCGCAGAATGAGGCACATTCCATATGTTTTTATAATTTTGATGCATAAAGCAACTGAGGTTCATGAAATAGTCCAGGCTTCAGCCTCCGAATCCCATGTTCTCTCCACAATAGCACGATGCCTGGAAAGTACTGATCCATGATAGATCAGTGTCCACTGGGGGGTGGCTGTCTAGTGCCTGGCACAAGCTCAGCATGTCCTTGTTCACACTTTTGTGTAAAACTGAGGTGAGGATATTGGTGTCGTGCTAATCACAGTTATGGATTATGCTAAGCTGGAACCAATCTCCAGCATTTTCTAAGAAAACAAACCAAATCTAAACATAAAGCTGAGAACTTAGATCCAAAAACTCAACAACACAAGTGTGCAATGCTTCAGATGTGGTTCAACACCAGCACACGTGCACAGAACTTACATGTTTTTCATTGAGAACACAGCATGCGTCAGCAGTGTGATATGGCTGCGCACATGCTGATTTGAAGGCAAGGTTGGTGGCCTCTTGCTGTCTCTTTCTGACCTGCAGGGGGAGGGGGCCAGACTCTTCCGCTCACTGAAATTCAAAATGTTGCTGGTGTTCCAAAACCCCTGGTTCAACAGAAACAAGCACGGGTACAGGGTTTACCATCGCACACAGAAACGACTGCCGCAGCAGAGCTTTAAGGAGCAAGGCAGGATTTCTGTTAGGCAGCATGGCCATCAAACATCAGGCTTGAAACTGCATTTGTGTGATGAGGCTTGGGAGAAGGTGGAATGGCATGGTGTGAAATGATCTGATAGCACGAAAGATTGCTGTTAGGAGGTGTTGGCACTTGAAGAACAACACAGCGTATTCCTACTGGCTTCAGTCTGAGCTCTGTCCAAGAACATCCTGCCAGGGTCCTGTTAGCTGATAGCAAGCGCCACCTGCACGTCACACCTTGCCTTTTCCTCACACACAGGTACAGAATGCACTTAGGTGGCTTGCGTCGACACAGAAATGATTTTGCTTGTATTCTTTTTCTTTTTTTAAAGTTTCATTTTATTTTTAATTGACAAATAATTGTGTATATTTATGGGGCACAATGTGATGTTTTGTTACATGTGTACATTGTGGAATGATCAGGCTAATTAACATACCCATCACCTATTTTTTAAAATGCAGTACATATACACAATGGAATATTATTCAGCCTTCAAAAAGCAGGAAACTCTGTCATTTGCAGTAACGTGGATGAACATAAAGGACATGACGCTAAGTAAAATCAGCCAGACGCAGCGAGACAAATACTGTGTGGTCTCACTTACATGTGGAATCTAATATAGTGGAACTCACAGAAGCAGAAAGCAGAAGGGTGGTTACCGGAGGCTGGGCAGGAGGCTGGGGGGAGGTTGAAGGGGAACGGGGAGATGTTGCTGTGTGTTTTTTACTGTATTTCCTGTTCTAATATCAGAATAAAGTATTGTGATTGTGTGTGCACACAACACACACACATACACACGCACACACACACGACAGAAGTTCCTGCTTCAGTTGTCCTGACGAGTAAAGACTTTAATAAGCAAATTCTGTTTGGACAAAGTTTACCAAAAACAAATCGCAACTGATGCCGCTCAAAGTTTAATACCTATTGAATCATTTCCCCTCATTTCTGGCTTCTCTTCTGGAAGACTCTGTGGGGATTTTTTGTTGTTGTAATTGTTTTAAAGCTCTGAGTAGGCTGGGAAGAGTAGTGTTTCTCTCAGGCAGATTGGCTGTGACGTGTGCTCACGTGTTCCTGAGCATCACCTGCAGCTTTCCAGTTACGACTGGTGAATCTTTTCTCATTAAATCAATTCCTCCCCTTCTCCTGCCTTCATTTCTCAACTCTGGACCTCTCCACCTCTGTTCCCATCCAAGTCAACTGAAACTATGATATTAAATGGCCTTTCTTTTCTATCTGCTCTACAAATATAAGCTTTTTAGAGTATACTGCTTCCTGGTCTAGGAATAAGTTATGGTACTTCGTAAGTTGGGAGTTTGCAGCATGCTCACAGGGGAAAGTGAGGAAGTGTTCTTGTGCACACGTGTGTGTGTGTGCGTGCGCGATGACAGGAGAGGCGGGTGGGAAAGAGAGAAATACAGAGTACCAGGAATTATCTATGCATAAAGAAATTAAAAGAGAATATTTTCCAGAGCAATTGAAGCCCATCTCCTGAACAATGACGACAGCTCCTCATTTTCGACAACAATAGAGGGCACGTAGGAGTCAGCTCATTAGAATATCTGTGGCTCTTTTCTGTTCTCTCTGCATTAAGCCCCCATAATGTCAGTTGTCACTTATTAATGACAATTAACTAGTAATCAGCAGTGAGACTCTTCGAGGTGGTCTTTGCCTGACAGGTGAAGAAAGAGAACATTGCGCAGTGCCACACAGTGACATGGAGCCTTCAAAGGGAGCACAGCATTTCCATAAATTATTTCAGAAAGAAATTTTCTTTTATACATTCTCTCTAAAGCTTAAGGATCTTTAACCCTAGAAAGGCCACACTCCAATTTCCTTTTTGTGATTTTTTTTCTTACCAAATGAAATCTCCAAACCATCCATGATTATTGTTACTAGGCCTCCCACCCACCTGTCACCTTCGCCCCTGCTCCTTTCCTGCCTCCAACTGCCTAGTTTTGGTTATGTTCACTGACTGCGTGACCTTAGTTAGGTCCATCCACAGTAAATGACCTTAGTTAGGTCCATCCAAGGTGCCTGACCTTAGTTAGGTCCATCCACAGTGCGTGACCTTAGTTAGGTCCATCCACAGTGCATGACCTTAGTTAGGTCCATCCACCGTGCGTGACCTTAGTTAGGTCCATCCACAGTAAACGACCTTAGTTAGGTCCATCCACTGTGCGTGACCTTAGTTAGGTCCATCCACAATGCATATGGCTCCACTTGTTGAATTTCCCCAGCTGCTTCATTGGACTAGTCGTCTAATTCTCTCCGTCACTCTCTCTTTCCTTAAGGTGGAGCCATCTATTCTTCATCTGTCCTAACACAGGTGTCAGAATGGCCATGACCTTTAAGAATCACAATGGAAACCATAAACCCAGTCCCACACAAAACGATTCTCCAGCTTGTCTAGTCTATACAAGGCCTGCCCCCTGCCCTCCCGAGCCTCAGCTTTCCTGTCGTTATTCTTTACACTGAGACACAGAAAGACGGAGTCCTCCTGCCCTGCACACAGGTGTGAGCGCTTGGACAGAGCCGATGGCCCCGGCACTACCTGCGCTCCCTCCTCCTGATTTCTCTGTGATGCTGAAGCGCTTGAGTAACCTGAAGTATTCTAGGAAGTGGGGATTTCCAAGAAGGAAACACTTGCAAGGGGAGAGAGAAGGCTAAATATTATTGCTACAGGAGAAAAGTGTTTATTTTGTCTTTGAGGAGTTCAGGCTTACGAAAGGCCAAATTTGCCCTTGGGAGGAGACGTGATGATGCCTGGCTGTGCAGCCAGGATGCTGCCTGCCAGAAGCGCACGGAGCAAGGGCATCACCAATTTCGCCTGAAAAAAGAGGTTATTGCATCTCTTCATGTCAAAACAATGCAGTTAGATTATTCTCCTAGCAGGAAACTATTGGCAAAAGGAATGGCACCCAAACCGGTATTTGAAGCATCAGATTTTCTATTCCCGAGACACAATTCCACTCCCGAAAAGGGGACACCTGGCTGTGGGAGAGTAGGCATTCCAAAGTCTAAATGTGTCCAAAAAGGGGGGATGCTTTGATTGGAACTGAAATTTTAAGAAAAATGAGAGGTCATCTGGAAAAAGTAACTTCGTGACTCCTTCTCCATAAGTCTGTTGTTTTCCTCTGAGAGGTGCCGGTGATGGGAATTTGCTGCACCTCTCTGCAGCTTTTCTTGTTTTGATAGGAGGATCTTGTGGTATTACAATACTTCCATGACAACAAATACGATTAACATATTCTTAGGTTACAACTATCTAACCAGAACTTAAAAACAAATATTTAGATTATATTTAAGAAAACAATCACTGTGCAAAAAATTGCCATTTTAAATGCCCTCTTATTTAAAAACTATTTTTCATAGTAATCAGAAATTTGAACAAAGTCCTTTCCATATGATTTACGCTTGCAGATTATTTCAGATTTTAATGCCATTGGTTTTTACTAGTTGATGAAAGGAACAATGGAAAAGGGGATTGGTCCCGATCAATATGTCCAGCGTCCAGTTTTGAGATGTGCTCATTTATGACGTCATTCAACGATGCAAAAACCCATGATTCCATTAAATAAGACCAATATTTGAGCTCACCATCCTGGAATTTTGTATGTCCAAGTTAATGATTTTGTGAATTTCACGGCTCTAAAACAACAAGAACATGAATATCCAAGAGGAAAACAAATTGCTTTGAAAGTGGAAATTAGATTTTGCTAATTTATAAATAAATGTATTACAAATGAAATGCAAGTGTTTAGGGCACTCCCGTCTCTTAAAGTTAACAAGTCAAAACATAACTCAATATTTACTCTCCATAATTTTAAGGATATTAAAGAGTCAAAGGTTGAAATTGGGAAGTATAATGAATAATTGATCAATCATTAATCAATATAATTGGGCATAATGGCATGAGATATGCCAGAAAGCTATGGCTTAGAAATATGATTCAATATTTAATTTTAAACTATACAGGTCACAAAGGATTCAAAAATTCCCATCTTTCTTAGTTTTGCTGTTATAGAGCAGTTACTACACACCCATTCATTTTGTTGTTCTACAAAGAGAAATGGAAATTCTTAGTTTCAACTGGAGAAAGCTGGAAATATTACTCTGAAAACATGCACAAATTCATTAAAAATGCAGTGAAACAGGAAAAATCTACTGAAAGGAGAAAAATGTTTTAATCTTGGGACTGATCAATGCTTTGGAAGAGCCCCTAGGAAATCCAGTTACATGTGAGTTGACTGGAAGACTTTGACTGATGGTTCCAGTTACGCAGAATGGGATTTTCCTTCATATTTACCTATTTTAGAAACTGGTGTTCCCAATGTAACTGTCCCCAGTTCCTTGCCACTAATGTAATTTTTGATCAAACAAGCTCTCAAGGAAAAGTATCCCTGGAATTTCAGTTTTGTTTAGAATGCTGCAGTCTTAAACACTTCCTTTTAAATTCATCTTTACACATTGCATTCTCTCCAGCCAGAAAGCTTTTTTAGTTTCTATTTAAATATTATGTGTGCCATATTGCAAATATTTTAACAAAATGTCATCAAATATGTGGGCCCACGGTTTCTATTGTCTGCTTAAAGTAAAATACACTGTCACTGTCATGGGTCATCAGACAACCTTTTCTCCAGTCAGATCAAATTGTAAATATTTTTGGGTGATGTAAGAAAATGACTGATTAGTTATGGGTCAACTTCTAAATGGTTGTTGGTGAAAACGCTTGTTGCTTTGTTGCTCTTTATGAAAGAGGACGAGTCTCACACAGTCTTCAAGCCTCCTAACCTTACTCTAGGCAACACGTTTCCTCCTCATCCTCGCCCTTTGCTGTTGACCTCTGCACGTGTCTACTGGAAACCTAGGTCAAAGCATTAAGGCCTTGGTTGGCAGGACCTTTGAACTTTGGCTCTGGAACAAACTCAACTGTGGGAGGTATTCCTGATAGAGATTTTTGGAGTGGTCCCCCCTCGTGTTCTAGGTCTAATCCAAGTGTTTTCACGTGATTGAGCCCACACTCGGTCCTGAAATCTCATCTTACTAGGATAGTGACCACTTTATTTTGATATTATCTTTGTTTCATTGATCAATACTGGTTGTAAATTAGTAATAGAAATCATGGAACTTGAAGCTTTTTCCCCTATTAGCAAGCCAGGAAATTTGAAGACAGTACAAAAGTACATTATTGACCCGAAGTCACTGGGAGCATTTTAATGAGACGCAGCATCGTGGACAAAGATGGTAGAGCAGGACAGGAAGACGGTTGTCATGTTCTAGTCCAGGGAGCCACAGGGTCTTAGTTAAGTCTTTTTTCTCCTCTTGGTTGTTGTGTTGTCTGTAAAATATATATCTTGGCCATCTGGGTTTAAATGAAATCATGATCAAGACCCTGTCTCTTAAAAATGAAAAAATATATAAATTAAAACATCAAGATATTCTGAAATAAAAGAAAAAAAGAAAAAAATCAAGATTACACTGGCCAGTTAGTGAAAATAGCCAAAAACTTCAAAACAAAACCATTAAACCCTGTATTCGAAAAGCAAAGGTGTTTAGAAATAGTCATTCTCATGCAAATGCAAGTGAACTAGTAGGAGCTTTCTTGTGGGCAGTTTGGCCACATGTATCAATCACACTATCATACAGAATTTTCAATGCTAGGTATTTGTTTCAAGAAAATAATAAAAACTATTCACAAAAATATTGAGTGGAATGTTATTTGTACTCATATTTGTAATAGTGAAAATTTGAAAAAATCTAAATGTTGCTTTTTAAAATGTTTAATAGAGAATTGATTAAATAAATTATAGTACATCCCAATAAGATTAAAAATCCTTGACATTTGTTGAAATGAGAAAATACACATTATCTACTGTCAGGTAAAGAAAGCAAGGTACAAAAGTATGTTGAACATGATCGCTATTTTGTGAAAACAGGGAAAAATAGATGTTAGGACTAAAATATTAACAGTAATTTTTCTCTAAATGAAAACAATAGTTAATTTTTATTTCCTTCTTTATGTTTTTTGTTTTGTTTTCCAAGATTCCTGTAATGATTATGTATCACTTTTATTGTAAGAATAAAAGTTATGTAAACAGTACAAATTCTCTCCAAAAGAGATACCCTTTGGTATCTTTTAAGTTTACAATTCAGTAATTAGCTTTCATCGGCATCCACCATCTTCAGAGAAATTATAATAAAGCAAATAACAAGAAATTTTACCTTGGAAAAAAGCAGAAACCTTTATTTGTATGTACAGGTTTCTGGAAATTTGGAAGTCGTTTAGACATGCTTTAGACTAAGGTTAACAGCTTTTTAAAGATTATCAACTATAGAAATGTAGAAATGTAAATCTTAAAGTTTTTAATCACTTCTTTTCATTACAGTGCCTGAAACTTTGTTTTGCTTACATAAACTACTGTCTGTCATTATTTTACAGGCTTTACCTTTCTTCAAATATTGACTAAATATCAAGCAACATCCTCCCCCAACTCACATTCTAAGAATATTGCAAGCTTTTTAAAATTCTACATTTGAAAAAAATACTTGATTAGTTATTAAACCCAAGTCTCAAGCTGCAGATATGAATGCAAAATAGGGTTTTTTTGTATGTGCACAGTGATAACCTAACTAAACAAAACTGCTAGACTAAGAAGTCACTTGCCTTCTACTCAGACTCTTCCCAGCCTCCCACAAGGTGGGACAGGTGGCCAACTCTCTCCAGGTGCTCAGGGCTCTTTGTCCTCAGTCACAAGATACAGATCCATTCCCTGGGGCCAGGGGAAGACTAGGGGGAACAGAGAGGATCTAATGCTACATGTGGAGTCCACTTGCTGGGGCTCACAAAAGTAGATGACATAAAGGACAAACATGTTTACCCGAACACAGATGAAGTAAGCAGAGACTTGTGTAAAGTAAATCTTCAAATGTGGGTGTGCAATTTGTTCCCTGGATTATTCAATCTATTTGCAGCCTTACCAATTGAGTTTCTGTATTACTAGGTTTACCAGTATTCAATTAAAGTTGCTACAAACTTATAACACATATCACTTCAAGTCATTTTTAAGATCCAGTGGCAGAGAGAGGCGTCATACTTTGCCATCCAAGGAGGGCACCGTGGGAGACGATTTGAGGCGCCAGCCACTCACCTGCTGTGGCTGCTGTCGTGGATGCCCACAGCTCCAACCTAGCTCCTGGGCCTAGCTCCCCACCCCATGGAAGACTCCCTGGCCGCTTTGTGGGGGTGAAATCAGAAACCGTCTCCTGGGGCAGATCACAGGCCTGTGAAGGGAGTGATTAAGACCATGGACCCTGCAGCAAATGCTTTTTGGGCTCAAAACCCAAGTTCTGTCCTTCCCAGCCATGTGGCCTTGGGCACATTCCTTGACCCTGCTGTGCTGGGCTCCTCACCTGCAAACTGGGATAGGAGTGACAAAGCCCACCACATAGGGATGAGTTCACATGTGTAAGGCACTGGGAATAGTCCCAGGCACTTAGGAAGCACTTGACAAATATTAACCAGGATCACCACCTTCATTGTCTTCGTCATCAGTACTGCTAAGATAACCTAGTCTTCTATCCCTTGGTTGAGGAATTAGGGTCAATGACAATATAGCCATGTGGCTGATGAATTAGAAAGGAAAAAAATTAGAAAGGAAAACTCAAATTCTGTGTCCATCTCTCGAGACACAGGTCGCAAGCATTTTTCACATCACTTCATAGCTATAGGTGGGGACTGCCCCAGCAACCCCCTGCTGGGGAGCTCTGTCCTCCCACTTCCTCATAACCCCTTTGCCATCAGGGTGAAATCACATAATCATAGATTTGCGGGTCTGTGGTAAAAATAAATATAACTTCAAGGGATTATCATGCAAAGACCCCAGGCCACTGCCCTAAGCCTAATTGTTATTCTTCTGTCACCCCTTGAGCCCAAAGAACATAATCACCCAGTAATTGAACTGAAATGTCTAAATGGCTGAATCTCCTAAAGGACGCAGCTATTTACCAATGAAAAAAGTCAGAAAAATTTCGCAAGCCTCCCTGGCGCTCTGCTGCATTAGCACAAGACTATGTAAACCCGACCCACCTGGCCCGGCTCCTCCTCCTCAAATCATTAATGGAAACAGAACAATCCTCGCTGTCATGGGCCAATTCGAGGGAAATAATTAAAATATCACAATTGCTTAGCTGCTTCTGAACAGAGCAGTGTGAGCTCTAACCTTTCTCAGGATATAATTTTATGAAAATTCAAGCAAAAGGTAGAAAAGTAAATTTTCCTGCTCATGTCAGTAAGTGCTTCTGGGGGGTAAAAGTGAGGCCAAAGGGCCTCAATGTCACTGTTTCCCCCAATATTTACTAAACAGTGGTCCTGGGCTTTCAGGGTTCGGGGTCTCCTCGGGGTTGGGGGGGTTGAGCGCTTACATGACAAGCATCCTGGCGTTCTCAGTAGAGCCCTCAGTGCTCTAATCTGCAGAAAGAAAACTCATCTCAAACATGGAAAAAAAGAGAGCAGCCAGGGTTTTTTCCCCCCAAAATTGTACATTTTTAAAAACTCAGATATCAGGTTTTCCTCTTTGGAGCAGCACAGAACTAATTCCAAGGTCCTCAGGGTCTTTCCTACTGGAGTAAGACCCACCCTTCCACCCCATCAAGTCCCCGGACATACACACGGGTTTATTACAGGTATTTTTAAGTTGTACAAAAGGGTTCTCTGAAGGAAGCCCAAGTACAAAACAGCCATCACTCAATGGCTAAACTTGACAATCCTTGGCACCTAGTGGAGTTAAAAATTTTAATTATCATTTTAAAAAATGCAATACTTATCATTTGAATGAAGCATGTCAGCACACAAATCATAAAATGATTCTGAATAGAATTTTTGTTGGTTGATTGCATAAGCAATACCTCTTGTTGCTGAAATAACATCTCAAAGGCAAAATAATGACGACATGACAATCCATGTAAATCAAGAACTGCATGTGGGTTTATTTTACATTTGAGAAAACAGTGGATTTAATCGTGTGAACCAAAATGTACTGTACAATATTAATGATAGAACATCAAAAGGTATAATGAATAGTGCATTGCTTGCTTTGTTTTTATTTATTTATTTCTGTCTGATAGTTCCTCTGAGTACATGCATCTGGAGAGATGCAGGTGCCAGTAAAATTTCTCTATTTAAATCAAGCTGCAGGAACTAAATTTTATTCAAAAATTGTGGTTTTACATTATATACACAGAAATTTAATATAAAATGACAATATAAAAAGTTAAAAGAGAAAGCATACAGCCAGAAGGTACAAAGAAAGTTGAATAGATTAAAATGGTACGATATGTAACATACAGGAGTTTTTAAGCTGATGCTGGCAATTTACAAGGAAAGGACTCCAACGTTTGCCCCATCTTTTTTCATTTACCAATGTAGCACGCTATAGAAAGGTCAGCTTGTACCAAAGCTTACATTTGTAAATATCTATAAACCGCAGTATTTTACAGGAAAAAAGAAATAGCATTTTTATACATTTTTAAATAATAGCTTGCATACTTTTTTTTTGCCAAAAGTGGCATTTTTCAGCATCCAGAGGGTTTGGGCATAGTGGCGACTGGGGTGTTTGTTGTTGCTGTTGTTCATGTTTTTTTGTTTTGTTTTTGTTTTAAACATGTGAAGTGGTGGCTTCCTAACCCCGTGAGTCCTAGACAGCTTTCTATCTTCCAACAGCTGCATGCATGTTTCCCTCACACACCAGTTCTGCATATCAAAGCTCATTTTTTAATTATTAAATAAGTTTTGTGTCTGACACAGCTTTTGATCGGAATGAAATGCCTTTAAGCCTTTTTTCTTTTTTTTTTCTTGAGTGAAAGGCACAGAAATGCGATTACAGTCCTCAAAGGGTTAAATTTGACACTACCAGGTTCTATGACCTTTATTGTCATGGCAACTTCGTAATTTTAGGGTGTCTTTTTATCATTGTTATTTGTGTCTTTCTTTACTGCTAAATAATGTCTCTGAGCAGTGTGCCCCACTATTTCCTACAGAAGATAGCTTAACACCAAGAACAGATGTTGAAAATAAAGGTCAGACTTTGACTCACGGAAAAAGAAAAATAACATGCACAGATCAGACAAAGAGCATATAAATATAACTACAAAATATGTGTAAGAAAAACCAAGGTCCAGATAGGCAGTTCAGCAACAAAGGAAAGACTGACTTTAGAGGCTCAGGCCAGGCCTAGTGCAGTATGACGACGCCGTCTAGTGCAATGTTCCGCGGTCACTTGCGTTCCTGGACGCTACTGCTTCTCTAGCTCGGTCACGTAGATCAGATGGTCCTCTGGGGACTTGCCGTGTGTCTTACTAAGGTGCAGTTTGACCGCATGCTTGCTCGCAAAAGTCCGGTTGCAGAGCTTACACTGGAATGTGGAGCCCAGGTCTTCCTCGGCAGCCCCCAGTGGGCCCAAAGTTTTGTTTGCGAGGACTTTGGAAACGTTTTGCTGTTCTTGAATCTGATTGAGTGGCAGCTTGGAGAGATCCTTCAGGCTGAAGCCTAGGTGCGTCTCCAGGTGACTTATGTATGTGGAAGCAGTTCTGAATTGAGAGGCACAATCGTTGCAAAAGAAAACAGGATGCCCTGTGTCCAGGTTCTTCAGGAACTTCGTCCCCCCTGTCCTCCTCAGCTGGTACTTCACGTTGGCCAGCCAGTGGCTGATGGTGGTCATGGAGAGGCCGGTGAACTTGGAGATATGCACCCGCTCCTGCGGGCCTAGGTCCGACATGATGTACTTGCCCTCTGCAGTCTCTCGCAAGCTCGACGCAAACTGGGCCTGCAGGATGAGCAGGTGCTGCGGGTTCCAGTTGGACTGCCGCCCCTTCCTCTTGTGCACCGGCGACAGCTCATCCAGCGCCTCCTCAAAGCTGCTGCCATCTGCATCCGACTTCTCCGACACCGTGGAAGGCGTCGAGGACTTGGGGGTCAGACGGCCTGTGAGGTTTTTCACCATGTCGGAGATGTCCATGAGGGCACTTTCCCGAAGAGGCGACGTGACCGAATCGGCCACGCTGGAAACCAGGGGCTTGTTCTTGGACTTGGTCAAGTCAATGGGCTGATCGCTGTTCTCATAATAGTATCGGTCGATGGCGTCAGCCTGCTTCACTGGGGTGGTGGGGTAGACCGGCTTGTCCAGCATGCTGTTGCTGATTTTATACAGCATTGCCAGAGGGTCCAGAGAGGGGCTCATGGGCTTGGACACTTTGCCCAGGTGGGTGTTCATGATGGACTGAAGAGCGCTCAGTGGGTTGATGAAGGAAGGTTCCGGCGAGTGCTCTGTGATGATGCCCAAGTTGTTACAGCCATTGGTGACCTTGGCTTTGAGAGGCTCTGTGCCATTCGGGGTGTGAGCATCCACCAGACCCTCCTTTTTGGCCTTCCCAGTCTCGGCATCAGGGCCCTTCTTCTGTTGTTTGCTGCTGATTTCCTCCGTTTTAGGAAAATCTTTATTCTCTTTTGCCACGGGGGACACAGCCTTGCCCAGGGGGCTCTTGTCCTTCTCGGGGGGTCTTTCCTCCTTCTTGACGCTGACCTTGCCGGTGACCTTCTCCACCAGCTCCTCCATGGCAGACACGTTGCTCTTGTGCGGCGGGGGCGTGAGGCTCCCCGGGGAGTGCAGGAGGGCGCTGTGCTCTGCAGAGGACAGAGACTTCACGCCGCCAGCGTAGGATGGCTGTACCTGTACGCTCTGCACAGCTGCCTGCAGCGGCTTCACAGTACTCGGCAGCTGGTAGGCCGCGTGGATGCTTGGGTAGCCTCCCCACGAGGGAGCGCCATTCTGGGCTTTGCTGATGGCCGTGGAGACAGTGTTCTCGAGGGACTTGAGAATATCGACGCCCCCCTTGGGGCTGTCGTCCAGGTCCTCCTCGCGCAGGTACGGGTAGAGCGTGGTGGGCTCAAACTTCTCCGAGTTGTCCTCACTCTCCTCCTTGATCTTGTCCGCATCACCGGCCACTGGCGCCTTGTCCTTCTCTGGCTCTTTCTTTTCTTCGGAAGTCGTGGACCCCACAGGGGAGTCCGGCTGCTTTTTGATGCCGGAGGCAGGCAGCCGGGTGTGCGTCGTGGGCGGCAGGGGGATGGACTGGATCTTCTCTTCCACCACAGGGTCCAGCACCAGCTGCTTCCCTTTTTTGGAGGCCGAGGTCGTGACTTTTAAGAAATGGCCAGTGACCATCATGTGAGCAGTGAGCTGCTGCAAGGTGTCGTGGGAGCTGCCACACTCCATGCACTTGAGGATCTGCGCTTTGCGGGCCTCAAACTGCCAGGTGTAACTAGCACCGTTCTGGTAGCCATAGCGGTTATTGGGTGTGACGTACGGGTTTGCCACCTTCTGATCCTTGGCCGACTCGCTCAGTGCAACTTCTGTGGCCAGGCCCGCTGGCTCAGGAGAACAAGGGGGCACCAGGTCCTGAAGTGCTCGCTTTTTGGTAGAAGGGACCAGTTTGGTGATGGCTGGCACTGGTTCCTTCAGAGGCACTTTCTGGTAATGCTTGGTTTTGATCATGTGGACGCTGAGGTCTTGCAAGGACTCAAAGGAGTGTCCACAGTACATGCACTTCAGCACCTTCTGGGCGTCCTCCTTCCCCTCCATCTCCATCAGCGAGCGCTTCCTGGGCTTGGACCACCGCTTGGTCTTCTCAGAGTCCTTGTCCCTGTTGTCATCG
The DNA here is from genome assembly GCA_023783475.1 of Daubentonia madagascariensis. Classification (NCBI taxonomy): domain Eukaryota; kingdom Metazoa; phylum Chordata; class Mammalia; order Primates; family Daubentoniidae; genus Daubentonia; species Daubentonia madagascariensis. The sequence continues at coordinate 31,903,214 of JAKFHU010000901.1, read as the reverse complement.
CGATAGTGTCCCGTCTCATTCATGTGCACCGTCAGTTCCACCAGCGTGTCATATGCGGCACTGCAGTCTTTGCACCGGAACTTACTGGCACCGGTGAACACGGACCCGTACAGCTTGTTGTTCTGCCGGTAGAGCTGCACAGTGCTGAACAGGCTGGGCTCGGGGAGCAGCCCGTACGAGGGCGTCTGCTGCAGCGTCTTGGCCAGGGCGGCCTGGTGCCAGTCGTAGCCGGAGCTGCTGCCGCTACTGGTGGTGCTGGCGTGGCTGGTGCTGGTGCTGCAGCTGGTGCTGGGTGTGCTCGCGGTGGTGCTGGCGGTACTGGTGGTGCAGGTGGGGGGCGTGGGGGCGGGGGTGGAGCTCTCCTTCCGGCTGACATCATTGGTGCTGGTGGTCGAACTGGACTTCTTTAAATCCAGAGCTAAGCTAGACCAGCAAGACTCCGAGAACAAGTTCGCATACACAGCTTTGATTTGTGCCAAGCTGTCCTGGGGGTATGAGAGGCTGTCTGCACACTGTGGATCCTCCTTCTCTTCTCTGGAGGAAGAGTTTTTGAGATGGGCTAGCTGGTCGCTGCTTTCACTGAAAGGCGACCCGTAGCCGATGTCCTGATTAGTTGCAGTGCTGACCGGGGAGTTCTGGTAGCTCTGGGCCTCTTTGATCTCTGTCTCTTCATTGCACACGTATTCGCTTTCCGGAACGTCCAGAGACAGCCCATCGTCCTCCACGCGTTCTTCATCTATCGCTGCTGCCTTCAACTCTTCCTCAGGAACATAAGCTGGGAGAGAAAAATGAAATGCAGTTAGAAGAAGTAAATCATCTTCAAGGACACGGCCTCCCCAGCACTTAGATGATCTTTAAAAAGATGTTTTTCAGTCGAGCTCCCAGGCTACAAGGCTACCTCAACTTTATATATCTACCCACTCTGCAACTCTACGGCAGGAGTTTGGTTTCGAAAAGACAATTTCCCCCTCCTAAATGAATACATTTTCAACAAAGGAGCCTGAACTGAAGGACCAGTTATCTGCCCCTTTCTTGCAGGTGTCAGTTTGCACACTGGAGCCCCTCTCCCCAAGGACTCCTCCTAAAAGGCTGTTCCTTCTGTAAGTGACAGTGACACGTGAGTCCCCTCATGACTTCCACATGGCAAATATTTGTAAACATCCAACAGGCGGCACCTGGTTATGAACTTTTAGGGTAAGATATTTCACAGGCAATATTATATGGTTCCCATAAATAAAAATACTCCTTAATGGCAAGCAATAAACATGCTCTGGTCTTCACTAAAAAGAAGAATACAATATAGCATCACCAATCTCCTGCCTGAACAAAGAAGGGTGCCACCTACATGGGGTTGCCAGACAGGTGACAAAGCACCACGGCCATACACTGATGTCCAAAGCAGCACCATTCACCACAGCCAAGGTGGAAACGACACATACGTCCACGGACAGATGAACGGATGAACAAAGCGTGGTCTCTCCATACAATGGCATGTCAGTCAGCCTTAAACAGGAAGGGAATTCTGGCGCACGCCACCACACGGATGGGCCTTGAGGACACCACGCAAAGTGAAATAAGCCCGTCAAATAGGACAAATACCGTATGATTCTTCTCATGTGGGGTCCCTACAGGAGTCACATTCTTAGAAACAGAAAGTGGAACAGGGGTTGTCAGGGCAGGGAGAAGGCGGAGTGGAGGATTTGTTGCTTAGTGGGCAGAGTTTCAGTTTGGGAAGATGAAAAAGTTCTGGAGATGGATGGTGGTGACGGTTGTACAACAATGTGAACGTTCTTAATGCTGCTGAACTATACACTTAAAATGGTTAAAACGGTAACTTTTATGTTGTATTTTATCACATTAAAATTTTTTAAATTAAAAAAGGCCTCCTACAGGCCCGCGGCGCACAGCAGAGTGACTTATGGGGCGCAAGGCAGCCTCTCCCGAGGGACCCAGAGGAGACGGACAGCGGTCACGAGCGCAGGCCCGAAACTACCCGATGAAACCTTGATTTCTGTACTGCAGGACGTGTGGATATTGGACTATGTGACGTGTCTTGTTAATTCCCAAGAGGAGACTGTTGCACATACCACCTCCCAAACTTTGTTGACCAACATATTTTTACTTATTTTTCTTTTTTTGACCAAATAACTAGCTGAACAACTTGGGAAATTTTGGGTTAAGAAAATTTCCAGAAAGCCCCTATTAAAATGCATTGATGTGACCTGAGAGGGGTGTCTCATTAAATATCATCATTCATTATCACATTATCAGAGCCAGATCCTAAGGGAATGTGGCAGAGAGCACGCACGTTTTCAGGAAGGGTTGACACTAGGGATAGAAAACATCTTGGTTGCCCGGGACAATGCCAGGAGCAGGTGGGAGCAAGGTGAGAGCATCAGCACCTGCACATGAAGGGCTTCACGTTCTGGCAGCAGCCAGCACTCATAGGCACACGCACGATCACGTGCGTACACATGAGGACACACATGCACACGTACGCACAATGAGACACAACTGAATCGGTCATGTGGAGAGCCTCTTCCAGCTCAAGCCCTTCAGAACACTTGCACACAAGCCTCAATCCCACCTCGGGGAGAGAGCAAGCAGCAGTCTGAGCACACACGTTCACGTGCTTCACAGCGGGACACGGGACAGCAGTGCACTAACAAAGCTAGGAATTATAGTTCCCTTAATACCTCACTGCTAGTGTGAAAAATAATCAATAGTGCAAGACCTTGGGCATTAGCTACAGGCATCAGCATCTAGGTAACGCTCTAGATGATTCTATGACCCTGTGGTAAAAGGTAACGTTCATGAAATTAAAAGATAATTGCCAAGTTCAGTCACATTTCCATTTTGCTCATGATTATTAAAGATTTAGGATGGGCCAGATCTGGGAGTCCACAACTGGGACCCTCAGCCCAGGGACCCCACTTGAAGAACCACTGGTCAGACTCCACTTTTAAACGAGCCTGTCTGGGTCACACTGACTTGGGCCTGCTCTGTGGTTCTGACGACGACACCGAAGGTTGTGGCGGGTGTCGAAGGCAGGGCAGAGCTCCTTGGCACAGAGAAGGCATCAGGCCCCTCCACATCTGCAGGACCCCCAAGTGCGCACTATCCCGACAACCTCCAGCCACTTCACACCACAAACGACTGCCTGCCACCCTCTCCAGCACTCCCTTCCTCAAAGAATCCGCACACTTTCTCCCCACCTTGGAATCTCATAATTCAGTTGTTCTGAGTCACCCCAAACAAGTGTCCAAGCCAGAAACACAGTGCGATCCTCAAGGCCTCCTGGCTCCCTGGCCCCGCAGCCGACCTCACCCCTGCCCAGTGAGCCCGTCCTGGACAGTCTCCCTCCTCCTGCCTCCTCCCCACACCCTCCAGTCTGGCCTCCTCCCCGCACCTATCCTGGATGGCCTCCCTCCACCCGTCCTCTTCCCTGAACCTGTCTGGACAGCCTCCCTCCAGCTGCCCCAGATGCCCTGCTCTCACATCCCTGAGCTCGAGTCTCTGTTAAAGTTCCACGTCCTCTGTGGGCTTCGTAGGTCCAAACCATCCACCAGGCCCCAGGCAGCCCTGCTCCATCTGGACGCCACCCCTCTCCAGAGTCTCTGCCTGGTGTAAGCTGCTCATCCCTCATCCCTCGGGAGGCTCAGATGTCACCTCCTTATGACACCTTTCTTAATCCCCTCAGAGAAATTCACTCCCCAAAGAATTCAGAGGTGTTAACCTGTCTGTCCTCTTTGTCAAACTGTGAACTCGTTCATTCAACTAAGCCGAGCACGGGCTATGCACCTCCGGGCTGAGCATTTTTGCCCCATTGCCTCATTTAACCCCCACAACCTTCCAGGCCTGTTTTGCAAGTGAGAAAACTGAGTCTAGGAGAAGTCCATCAACTTCCCCAAAGTTATATAAAACAGATGATGGAGGCATGATGTGGATGCAGGTCTTGTGACTCCCAATCCAAGATCTGTTCCCTTGCCACCTTTGGACCAAGTTATTTTCTTTTGTCTCATTAACTTCTAAAGCCAAAGAAGATATGAATCAAATGCTTTTCAATGAATTAATGACCAAAAGTAATTCTGCATCAAGTATTTAGAACACCTGTTACGTGCCAGACACAGTGTTATAAATGAGAGAATCTCAAAGAAATAGAGGAAAAGGAGAGAGATTTTAAAATGTTGATCCCCTTGGCCCAGTAATCTTATTTTTGGAAGTACAGCCTAAGAAGATAATATGAAACACAGAAAAAGCTTCATGCACAAAGATGACCTTTATACAAGATGTCCTCTTATGCCACATAAAATCTGCCACCATCTAAATCTTCAACAATAAGGGGTAAAGTGAACTGCAGTTTATCCCTAGAATACAGTATCATTCAAACATTAGAAAGTATGCTTTAATGACATGGGGGAAGTCATTAAATGAAAAAAGCAGAAGACAAAATTGTATACACAGTATAATGGAAAAATCCTTTTCAGAGACTGTTAATAGTGGGTTTTTTCCCTAGATGAATACAAGGCTTATTTATTATTGAGTGAAATAGTTCTTAATAAATATCTGTATTTTCGAAATGTTCTTTAATGTTTTCAGTTCAACAAGCATGGATTAGCCACCGCACACCATTTCTGGAAAAAATTAGCTGGCGGTGGCTCTCACCCCGTGCTGCCCTGCAGGCTGCCCTGGGCTGCCCCAATCCTTCCTGACCACCAATCGGCCATCCCCCGTCTTCCTCCTGAATCCCACGGCCACCCCAGGGTGCTGTCCACACAGCCTTCCTGCGGGAGGGGCTGCAGAGTCCACAGATCGGGAGCAGGGGGCCCGCGGCCTTCCCTGCAGCGACTCAGCCCACACGCTCGGCGCTCGCTGTGCCTTAGCCCCAGCTAAGGCGGTTCGCTCACTTCTGGCCTCACACTTTTTCCACCTCCTAGCATTTATACTTTTAGCATATGCTCTTCCAGTTTATTTGATCCTGATGATCTTATATTTTTCAGCTATTTTACTATTCTACCATTTTCTTTTAGGTCATTGTATCTATTTTTTTTAATTAGTTAACTTTTCCCCTCTAATGTACAAGAGACGTGAGGAAGCACAAACCTGCGGACACAGCTGGGAGGGCAGCCTGGCCTGTACCCCACACCACTGGACACCTACCCTCGGCCCGAAACTGCCCTCCTGAGCCCCAAGCAGCTCTCTGGTCCCCCGGAAAAGGAGCACGTCCATACACGCGCCCCATTCTCCCGCCACCCCCACCCAGCAGTCCTCAAGCTGAGGTGCTGGTCAGCGTCACCTCTTCCTCTGAAGATCTCGTGTCCGTGGGACAGCCATGGCCTTTCACAGGGGGAAAGGAATCAACTGCCCCACAGACGGAGGTGGGCAGGAGAGAGCCCCAGGGAATGTTCAGATTCATTCTGTAACTGACTGCCAGCCTCACCTTATCCCTCTGCCCCACTGGCTTCATCCCAAGGCCCCACTAATAAGAACAATAACAACAGTGACAGGAGCCACAGCACCACCCACCAGACCGCACCACGCTTGACCACCCAGTCTCCCAATCTCCCCGACAGCCAGGCCGGGGCCTTCCTAAGGCTCCGCCAGCAGCAGGGGGCTGGGCTTCCAAGCTGCCGCTGCCTCCCTTCACACCCGTCCGCCCACACCAGCCCTGTGAGCCTCCCAGGCCGGCTCCCACCTTCCAAAACAGGGTGCAGGCCGAGAGCACTGGCATCCCAGGAGCAGAACCCTCAGAAGGCTCTAAAGTCAGCTAGGTTCCATTTTAAGGGTCTAAGGCCTGGGAGAGCAAGAAGTCTGGGTGTCACAGGACAAAGGCTGAGGAGGTGGAAAGCCCAGCCCAGCCCCCACGGGACCTGCAAACACAAAGAGGCCTTGGCTTCAGTATTAGGGAGGGAAGGGGCACTTTGACTTTGCTAAGTCTGTATCAGGAAGGAATGGGCCAAACAGCTTTTGGAAACAAGATACCCCACCCCCCAGGCTATACCTGCCATGCACAACGAGGTCCACTAACTGATCCTGGATACGAGCAAGGGTGATCTGAAGGAAGGGTGCTCCCCAGGCAGCCTGGACCTAAGAGGCCAGGGTGAGATGGGTGACACTGACACCATTTGTTGTCTTTATATAATGGGCCTGCACTAATGTGGTCACTGCTGTGCTTCCTGTTGAAGGACAGACCTCCTCCTCCCTCACTAGCGTGATGTGAGGAGAGAGAGACAGAAGTTCCAGACTTGATGTCTGGAGACCTGGCAGGAGCCCAGGCTCAGTCACTTACAGACACGGTGACCCAATACACTCACTCATGCGTTGGGGCCTCAATATCCCTGCTGGTACAATCGTGGCAATGATCAATGTCTTTTGGGGTTGTAGAAAGTGTTCATGGAAATGACAGAATTATCATCATCATCATCACCATCAAGCCCAACTCTGTGCTTGTCTGCTGCTGTGGTCTGAATGTTTGTGTCCCCCCAAAATTCATATGTTGACATCTAACCCTCAAAGTGACAGTATTAGGAGGTGGGGCCTCTGGGAAGTGATTAGGTTATGAGGGTGGAGCCCTCATGAATGGGATTAGTGCCCTTATAAAAGAGGCACCAGAGAGCTGCCTGGCCCCTTCCACCATGTGAGGACATAATGAGTGACACCATCTGTGAACTAGGAAGGGGCCCTCAGCAGACACCAGATCTGCAGATGCCTTGATCTCAGACTTCCCAGCCCCCAGAACTGTCAGCAATACATTTTTGTTGTTTATGAGCCACCCCATCTATGGCGTCCTGTTATAGCAGCCCGAATGGACTAGGACACCTGCTCCTCCTCCTCACATCCTGCAGACTCGCAGAATGAACTAGAAAATTACCTGCACATGGATGTGCCACCCTTGCACAGCTGTGGGAAGGAACCCTGCTTGGCCTCACACCACTTGGCCTCACACTACTAACACTAAATAAATGGGAACAACAGAAACAAAATAATGATAAGCCTGTCCCAATAAAAGCTGACCCAGTATCAGTTCTAACCACTGTGTAGACAGTGCGCTGACAACCAGACGTGAAACGCAGGCCAGTGGATTATCCAGGCCCCTTCTTGTTCTCCCTTCCCTCTGTCTGTCTTGCAGTGGTTTTGCTGGTTCCTAGAACGTCTGCCAAAGAACAGAGGAAGCAAGGGAGAGGTTGGGAAACCCGAACCAGGCAGAAATGCTGTTTCTTGTTAACAGCTCTGCCAAGGCCTGCTGGGGGAGGTGGTGGCCACAAACGACAACAGTAAGATCTGGAAACTTTGTTTATCCAAGCTCTCTGTTCCTCATGAGCACGCATAATTGAGAGGAGGCTGTGAAAGAGGAAAATGGATATTCAAAAGTGACAAATACCACACGCAGGTCTTCAGTCCTTGCTTGTTGACTGCCATACAGTAAATACCAAACTTTGCTATTGTATTGCCACCTGGTGAAACTATATAATCATACCAAATTACATGTTTATCTAGGTGAAACTATTTTTTAGAATGGCAAATGTGATATCCATGAACAGATGGCCATTATATCAAAATACATTTACTCCAAGGGGCCAATTCACAAAAGACGCTTACACACACCTAAGTGATAAATGTATAGCTTCAATTTGTTATAGAATCTTACAAAACACACTTTCTTCCAAATTTATAATTGATAACTTGTAAAGTAACTTCACTTTTGTTGTGGGGAGAGCAGGTGGTTTTGATGAAAGTTAGAATATACTTGGATACAAAAAATGCAGAGAAAGAGAGAAAGCATATATAGGTAGAGAAGAACATAAAAATACAAGCAAGGTATACGTTTTCTGATTTCTTGCAGGAAGACTGACACCCTGCCAAGCAAAGCTGAAAGGCTACTTCTGCTCTGATGTGATGGAAACAAAAATTTTTCTATCATTCTGGCAAATTCTGGTTGCCAATACCAATTGCTAATGTACGATTAATGGTTTGCTTAAACATTTGATTTATAATAGAACTATTTATTTACTTAAAACCCAATAGAAATCATTTTTAAGAACTGCAGAGTCTGTAAATAAAATGACCTAAAATAATTAGGTTTTTCCTAATTATAATTTTAATTAGGAATTCACAGGTAACTGCCCTAAAATAAATATAATTGCTTCTTTCTCTCACTGCCCCAGAATTCAATTTCAAGTTAAGTGAGAAATCAAAAACCTCATTCCAAGACCCCTCCTGCTCTCCCCAGTAAGCACTTCAGGTATTAATCTTTTGTCCAGAGTTTGGCGGCATGTTACAGCAATGTCACTTGACAAGCAGGATCGCACAAATCACACCTTAAGCCTTGATTAAGAAGATGAAAAACTCTCTTTGATTTTTAGCGGTGTGAGGAAGAAAAAGAAAAGGAAAAATATATGAGAACCTAAAAGAAAAGTTAAAACGAAATGAGAAGAGAAAAAAACAAATAACTTTGGTATGTACCTGAGAGAATACGCGGGTATTGCGTTACCACTGGAGTGTATGTTAACACACAGTGGAAATGTTCTCTTGTCCCACAGACTACGCGAGCCCTCCCCTGGCTATGCACACACAACGTAAAGCACCAGAAAATGAGATGGTTTCAGTTGTCCCCCATGTTTGGGGAAGGATGAACCCCGCCCTGAGGCCGTCTGATGAGCCTGGGTCTATAAACCCAAGATTAGCAAAGCAAACCCCAAACACCAGGTTCCGACCCAGTATTACCTGACCACCCGGAACTAGAAAAGACTTTTCTCAGGGAGGGTAGGACTCACCCTGACAGGAAACATTTAGAAATCCAGAGAGGAGACTTGTCTATGAAATATCTCTTCAAACAGCTGAAATGAATATAAAGAAACATAACTCAGAATTAGTACCTATTCATTCTCTATGTGCTGTGTGCCCTCATGAAGAACCAATAGTGAACGTCACCACACCTACTGCCGCCTTGTAATCCAGTCACCTTCATACCACTGCACGTGATGGACCCCAGCAATACTCCAGTGCAAAGTTCACTTTTAAAATGTGAACTTCTGTAGGCATCCGTCAAGGGTCTTAGAAGATGATAGCGACAGATGGAGGAGAGATGGGCTCTTTCACGGTGCCCAAAACCCACTCAGGGCTTATGTCTCCAAAATGTGTCTCCACTTTAAAATCCAGTAGGTTATTCTTGAAAATACACAGGACAAAGAAAAGCAATGGGAACGGCAGTCTTCAGGCAATCGGGCTATGGACGTTACCAAGTTCCAGGGACATATACCAGGGACACACGCAGGTGTTGATGAAAGACCAACTTCTAGCACAAAGTTAGGAGAATTTTTATCTTTACATATGCTATGATTGGATACAAATTATTCACTAATGTGATGCACCATGAGCTAACACATCTGACATAATTGTTGCTATACTTGACTGGAAACCAAACACAAGGTCACACAATACCTGACTTTATATAAATCCCTTTAAGAACAATATTTGGTGTCTGAATCAAAAGTTATATCCACACTCTCATGATAGAAAATATAAATCTTTATCATATAATTAGGCTTATTTTTACTATTATCAGTGAATTATCATAACTGCTTTCCAAGATGCTTTTTAAAAAATTTTACCTTGGCAGAGAGAGAAAGAGACAGACAAAAAGAAAGACAGAGAGACACAAAAATTTATGAGATTATTTGTGATGATCCTTTGTTTTCATTACAAGCTACAATTTTCTAAAAATCTTTCGTTTTCATTACAAGTTACAATTTTCTAAAACTCTTTAGTTCTTATGGGTACAAATGTACTGGAATATATCATAGTATTTGTAGAAATGTTTATTTCTAGTGATGAAACTATGAGACTAATATATTTCACAAGGTGAATGAATACAATATTTTAGCCTAAAGGATTTTTATAAGAGAGGCTACTGAATTGCAGAACAGGTTGTCATGGCCATTGCATTTTCTCCACGAAATGCTCACCTCGGTGTCATCAGCAAGCCCTGCCACGGAAATCTGATGAATGAGGACTCTTGGAAATGGCAACTGTAGTATTAAATTCTTCTTTTACAATTACTTACAGAAATAAACGACATTTCCCCCATCAAATAAAACAAAGACTCCCAATCATCATTTCTGCTATTTCTTTTTGTGTCAAAACAGCATTGCCATCACTCCCCCGCCTGTGCTGAGCCTAGCACGATGGTGCAGAATGTGACAGTGTGAGCGTGTACGGTATGTCCTGCTGCTGAGGGGACGCGCAGAGCGGCCTCACAGACCTCGAGGAAACCGTCTGAACAGACAAGCACCAGCCATGCCAGAGAAGGTGCTGTCCCTCACAGGCATGTCTGTGTGGATAGGTGTGCATGTGTGTGTGCACATAGTATGTGCACGTGGGTATGTGCGTGTAAGTGTGTGTGCATGTAAGTGTGTGTGCATGTATGTGAATAAAAAATTTAAAAACACATAGGTCCTACCACTCCCCAAGTGAGGATGGGATGACGGGATCTTATGGTTAGACTTCATTTTTTAATTAAATCTTGTTAATATTTTTTGTCATAAAAAGTGCCTTCTGGATGCCAATGTGTCCCTAAAGATGTGCTGTCATCCTGAGCAAGATGAAATTCTGTGCATTCTAATGCAAGTGGACATAAGGCAATGTATACGGTCCCTGTTAGAGCTTAATGCCACACCAGCAACGTGGGCCCTGACAGTTCACAATGTGAATACACACATATTGTCTGAGAAAATATTTTCATCTCAAATTGTAATTACATAATGAGGCATAAGCATCGTATCTTCAGCACATTAGATAAAAATCGCATTTCTCAATTTGCAGCCCAACATTGTTTAAAACATCTTTGTTTCTTTAAAGAAAACAAGGCGTGCTGTAGTCAACAGTCAGTTTAAGGATGGTGAGAAGTGATAGCTGTATTTGTTTTTAATGGCGAAACGTGGTAAAGTTCCAAATTCCCTTGAGTCCTAATAACACTGGCTCTGAGCAATTAGGTTTATATTCCCCCTGAACCTGCATCTTCATCTGCACCCCAATTATGCACAAAATAAAGGAGTTTTCTGAACCACCCTGTTTTATATTCCATAAGAGGGGAAAGCTCCCAGAACTCCGCCTCGGCGTTGTCATTGTTCCTTGGATAGATGAACACAAGTGTGGGTGCTCTGCTAAAAGAGCTGAAGCAACAATAGAAGAAAGGCTTCCCCGAACATGCTCTGCTTTCTGAAAGTCAGCTTTAAATCTACCCTGAAAAATCTAGCAGATACCAACCTGGTTACTCCAAATACCCACTTGTACTATGTAACAAGTGCGCACCCATATCTGTTCCTGTTTGACGGCAAAACACCCTGATGAAAAGTGAAAGACATGTTCTTTCAGTAATAGAGGCTCAGTTTTGGCCATGCCCCCAAATTTGGATATTTGGAATCACTGAGATATTGGCATTTAATATAACATGCCAGCTGACTAAATGTTTCCACTTTTAAGTCATCTGGATATAAAGTAATATAGTCTACATAGGAGAAAGGTAGTGATATTGGAAAATATAAGGTATGAATACGGTATTGAAAATATGTTGAACCATCCACATTAACATACTTGAATTTACAATATTTTAGGACATCGGCATAACTGAGTATTCCCCTTGCCAGGTGACAACGTGTACAGAGTAGGGTAGACAGTGACAAGGAACTGAGTTCCAATTTTAAAATATTTTTAAAATAGCACTAGCAATTCAAATAAAATGGTTCTTCACATGAACAACTTAAGAAAGTAAAGTGACTTTTTGGGCAAAGAGAAGGCTATTCTAGAAGCGGATTATTTATAATTACAAGGACATGAAGAAATGCAAGTTCTGCTTCCTCCCCTTAAGTTTTAGACAGGGTCCTAAGACATATCATAAGGTCACCCTGTGGTTTCATCCAGCTGAAGACGCGCCTTGCAGGCGGCCCAGGAGAGGAGCACACAGCTCTCCGGCCCCGCCCTCATCGGGCTCCCTCTCATCCTCCCCTAGAATGAAAAGAGCGTGCTATTAGCAAAGGTCTGCAGAGGAGACCAAGGGGCCTTGCGTACGGCGCAGTTCTGCAGCGATTCTCATCTCCGAGACTTGCTGGTTCTTCCTCTTCTATCTGATGAACGACACACCCGAGCATTCTCATTAGGGCTCCCATCACCAAAGGGAGTGGAGATGAATCAGTCCAGGCCCCCTCCCCTCTACTGCTCTGTCGAGATGATTTCATTGAAATGTTCATTTTCATCCCTGCTGGCAACATTAGAATGGAAGTATTTAACCTGTTTCCATTACTTATACAAATTACCATTATGGGGTAGGACAGATGTTAGAATCACGCCACATAACTGACTTCCATACATTCTTTACAGGAAGCGTGAGGAGAAAGAAGGCGGCAAGATCATATTATCCAGCTCAATAATGTTCTCTCTGTTACCAGATTCATTAACTTCGCACATGCACATCAGCATTTCACTTTCTTTCTCCATGAAAATTCCCAGGCTAGTTGGACTCATTTAATTTGGAGAAAGAAACCTTTGTCAGTGATAATGTTTTGATCAGGTGTGTTAAGAGAATGGGGAGGGGACCCGGGAGAGGGAAGGGGGAGGGGCAGAAGAAAGAAGACAGGAAGAGGAAACAACCTTGTCGAAAATGCTACCTCCCCAACTTGAATGATAAAAGGGAAGTCAGTTAGAGATGCTGGCACTCAAAGATGGCTGTCACTTCAGATAGGCACGGGCACAACTCACCTAGACAGGTGACACTTTGGTGGAGCAAACTCCTGCTGCATTATTGAGCACACCAGGGACAGGCTGGGGAACGCTGCGGGCCCAGGATGCCTGGGGCACCTAGAGAAGTGAATTCGGCAGGTGAATGGATTTCACTCTTCATTTGCATCCCTGAGTGAAGGGAGAGACAGTTTCCCAGCTAAAAAGATGGAAGAAGGCGCTGAAGTCACAGTCCAGGTTGAAGCCTCAAGCATTCTTCACTTTACTCTTCCCTGATATCCTAAGTACAGGCTGGAGCGATGGTTTGCGTAAATGGGGGATACTCAGGACCCTTAAGCTAGTCATTACTTTCATTTTCAAAAATTCGCATAAACAATTCATAGTCTCAGGACATTTTCTCTGATTTCTTCTGGACCTTTAGAGTCCCTGCGTCCACCCCTGACCCCATCCCCAGATGCTCACTACCGGTGGGGTTCTTAGAGAACACATAAGGTTCAGGCAACACAATTTCTAGGAAGAGGCTTTAAAAGATTCATTCATGGAGCATAAAAAACAAAACAAACTCTATTCCATCTGTTTCCATAGGAAAGCCTTTCTGACTCAGACCAGCTGAGGCAAACTCAGACCCTCAAATCCCAACCTGAATGTAATTTCCAAGTTTCTGTTTCCCCTTCTCCCTCCTTTGGTTCTGCCATGGAAATGCTTGGAAAGAAATGCTAAGCATGCTCAACTTCACGAGAAAATGGCAGAGAAAATATTCGTTGGTGAAAAGAAAGAAAACACACACTAAAAAATCTAAACTACACTATGGGAGTGGATTCAAAAGTGGAAGTTATTAAAGCCAAGTCAGATGTAGAAAGAAAGGATGTTTGATGTTAACAGTTCGCAAATACCTACAACAGCAGCCTGAAAGGAAAAAAAAAGTACACACACGTAAATATATTCCCTGTAGAAAGGGTAAAAAGCCCACTGCCATCATCAGAAGCATTTTTTTTCCAATGGCAACACTGAAATCCAACCTCAAATAGGGATAAAATATACTCTTGGATAACGATCCACCTAGACAGAGAGAAGGATTTTTCCCAGTACACTAGTACTCTATTTGGGAGAACTAATACTATTATTTTGAGAGAAATAATTTATTTGTTCTTGGGTAAACATTTCATACCCATAGAATATCTGCCCAACCAGCATTATATTTTGCATTAAAATGTCATTGAATAATAACAGATAATATTTACTGAGCCCTTACTCTGGACCAGGTACTATCTTACGTGCTCCCCATGTATTAACTGTGTTAGCTTCTTAACAACACTATAAGGGGAAATCCTGTTATTACTCCCCATTTCCATATGAGAAAACTAAGGCAAAGAGGTGAAGTGTGGTGCTCCAGCCTGCACAATCAGTAAGATACACAGCAGGGGCTTTCCCCAGATGGGCCATTCCAGAGCCAGTCTCCTGGCATGAAACCAGAATGCCACAATGGGCCATCTCCACCAGCAATGGTAAGTGGCGTGAGCCTAAAATTGATTCTGGTTTCCGAATAGGCTGTTTGTAAAATCAGGTCTTTGCCTACATGAAGGTCAACACAATTGATCTTGGATAGTTCTGTCTAAAAGTTGTGGTCATATGTATCCGCCATGACAGGCTACAGAGGAGAGTATTTTCAGGACTGCCATGTATGGGATGGCTACAAAGCCCTGTCGGAATCTGTGTCCAGCCATGTTGAACCAGGATCTCTCAGAGAAACAGAAAGGAGAACGGTGCTTGCCAGGTGCTGGGGGGAGGTGGGAACAGGGGTTATTGTTTAACGGGTATGGAGTTTCAGTTTGGGAAGTTCTGGGGATGGATGGTGAGGATGGCTACAGAACAATGTGAATGTACTGAATGCCACTGAACCATACATTTCTAATAGTTAATATGATATAAAATTTTATGTTATGTTTATTTTACTACAATAAAAAAGGAGGAAACCAAACAAAGTCTGTTTCTAACCATACCTACCTGGGCTCCTTCTACACAGTCACCTCTCTGTTCCCCACAACAGGCGCCCTACCATAGAACAGGCTCCAGCATCACCACCTGGACAGCCTTCCAGGACCCTCCCCACCTGTGTGTCCCCCACACCCTGTGGCTACCTTGTCATAGCTCAGGGGAGGTGATCATGCTGGGCCAGGGCTCCTTGGGCATGGAACAACATCTTAGCAGCCCTTGGGTTCTGGCAGCTAGTACAGTGCCTGGAACAAAGTATATGTTCAATAACTACTGGCTGGAATAATGAATTAAATAATGAGCAGACACTAAATTTGATCCATAGCCAATTGATGCAGATAAATACATCAAGGATATGGCTTTTTTCATACACAAGAGACAAACTTCCATGTGGCCCAACCACGTGGGGAGGTGAACCTTGCCAGATTAAGATAGAAGCAACTTCTTTTATCAATCTCTTTTTAAAAACATATCTTTCCAAGATGCTGGCCACCTAGTCCACGTGGCAGTCAGTGTGAAGCCTCGCCGTTGTCAATCACACACAGTTCTCCACAAGTTCTGAAGGCCCTCATGATTTGACTGTGAAGAGGAACAACACATCAACTGGAATCATAAAGGGAAGAAAATGGGGTGGAAAAGGGAAAAACCACCACTCTGAAATCCTGTCTCAGAAGATCCATCTTTCCTGAGCTGTGCCTCCTGTTAAGTCAGTAAGAGTATCTGTCAGAGATATCCTGCTACACCATTTGGCTGATGTCAAACCTAAATAAACCAGATCAGAAAACCAGCAAGTGGCAGGAGGAAAATGAACAGCACGGAGCAGCTCACTGTGAACGCGCACGGTTTGCTTGCTGATCTGGGGAGGGGAGGGAAGTCGCGGCAATCACGGCAGTCATTTGCAGTAGTAATGTCCAATTCAGCCTCCTTTCATTCCCCTGATTTAGGTGGTCAGAGTGGTTCCGTAGCCGACGCGGGGAAGCTGTGCTGTTTAGCAGGCAGTTTAATGGGAAACTGGCAGTCTTATTTCTTTCCTAGATTTGGTTTGTCACTAGGTCTCCATTACATGCCACTCAGCTTTGATGTCTTTGGACAGGACTGATCAAAAGATGTCATTTGACCTACACAGCATGGCAGAAACTTGGAGAAGTCTCATAAAGCGACACTCTGGCTGTAAATAAAATGACATTATTATTTCCTCTCTCCTATCATGTAGAAAAGCCAATTATGGTAATGCACTGCATGTCAATGAAAATACAGCAATCTTTTTGGAGCAGCGACTGCAGGCATCAGTATTGCAACTCTCCTTCCTGGGAAAATTTGCCCATTGGAAAATGAAGAGGAAGGAGGTGATAGATGTCTTAAAGACGGTTAATAAAATCCCAGACAGCCAAGAAAAGTGCAAGTCAGCAAAACAATTGGAAGTGCAAAATGCAAACTGTTAAGTTTCCAAATTATCTAATAATTTAATCTTCAGTGATTTATATTCTGTCACCAAAATGGCCAGTATCACGTCCTACATTTCTCAGCGTTTGACTGACAGGAAGGGCGATTTATGGTTCTAATAACCCCCTTCGTCCCCACTTCTTCTTAAGGAAGCCGACTAGGGAAGGGGGGATTCTGACCTTGTCCCTGAGATTCATTTAGAAGTTACAGTCATAAGGTGTACTCCTGTCTGCCCTGTGTCACTAAGACAATGTAAAATGTCATGCAGGATATTGTGCTGCTATTGTTTTAGAATGGCCAATTTTATGCATTTCCAATTGTGCAAAATATTCACCATCTTTCTCCTACTCAAGCATGTGTCAGAACTAAATATGCATACAAAAGGTCTCTCTACCCCTTCTAAGAAGTGCCCATTTGAAACATTTCTTATACCCAGCTTCATTTCTGTAACAAATGGAGGCTACCATTTAACAGTGCACGCTTATTCGTTCAGTTCGAGAAAGAACTAGACTCCTTCCTCCTCCTTTCTCCTCTCCTCTCTTCATGACTCCCCCTAATTCAGGGATGCACAAAGCCTATTGCTTGCTGTGTGCTTCACAGCCCACTGGAGACGCTCCACCACTGTGCGTGCTCTGGAGCAGCAAGCAGCGCCCCCGCCCCCTGATCCCACCTCCGGCTCTCACTCCACACTAAACGTCCGAGGAGCCCTTGCCGCCTGGCCTGCATACCCTGTGGTTGCCCAACTCCCCAGTCTGTGGACGAGATGGAGTCTACCGTTCTTTGGCCACCCCATGTGCCCCACATATAGCATAAACTTGTGCTTTCTGTTGGCATCATTTATTCGAATTGGGAGATGGCAGCTTCAGAGCAGCCTTTGCAGGATTATGGGCAGAGCTGCAATGTAAAATGAGATTTCCTCCCAGGGGACACATTTCAATATTTCTGTAATCATGGTATATATTCATTTTAAGAAAAAATAGAGCAATGCAATTTGTGTCCATTGAAATTAAAAAAAAAAAAAAGCAATTTCCAGGGCTACTAAATCTATGACAGAAATAAAAACTTTTTGGCTATGTCAGAAAATTTTTAAAATGCTCTAATTGTTTGGGTAAAAGAAATTTCATTATGACAAGTAATTTCTAAGCACACATTGCAACCACATCTTTTTCCCCTGCAATTTAATTTTGGTGCATAATACAGCACAGATTAAATTTAGAAGCTTCATCAAATTTTAGTAACTTTAAATAATATTCTTTATGTCAATACTGCCAGGGGCTTAACAAGAACTGACATTTGTAAGGCTACAAATTGCACTGAACAGAGTCACAGCAGGTCCCTGCCAGGACTCCACGCGTGACTCCTGCTGGTGATCGATAGGAGCCCACAACTGTAGTTCTTGACTCTAGCCCCATCGGTTGCAGTCTGCAGGTGGCAGGCAAAAGAAAATTTAAGCTGTTCAATTTTAGTGCCACTTTTTGGCTTTCAAAAGACATCCTTATGTTTCAACAGAATATAAGACTGTGGCCTGTTTCTGCTATCATTCTATTGTGCTTCCTGAGGACTACATTAATCACTACTGCTTCTACATATAAGTTGGGTTCTGTTCATGGAAACTCCAGTCAAGGTTTGTACACAGCTCGATATCACCCAAAGCTGCCTCCTTATTACACGGGGCCCTGTGTTTACTTTCACGTGAACACAATGGAAAGGGACTCTTTGAATTCTTGTTGTTACATGGAGGCTCAGTATTACCTACAATCTATAAATCAAACTATAGCATTTAAGTCCTGAGGGCTCCTTCAACGACTTATTGTTTGACCTAAAGTATTCCTAACTTGGAAAGAGAATCCTAAAACAGATAAGTGAGCTGACTTTGACAGTTAAGTGTGAGGTCCTCGCACTGGACTGCAAGTCTCCTTGTGCAGCATGTGTGCATGACGGCCCCATGGTCTGTCACCCTTCCAGGAACCCCTTGTGTGATAGGACAGTACCAATCTCACACCAGGGGTGGGGGACTCCGCGGTCTAGGCTCAGGACACCAAAACAGGTGGGCAGAACAGGACTCTGCGTACTGACAAATGCCAGTATCACTTGCTTTAATCAAGAGTTTCCTCCATATCTCATTTAACCTCAAGCTGGAAGACTCAGTTCTTTCCAGAGAACACTTTTCAAAAATAAAAACTATTCCCAAAGCACATAAGAAAAAATGACCTATTGTTAAGCAATCCTAGCAAAGAGTATTTCAGTAAATATAAGTACTTTTACTTTGCCTTTTAGGTGGGAATTCATGAGCTTCGTGTAAGGGGGGAAAGTACTAAATTCATCATCAGACAAGAACTACAAAGTATTTCTGCATTTCTGAGTTTCGAAGGAGGTTCCTCTAGAGAGTGTGAGGGGCAAGATGGGGAGAAGCAGATTTATCCACTGGATATTTCATTCCCTACCCCAGTATTAAATTTTATGCAGGGAATCTAGGAGTTTAAAAGCTTCACATTTTTGTGTAATAAAAAAGAAATACAATATCCTGTTGCTATGCATAGTGACACTTTATGCAGGAAAGAAAACCATTCTCCTTAGCTATTCTTTGAAATACGACCTACGACGTCATTTAATTTTTGAAAACCCTAAGGTCATGTAACACACTTTCTCTGTCATTTTGTAAGTACATTAACTCAGTGGCCATATGACAGTGAAATTATGATAATGGGTTGCTAAAATGGGTCAGGCAGGCACTGCATTTCATGTTAGCTTCAAACAACCATCAGGACGCAGCCCAAATCAAAGATGACAGGAGAAAAGCACAGAGTTTACTTTTCTTAAAGTGTTTCTATGTACTCAAGTATACACGCTGACGGGCCAAAGGGATCCCACCTCAGTGGTGAACTGCAAGAAAACAACTCTACTGAAAGACAAATTTTTCTTTAAAAAAAAATTTCTGCTTTAAAATCACAGATGTAGAGTTAAAAGGGAAAGAAGAGGGGAAAGTAGGCCACTTTCCAAAACATTTCTCTACCACAGTCCAAGGTTTGAACAAGTGGGATCACATTCTGCATGTAAAATTGCTCCATTAAATTAAAACATTTTAAAGCAGAAGCACATTTAATGTATCCATTTAAGCAAAAAAAACACCCTCTTTTAATAACACTTCTTGTGTGTTGAACTCTTCTGAAAAATAAGAAGAAACAGGAAGTAGAAATTTATTTTGCTGTGTATGGTACATCTTTGACTGAAGTGTAATTGAGCAAAAGATGCCTAGAGTTCAAAACTAGACATGTCTGTCCCCTTAATCTCAAAAAAAACCAAAAAAACCAAATTTGTGACTAAATTTTAAGAATGAAACTTTTTAAAAGACATATAGTATGCATGTCCTGGTGAGTTTTTCCTGCTTTGTTTCTGTAATGCAGTATCTATACAGTTCCTTCCTTAAACACACTGGCTGCCTTCAGTGGGGACCAGGGACCGTGCTCCTGGCTGGCCTCTGGGAGACCCTGCCAGAGAACGCCCCCTAATAGCGCATCAGCCTGGACTCTAAATAATTTGCTAACTACCTATACGTCAGAGTGCAATTCCTTTCAAATAGCCCTTTCCCTTTCTTCTCTTTTTCTCTACACTAAAAAAAAAAACAAAAAAAAATATGTCAGTATAATAGTTCCTGGGAGAACTCTAAGCGTGAGGTTTGATGAACAAAGGCACAGAAACACCATCCGCATGCAAAAGTTAACTGAATGGCAGAGATAATTGCTAAGATAATTATTTTGATAGAAGCCAGCTGAAAGCTTCTGTAGTGTCTTTTACTATTCCTGTTAAGGGTAAACTATCCATTTCAGATATATGCTATTCACGAACATATTTACTGGATGACATTTTGTTTTCAATTTCTTTTTGGAAAATAATCATAACAAAAGCCAGGGACTTTAAGAGGACAGCTAGGTAGTTAAGTTTATAACACGTATTTGTGATTACTGTACTATAATCTTATAAATGAGTGAAATTATATAATCCTGTGAAACAGTATCTCCAGTCGATAAAATAACACTGCACTTTATAGCAAGACAAGAAAAACAAAGGATATTTTGGACTACTCTATGGTCAGTATCAGCTTAAGCTCCTTGAAACTTGTGCAGTTGACTGACAATGGAATTTAATGTAGTATAACTATAGTAGCCTTGAGCAAAGATACAATTATAGCTGAAAAGCATCTTAGATTCCTGACTGTTGCTAGCATCATGGTATAAATCAACAATTGCTTCTTTCCTTTTCTTCTGCAGCCTCCTACCCTCCAAATTCAAAACACAGAATCTTCCAGTATCAAAAACTTGGTAAAAGGTCACTTTGTTTCCCTCAATACCATAAAAATAGCATAGCTGGATCTAACATGCATATGTAAATCAGCTCAGAGAAACACTGATTTTCCTTCACACTAAATTATTATATCTGTATGAAATGTTGATACAAACACCACAACTAACAAAAAACACAATCTCTAACGTTTAATTGCCAAGTTGGAAATAAGAAACATAGACATATTGGACACGGTTATTGTCTCTTGGCACCATAACTAAAGGAAACCATTTCCTTAACTGATAAGTACATATTTAAATTAATTTAATTGTGTTGAGAGTTAGGAACGCTAACGTTTGCTTGTGAGAAAAGGGACTTACAGAATATACAACATGGTGTCAGAGAATATATTGATTATTGATAACTTATTTATATTGATATTTAACACAAAACAAAAGGGTGTATTTCTCTAAGAGACTGAGAAAGAACAAAGGAGATAGAAGATGATTAAAATGGCAGTGACATAAATGGAAATGCAGGTAGATCCTGCACTTACAGCACTTCATGGTCCTCAAAAAGGTGTCGTAAGTCAAAGTGATAAAAGTTGAATCTGATTTCACCATAGAAATAATGTTAGCTTGATAGATTACATTCCTGACAAATGAGTTCACACTCTTTACTTTAAAAAAAAGATATGACCACAAGTAACATATTTAATCAAATACTTAATGAAGCACATACTCAATAGTATGAAGCTTCCTAAAGCACACACACATTGATTGTGGAGGTAGCATGGCTTAACACAAAAAGCAGTAGACTGCTAATCAGAAAACTGGACTTTTACCTCAATTATACAAAAGACATCCCTGGGACACCTTGAATAACGTCCATAACCCAGCCTGAGTCTCCATTTCCTTATCTATGAAAATGGCAGGGCTGGGGCAGTTCATCTCTAAAACCCATTCCCACCTGAAAATGTTCTTCAAGCCCCTTGAAGAAGGCCAGAAACACAATGCCAGGTACAGGAGGCTGAGACAGTGGGCACAGTGGGGTTCCCACAGGCACCAGTGGACTCTCACAGTGATGCGCTGCACACTGCAATGACAAAGTGCTGGGAGCACTATGGAGGAAGAGTTCCCAGTTCCCCAGGAGGAAAGGGAGATGCTAAGAAGGGTTTCTCAAGGAGAAAACTGCCCAGAAAGGTCTAAAAGTATTCCAGAAGAGTAGGAAAGATGCCGAGAAGAGGAGCCACATAAAGACAGGCACGGTCACGGGGCAGTGGCACGTAGAAGCTGAGAAGGGCCTTGCTCGCACCCCTACCTGAAGACTGCATTTGCTTTCGTTGTAATAGGGCCAATCTTGAGGCCAGGAAATAGGCTTAATCCAAACACACATTAAAGAGAGTAAATACTGTTTTCTCAGGTTTAAAAGAACAAACTCGGTCCTATCCAAGAGGCAAACTGACAATTTATGTGTTTATCATAAGCCTAGAAGTTACATTCTCTAAGTCTCTACAGGCTATATCCTAGGTAGCACCTATAACAATGCTTGGCACACATTCAGCAAATATTTGTTGAATAGATAAAAGGAAGAATATAGAAAAACATACACAAATGTCTTTAATATAACTCAACGTCATGCAGTACAATGTTCTTACCTTACTTCACCATTCTTACCATGGTTGGTTGGTTGTTTTGTGTTGTATTATTTTTTTTTTAAATATCACAAAAGGAAAAGGCACTTCGAGGTCTATGGTGACCAGAATCTTCTGGTAAATTTTCAGGAACGAAATGAATGCTTTCTAAGAAATCAGAGAGGTTTGTTTCACCAATCTCTTATTTTAGTATAAACTTCTGTAAAAAAGCAAAGCCCGAGAGACCAGTTTTGCATCTCTCAACTGGATCTGAGAGCCTCTCTGCTTTCTCAGGCCACCATCTCATAGCAACCACAGCTTCACTCCGCACTCTGAAGTCACCCCAGTCATAACCCCTACCTCCTGGGGAGCACACAGGCCAATCCTGCAAGGCTCTTCCTTCTCAATACCAAAAGCCTCAAGGGTTTGGCTTGAATGATGGTCAAATCCAATGTGATCTGTAGCTACTTATTTGCTTGTTCATTATACATTAAGTCAACTTATAAAGTTATCCTATACGAAAATTAACATACACCCCCACGTCGAAACTCCCATTTGATTTCAAATCCTGAAAACAAGTCTTTTTATTTCAGCTAAATATCCTGCAGCACTCAAACGATGACAGCAACTCCTAGAAGTGCACTGTGACTTCCTCTTCTCAGTCATTTAAGAACTGAATACACTAAGTAACTATGAAGTGAGAAGTTATGTTTTAAACAAGATAGAAAGAACCAGAAGCCTTGAAGAAAGCCACAACAGAACTCATAGCCGCCTAAATCATTGGCAGACACATGTCAGTTTCTCTCTCGGTGGCTGTGTTCAAGTGCTGTGGTTTTCTCACCTCTGGATGTCTTGTCTGAGGTTGAGTTTATAGTCGTGGGTGCATGGGCCAGGCTGTGTATTAAAGATGCCAGTATGAGCTGACAAGTCACCCAACATTCTTTAGAGCTGCGGTCCCCAAACCCTGGGTTAACAACCGATATGGGTCTGTGGCCTGTTAGGAACCAGGCTGCACAGCAGGAGGTGAGCAGCAGGTGAGCCAGCAAAGCTTCATCTGTATTTACAGCTGTTCCCCATCACGTGCATCACCACATAAGCTCCACCTCCTGTCAGATCAGCGAAGGCGTTAGATTCTCATAGGAGCACGAACCCTACTGTAAACTGCGCGTGGAAGGATCTAGGTTGCGGCTCCTCCTGAGAATCTAATGCCTGATGATCTGAGGTGGAGCTGAGGTGGTGATGCTAGCGCTGGGGAGCCGCTGCCAATACAGATTATCGTTAGCAGAGAGGTTTGACTGCACAATAAATGTCATGTGCTTGAATCATCCCAAAACCATCACACCCCTCCCCCGGGGCCATGGAAAAATTATCTTCCATGAAACCAGTCCCTGGTGCCAAAAAGGTTGGGGACCACTGCTTTAGAGAACATCTCTCTGCAAAGAAATGACTGTTGTCCTTCCAAAGAATCACCCTGGAAGGCCAAAAATTTGTGACAACGATGTTGCCATTAATCAAAGCATTTTTGGAACTTCTCTTTGGCAGACTTAAGTGAGTGAGTCTCTTAAGAGATACCGTTTTCTTACTTATGATCCCAGAATACGTCACCCTTTTCCCTCCATCTCTCCCTCCAACTTTCTACCTGGCTGTGCAGCGGGCACTAGGGACGTTCACCAACATTCAGGATTTTCTCTTCCAAATACCCTGCAGATTCTTTGTTCTCTGCCTGCTTGACATGGGACTCAACCAATGAAACATGAGCGGAAGCGGCTCTACGTCATTTCCGGGGGAGCCCCACGCTCGCTACCACACCCTTACCCCCGGAAACGATGGCGGAAGCGCTGCGGGAGGGCAACGTGGCGCATGCGCGGGATGGGCAAGCAGGATGCGAGAGCAGCCAAGGGGGTTTGGGGGTGGTTCCTGCGGCGTCTGGTTCTGACTGACACAGCCCCTGCCTCCTTCCTGCCCCAGATCATCCGGTTGGGTCGCAATGGCGCCTGGGGCCCCTCAGGGAGGAGCCTCTGAGGCTGGTGGGGTCACGGGCAGAGGGGAGACTCCAGACCCAGGTGGCGCCCGGAGAAAGGGCCACACGCTCAAGGCACTGAGGGATCCGGGCCCATTCTGCTTTGCCGGCAGAGGTACGGCAGAGGCAGGAAGCACGAGACCGAGAGAGCGCCTCCAGTCCCACTGCCTGCGGGTCCCTGAAACGAGGCGTGAAGGCGTCCCTGGGTGTGTCACGTACCACGGCCGCAAGTCCGGGTCTGACAGCTGCGCATTCAACGAACGGCCGTCGTTTCAGATCACTGTTGAGTGAAGGAGCCGCAAAGGCAAAACTGAACAGCATCGGTGGCTGCTCCCAGCGAAAAAGCTGGGGTGGGGGTTGTGTCCACCCCCTCCCCGTCCTCTGCAAACCTTTATGAATAGGAGATGCGCAGCTGCCTGCCTGTGTCTCTCCAACGCGGGGCAGACAATGGGAACTTTGTACATAGTTCTGGGGTATGAGAAAATAGAAGGAAAAGATGACTTCGTCCACAGACACTGAGATTCTGTTGGTGCTCTTCTGCGTATTCCAAAACCATTTTCTCAGCTTCAGCCACTTGGCGCCAAGCTACTTCTGCAAGGATACGAGATGAAGACAGTCTTTGTCTTCATAGAACTCAAAGGTAGGCCGTGAAAAGGAACCCTCCGCTCATTTTAATACAAGACAAAATGCTGTAAGCATCATCCTTATAGGCCAAATGCTAGGAAAAATGCAAAAGTAGGAGAGATTTTTATCTTGTCTATTAAGATATAAATAAATGCTTGTTGAAATGAATTCATATGCTAGTGGCCAAAGGCTAAGGAAAACAAGAAGCCACAGGCTAAGAGGCTGGACTGGGACATAGAAAAGACCCTTGGGAGGTAGTGCCTAACCTCATTCATGCATTCATTCACTCATTCACTAATTCACATGCAGGAATTTGCCCAGGAAGAGAATGTCTGAATCAGTGGGCTGATAACTGCCCACGAAGCACAGAGTTGGCACGAAGCCTGAAAGGCATCAGTACAAAGGGCTCTGTGAAGCCTGGAACACTTCACACACTCAAGAAGTGGAAACTAGCGAATCTTTCTGGAAAGCAATTTGGCAATTAAAAGTATGCATACTCTTTGACCCCAGGATACCCTACTGGGAATATATACTTGCGAATCAAAGCACCCATATGTAAATATCCAGCAGCATTGTTTGGGATGGCCCACAACCTGAAACAGCCTGAACATCCACCATAAATGTAGAGTGGTCCCCCCTTATCCACGAGAGACATGTTCCAAGACCTCCAGTGGATGCCTGAAACCATGGATAATACTGAGCCATATACAGACTGTGTTTTTTCCTATACATACATACCTATGATAAAGGTTAATTTATAAATTAGGCACAGTAAGAGATTAACAATAATAATAAAAGAGAACAATTATAACAATATACTGTAATGAAAGTTATGTGAATGTGGTGTCTCTCTCTCAAAATACTTTATCATACTGTACTTACCCTTCTTCTTGTGACCTGTCAATCTGATAACAGAGCGAGCTACTAAGTGACTAACAGGCGGTGAGTTTCTACAGCATGAATAAACTAGATAAAGGGGTGATTCACATCCGGAGCAGGACCAAGTAGGACAGCTTGAGATGTCATCACTCAGAAAAGTGCACAATTTAAAACTTATGGGTTGTTTATTTCTGGAATTTTCCATTTAATATTTTCGGACTGTGGTTGACTGCCAGCATGTAATCAAAACCATGGAAAGTGAAACTGCCGCGAATAAGGGGGGACCTAGTATAATGGCTACACAAACGTGGGTCTGTTACACCTAGAAAAGTTTGCAGCTAAAGAGAGGGTAGGGGAAATATCTCTCTGGAGCAATGATCATGACTTATTTTTAAGTGAGAAATTCAAACTGCACAGCAATGATTCCATTTTATAGAAAATAAAACCCACACACATGTACGCATGTTTTTATATATCTGTATGAGTACAAAAAAAAGGTATGGAAGACAGAACCACGCTGTTTTTATGGGTCACCTTGGAGGTAGGGGGGAAATGAAATGGAGAAAGGCGGAAAGATTAGAAACTTTAACCTTTTTTTATTATGAAATGTCAATTCTTTATACAACTTTGTATTACTATTTTTAAAAAGCATGTATTGTTTTATGATTTAAAAAAACAGTAAGTTAAGAACATGTGAGTAAGTAGTGGCTGGCACTAACATCACCACTGCTTCATCATCATCAGCAGCAGCAGCAGCAGCATCTATGAGGCTGGCATGGTCATCTGCCCTGATTTTCACTGTGAGCCCTGGTGAGGAGGGCAATCCTGGATGGATACTCCAGGACAGTGTTTTTTAAACTGAGGGCTAGAACTCATCACTGGGTCATGAAATCAATTCAGTAACATTTTTTTAATGAAATAGAATATAATAGAAAAGTTAAGATAACCTCACCTATAGTAAAGTCTGCTTCTGATATACTGACACACACTTATTTACTATATTGCCATGGAAAATATATTTATTACTGGAAGCCATTGCTCTAGGAGAAAAAAAAATCTTCCCTACACCCAAGCAAAGAAGTCTTTATTTTTCCTAATGAGAATGGTAAAGCTAAATCCCTTATATTTATAAATAATACAAATACCTATAATTTTATATAAAAAGTATCTAACCTTCATAGCAAATAATTCATATGTGCACTTATTGAAAGCAACAGTTCTCATATCATGTGTGGGATTCCAAGTCTGAAACATGCCTGGGTGCACTTGACATATGAGTGCATATGGGTCCATATGAGATAGTAGCTTATATACACTAGAGCTGTTATTTCAACACAAAATATACATCTCCTGGGGGTGGGGTACTTACGGAGAGCACCCTGATGGTGTGCTCCATGTGCAGTCCATCAACACATCCCAACAAAGCCTGTGTTGTGACCATGGAAGAGCACAGAGGAAGAGTCACTGGCCTAACCTTCACACACCACAATAAACCTGCAGATGCACTGCTTCACACTCAGCTTAAAGAGAGTCATCTCCCAGGCAGAAGAGTAGCTGGTCCAGGCCGCCTGCAGGAGCACTGCTCCATGGGGCTGGGCATCCCTCTCTCCCAGCACCAGTCAGTGTCCTGTGTGCACAGATGCTCCAGATACCTCTTTAATCATCATGTCTGTAGCACTGTGTGCCCAGTCCTAGGCATAACAGCTATCTTATACCATTTACTCCTCACACCCACCCTATAATTTTATAGACCAGGAAACTGAGGCAGGTGACACACCTAAGGTCACAGAGCTGGGAAGTAGCAGTGCTTCTGTCACCACAGGAACAGTACAATGTAGCTCAAGTTAAGAGTGTTGTCTGAATCCCTGAGGAGGAGGAGCAAAACATACAAAGATTCAATCAGGGACCAAGTGTTCTGACGTTATGCTTCCTCAACAGAAATACCAAATCAAACAGGAATATCCCAGAGTCAAAAGCAAAGACCTTTCATTAACTTATCTGCAAACAGTGGCCTTTTTTCCTGCTAACACCAAGCATCTTAAGCTACTGAAGACCCAATTTTTTAAAAATGAAAAATTTCCTATATTAGTAATTTACAAAATATCCTCAGATAATCAATAACCCTTAAAAAACATTTTCCCATAGAAAGGTGTATTAGTTCAAGTACTTGCTCTTATTAATAGGTTAAACTCTCACCACTTCTGCCTTGTTCTAGCAAAGATCCTGAAACATGGGCAGAATTATGTGTTTCTTTTTGGCACATCATGAGAAGAAGCATTGCTCAGAACAGCAGTAAAAAGGACCCATTGCTTAACAAAAGTTTAGCATCTTCTAGGTATTATTAAGGTTTTTGGTAAATGTTTCAAATGAATTACTGCAAAATAAAGGAAATCACATGCTAGTTGGGGCCTTGAGTGATCTGTCAATGAAGCAGGTTAGGTTATTAACGATGTCCCAATTGAAGGTCAATTTGATAAAGTTCGTTAGCTGTTTTGTCTAACACTGCAACGAATAGAAGTATGGGGCCTTTCATCAGGGATGCAGATACAATGGGGTGTTTCACATACATCTCTGAGGCAATAAATATACATCACCACTATTTTCTGACAAATAGGCAATAAAATCAAGTTGTCTGAATATTTTCAAAAGAACAGCATTTCCCCATAAGTCTATCATACGTAAAAATACTTCATCTGAAATACCACAGCTGAAAGAGAAAACAATAGTCTTAACTTCAAGCATAAAAGTGCCTCTGGGTACCTAAAGCCAGCTGAGGTTTATATTTTGGCAAGGAGCAGGTAAAATGCACAATGTTGGTATGTTTCTGTAACTACGTAACACGTGCTGCTTCAGAACTACCCAACGACCTTATATTGCACATAATTATGAAAATTACTAAAATCATTCAAGTTTTCAAACAGAAAAACAGTTTATTTAAAGAAGTAGTATTTTTCCCACATTTCTTCTAATTCATAAATTACTAAAACAATGATTACATAAAGATATTTCTAGAAGATTCCAGTGAATTGCCCTTAAGTTGCCAGTTCTGGCTTTCACTATAATCACTAGTTCACACACAGGTATCAAGAAATTGTTCCCTTCTCCATTTTGTAGCATTCTAAAAAAGGAGAAAGAAGAATTATCCAGTAAAGGCAATGATGATATATTTTGTTTTAAGGCCAGGGAAAATGACTCTGTTTAGGATCTGGAAAAACCACACACATACACACAACTGCCATGGGCCATGTGATTCAGAAACCTCTGTGACCCGGCTTTGTCTGCTATAACCAGACCTGGGACACTTTGATCCATCTGATTTCTTGGCTTTACTGACTCAAAACTTACGAGGAACAGCTACCCTGCTACCAAAAACAGCTTTGCAATTATTTTAGAAATGGAACCTAATTTATAAAGTAAAAACATACCTATCAATGATAAGCAATACCACTTTTGAAAATGCATTCCTCTTAAAGAAATCATGCTTCCTTACTGATTGCATGGTTACATTGATAATAGTTCTTTTTCGAAAAATTGTTATTTAAAGCATAAAAATATCTGTTTCCATTGAAATACACTTAGTTGTCTATTTAAAGTCATTTGAGTGTCTTTATGCATTAAAGTGTTATCGTCCTTGCCTTGGCCAATATCCCTATGAAAATAGCGGCCAAATTAAATTCCTAATAAATTAATAATTTACCTTCATTAAGTAATTTAATTTCTTTAGTGAGCAATAAATAGTTCTTATGACATTCTTCCAGGACATAGTACAAATGTCATTTTCCTTCATTAGCTCAGTCTCCTCCTACGTACCAGAAGTAAAACACACATGCAAAAATGTGGTCTATTTATTATCTTTGGTTTTTGTAACTGCAGCATCACTGCAACAATTCCATTGTGTTTAACAGAAATCAAACAATTCAGGCAGCTATGTTCAATGAAAAGTAATTTTCTAGAAATGTTAAAAACCTGGACTTCAATTCTCTCATTTATGTTTCATCTACATACATATACTTTAATAATCAAGAAAATCACACAGGTACTAAAAATTGCAAGTGGCATTTTCCTAATACTATTATTAGATACTGTGACCATATATAAAACCTAAAACAGGTATATTCTAAGAAGAGACAATTGGCTTATATTGTATCCCCAGCTATGTTAGGCAAAACAATTAGTTAGAATATAAAAATTATTACATATAAGTATAAATAGCATGTCACCTGTATTTAGCATATTTGTTTCCTATTGAGCTAAATGTACCCTGGTGGTCAAATTCACACATTTAAGTAACATTTCCTACAGCTCTACCAGGCATGGACGAGCAGCCTACCACCTCCACAGAGGTGTGAAAATGGAAAACTAGAGGTGAACAGGCAGACGTGAATTCAACCAGACCCACACATGCTGAAACAACACAGTAAGCGTTATCCTCTTCCAAAAGCAATATTAGAGAAAGCATCCCAGATGGTAGAAGAGGAAGAAAGGAAATATACATGTCAGAAGAACAGAACCAAATAGTTCCAGTGAATTCAACTAAAAAATATATATATACTTTAAAACAGATGCAGAAACTATGTTTAACCATTGTGACATTACACACAAAGATGTTTCCATAAAATAAAGAATCTACACTATCAATTATTGGACGTCAGGTAAAGCCACAACTATTCAGAACCCAAATGGGGAGTCATTAGGGGAGGCTGAGTTTTCTGGATAGTTGAAGGTTTACCCTATTAAACAGAATTTTATAAAAAATGTTTAAACACTGGAAAACCTATGTAAAGATATACATGCTTTTGCCATGCTATTTAAACCATATTGAACACAATTAAAATTTTCCTGACAACTAGAAATAATATCAGTGAACCATCACTGATAACTACAAAGAGGCAAAGAATTATTCAATTTCCAATAAAAGGCCTATAATGCAGTGATTTCCATATACCTATTCTTTTACTATAGTTTTTTTTCCTTTCTTCTCCCTTACTATTGGGTCATCTGCTATCATTTCTCACTGTTATCTGTGTGCATTTCCCCTACTTCCAGGATGCTACATTGAATTTGTTGTAGCCTAGAAGAACAGATATTCATGAATATTAGAACTCTGTGTAACAGAAAAATAAAATTTAAATGGTGAGTGAGAACCTGGAGATATTGTCTATAAGTAAATAATTAATTCCGTATATGAACTTTTGATGCCCAATGACTTTTTATCCTTTCTGATTCTGAGTTCTGTTCTAGAAAAATAAAGATGGTAATTAATTGGTTTCTACATAGGTGAGGTTTTCCTGTGTTTCACAAAAGATATACTTTTATTAATGTGTGAAATCCTTACTTATGTACTATCATATTAAATCATCCTAGAGTCCCATAAGGCAGTAGGTATCCTCACCCCCTTTTTAACAGACAGGGAGGAAATGAGGTGACTCTCAGAGACACATAACATACTTATAAAAGGTGAAAAAAACATGACTGACTGCCAATTCTTTGCTTTAACTTCTAAATTTACAATGCATTCATACAGCCAACCAAAATTTAATTTTCATTTTAAATACTGAATAAAATCATGAAAAAAGGACAATTATTTTACATTAGGTTAAAAATGACCATGAGAAGTGGCCCCAAAACACATAAATTGTAATAGATATTACCCCAGGCCCAGGGCCAGGGACTAAAGGACATCTAGATTATTCAACAGAAATTAGGCATGTGTAACAAAAATAAACACTGCAAATACAAACCCATATGATTTCGTAAGTTTTTAAAGATTCATTCACAGCTACCAGAAAACTCTCACTTGAAAAGCTGACAGGTATTTTATAAAGCAGCATATCTGGAATATATCTTCAAAAGGCCTTCCCTAAAACTGAGGACCGTGAGTAAATCAGGAAGATTTCATTATTAACACACCTTTTAAAACTCAGATCCTCTCCCTCACTGCTAAACCATCTATCTAGGGGGAATTTTCATATTCACATATAGTTCTTTTCACTATTTCATTGTGTTTAAGCCCCCTTTTCTGCCAATTCACTCTGAAAAGATTTCACTTTTTAAAGTCAGCCTTCACAGACTTGAAGATGGTTTCCTTTTCAGGGTAAATAATCCCAGTATCTCACTGGTTCTACACCAGCCAAGTAAAATCTCTGCTTCCCAAACCTCCGCTGAATGACACTGTTCCTATGCTGCAGGAGACTTGGTTGTTTTTAATCACTGATGATTTATTTGCAAAAGATGCTTTAAGGCATCATTGTCAACTAATATTTGACTTTTTAAAAAATCCAAAAACTGTGCATTGATTCAACAATGTTGAAGAGCTACTATGTTTTCTCAAAATAGGAAAGCCAAAAGAGGAGATCCCAATACCCCAACAATAAGTTAAAAATATAATAGAAGAGTAATTCCATTCATTAGAGCAAAAACTAAAAAAACAAATCAATAACCTAGGAGATGTATCTTAAAAAAATGAGGGACCTCTGAGATAAACTCACAAAATTTTATAATAGCAGATAAAATAAGATTGAATAAATTTGAAAATATACCAATTTTTTTCTTAGGATGGGAAACTTCACTACAATAAAGATGCTGAATAGTCCTGCATTAATTTACTAATTTAACACCATTCCAGTCAAACCACCTAAGGTATTATTTTTTAAGCTGACAAAAATCATCCTGAAGTTCATCTAGGAGAATAGAAAAAATATTCATTGAAAAAAGAAGAGTAATGGGCACAGGAAGCTATAAGATTATTTTAAAAATATTAAAAGGACACAGTAATTCTAATGGGGACACAGGGAAGGAGTAGATTGTTCATTGAAATCAAAGTGAAAATTGAGAGACCGTCCCAAATATACATATAAGAATGTGGCGAGCCAGTTTCCGTAGTGTAGTGGTTATCACATATAAGAATGTGGCGTATGACAAAGGTAGCATTTACGATTCCATGCAGAAAGGACGGGCTTTTTTAAAATAAATGGTGTTGGGAAAACCGGTTCTTCAGAGAAATAACCATAAAGTTAGATACCCACCTCACACCATGTATCAAAATTAATTTCAGATATATTAAATAAATATAAAAAAATGAATCCATGAAAATAAAACTGAATACTTATATGATCTTGAGGATTGGAAAGTGCCTTTAAACATTACTTCAAAAGCAGAAACTATGCAAGAAAGGACCAAATAAACTACATAAAAACAACTCAGTACATCAAAAAATGCCATAATCAAGAGAAATGCATGCTGCTGGTGGGATGGGAAATGTGCACAAGCTTTCCAGAAGACCAGTTGGCAATATATGCACCAAAATAATTTAAAACATCCAAAACCTTTGACCTGGTAATACTACTTGTGGGAATTTACCAAGGAAATGATGAGACCATTGCCAAGATATACACACAAGGATATTAAACGGGGAGAGAACCAAACTTCCAACAATGGTTGGTTTCTCCAATAACTTGCAAAATCAACAAAATGGGTTACATAAGGCATATACTGAAAATGACAAATACACACACATATATACACATACACACACACACACACACACAAATGTATAGGGAAAGATCCAGAAGAATATACACTAAAATATCAATTTTGGTTATTTTTAGATGAAGAGGTTTCAAATAAGCTTCATTAATTTTTAAATTTGCTTTTCTTTGTTCAAGTTTTTCTAAAATAAACCTGTATCACCTGCATAATCTTAAAAGACAAAAGAAGGTGGCAAAAACACCACAAACTATTTAATAATGTCAACCAAAGGGAATTATCTGCAACTTTAGAGATACTGGACAGATGAGTTAACCTCTTTATTATAGCTTTTCCAAATGAATAAGAAAATGAATGAACAAAGCAATAGAAAAATGAGCAAATAACATGAGCAAAAATAATCTAAAAAGGCAAAAATACATTTTCCTAATAAAATACATGGAAAAATTGTTCACCCTCACCTGTAATCCAGGAAATGCAAGCTAAAACAATACTACTGCACAGTGACTAAATTGGCAAAGATTACAGAATTAAAAATACTCATGTTGGCAATGGCTCAGGGATACGGACGTTTTCATGGACTATAAATGGAAAAATACCTTGATACATTTTGAAGACAGGTTTGCAGTCGGTACCAAAGCTTGACCACGCAAAGTCAAATAAAAAAAAAAAAACTAAAGAAATAATAGTAAAAATGTATAAAACAGTGTGTAAAAAACTAGTACCACTTAGTGAGTGAAAAATCAAGCTATAATAAATACTACCATCATCCCATTTTTGTTTAAAAAATATATGTGGAGACAAAAACAAACAAACAAACAAACAAAAACCCTGAAGGAATTCAGATAAGAATGTTCACAGTAGCTATATCTGGGTAGAATGATCTTGAATGATGCTTTTGGGTTATTTTTCTATATTTTCCAAATTTTCCACATAACATGAACAATTTCACAAAGAGTAAAAAATATTAGATAATTTAGAAGTTACTTCCCCATAACTTTTTCTCAAACTAGAAAGATAAATAGTTTCTTCAGTAATGGACTTTGCCGTAAAAATAAGAAGAAAAGACCATTGATAAAAGCAAAGTAACTTTTTAAAAAAGACCCTGTAACAATAACAGAGTTTAGTCTGAATAACCCGTGGTGTGCTGGATTAATAGTTACACTCCCACTACAGAGAGGCACTTTCTTACAAACACGCCCAGGGACTGGTGCATCTTTGAGATGGACACTGGAATAAGAGTCAGGGTAGCACCCACTGCAGAACCAGGGGTGAGGTGCTCAGCCCACCTGGGTCTGAGTCCCCCCAGGATGTGCTGGAGGAATCCCATCAAAGACTGCCTCGATTCTCTCCCATCCCCAAGTGCCACGATTCTACCATTGCTGTTGACTCTAAGTGCCCACATTTGATGATATATGGCCTTTATTCACCCAAGAAACATCCGAGATGGAAGGATCCATAAGTTCTCTGAGGAACTTGCACTCTCGAATTGAGTAAGCCCTGCCTTCTCAGGAGACCCAGGGCCTTCCGTGGAGGCATCATTCTTGCAGCTCCCAGGAAGGAAGGACTCACACGTTGGTGCTGAAGGATGGGTAGGATTGACCGATGCATTCATTCATTGGCTGGCTGGTTCGTCCATTCACTCACTCACTTTCCAAACATCTTCTCAAGGTCTAGTTTGTGTCAGGCACTGTCCAGGGCAGTGCAGGGGCAAAGGGAAGTTGACTCCAACTTTTGCTGCCCTCACTTTAGCCCTCATGCAAGATGATAGGGCTCAGGAACAGAGGTAGACACTGGCCACAGTGTTGAAAGGAAAGAACCCAGGAGTGGCCGTGAAAAGGCTACTAAAAAAGACTGGAACTCAGCATTGAGAGAAGTGCTTGGAGGTTCTGGATTGGATTGGGGGGCGGGGCACTGAGGAAGTGGGGTGTGCAAAGGCAGAGTGTGACTCCCCTGAGGATGGAGGGGCAGGAAGAGCCCCCGGTGGAATGGGGCAGGGCACAGGGCAGAGCAAATCTGCTTCTAACCCATTTCAGAGATGAGATGGAGAAGTCGAGGCCCTGGCAAGATGCATTAGTTTCCCAAGGACCCACACTGGGTGCTGGCAAGGAATCTTGGATTCTTAACCTTTTCTAGGACTGTGTGTTCGTTCCCTGAATCACTGTGGGAAGAGCTACAGGAAGGATTCTGGGGTGAGATAGGTTTTTGAATGGCTTGCCCTGGTAATAGGTGGTGGTGACAAAATCAAGTGGAGGGGTCACGGCAGGGACAATGTCCAGAGACAGCACAAGCAGGACCTGGAGACCCAAGTGTGAGAAAAGGGCAGTGCCAAACAGATGCTGTACTTTCCCCTTAAAGCTGCCATCCCCAACCCCTGGGCTGAGGACCGATAGCTTCCTGGCCTATTAGGAACTGAACTGCACAGCCTAAGGTGAGCGCTGGCGAGCAAAGCTTCATCTGTATTTACAGCCACTCCCCATCGCTCACATCACCGCATAAGCTCTGCCTCCTGTCAGATCAGCAGCGGCATTAGATAGGAACACGAACCCTACTGAAAACTGCACACGCGAGGGATCTAGGTTGCAGCTCCTTATGAGAATCTAATGCCTGATGATCTGAGGTGGAGCTGAGGTGGTGATGCTAGTGCTGGGGAGCAGCTGCAAATGCAGATTATCATTAGCAGAGAGGTTTGACTGCACAATAAATGTTATGTGCTTGAATCATCCCAAAACCATCCCCCCCAGCCCGCCCTAGTCCGTGGAAAAATTGTCTTCCATGAAACTGGTCCCTGGTGCCAAAAAGGTTGGAAACTGCTGCCTTAAAGAGCCCATGGGCAGACACAGAGGGGATCTCTGGACACTCTGCCTAGTGACACATGACAGCTGGGTGGAGCACAGCCACCGGGCCTTTCAGCCAAGCCCTCCTCTTCACCCCTCATTCCCATAAGCCGCAGGCATGGAGGGGTTTTCCTCCCTGTTAGAATGCATATATACAGGCATCATCCCAAGCAAAAAGGGCCTGCCCTAAGACTGCTGGTTTCTGGCCCTACTTGCTCATTAACACACCAGATTTCTGAATCTTTACTTCTGCTGGTATTTCTTAACCATTTGTAAAGAAATTCCAGGCTTGATCACATGAGGTTCCGTAGACCATACACACACTTAGAGCATAATTAAATGATCACACCTTGCAAAGTTGGACATACTAGATAAATAGATGATGTATTATTACCTGGAAAAATATAACTAGGCAAGTAAACATATATGTATGTCATAGTTAACTGAAACATTAGTTTCCTATAATATGTATAAAATGGATCCCAAATGAGAAAAAAATTGTGTTTCTTTTAGAATTTGTGGTTTTTCTATTTTCTTTCACTTCAACCCTCCATTAATATGGGTCAATTAACTGTCAACTGTATTTACAAAAATGTTGATATGTTCAGTTCCATATTTCTGAATTCAGCATTACTCAATCTGATAATTAATAACCCTTGGATTATATATAATGATGAAGGAACATCTAAACAATCCCAAATCAATACCTGAAATACACATATGAAGATGACCATAAAAGAAATATGTTAATCAATAATATGTAACCCAAATCTGTTACTTTCTAGACTAACCTAAGGATTAATGCACTTCTATAACATTCCACATGTAACTTCATCATATGATATTTCTGAAAGGAAAAAGTCTTCATTGAAAACCAGTGGAATTATTAAGTTGGACCCAAATAAGAATCTACACTTGAAGTAGAATGCAATTATTGAAGCCACTGATACTGTGACCGAGCCACACTGCTAACATCGCCTGTAAACCTGAGCAAAGTCCTGTCTGTACAGTGGATGCATCGTTTCCAGATGAGAAACATTTTTGTAAGCTGGCATATATTTTTCATATATATATACTCAAAAAATAGTTCTAGATAGCTTCTATTGTTCCAAACTTCCTCAAAAAGAATTTAACTGACTATTGCCCCTATCTTTCTATTTTAGAAAACAGTGTTTTGTGACTCTGGTTTTTAAATGCAACTGGAAGCCTAGGATTTACTTTCACTTTGCCTGCACTATGGCTCTGACTAAATAAAATCTTTTGTTATCACCCTTTTCCATTAAAATAAGCAGGAAATTAAAAAATAGTAAAGTCTGAACATTTCAAATAAACACAGCAACAAGTACATTTAATGATAAGGTCACTGATATTTTTCATACTTCAAAAGAAGGACAAAGCTGTGTTTCAATGCTGTACACACTGTGTGTTAGCTCACATGTGTGTGTAGCTGTACCTCTGTGTCTTCCCTCTAATTATACTGAATACGGAGAACATTGGTAAAATTACAAAAATGGTTTCACCTCTATATCAGAAAACTGCCTTACCACAAAAGCCTAAAAATGCAGACACCAGTTCTCACAAGCAGAATGAGGGGAAAGATGTTTTCCAAAATGAAATTTCAGGGAATAATTCTTTTCAAAGTGAGATAACTTAAGGGGCAAGGCAATTTGTGCAACTGAATCTAACATCTGTTTTAAGTCATAAAGGCCATTACATTTTGTGGGTTGTACAATTTGCTATCTAACCAACTTTCTACAAAAGCATGGCAAAGTGGCCTGTTTAAAACCAAGGCAAAGGGACTCCACTCCCTGTGAGCTAGAACCACAGCCCCCGAGGGAGTAGACTCCTCTCCCGGCGCAGCAGGCTGCGCTGCCTTCCCCAAGCTGGGACAGCAGCCACACCAAGGCCCTGACCGCACAGCCTGCTCCTGGCCATTCTGCCATCCTGTCTTATCGGTCAGAAAACACTGGCATTTGGAGAATGTGGGTAGTAGATGGTAGGCTGATACGGCCATTGAAAAGAAACTGTCTGCCAGTTCACCAACCCTGGGTAGAAATGTCTACCAAATGCTCCTCCTGAACAGAAAATTATATTTGGGTACTTCCATTTGCTAAAGCAAAAAGATTATCCAGAAGCCATATATGCCAGCAAAACACTGCAGGCTCAAACTTGGAATCACCCCTCTACTCCCTCCCACTCTACACATTTTCAAGCAGGGCTTTAGTACTCCATTATTGTGAATGTTCTTTGGCCCACAGCAAAAAATATTGACAAAATTCTGCTTTTAAGACAGTTATTGTCTCTGTATACTTGATAGCAGCCTTCAGAAGTTCACCTGCCAGCATTAAATTCTTGAGTTTGGGTGAAAGGAGAGAAAATTTGCCACATCTCAAGCTCTTCTGCTGTAGCAGCAGCAAATCAAATTATTCTTTCAATTATACTAGCTTTGTGCCTAAAAGAAAAAAAGGCCACAGGCTTTCTTCCCTTGCTCAGACAACTGAAGCCGTCACCCCTTTAAACCCCATGACTCGGGCATGATCTACATGGCTTAGTATTCTCGGATAATACAGCTCATAAAATTAAATCTACTCTCAGAGATTTCACTATCACTGTGTGCTCTGAGATTGCAGGCAATCAAGGGATCAAGAGTTCTGCATTGGGGTGCATATTGATCAACCTGATATAGGGATATATATATACCCCTGCCCGCTCGCTCGCTCGCTCTCTCTCTCTCTCTCACACACACACACACACACACACACAACATATCCCATCCAGGTCTGTGTGCCAACACCATAGAAACCAGTAACACCCCATCAGGGGTTTAACAGAAAGACAGGGATCCTGTTTCACCCCCACTTCTCTGAGGTGAGGAGGGGCCCTCTCTACTGTGAGACACAGGGGACTTCCTCACCTTCACCATGGGATGCAAACACCATGGGATGCAAACACCACAGTAAGACAGCCCTGAATAGTACATGCATCTTAGTCAATTTCCTTCCAAAGAACTAGAGCTGGTCTTTAATAGGAAATGCCCAACTAACAAATACTTTGTGTTTGACTTTCCTTTCAAAATGTCTGGTTTAGAGAAACAAAATGTGAAGCACCCATTTTGGTTTACTACACACCAATAGCTAGCAACATGCATGGAAAGGTAATGAGGACATGTTTATGGGACAGAAAGGGGAAGACCCTTTCCAGGGCACTGTATTTGACTCAGGGAATTGTATCAGGGGAAGTCAGAGACAAGTGCTAACCAAGATTTGACACTAAGAATAATCAGGATGACACTTAGCACAAGAAAACATAACTTTTTTCTGTTATGGTGCATAAAATGGGCAGCCTTTAGAGAACTTGATATCTTTTGTTAAGTGCCATGATTATTAATAATTTTTGATAGAAATTACACAACAGTTACTTTATAATGAAGCTGCAGATGAGGACATATAAGAACACTCATACCTCTGATACCTGCCTGAATAAGACAAGAACTTCCTGGACTTGAAACACAAAATCTGTCATTTGACTAAACAAATGTTATAGGACAAAGGGGGAAATTTGCTAAAATAAAACCAATCAGAATAAAATTAGAAACCAAAAATTCATCAGTTTTAAAAATTCTACATTCTTGTGGTTATCATAAGGAGACAGCTCATGTCTAGAGCCCCCAGAAAGCCCTGCCCTTTTCTTTTTAATAGGGCTTCATATGTTTAAAAATGGAAAGCACAATGCAGTATCATAAAAACTAAGAAGATATTTTAAACACCAATTAAATAGTTAAAATTAACACTGACATACACCCTTAAAAATCCAAAGATTCCTATAAATGCCTTCACTTTTAAAAGAGACACCTGCAAAGCATGTGGTACTGTTTGTTTCCATAGCTTCAGGTAGCACTGGCTATTTTCCTGAAACCAACTTCTAAAAATACCAACGTGGAATTCACCTCCTCCCTGCTCTTCTCTTTTTTACCTAAAGGCAAAAAGTAAATCCAGTTTCTCTTCACAGATTGTAGGCCTGGTTTTAATTTGTGCAATAGTCCTTTTGATAACAATGCTAGTTAAAACATCCATTAAAAGTCTGTAGCAAGCATTTAATGGAAGGAAAATCTAATAGGACTCCACTGCAACTCCTTCATTAACTTTTAAAAGAGTTCTCTTCTATAGTGTTAGCAGAGAGAGAGAGAAAGAGACAGGGGGATGTGGGCAGAAAGAGAGAAAGACAAAGAGACAGACCAACAGAGAAAGAGACGTGGGGGGGGGAGAGAGAGAGAGAGAGAGAGAGAAACTTTCACATATTTAGGGCAGGATTATAAATCTCTGAAAATAATTAGGTCAAATATTCTTTGTTTTTTAGCCACCTAAACCAACTCTTACTAAACTAAGACTTCATTTTGTAACTACTATCCACTATCTCCAAGTTATAACAATAAGACTTACAGGGAAACGTATCCTCCAGGACACACTGGGAACTGAAGCCTAACACTTCACTGAGCCTTCAGAGTGCAGAACACCCAAAAGCATTTCTTACCAGGAAAAAGCAAGGGTTGAAATAGACCCAAGACTGCAAAGCAAAATAACCACAAAGAAAGGCTTACCATCCCAATGTTCTGACCCTGCAACATGCACCGTCTTGGAGAAAAACCCCCAGCCCACCTGCCAGATTGTGGCTCTGCAGTGCCACTGGTCCACTGAGGTTTGCCATCAGTCTAGGGCAACATCTCGTTGGTTAACACATGGTTTTTCCAGCACAGGAGTGTTTTACACAACTGTTGTGAGGGCCACCAACGACCAAGTTTACCACCCTTAGAATTCACTAAGGATCAGTGAAACCCAGGACTCCTGAGCGTGACATCCGCCTCTCCGCGGTTGGGCTCCACACTCTGTCTTGGACCTGCCTTCTGCTTCTTGATTGGATATAGTTAGCCCACCAACCTCATGCCCTTCCCGCAAGCTCTTCCCAACATAAAGCCCCAAACTTATTATAGCCTTTCTTTATCTACTAGAAATTTATCATGTCGTTTTTATTATTTTTTTTTTTTGTACTATTACCAAGGTGCATGGGGTTTGAACGGTCTGGCCCTAGCTGTATTTTTTCCATAAACCCTGTTCCTTTACGAACGTACATGTTGGGTTATAACTGAAAAGCCTGCACCAAGACCCTATTAATAATTTTGAGGAAAGGCAAAACTATCCAAGTTAAACTCAAAGGATGACTAGGTACACATAAAATACATAAAAAAAACGTTTGGACTTTCAGGCTAATTCAGGGTTGCTAAGTAAAAAGATGTACATTACAGGTGAAAATATACAGTGTTTGTGATTCTCCTAAATCTGAACATTCCTCAGCTATTCCCACTGAGTCTGCAATGAATGCTGTTGTGAACACAGCAGGGCAAGGTGCCTTTTCCAACTGCTACCTACAATAACAAATCCACGTTTTAGTCACCCTTCAAACAACACTCAAGCCACCTACTCTACAAAGTCCCTGATCTCCTCGCTTCCCCGACCCCCAACCCTCCCAGGCAAGAGGCAACTTTCTGGGTTCTGATTCCCCATAATGAGTGATCTGGAATTTTCCTGTAACATGCATCACTTTCTACTGCATTAAGAGATGTATACATGAACATCTTTCTCCCCAACGAGACACATGAGCTCACTGAAGGCAAGATCCATTCTGCTAATGGTGGAATTTCTCAAAATACCTGGTAGAAGGCCTTGCACATGACAGACACTCAAAAATGGTTGTTGGAAGAAAGAACTGTAAACCAATCGAGCCATACCACCCTATTGTGTGGATGACACCCTTTCCCAGGGGTGATGTAAAAGTCCAGGTAGAGTTGAAATGGGCCAGCCCAGTTAACCTGCAAGACCTGTGTTGCCCCTGACTGGCCTCAGAACCCCAAGGAAAGGTGCCTGCCGAGCCCAGCTGCAGCCCTAGGCTGTGTTCCAGGTACTCTGCACCCAGGACCTCCCTGAGCTGCCTCCAGACCTCACAGGGCCCATCCCCCAGGTCTGTCCTCCTGCAGGACCACAACACCCCCAGGGTTGTACCCCAGGGCAGCCGGAGCCTGCGTGCAGGTTAGAATGACACACCCTCACTGGCAGGCCCCTCTGGGGCAGAGGAAGACAGAAGTGGGAAGGGAAAGGGATGAATTTCAAGACTCAGGACCCATAGATGTTAGGGACAAACTAATTAATAAGTATAAGCTACTGAAAAGCCAAGCATTCTGGCCACGAAATCCAAGCAGCAATTAGTCACTAACTCTACTGGCGATAGCTCTACTGGCATTTGTCCTATAAATGCTGGACCCTATACAGGAAAATTTCTCAGCTATATGATGTCTACAACTGATGAAGTAGACATCATCTACTATATTGTTTGAAGATGATACACTGTAACCCAAATCAAACAACTTTTGATGACTTCTGCTACAAAGTAGTCCAATTTCAGGGAAACATTCAAAATGACAAATAATACATCCATTTACTGACCTCAATTTACTTCAAGATATATCACTGAATTACAATATTGCATGTTTCTCGAAGATAAGCAATCTGGGGACCCTTTCGTATCACCTTCCCCACCTGGTAAAGCCATAGGTTCCTTGCAGCTGATTAGCAAACACCTGTTGGCACAATACGTCCCTGCGAGGCTCCGTCAATTCCTTTCTATGTCACAGTGGGACTAGCAATGGCCAAAGTCAAAATACCACGTGGTGAAAGTGATGCTTTGTTAGTTGGTTATTATCAACAATAACTATCAGTTATCAATAACTTTATCAAACCAAATTAACAGTTGGTCTATTTACAAAGCATCCTGAGCATGTATATGATTCATAGTTGGTTAAATGTCTACCTTCAGTCTTCAATAAAAGCTGTTGCCCAAATGAAAAGACAAAATATAATTTTCTCCTTTGGTATCTGTAGTTGGTTGAACAGTGCCCCCTACACTTTATGTCCTCCCAGAACCTCACAATATGACTTTATTTGGAAATAGGGTCTTTGCAGATATAATTAGTAAAGTTGGGATGAGGTCACCCTAGACCTGGATGGGTCCAAAATCCAATGACTGTGACCTTGAAACAATAGGAGAGGACACACAGAGAAGGGGGCAGCCATGTGAAGACAGAGATGGGAGTGACATGCCACAAGCCCAGACACCAAGGGCTGACGGGAGTCCCCTGAGAGGGCGAGGAAGGACCCTCCCCAGTCTTCTGAGGGAGCACAGCCCCACCGACAGCTTGATCTCAGACTTCTGGCCTCCAAAACTGGGAGAGAATAAAGGTCTGTTGTTTATTGGTCTATTTAACTACTAAACTCCCCTCCAGTTTTAATTTTTACTTATTGATTATGAGCATCAATGAATAAGGAAATCAATAAGAGAACCATAAACAAAAGTGAATAAACTTCAGTAGCCCAATTATAGAATGAAATGGCCAACATGGTCCTCAACATCCCTGGGCATAATCTTGTCCACATCAGCCTCACAGCCCAGGCTCCCCCTACCCAGGCAGGCACGTGCCCACACACCTCTGAGATTCCTCACTGGGTACAGGGGCGGGAGGGGGGGCGGGGAGGATGTGACCTGCCCATTCAGCAACACAATACGTGGTCACCCAGGTGGCACAGGAGAGCCAGGCCTTGGCCAGCAAATCCTATGTTTTCTGAATTGCAAACTCATGACAGGCCTATGCTTTTAAAAGGAAGAGATGGGGACCAAGACAGGACAGCTCTTCTGATCCCAGGAATGCCACAGGACTATAGGAGCAGACGACCCACCCGCCACAGACTCTGGAACCCACAGGCTCACGTGCTGCAGAACACTCGAGGTATGTCCTGGAGAGATGGCCCACGTCCACGGGGAATATGTTTTGTTCAAGATAGTGTTCCCCAGACAGTGCACACTCAATAAGTACCTATTGCCCTGATGATAGGGAAAGACTGCCAGTGCAGAAGCCAACAGGAGAAGCTGTCTCATGGCCAGGATGTGTCACAAGGGTCCTGCCTGGGACCTGGGTCCTGCAGGTGCCTGAGTCAGTGTCACTGGAGTGCAGCACAGTGAATTCTGTCTTCCTACATCCAAACACTCACTTGACAAAGAAAAACACTCTGTAAATGAGCCACTGTTCTGAATGTATTAAATTAAATAGCAGGTTTGACTGGCTGTTAAAAATTATTGCGTGACTCTTAAGAACAAAATTGAGTAGGTTTGTGTTTTGTAATGGTTGCAACATTGTGCAATGGGATCCTCTTGTTGAAGAGCCTCACAGTGAAGGAGAGGAGAGAACATTCACACATGGGGAGTGTCCGCACACAGTCCAAAGCATGTCACTCGGCAGAGCCGGGGGCCAGAGGAGCACTCCCCTCAGGGAGCGTGAGGATCA
The DNA here is from genome assembly GCA_023783475.1 of Daubentonia madagascariensis. Classification (NCBI taxonomy): domain Eukaryota; kingdom Metazoa; phylum Chordata; class Mammalia; order Primates; family Daubentoniidae; genus Daubentonia; species Daubentonia madagascariensis. The sequence goes on along the minus strand of JAKFHU010000901.1, from coordinate 31,858,902 downwards.
TCTGAGACTACGTCTCCAAGTTACACTAGAGTCTGTGCTGCTGACAGGCCACAGCAAGGGGACAGGAAAAGAGTACGCTCTAGGTGAGAGAAGCCCAGGGACAGAGATGACAAAACCTCCCCATTCATAGCAAAGGAGGACCCCAGGAGGCACCTGGGAGCGGGACCTCGCACTGCAGGAAACACACACAAGTGACCGAATCCTTTGGATACGCACAGGACCTAAAACATGTCCTGTGAACCATGAAGTTTCTTAGGAAAGTTGTGGCACCTGAAGTTCTAGACTTCATGTTATCTAAACAGCTCACAAAAATTCCAAACTTGGCCAAAAAAAAGGTAGCAATGTCTTTTTCACTTTAAAAGCTAAGTCGCTACCTTTGAAATTTTGCAGAAACATCACTTTCAGGGAGAGAGTAACATCCTAAAACCATGTATAAGAGAGAGAAAGAGAGGGCAGTCTTTGAAAACAAAATTCAATACTTAAGAAAGCAGTAAACAAGTTTAAATTTGCTTGGTAAAACTATAATTTGTTTTTTTAAATGTTAAACTCTCCAAGGATATTTATATTTCCTAAGGTCAAAAGCTCATAATTTATCTTTGAAAGATAAATTCTACCACTGGGCTCAAGGAGAGGGCATTAAACACTTTAATCCTATTTTTCCATATTCATAACACATAACAAAGAAAAGCACAGAAACAAACAACAACAACCCTGCCACAGATGTAGAACCATCAAGAAATACAGGGTTTTCTCAAAATAGCAGAAACACACTGGGCTCCTCTCTGGAGCCCACAGCACGTTGTCCTCATATTGAATGCTTTCAGGCTATTCCTTCAAATACAAGTGCGTATGTCCCATGCAGGAGAAAAGACACTTAAAGTCCATTTAAAAAAACAAAAAGAGCTGGGACTTTAATCTTACTCAGAAGACATGTTCAAGAGAGTGAGGATTTTTAAAACTTTTTTAGAGATGGGGTCTCAACACGTTGCTCAGGCTGGACTTGAACTCCTGGGCTCAAACGATCCTCCTGCCTCCCAAGTAGCTGGGACTACAGGTGCACACCACCACGCCTGGCGTGAATTTTTTTTTTTAAATAACCAATAGTTTAAAATGAAAATTTAATTTTATAAATTAAACCAAGTGTGTGGTCAAGGTGTCCATATTCTTCCATAATGAAATCATTATATGATTTCTTAAGGAATGCTTTTGAGGTGCCCTTGAAATTTTAATTAAAAAAATAAAATATTAATACAGAAATATCAACTACTCACAATAAAGACCATGATCTTAGCAGACAAGGCTCTAAACAGAGGTGGATTTGCTACAAAGTCAATGAAGTCTCCCAGTCCCTTGCTCACATAGGCCCTTTCCACAGCCCTAGGAGCCCTTGTGTCCATGAGGCCACCCAAAATCCGCAGGAGCAGATATCCCTCCTGCGCTGAGGAAGCTGCTGCCTCTCCCCAGCCCACCTGCCCTCATCCTCCGCTCTCCCATCGGCAGGCAGCATGATGGTGCTGCAGCCTCACCTAGACTGAATTCAGGGGAAGTCGAGTTGTGCGTGAAGCCATATACCTTCCAGACCACAGCCGCTGGAAATAAAAGACCACTTTCCATTACCTGTGTGACAGCAATGATTGAATTATCTCCTATGCAGCCAAAACATGAAGAAAAACACATGTATCAGGCAACAAGTTAATCAATATATGCTATTTTTCTGGATTTTGTCATGTTTTTCAGTTTTTGAAGATTTGTTCTTTGTTGTGATTTCCTTTTTCATACTAAATAAGTAGTCACCCTCATACCTAATTTTGTATTCATGATTTTGTTATGTTTTCTTAAAGAGACCCCACCAAAAATCCTGGCTCCTCCCCAGCAGTAAACAGAGTGGAAACGCGCAGACTGTCTCTCTTACCTTCAGCTGGAGCAAGTAAGCCTGCAGGGTCATTCACTCCACCCTCACTGGCTCCTGCCTTTTCAGTCAGTCCCACTGCAAAAACAAGCTACCCCTGTACAGAAGATAAACCAAATATCATCCATGTAGACTTTCTCCCCAGAACACTGTGATTTAATGTCCCAGTTTGCCAATTCTTAGTAATCTCAGAGCTTCCAACGTACCCCACACGGGCAGCTATGGCAGCTGCCTACACCGACTCTGCTCAGCATCCATCTACACCTTGCCGGTGGAAGTTTCGTCCCATGTACCAATTATGTGCGGCAGTTATATGATGTCCAGGGCAACTCAGTCTAATGTCTGTGGACTTCTAACAGCCATGTCCCGCATGCCTACACAGAAACGTCTGTTTCCATCTCTCACACACAACACTGCAAAGTGCAGCCCTATCTGGTGCATAGCTTAAAAGAGTTAAAAATAAAGCATAAGCCTGTTCAAGAAGGCTTCAGATTAATTCATAAATGAGGCCCACGATGAGTTATTCAGAAATGAGGATGTTGCTGAAAACATCCCTAACCTTTTGAGCTCAACGCAGTTGAGGACACCCAACCTCTCCTTCAGAACAACACCTGGAGTCACTGGAGAGAGAAAAACAGAAACAAAAAAAGGCATGTGTGTGTGTATATATATATGTTTGTCTATGTGTGTACATATATACACATATATGTGAGTGCATGTGAGGGGTATGACTATTTGTTCTCATTTCGTACATGGAGCATGAAAGCAACAGAAAGATTCACAACCAAGGTGCGTTCCCACACTGACCTGCAACTTTCAGACAAGAAAAGGTCTTAGGGCTCCTTTGGTGGAACTCCCTGTTTACACATCCACAACGGCCACCCCGCAGCTAGTTAGCCGGGGCTAATCCTGGCATCCCAAGTCCCACTCCAGTTCTATTCCCTATGCCACAACCTGAGAAGATTCTAGACACAGGACAAAAACTAAAGTATTAACAACCTACGGATGGTTTAAGAGGTCAAGGAATCAGACCTTCCTGGGCTTAATTTATATGACCATTTCTTGCTCTAAATAATCTTATGACATTAACCTATGTGATTTATCTATAGGACCTTAAATCCTGTAAGCCTCACTCTATAAATGGAGGTAATAATAGGATCACTATGAAAATTAAATTACATAATACACATGACATGTGCCAGGAATATAGTCAATTCAGCCACTCTACAAATATTCGGTGAGCACCTACTATTTACCAGACAGTACTGCCTAGTCTTCAGGCACTGTATGTATAGCCACGAACAAAACAGACAGAAACCCCTGTCCCCAAGGAGCTTAAATTCTAGAGTAAATTTTCACTGCTATTATTATTACTATTATTATGATTAGATATTGGCACTTTGCAAAGGTACACTGCAAACAGCATAACAGAAGCATGCCACATTTGATATTTTATAAATGAATAATTAAATTCACCCCTTAAACATGCTTTGTTTATAATCTAATAACCTCAAGGTGCAAATGCAACTTTGGGGATGTTGTTAAAAGAGATGCGCCCTGACAGCCGACTTCCCACCTTCTTGTCCGACTATTATCCTTTCCCAGATGAGAGGTACGAGGAAGACACAGCTATGAAGCTGCATGTTCTAAAGAAATGGGAACCTGTCAGCCTTGGTCTGCCCAAAGAACCCTGCCCACCTACAATAAGGACTCCTGGGCCGTCACAGGGAAGAACAACTGAAACCCGCACACCTGGTCAGATGGGAAGGCCTGGGACGCACAGACACCCTGGACGCCAGCAGGCCCCAGGTGGTGGCCAGTGCTCTCGGAGCGTGACACACGCACACTTGTATCACACAGAGCTTCCTTATGAAACACAGATCTCGATGTAAGGGCTGAACAGCAGAATCTGAGAGTACAGACAGCATGGAAGCTGCAGCAGCAGGAGAGGCCTTCCCCCCTGAAGATGGAAGGGCTGATGTGAAGAGAAGGAAGCGCTCAGACGGACCCTGGAGAAAGCAGGGAGAGGTCCCTCCTGCCACGGCAAAGCAAGAGGCGGATCGCTGGCAGACCACACGGAGGCAAAGACAACGAGACAGGTGAGATAAATTGGAAAATGGATTTTTTTGCTTTCCTATATTCAATCCTGATAACATTTATTTCATTACTCAGTAAAACTTTTACATCTACAGGGTGCACAATAAAATATTTTATATAAAGTTAATACTGATAACCACTTTAGTCTTCAAAATACTTTCACTACACTGTGAGATCCATCACCTCAAGGACCTTCTTAGTTATTTTTCGTTTTCCTAGGAACTGTCGGGAAACAAGCAGGTACCCAAAATAAGTATTTATTGGATGAAGAAACCAATGAATGAACCAACAATTGGAGAAATGAGCAAATAAACTCTGTGAAGCAGGAATCAGAGCTAGTTATTACAGTCCCGACTTATAGTTGAGAAATCTAGCATGGAAAGAAAAGATGTGACCTCCCCAAAGGTACAGAGCTAGTAAGTTCTGGCGTGGAGATGAAAGCCAGTCTAGTGTTCCTTACCCAACAGCATCAATGCACAGCCTGGAAGGTTCCAGAAAAGTAATCATGAGAGTCAGGGACCCAACACTGCGTGTCAAGAAGCCAAGGGGATTATATGTTTAACGTCAATATTTATTTCTTGCTTACACCCCCACCTTGTTCTGAGAAGGATTTAAGGCAGCTTGATTTACGCCGAGGGAGCCCATGATGACTGAAACTGTGCTTTCGTGTACAGGAGATAATGCACGCGATACACGCACGACGCATGCGTGACACACTAACTGCTCACAAGCACTGGGGGTCCCAGGGTGCTGGGGTCGATGCCTTTATCACTAAAAAGTAAAAAAAACTAATAATTATTGCTCATCAAAAGCAGGTTTTTCAATAGACAAAATCTTTCGATGTGCTGGGTCTACAGAGAAAATGAAATAAAATGCACTGCAGCACAGCACAATATCTAAAATTTATTGTAAAACCATCTAAAATATCACAGAAACAATTTCTCCCTCGAGTGTTTTATGAACAGCAAATGGGAAGAGGAAAAATATTTTTACTGATACCCTTGAACTAAGTTTTTAGAAATATGTGTGTGTGTGAATATGTCATATTTAACAGAAAAGTTCATGGAAATACCCAGAACCACATGCATTTTCTTAATTCAAGTTGGTAAACAACCAACTAGTATAAAAGCACAATAATGAGGGCCATCTCATATATAGAAGGAGCAAAATTTAATGGGGAAAAAAAACCCTTCCAAACCACTGCGCAAAAGCCCTGGCAAAGCAGCTATTATTCCCAGCGCATCGACACTACCCCATTCTCCAGAACTATATTTATTATGACTTATTAGATTTTGGAGCAATTGTCCTCTGAAGAGCGCAAAATACTACAAAATGACTTTTAAAACCGTGTGAAAACTTTACGAGCAACACTTCTAAAGCTAAAGTGCCCCTGGAAATTGCTAGAGGCGGCGGGAGAGAAAGCCAGCGGTGAAAGGAGAAGGAAGCAGGGAGTGGCAGAGACGCCGGGAGGCCAAGAGAAGGCAGGTGTGCAGGGCCCCAGCCACTGTGGCTTTGAATAAAGAGCCTCCCAGCTGCCCTGCTGCTCTCTGGCCCACGGGCTGTTTCAGTTGTCGTGGCCGGCCCTGTGGCCATCACGTACGCACTGGCATGCAGAAGATTCTCCAAACTTTCAGATTATATTTCTCTCTGTCTGTGTGGAGAGGGGCCCATCTAAAATTCGCATCTTCTACGTGATAGTAAACGGAATACGAAAGACAACAGAGCCCCCAGCGTGGCCTTCCATTCCAAAGAGCTCTGAGGACAGCAAAAAAGGGACACAGAGATGGGTACAAATAACTCGCCACTCTTATATGCCACCGAAAAAGGGTTTGTGAAAGCATTTTCAAAATCAATTAATTAATCCTCCCAACCAACTGCATAAAGAAAGTCTTCCCATCCCGTGAACTGTATCCTCCACAGGGTGCGGGGCAGGCGAGCCAGTGTCCAACAGAAAAAGCAGTGCAATGGGCACATCAACGAAGTACAAAATAGTCTTTCCAAGTGAAAACCATAGGAAGATCAAAAAGGAAGATCACTAGCAAAGAGATTATCAGACCAGCGAATAGGTATTCTCTTTACAGGGCTCTTGAAACTCTCGAAAGCTATGAGCTATCGCAGATTTCTAATATTAATTCACTAGGCTGACTTATACCATGCCCCCAGCCCCAGGAGAAATAAGAGACAATCCCAGCACATCTGTGATTCTCAAATGTTAACTCCTGGTTTTCCAGAACCAATACACATAAGATTGGCGTACATTTTAGTGTACTTCTTCCAGCACTGAAACGATTGGCAAGGTGCTCTTTTTAGTTTTGTCACTGTATTTTCATATCCACCATGACAATCAGCAGAAACATACTGGAACGTTGTTAGAGGAAGTTTTCAGCTTTTTCCCTTCCTGAGAATGCTATAATACCAACTCCAGATTCCCCAAAAAGTGAGAAAAGATTGTACTTTACAAGACACATGAGAATATATTTAATATTAGGAGTAAAATACATTTCTACAGTTCAGTGTTTTAAAGAGATACCCAAATACGCTGAGAGGCTACAGATATAACATCACTTTCACAACGAGTGTGGGAGGAAACTCCAAAAAGAACTACAACAGAGTAAAATATGAGACCAGCCCCAAATTCCAGAACTGCTGAAGCTGTAGCCAAGGTCATTAACTGTTCCCAAACACTGGTTGAGGGCAGGCCACCAGCCCCAAAGAGGAAGGAACAGGCAGGCCTGTGAAATGGGTCTGTGCACTAACACATACCCACAATTCCTTCACCACCATCAGCCCTGAGAACTAAAAGAATTTTCCTAACTTTTTACGGCAAAGGAACTCACTGGCAATAAAACGTGACCAGACAGACATGTGGTTACTTCTGGTCTTTCTTTATTACCCTAAATAGTATGAATATTCATCTATTTCTCTATAGAAAAAAATCATGTTTCATTAAGCTAAGGATGTTGTAAAATACACAGTCTATGCCCTGAATTTCCTCTCAAAAATATGAAAAATTTTGAATTCCAAAACGTATCTCTCCCCACAGATTCCAGGCAAGGGATTGTGGGACCTTCCTTAAAGTGTGAATGAATTGGGGACATACTCCACTTCCTTTACAGTTTACCTGGCCTCCCAGAATAGACCTGGCATCTGAGAAGCCTTGATCAAAAAATTCTCTTTCCAATGTACAGAACTATCTGTTAAAAGAAAATGTTTCAGACACTCAGAAATACCTATCAAATGAATAAATGAAAAAAAATTTTTTCAATGAAAAGTTGAATAAGGCAAATCTAATTCCCAAGTTAAATTTATTTGAGAATACCCAAAATACATGCCAAATGTCTTACAGCTACATGGTCTAAATGTCCATCAGCAAACTCAAGCAAATCAAATCATCCAGGTCATTTGAATTACCTAGTATGACATACAGTTACCTAAAATTTGGCCTTACAGGCATAAACTACCTATGTAGATACATTAAAACTCAACTGAGAAATAAAGTAAAATTTCTGCTTGAAAGGTTCACAGATGATGAAAATCTGACTTAAATTATTAAAAATAAGGTGTCATATGCATTTATTTTCCTTACTAGGGATAATTTTTGTAGCCCTGTGAATATCTAAAAGTGCAGGATGCAGGCAGGAAACAGTTTTACACATTAGCTGTTACACATGGAACAGGTATCTAGAAATGTCCTATTAATGTCAACAGTGCCAAAGAGACTCGAAATGTTCTGGGGTAGTAGACAGAAGTGCAGCGATCTGGGGAGTGGTCTCATGCTGGAGCAGGACCAACACCCAGAGACGCCCAGATGGCCTCTGGAAGGAACTGTGGTGGCAGGCAAAGGTAGCCTGGCTCCCAGGCCACGCCGGCCCAAGCTGCCCACTTACAAGTGGAGCGGCCTGAGGTCCCAGCGGAAGGAGCCAACGGGCACCGGCCAGGCACCCACTCTGTGCCACGCTCAGGGCCAGGCACCCACAGGCACCTCCTCCACCCAGAGCCTGTCAGGGCCCAAAAGCAGTTTCCACCCTCCACCACGCTCATGCCACCCACTGTCGACCCCAAAATGCTGCCAGGCTGGCCCCCAACCTGGGCCACATATTGAGAAATGCTGAGGTTTGGTTTTTTCGCACCAGGAAACTGATGATTTTTTTTAAACTGGCTTATTTAAATACTATAAATTGCATGGGTCACCTCCCATCATCTGGAGACAGTTACTTGAGTAACTCATCCCGTGTAGCACAAATATGGAACATGAGTAAAATATACTGTTCAAAGGGTATTTTCAAGTTTCCTGCCCAGAAATTTTCCATGCACTCCTTTGTTCTTATTTTTCTTGTAATAGCCAGGAAGGGCTAGCACCACACCAACAAATCACAGGGAAGTCAGGGGAATCGGGAAGAAAGACGACATCTCTTTAATTTTGCACACATGATGTTTGCAACCACTAAGGTCATACCTGCGTGTGGTGACTGACAACTTTTCAGCTTGATTCAAAGCAAACAGCTGCTGGTTTGATTGCCTAGCAACTAAAAATTGATGGATGACCCTTAAGATGAATAACTACCATAAATCACCTCATTCAAACTCTCCAAGAAAAAAATTAAAAAACAATGGTTTTCGTGACATTTGCTGCAGTCCATAATGTGCCGTGATAAATTCGGCCTCCTTACGGATGCACAGTTGTGGTTGCTGAAGTTGAGTCACTTTTGCTTTTGTTTCCCGTTTTCTGTATTTCCTGGTGCTCGGACCCCCGGTCAGGTGCGTCCACGTGAGTCTGCTGTGCCGTCAGCGACGGCGGCTCCAGGGTGCCTGCCCGTCACTCCAAACCAGAGGAGCTGCTGGACCTCTCACCACCAAACAGCTTTTCATCAGGAAACAGCGGTCCCGCATCACAAAGACGGCAGAGGACCCCATGCATTAATAACGGTCACAATGTATTTAGTGTAATGATTTGACCTCGGCCAGCATTATAGGCACCATGATTCATATGAATTTGATAAATTACTTCCTGTTGGTAGACATTTCGTATGTTCCTAAACGGCCAAGAATGTGCTTTTAACTTGCAAGTAAACACAGACCTATAAACCATGGTGGAAACTGAGAGGAGATCTCGGCGTTTGTCCTTTACGAAACCCAACATCACCACCATGGTGAGCACTTCTACAAGTAGATATATCATGATGGCACAGATTATTTTTCCAGATTTTTTTTTACCATTTTTATCTAACATTCAAACGCAGGCACTAGCAATTCTTTTCACCTTCTCTCTTTGTTCCTTCCTTTTTGTTCCACTTGGTTCTGTTTGTTTGTTTGTTTGTTTGTTTGAAGGTTAGATTAATATTACAAGGAAGGCAGCTCCCAAAAATCCAATCCAACACCTGACTTGGGTTAGCACTTGAAATAGAAAAAAAGTTCCCACTTTCATTTTTCACCTGCCAGTGCCAGCACCCAGGGTCTGCACAACGCAATCGACTGTCACACTTACCTGTCCTTTAGGGCGCCAGGGCTTCCTTGCAGAGGGTGTTCAGTCACCCAGCAAGCACAAGGCGCTCTCACTGTACACCAGGCACTGTGCTATGCTCTGAAGGCGGAAGAACAAAACAGCCCTGCCCTCCCGGACCCGAGTATCTACCGGGGACACACAGAAGTCAGTGAGGAATTTTATAAACAGAGACAAGTGTTCTGAAGCATACACTGTGTGCTTTTACACTAGAAATGGGTTCATGCCATCAGACTGTGAGCTCCAAAAACTGAGAAGCTTCCAATGCTGCAAAGGAAGAGTTGCTTTTTGTCCAGTAGACTGTATGATTCCAAGGAACTTTCTATATTTAAAAAATCCAAGGAGGCTTATAGGCTATGCAGTGCACACCACACCCTGAGCATCAGAGCCGAGGTGTGCTCTGGGAAGGGACCACAGGTCGGGGGACCCAGCGTCACTAAGCGCTGGGTGGCATGAGATGGCAATGCTCACACCTGCCCTGCCCAGCTCTGACCATAGCCAGCCCCTCACTCCTCTGAGAGCTCCTGCATCCACCGTATGCACCCACACCCCTGAAATAGAAAGATGAAGTAAAACAACATTAACAACAAACAAAATGAGTTGGGGCCACAGGGCCATGACCTAAGCCGCTAATCCATCCACCCTAGGCACCAGGAGCAACATGGCACAAATGAAGTGAGTTACCGCTTACCCCTGTGTCTGTGTGTATGCACAAGCTCTGGGACCTGTGCTCCAGGAAGAAAGAACACATTCACTAGCTGGTCCTGCTCCACCATCTTCTAGGAATAGAGGTGGGAGGACCAGGTGCTGATCCTGGGTATCCGGCTCCCTCAGAACTCCCCACTGAGCAAGTGTCAATAACCATGCCATACTGAAGCAAAACGAAAAAGATTGATTAATTAGGCCGACGAGACTGCTTATATTGCATATGCTACTACCTTTAGGCGTGTGAAGATAACTGTGCGTTCTCCCCAAAGCATCCTGCTCCTGCCACCGACGAGTTTAGGCTTCATTTGTCTTCCTAAATATAAATGGCCGCAATCTGTAGCACTTAAGAGAGGTTAGCTGGGTTCAAATAAATAGCGTCTTCACTGTTTCCCTGATAATGGTGAGCTCTGGGGTACCTCTCCATTTCTAATATTATCAGGGTCCTACAATGGTAAAGAGGAGGAGACCCATGTGGAAAGCAGTCTCCAATGCACACACGTGTGGCCACCGTCTGTCCCACCATTCCCTCCTTCTCAGTAGTTTTGCCAGGGCTGCGACTGTCCTCGGCCTCACCGGGTGGAACCCACTGAACAGGACAATCAGCATGCTGTCCCTTTAAGACTGAAATGCTTGTTTCCTCTCGGTAAGAAAAGTAAATCACGCTATAGTGAGTTGAGCTTTGAAAAAAACATCCATCCATTAAAGTTCATGGATCTGCGTTTTCAGGTTGTCCCTCCCCTGGCTGTGTCTCAAGTTACAGCCTTGTACAACCCAAGTCTAAATAATATTCAGCATGATAAATGACACCATAGCTCCGATATCCACAATCAATCTTTGCTTTAAAGATACATCCGTCTTCAGTAATGTTGATGGGGATTCTGTAAAATGGGAAACGTGACCGTCTCCCAGACCTCCTAACGGCGGGGAAGGAGGCTCTGAGTGATGGCTGTCAGCCCACATCTGGCTGCAGAAATAAATTAGCCTTATGTAGACAAATGAAAGGGCCAGCTCTGCCTAGGAAACAGCCACTCCTGAGCAATAGCTAATTTATAGGACTTCTTTCTGGAAAGTTCCTGGCTGAGGCAACAGTCTCCTTTCTCTATCTCTTTAAATGATATCTGATGCTGTAAATAACTTCAGCGTGGTAGGACTATGCAAAGTACGAAAGGGTAGGGATGAGAGAAACAATAACTTTTCTCACATTCTCACACGATTCAAATGCAAAACTCTACTCTTCAAGGGAAAAAAAACACTTATTTTAGCCAAATGCTTTTATATTTTAACAGCATGCTGTCCTCTAGCTGATTTTTTTTTTCCTTTTCACTTTTTGGTGGTTTTCTAGTGGTTTCTGAACTCTTCTAAAAAAGTAAACAATCTGGGGCAAAAGCAGTCCTTTCTCAGCCTCCTCAAAAATATCCTTTTTAGCAACTTTTATTCTCGGACCTCATCACTGTCTTTATGCAGGAGGGCTGGGGTTAAAAATTCTAAACAACAGAGAAAAAGAAGAGACATCCCTAAGGTTTTAGTAGGTGGTTTCAAAAATAGCCTGGAGTAAAACACTGATTAGGGCTGACTCTAAGAAAAATATAAGACCAAACTTCTGCCCAGGAGGGGTGGGGACCTACTTACTTTGATACTGTTGGTTCTTTATGTCTCTGACCTTGTCTCACTGAGGACTGCTTAGGGCTTTAATTCTGAAAGCCTGCTAAAAAGTGGGCAGAGGCAGGAGGCTGAGGACCATACTTCCCGTGGGGAGAGCCGCGACTCCGTGGGGTGCACCTACAGAGCCGTGGCTTGTGTGTCCCCAGCCTCGGAACAGCTGCTCCTCTGGCTCTCAGACCTTTCTCCAGTTGCTGTGGACTGAGGTGGGGAGGGTTAATTCTGTGAAGGTTGAAGGACTTACAGTAATGCTCTGAAGACAGAAACATCACAGGCTTTCCTGGCAAGGGGCTCGCAGAGGGTAGGAGGGACTGCAAAATGAACTCTCTCAGGCTTTGTCAGCGGCGTTTCCCAAGGCCCAGCCTGGCCCCTTTGATAAATGACACATGTCATTCTGTCAGAGGCTGACACTGCAGCTGGGAGGGCTGGTGATGCATGGCTCCAGTGAAAAGGAAATCAACTTTTTGGCACCGAGTGAGTCTGTGCCCTGTATGAGGATTTTGTTTCTCAAAAAGCGCAAGATAGACTTAGGATTTAAAAAAAAAAAAAAAGTTGAAAAACAGATTGAACGACAGCTTACACTTAACATAAATTAACTCAGTAATGGCGAAATGTGCTAGCCTGTGATAAATAAAAGCTACATTAGTCAATTATTAATCACACTCTAACTTGTAGCCAGACCCATGACTTAAATCTGGGGCCTGAGCTGCCTTACAAACAGATAAGACATGTCTGATAGATGTCTTCCAGACAGTAATCAGGAAGGAATCAAAGACTTCGTGGGCTCACCAGTGGAAATGAATGGAAGGTTCTGGAACCTCAGAGTGGGGTAAGTGCGAAGCAGGAAGAGACCCATTCCTTGCACAAACGGAATATCTACTGACTGCATAAGGAAAATTAAACATAACAGCTACATCCAAATACTTTTTTGTCTCCTATCAGGACTTACTTGCTTTGAATATTTAAGCATTTATGCACTGCAGACATGTTTATGTTTGTATATAAGACTTTGCCTTGAAAATATGTTGCCAGTTTTGTCCCCAGACCTACTGAGCTACATCTTTTAAATCTGATCCCTGCTAAGGGAATTCTCCTAGAGATAGCACTTATTTCCAAACTAATTGTTTAGCACAGATTATAATTTAAGCTTCACATATTACCAAAAGAACTGACATTTGATATTCACAGAGATAAAACCAAGAACCAAGTGCAAACCCGCCTCTCAACCAAGTAGTTCTCTTTTGGCTGAGTTCTGAGCAACCCAACAACAAAAAATCAACAAGGAGAACCTATTCTCAAAAAATGTATGGCTTTCAGGTCTTGCTATTCTTCATAATAAAGCACATTAAGTAAAACCCACCATCAGGATGTGGTCTTCCATTATTTGCTGTCTGCTGTCAACAGGACTGTGGGCAAGTTCCCAACACCTCTTCTCAGGAAAACCTTTCCCCTCCAGGCTCGGCGCATGTGGTATGGTCAGCCCTCTCACTGCCAGTACTGCATGGTTTATCTCCGTGACAGTGGGGTTCTAACTTCTGGTGTCCAAAAGACCTGCTGAGGTTGTGGGGGACTTCTGATGTCCCAAAGGGCGTGCTGGCCTCGTGGGGCAAGAGTACTGAGGCTAGGCCAGCTCACAGCCAGGAGAAGGCAATGTGGACGGGCATCACGTCTACACCTGGGCAGAAGTAACAGTCAAAAGTCACATCTCCAACAACCCAGATTGGAGAGCCCCAAGTTGAACTCACCTAGCACCATGTCTGGCTTGCAAACAGTCGATGTTCAAGAAGGCTTGCTGAGTTCAATTCAAAATATTTGTTTTTTCTTAAAAAAGCTACAGGCACATTTCCAGGCTACTTCTCCATGACTGAAGGTGAACTTGAACCCAGGAAGCACTTCCTAGAGCACCAGTGTACCCACCATCAGGCAAATCCGCACCCAAGAACTCTCCCCGTGCAACTCCTGGGTCTTATGTGCAGTGACATATTTCTGTATACCTTGACATGAAAATGGCAGAGGGACCAGAAGTTGTTGATTTCAGTTTGTTTCCAATTTTAAAGGACAGCTGTTGCTTCATGACAGTGACTTCCTCCAACTCAGGGTGCCACTAGGCGGGTTAAATGAATCGTACAGTTATAGAACAGCAACGCTCTTGGAATTCTCTAGTAATATAAATCCTTTGTTTACAGAGAAGGAAACTGAGGCTTGAGAAAGTGAAGGAAAAAAACAGTGAAAGAACAAAGACCCAGGCCTCTGCCCCACATCCCGTGTTCCTCCCCAGTATGCCGTGCAGTGCTCAAGAATCGATTCAAAGTCAACCTTCCAAATTTAAACGCGTACAATTAACACGCAGGCTCCAAATCGAGTCCAAATGTTTAAAATAGCCGATAAAGCCAATGGTTTCTTAGATGGCTATAAATAAGATCATGGGGGAGGAATCATACATTAAAACACGGGCTGATGTTTAAACTTCTCCCTTCCTCCAGCTGAAATATAATTTTTCTTTAGTCCATAAAAAATTCAGATAGTGTGCAGAATGTTTATATATTACCAAGGTCTCTCTTTAAAAGGTTTATACTTTTACTTTATGACCTGTCCTTGATTTGACACTTCCGCTCATCAGAAAGGGATTTATAAAATAATCCTGAAGGTGAGGAACAGACATCTGTCAGGGACTAGCTGAGTTTCACGATGCGAAATTTAAGAAGAGAAAGAAATCCTGTTAAGCTCTCTTTAGTCACCAATAGACATCAAAGGTAATAATTAAAGAAGACAGACGTCATAAAACATAAATTTATGTCTCTTTTAATAATGCACAAGCACTGTAGTGTGTAAAACATCTATTAGGTTGAAAGAACATGAAAACGTTCCAATAAGAAAAATCTATGTTTTGTTTTGGGGTATTTTCCCTTCCTTTAAGAAAAAAAAAAAAAGTGAGGATTTTTTTTTTTTTTACAAGTTTAAACTGAAGTCTTTCAAAACCTTTGCCATCTGTGGGTACATGAACTATGAATGACCCCGAATGATTTGCACTCTGCTCAGAATCCCTTAGAAAGCACGGGAAAAAGTATCATTAAGAATGACTGATGACTGTCAGTCATGGTTGACCTCATCCGGGCTTTGGTCTCTGCCTCAGTAATAAGCTGTCCTTTATTAGTACCAACACTCCATAAAGGGGGTGTGTTTAGTCACAGGGTAGTGGCCTTCCAGTGCCCACTGCTTCTCTCTGAAAGATTGATTAGTGCTCATTTTTACTGCCTGCCCGGCACATGCAGGGCCAGTGCTGCAGAGAGCCAGGCCTGCAGACCCCAAGCTGGAGGAGGGGGTGGGAAAACCATGCCTAGAGAGAGAGGTAGAGTTCGGGGAGCAGGGGCAATTTTTTTTTTTTAAGGAATCTACCTTTCAAAAAAAGTCCCAACCACAAAACCATATGTATATTTGAGTCCAGGGCCGGGAGAAGAGAGGCCAGAAAAGCCACTGTGTCTGTCGAAACGGAACTGAAGGAGCCGCCCAAGTGTTAACTTGTCTTAAAAACAGAAGGGGATCCTGGCCTGCAACTCCCTCTCTCCAAAATCAGCAGCGAGGAGCAAATCAACGAGGAGGCTGCCTGCAGAATTAAGCCTCATAACCAGCCTGACACCACAATACGAAGATGTAATTATTACCCATTAAAACTGAACATGTGTGAAACTAAAAAAATCGTCCCTATACGAGCACATAAAAACCCATCTACCGCTTTTGTATTAAACTACTAAATTATTTTTAAGAAGCAATTGCTATAGAAACAGACAAACGAATTTATATATATAAAATTTCCGCGTATCCCTAAATCCCTCGGACCGCCTCCACTCTCGTTGAGATAACTGAGTGCCTTGAGTCCCCAAGAGGCAGAGCGGAGGGATAAATGTATTGTCATCTTCATGATCACCCTTACCCTCCCATCGTAAGACCTCAGGTTCTGCAGTGCTAGGAAGGGAACAGGGAGCTGGGCCATATATTCCTCCGAGCAGGTGCTCTATTTCTAGAGCAAATGAAGAGAGTGCATCCCATGTGGGTCTCCCCCACTCCAAATATGTCTATAAACAAATTTAGCTCACGGGGTGATTAATTTGCAGAAACCCACTGGGAAAAACCCAGACTCTCAGTAGTCTAATGCCTTCAGCCAGTTACTCCCGGAAATTCAGCCAAACACCACAACAAGATCCTACTTTCAGAAAATTGCTTGAGAACCTTGGGATTAGGTTACCATGTACACAGGCACCTACTAGATTTGAATTTGTCTCCACAAAAAAATAGGGTGGTGAGGAGAGTGTCTTTGAGAACGGGGTTTAAACATGGCTTTTCTAGAGCAGTTAACATCCCATTTTAAATAACTCAGAGTAAGCCAGAGGGAAGGAAGGACAAAAAGCGCCCTCCCGTGCTCTTGGAGGAGCAGGGTGGCTGTCCACAGCAATGAACCTGACCGGCTGAGGGTCCAGGCCTGGCCCCTGCCTCCACCCCACTGCCCCAGCTGCGGGGAGCTCAGCACAGAGAGGCAAGGAGGAGTTGACAGGAGAAAAGAGACAAGGACCTTTTGTGAACATTGCAGTTTTAAGTTAGTCCTTCTTGAGAGCTTTTTGAGACAATAATTTTCCCAGTTAATGAAAACTGGGGGGGGAAAGACAAGCTTAAAAACCACCTCCATGCGCCATCCGCCTCAGTATGAGATTCTTTCTGCTTCCTTTTTCTAAAATAAATTCTTATTACTGATTTTAAACTGACAAATAATATAAGTCCAATACCTGCTGAAAAAAGTAAGGAAACTTTTCTACTGCAAAAATAAAATGCTGCAAGGTAGCACTATCCCCCTTTAACACAATCACACAAACTGCAGCCACAAAACACAGACCTTTGTATGCTCCTTCCTTTTAAAACCCCCAATGCACTGGTTTCATTAATATTATTAGTGTTTCATATACAGACAATGCACTGAGCACTAACAATCTGAATTACTTCCTAGCTGACTTAGAATATTTATTAGAATATTTATTTGCCATTACTTTCTGGAGTTATAGCAGTTTCCCTCAATTTTAAAATTAAAAAATATATACACACACACACACATATATGTATATTCTCAAAGTTTGGGGCAGTCCAAAGAGATTTATGCACAGCACAGTAATGTTAAGGTATTGTTTATAGTCATATTATTGGCCCGTATTTGGCTCTTCTCGAAGCCAGTACCTTCCCAGGTAACAATAAAGCATAGCAGCGAAAAACAGACATGTTTTACTGTTATTTTCATGTAGCTAAGAACTGAAGCAGGGCAGGCTCTTATGGAGTATTACACAGTTTACTGCATTAATAATAGGATGCCCCACTGCTGTGACACATTCTGTACTTGAAATAAATATTAGTCACAATACTTGCGTTTTAAATCCATATATTTTAAAGCCAGCTGTAACAATGACACAGGCACCAGGGATGACTTGCCAATAAGGCATATTAACCACTTTGAAAAGAGCCTTCACTTCGGTTCAGCGTTCATTGGTATGTCATACCATTTCTTGCTATGAATCTTGCAGCTGGCTTTTAAAAATAGTAAAATGTAATAAATACAGGTTTCTGAAAAGTTCACATTCCCAACTCAGAATGTATACTGACCTTCACTGCTGATTTAATTTATTTCATCATATGATCTTGCTGAAGATGCACTTTACTTTTAACTAAAAACTGAGGATATTTTTTACAACCAAATTTTCTAAAACTCGATTCAGTCTCTGCCTATCACTCTCTCCTATATATCCACACCTCCGAGCTGGCTTTAGAGTGGAATTTATAAGCATGTAAGTACTTGACCTATATTTACCACATACTAATTTTCTCCAGAAAGGAGCTATGGAACACACCTTTTAAAATTGCAGCTAGCAAGTTGAGGCAGAAATGCCTATATTTCAAATTTGGAAACACATTATATTCAATATGTAGGTGGTTCACACTGGCCCTACTGGGGCACAGAGGCTGGGAGCAGCCCTGTGACCAGGAGCTTGGAGGGAATCTACTTGGCTATTTTCCTGCAGAATGCTCCGCAATCACAAGAGTGAGGAAATCCTGCCTTATATTTTGCAGAGAAAATAAAAATGGTAAAATCTACCCTAATGTAATCAATTCTTGACTTTTTCCCTTTAAAAACAAAAGACAAATCCTTGTTCGTGTTGGCACAGAATTTCAGAAAGGCACAATGGACATAGAAAGAAAAAAAATGTCTATCATCTAAGAAAACTGCTTACTGCTGCAGCAGTGTGGTGGATGGACAACAAAAGCAGATCCAGAAATGAGCGCCTGGAAACGTGAAACGGTTAAGCACGCGGCTCAACGCACAGGCCTCCCTAGGAAATGTGAAGTGAAAAGAGCATCACAGTTGTGATCCCACCTTAATGTTTTAGTTTTATTTTACTGTGAAACAATGGAATCTATAAATAGTTTAACGCTAATTAAAATAGAAATCCAATCCAGATATTCCCAAACCAGAAAATCCAAGCAGGTGATTTAATGCAGGAAGCACCAAAGCATAACTGAGCTCAAAAATCTCTCTAGAAATGATCCTCTCTCTTTTCCTTGCCTGACAATAACCATTAAAAATGGTAACTGGAGGCCTGTTTATTCCAATTCTCAGTAAGCAACACTGTTGGGTTTTTCTAAGTACATAAATTTAACAGTATATCTCCAGTGAAGTTAAAATGTAAAAAAGAGTTGGTTCAGGTCACTTATCTATATGCAATTCACTATTTTCTGTCTCCTTAGAAAATAGGCATACACAAAAAAAACTAATCTTTTTTTTTTTGTCACTGTCAACTACCACTTTAGCCACACATACAGCACAGTGTTTAAATGTAGAAGGACCTTTCCTGCACCCATAGATTTTCATGCTTCCACAAAGCTTCTCTGGTAGTAAATATTAACTGGATTTTAAAATGTAACAAAACTCTTCTTTGTGCAGTTTTCTGGGGAAAATGTGTGAGGACCCTTAATTTCTGCCAGTACTGAGGTTTT